>OU538797.1:10612050-11812050 GCA_912999815.1 Campaea margaritaria | reverse complement strand
GTGATAATTACGTACATATGTTTTACAAGAAACACATTGGTACGTGCCTGCACTGGGATTTGAACTCACGACCTTCTGCTTGGAAGGCGGACGTTCTCCCACTAGGCTACCACCGCTTTTGCTTTTTGATCGTGACAGGTTTTAAAAAAACATTTTAAATGCCAAGGGGGTTTCCTGCTAATTCTTCCCGATTTAAGGTATTTGGAATCCGGTTGTGGGGTCAGTGAACTTTAATGAGTACCCTCTTGGGGCCAATGTGAAAAGGTTTTATCTCTGACTTTGAAAAAGACGTCCCGCTATAGAGTCTTGCAGCTTTCTTCTCCAAAGGGCGTATTTTCGAAGCACTTGTACGGTTGATTTTGCAAACTCAAACTTTAATCGGTTACTTAGTTAATAAATTGTCTATCGCACTTGAAGTTTTTATTATTCTTCTCTTTGGATTCGAAACTTAAGAGTTTGACTTGTAAAAGTTGTATAATTATTTATTGCCTACGTATAAATAAAAGTCTGAGTTCTACTGAAAATACTAAAAAGGATTAAAAAAAGCTCCAGAATTATTTTTTTTAATGTTGGCGTTTTACCTTCTTTCGTTTTTGGATCGTGTGTTAACTACTAAGCCGATTGGAATTTGGTTTTCATTTTTAATTAGCTTAAAATTTAACTTATAATTTTATGTAAGTTACATCTTAATCCAGTACGTGGAAGTCAAGTGATGCGAGTGAAGGTTGAGTTAGTTTGTTTGTCATATAAGGAAGTGGGAGGCCTCTTCTGCAAGAGACCGCCTGGGGAAGTACCACACCTTTGCCATATATTCATCCGCCAAGCAGAAGTGTGCAAACAAGCTGTGTTCCGCTTTGAAGGACACTGTTTCAGGTGAAATTACTGTGCATATGCGACTTTAGAGCCGATGTTTTAGGGTGACGAGCACAGTGCAGTGCAGCGCAGGATTATGCAATTCAAAGCTCTAGGTGGCAGGGCCCTGACGTGGCTTAACGATTGCTATTAATTGATAACAACTACGATCGATTGCTTAGCGTTGCTTCCGAAGCACAAAGCGATGTAAATCCGCACATAATTAAGTCATTGAGGGGTCGAACTCAGAGTTGTCGAGTTGCATAGACTCATAGAGGACAAGTTGCTCATCTCCCACCACACTGTAACTGATAAAACATTTATTAAAAATGAGGTTAAGATACGATCTGAAGTGGAGTTCGCTCGAACTATCTTGTAACGTTGCTATTAAAAATCACCAGCATAGACAAAGTCGCGTGTAAGAGCTATCCCATGAATAATTTATCGACAAATCTTGTTTAGGTCAGTTGGATGACTTAAGTAGAGTTATATGGCTTACATAATTAATGATGTAATAAAGTTATGTCAGAATAAGCTTTTTAGTGACCTTTACTGAATAGAGGCTAATTAATAAACCCCCTTCCCCCCACTCCCACTCTCTCATCACTAGTCTCACTAGCAAATTTTTGTATAAAACCGAACTTATTTCCCAAGCACTGAGCTAGATCTCATAATTATTTATTTATATTTTGTTTGTTTTGTATAATACATCCAATTATGTTAGATTTTGCATTTTAAGAGTTATGGACTCAGGTGTAAAACACACGCGATAGCTTGTTCTTAAATACAATATTTAGAAGCCATAGGTGTTTTATTAGTTCAATGCCATTCTCGTTTATTGATACATCTGTGGCAAAACCAATAAAATTCATCTATAAATGTACTTATGCTCACTTAAATCTTAAGTACTTAAACTAAATACACGTTTACAATGTAACACAAATCTATAAACAGTTTTATTGGGATGGTTTTTTTATTGCATACTTAGAAATATACAGTGTGTAGCAAAAGACCCTGTTATATTATAAATGAAGGATGTGTACACACACTAACAAGACTACCTCTACAAAAATATCAAACGTTACGAGCAGTTTCAAAACACATGAAAAAAAGTAAATTGATCAGCTGAGCTGTCTGGTACATTTTTCAAGTGGCGCGGCTGGGCAGCTGCGCCGCGTTTGTTGTCCATTCATTCACCTAGGCTAAAAAACTGGGAACAAAGTAAATCAACCTCTTAATTCGTGATTTAAAAAGTTTAACCAAATGTTTTTACCTCCTATTTAATTATAAATATTATTCTTACAACCTCCAATCGATACTATAAGCCCACCTCGTGGATGTGACAGGGTTTCTGTTACACTCTGTATAAAAAGCGAGACCAAATGAGTTGGTGGCGATTGTGACTAGTTACAAGCTTATAATGAACTGATGTCAACTCTAATCGTATAGAGTGACAGTTCCGTAAATAGCTTTAAAAACTTAAAGCCAAGATACCTTTTGTTATCATGCTACATATTAATAATTAATTATTAGCGTGTATTGTTCACACCGTCTTCAAGATACAGCGTTATCATTTAATCTTATTATCAACTCCTCATTCATACAACAAATTCACAGATACCTTATACACAGCACACATGCATCCCCTACGCATCGTATACGTCATCTGACATAACTCAACATGAACCAATCACTCACACCTTGCATTCACACGCTCCACAATGGACACACATGTATCTTGCCTTATAAACTGCAAACCGCAATAAACCAATCAAATCAATTAAACATTTTTCTTTTGTTCATTATGAACATGAATTTTAAGTAGTTGGAAATAGCTGATGTCGAGCTCTAGTTTGTCCGATCATCAAGCTACACTGAAGAGGCGCGACATGCGACATTAAGCATGCGGCGCGCTTCATAAAGTCACTTGACGCATTTTTCATTAGAGCATGCCGCGTGCTTCCGCCTTAGAACTCTGACGACTGCTATCAGTTGATAACCACCTGAAGCGATGATGGCTAAGCGTCTCCCGATGGCTTAACGTCCTCCCAAAGCACTGAAAGATTGAAATCTCTACTTATCTTATGTAGTAGGGCCGAAGTATCGGACTCAATATCCTAAAAAATTCCTAACCACCACTCTGTTTAATTGATTAATTTCGCACCATAATAGAAAAATGCTCAAAACCTTATACCTACATAGTAGTCAACTATCGTGAGATTGTTTATTATATAACCGCAGAGTAAAACGTGTAACTCCACGTGACGCACCTCACAAGCCTATCCCGACCCTTAAGCTGGGTCCACATATGTGACCATAACTGTAATTCCGTGACAGTATCGCATTACTTGCACCGCTCAGTATGGACGAGGGCTATGACATCTTACCGTGATTTCCTTAGAAGGCTCCTGAGTGGATCACTGTGTGACATTAACAAATTGAGAAACAAATACACGTCTGCACTCAGGGAGCTGTTATTACTTAGGTCACTGAGTGTACACTTGTGTTTTGTCGAACGTAGGTATATGTTACGGTCATAGCGTCACGGTTATGGTCACGGTCACAGATGTGGACCCAGTTTTAGGAGAACGTGTACCGCAAATTATTAATATCTAGGCAACAGTAGGTAAATACTGCTTCACCTAGGCGCGTCAATATGATTTGACTAGATTTGGCCCGCGACTTCATTCGCAATGACTACGGTTTATCGCGACAAAAAGTATGTAATTTCCATCTCCAGGGTTTGAACTATCTCCATACCAAATTTCATCATTATCCATTGAGCCGTGAAAAAGGATCAAACAACAAAGAGACGTTACTTTTGCTGCGGTAATATGAGTAAAGATTTTTGTGTGTCGTCTACTGTTTTTGAGATGACTTCTAAAATAAATGTAATAATTACATCAAAAACCAAGAGACGTTTTTTTTTCTCTTTGGCTTCGCACGATATGTGCATGAAGCCAGTGTCTAGTTCTTTTTTATTTGTCAAAATATGTCGAGTCTTAGTCAGTAGGTTTTCTAGTCAAAAATTTTGTAAAGTGGTGGGGGCTTTACTGAAACTTCTTGCAGGTTTTAAAGAGAGGGGTGCGAGCCAGGTAACCTCCACGAGTGCCCGGCTGTTGTTCGTCCCTCTTGATGCGTTGCATCCGGAGGAAAGGGCAGCAGCTGGGCCGGTGCACCCTGGGGTTCGGTCAGCAATTCTCCTAGGGGAATTGGTGGCCGTAGCAAATAACCTGGCGAGAAGAGGTCCTTCGCGTGTTCCTCTGATCAGCAGAGGGCACAGCGAGGGACCAATAACGGGGACTTTTGGGCCGCGGATCGGGGGTCCAATGCCCAAGTTAGAAGTCCCGAGCTGAGATGCGGCCCGTGTGTTCCGGGACGCACCCAGCGGAGAAAGAGGCCCAAGCCTCACGTGGCGAGCCCAGGAGGGCGCCCGCAGAGGTGGTCGCGGAAGCCCGTGCGAACCCGTAACCACCTCCATAATGCGGAGAGGAGAACACCCCGGGGTTTTAGTGGGTAAACCCCGCCAGACCAGCTGGCGGGGGAGTCCCACATAACCCCCCCCCCCCCCCCCCCCCGGGCCGGGTGGTATGCCTAATGCATTTCACCGGTAAAAAAAAAAAAGTTTTTAAGTTAACACGAAATTATACGTTTGTTGGGTTTGTATCATTTGCGCACACTCGTGCACATTAACGAACACTTAAGACGAAGTATGCTTCAAATATGAACATTCGTCCTCACGTTCTGTCGCAGATATTATTACAAAAATAACGAGTGTTATCCCAAAAAACATCCAAACAATTATGTGAGCTCAGATTTTTGTAAAAGCGTAAGGTTTTGTCTAGAATATAAAATAAAATAAATATTGAACATTTTAGAGAGCGCGGACGCTGCGTTTGCGGCATACGATACGATAAGGTCGATACTACAGTGCCTTAATGGACAATGTTACAAATTAACATTCGAAGAAATACAAGCTTGAGAACAAAATACAAAAACAGTTACAACATTTTCGGTTTCCCTCCAAAACTCCCGGAGTCACGTTAATAGCTAGTATTATATCAATCCTTAAACACACAGTCACAAGTTATCGCGTTCAATCTCACAAGTTATACTGTTTGTATACAAGTTAGGCTTAAGCAAACATCAACGTTATAATTCAATGTGTGCAACCCTTAATAAACAACTGGAATTAACTGGATGTATAGGTCACCTCTATTAGAGAATGCTTACGCGTGACGAGGCCTCTCAATTTTGCATAGAATAGCTCATTAGCATAATCTGAAACTGATTACGAAAACTTTAGTAAAATTTTATTAGGCTTCTTCTGCAAGAGGCTGCCTAGAGAAATGCCATACCGCTCCGGATCTATTCATCCACCAAGCATTACTTTGTTCCGGTTTGAAGGGCACTATTTCCAGCGAAATTATTGGGCATATGAGACTTTGGAACCATTGTATCAGTGTGATGAGCCTAGTGCAGTGCTGCGCAAAATGTTGCATTGCTAAGGTCTTTATTTATTTTATTTGACTGAGTAAGGAGACGAGTAACTCGGTTTACCTGATGTTAAGCGCTACGCCTGCCAATAACAGGCCTGCCGTATGCATGCATAATCCTGCGTGGCACTGCACTGCGCTCGTCACCCTGAGACATCAGCTCTAAACTCTCATATACCCAGTAATTTCGCTGGAAACAGTGCCCTTCAAACCGGAACACAGCATGGTTTTCACACTGCTTGGCAGATGTTACGGAGACCGATTGCCTATTATCCTGCCTGTCACAGAATGCGCTTTGGTCATTGATACTAGCCCCTCTAGCGACAGGACTGCAATAGTTTTGTTGTTTTACACCAATGATCGCGTCTGTCGCAAGCTAGTCGTGAGATAAGCGATAAGGCAGACAGGGTAGAGCCTATATTATGGTTGTCCAGTGATTACCTCTGTACCGTGGAGGGCAAAGGTTTGTTATTGTTAATGGTTATTGTCGGATTGGGAATAGATTGTAGTCAATGTTTACTTCGAGAAAACCTATTGTCAGTGTCTCGCTTTTGGATATAATACATCTCTAGCTTTATTAAGAAAAAAATATTATACACAGTTATTTTTAACAATGACATTTAGGTTATAAGAAATTGAAAAAGGTGTCAGGATCGTAGCATGTGGTAAGATGAAGTCTCTGCCTTTTTTTTTTTTTTTTTTTTTTTTTACCTGGGGAATGCAATTACGCATACCACCAGACCCGGGTGAGGGCCGGGTGGTTATGTGGGACTCCCCCGCCAGTCTGACGGGTATACCCACTAAACCCCAGGGTGTTCCACCGGGACGCCTTTGTTGTCGGGGCTACGGGTGCGAGAGTGGACTTCCGCAGCCCCGACGGCGTTGGTCCTCCAGGGAGAACCCCATCCCGTTGGTAGGAGTGGAGAGGAGTGCTCCACTCCGTCTAACTTTGTGAGTGTGGCGCGCGGGAACACCGCGCGCGCCGCCTCGAGGCATACGAGTGGGCGGCGGACGTACACCCGGTCCGCCGCCCAAGCCTCTGTTATGGGGGCCGGAGCAGGGCGTTGAAGAATACTCTTCTTCGACGCCCCGCTCGCCGGCTGCGGAGGGGAAGTTCGGAGGTGATCTCCCGTTCCCGCTCCGCAGCCTCCTTCTGCGACATCACCTCTTCGCAGAAGGTTTCTCCGGCTTGCCAGGACCTCTCGTCCCCGACCATTGACTTAATCAAGGTCGGGAGCGAGAGGTCGGCCCCCACTGCTGCGACGAGTTCACGGCGCTCGCTTGCCCAGCCCGGGCACATGAAGTCTCTGCCTACCCCAACGTGACTGTATGTGTATTTATTTTTTTTTTGACTGAGTGACAAGATGAGCATTTTGTTCACCTGATAGTAAGCGCTATGCCAGCCCATAACAGTCACAGTACCACCCAGAACACAGCATTGCATAAGCCTGCGCGGCACTTCACTGCGCTCGATAATAATTGCGCTTATATAATTGATATTTTAACTTTAATGGTCGTATTGGTCGGGGGAATTAATGTATGGAAGTTTATTTTTAAAGAACAATGAGCTGTGGATGCGTGGGAACAATTCACAAATACATTTCAATAGAAATTCATTTACGTACTGAAAGCTGGTGTTTAAAATGCCTACGATATTCTTGTATTCTAAATATAAAATTTCTTTCACTTCGATTTTGAGTGAGGTCTGCACATAGCTTATGAAATTGTTATTTATGTACAAACAAACAAACAAACAAGAGAAGTTGTTAGCGCGGCAGCTAAGCTGTATAGGCTGAGCGCGCCTCCAATGGCGGGGGAAGGATGGCTGGTAGAAGAGTAGTACAAAGGAACTTGGCGACTAACCTGGTCTCCATGCAACTGCAATCACCTCGGTTCGGGTCCGTCTCCAAGCTGCTTGTTCCTTCAGGATGTTATGACGTTCGATGTAGTGGACTGTATTTTTGGCGGTTGGTGCGTGTCGGCAAGGAGCGTTTACGCGGCGGGTTTATAGCGGGTTTTGTTTATATTTTCGCGTCGAATTCACGTGGACCACCACAGAGGAGCAGCAGATCCAGTACTTTGGATTCGGCGAGAGCGGCAGCCGCGAAGGACGAGGGTCGATCGCAGACTACTTGCGGCGGCAAGCAGTTTTCTCGTGGATACCACGATATGAGCGACAGAGATAGTCGCCAAGAAATGATAGGAATAGGAAGGTAGGAAGGTATTATGAGTGCCAATGTAAGTGGCGCGAACATTTGCCCCCGGCCTAAAAACCATTGGTTTTTAAAAGAAAGCGGGAAATAAAAAAAATAAAAATAAGAGTTAAACTCTAAAGCGGTCAACGGGTTAAATATAACATAGCGGTTGACCGGGGAGCAAGGGGTTAAATTATTGGGTAGGTAAGATACATAAACGGACGACGGGTCTCTGGTAGACGCCGGTCGCCGTTTTTACTGACGCTACTCGACAGATGCCATCGCCGCCGACATGAGTGGCCACGACGACGCCGAGAGGCCAGGATAGCGGGGGAATATTATCAGTGATAATAAGAACAATAGAACCTATTGTAATGGGATTCGAAGGTGTATTCCATTTTCCTCTAGATTGAAGTAAGTGAAGATATTCCAACTTCCACCGTTTGGAAAATGATTGTACCATTTGATCCAATAAAGCGTACCGTTTCAATAAGTGTCCAGGTTCATCGGGAACCGTGCAAGCGGGTAAATGCTTCAGCGGTGCGGTCATTAAGAAATGTGAAGCACTCAGCGCGGTCGGCTCAGACGGATCTTCGCTCAATAACGTTATAGGACGAGAATTGATAACGCATTCTATCTGTGTGAGTACGGTTAACATTTTTTCATAGGTGAGTAACTGTGAACCGATCGTTTTATGAAGATGACTTTTAAACGCTTTCACATATATTTCATAATTCCCCCCGAAGTGAGGACTTCGCGGTGGATTGAATTTCCAGTGTATGCGATTAGCTGATAACTCATCTGAGATAGACTTATTATATTCGTCGGAATTTAAAAGATCCGTTAACGCATTTTTCGCATTTTTAACGCATTCCGTTAACGCAGAGACGGGAAGGGAGTCAAGGAGCGCGGGTGAGTTACTAGCCCATTTGACGAGATCGAAGCCCCCGGCCTTGAGCAACTCGCGGAGATCGTCTCTGAGTTGTAAACAAGCAGACAGAGTAGGCATGGAGTAGCACACGTCGTCCATGTATGTGTTGTCGCTGATAAGAGATGCTGCGAGTGGGAAGCGGGCACCGTCGGCGGCGCACAGCTGTCGCAACACTCGCATTGCAAGGAACGGACTGCTACGTAGACCAAAACAAACGCGGTTGAATTGGTAGGTATCAAGCGGAAAAACGGGATCGAATCGATACAGGAATTTTTGATATTTGCGGTGGTCCTTATTTATCAAAATTTGTAGGTACATCTGTTTAATATCGGATGTAAAAGCGATTGGGTAGAGGCGGAAATCCAAGAGGATTGTAAAAAGATCGTTTTGTAAATTATCCCCGGTATATAAAACTTGATTCAAGGAGAGGCCTGAGTCAGTTTCAGCACTGGCGTCCATCACCATACGCCATCGAGTTGTTGTTTTTTGTAGTCTCGCAATGGCGTGGTGTGGCACGTAATATCCAGTAAAAGGACTATCATTGTCGATCAGTGAAATGTAACCCTTCTGAATGTACTCTTTGATTATAGCATCGTACTCTAAGCGCAGAGCAGGTGTCGCGGCGAGCTTACGTTCGAGATACATGAAGCGTTTTTTAGCGATAGGGTAAGAATTACCCAGAGAGGTCGCGGGATCGCGGGAGAAAGGCAACGCTACAGAATAGCGTCCCGTAGGATCGCGGGAAACGTTATTTGTAAAAATGCGTTCACATTCTATAGCGTCTGGGCTCAAAGTCGGCGTGCATTGCACCTCTTCAAGCTGCCAGAAGCGTTGGACAAGATTATCTAAACGTGGTCCTTCCGTAAAGGTACAAAGGGAAATATGAGAGCGGCATCTATCTTCAACCAAGGGGTCAGTGATAGAAACAACGGTTTCAATATGAGCGGGCGTAACATGAGCGGGAGTAACATGAGCGGGAGTAACATGAGCGGGAGTAACGGGAGCGGTCCCGATTACGATAAAACCAAAAATGGTTTCAAAAGCGGTTGGAGTACCAGGCGGACCAGCGGCGCGGCCTGATAGCAATATTTCAGAAAAGAGCGGCGCGCCTATAAGTATGTCGATCTCGGAAGGCGAAGCGAAACTGTCGTCTGCCAGAGGCAGGCAGTTCAGGTATGAAAGGCAGGATACGTCAATTTTCACTGCCGGTAAATTGTCTGTTATGCGGTCGATAACATAGGCGTCAATTGCAATAAAATTATCATTTAGGCGGGAAGATAAAGTAGCAGAAACTGCTCCCTTGATTGGGTTAGATGCGGAACCTATCCCTTTAACAACGGTGTTCGTCACCTTATTGCATTTTAAATTTAATTTAGCGCAACATTTTGAAGTTAAAAAGTTACTTTGGGAAGCCGAATCAATCAAGGCGCGTACTACATGGCGGCGACCATTTAAATCCGTAGCATAAACTTGTACGGTTCCCAGTAAACAAGTAGTGTCATTAGGCTGCGAAGCGGGGCGTATATTACACAGCGACACCTGTTGTTGTGATGACTGATAAGCAGTTGTAGGTAAGTTCGTCAGCTGTGCGCTAGCGGAGCCCGCGACGGGCGGCGGCGATGCCGAAGGCGGCATGTGATCCCCGGCGGCGGAGAAGTTGCCAGTTCGCGCGCGCGGAGGCGGCGCGTGCGCCTGTGACGGAGCGCTAGGGTACGGGCGATTGTCTTCACGGGAAGATGATACTTTGCGGCATAACATAGAATGATGTTTACATCCACAATAACGGCAATTAAATTTAGAATTGCAAGCAGTATTTATATGCGTAGTGCTTAGACAATTAGTGCAACCTTTGCTTTGTTTTACAAAAGTGTACCTGTCGTCGATAGAAAGCTTATCAAATGCAGGGCATCTATATAAGTTAGCGTGATCGGCTTGTTTGCAAAGCGGACAGTGAGTGACGCATGATGCTGCAAAAGACTGCGTAGACCTTGCAGTACCCGGCCTGTTATCACTGCGGCTAAGAGAATCGGTCGTAGTGCGTTCCAATATTTTGCTTTGTTCGCGGATGAATTTTAAAAGTTCATTGTATGTAGGCATAGATTTACCTCGCATGTGCATTTCAAACGACCGTGCAGTACTTGAATCTATTTTCTTCAAAGCGAGCGATAGTAAAATAAAATCAGACATGTTATCGAGCTTGAGAGACTTCAAACTTGACACAGCCGTGCAGAATTTATCTAGGAATAATTCTAAGTTTTTATTCGTCGCGGTGTTAAAAGATTTAAAATCAAGCATTTGATCAAGATAAGCGGAGGCTAGGTTACGTTTGTCGTTATACTTATCGACGAGCGTCTGCCATATGATCGAATAATTATCACCGTTAGGTACGATACCAGAACAAACTGCAAGGGCCCGGCCTGACAATTTATTAATTAAATATTGGACGCGTTCGTGATCAGTGAGATCGGGATTTTCGTGAATCGTGCGTTTGAATGACTCATAAAATATCCTCCAGGTCATCGGATCTCCATTGAAGACCATCAAATCGAGTTCAGGAATTCTGATAGATTTACGTTGCGGGGCAACATTGAAATCAGCGGTTTTTAAAGGCGGGTTAAGTTTATTATAAACAAACTGACAACGGCAAAACATATCTTCGAAGACGTTTATAGATTGGTAGTTTACCGTGTACGAAGCGTTGAGAGTCAACTCGGTGACATTTAATTTGTTCACAATTTCATTGAAATCGGAGCGTAAGCGGTCTAACGAGATCATTTCACATAGAAATAAATCCTTCTCAGTATCATCAGTGAAAGCCTTTAAAGATCGGTTAAAAATATCTTGTAAGCGGGAAAATATAATGTCACGTTTACCTATCAAGGTCAAACGTTCGATTTGTAACGTATCGAGCGCTTTTGCGTCCTCGTATACTTCACTATCTTTGTCTTTTGAACGAGTAGCCATAGCCATCTTAACAAAGTATAAAAAACTAGATAAAGTATGAAATTCCTAATTTACTGCAACTGCCTACAGCATTTACCTGTCGCGCGCGCGGCGTATTGAATACCCACGTGGAGACGCACGGGCGGTCGTTAGGAATACCTTCACTTTTTAATAAAAATTAAGAATTACGGAAAAATCGTTATTTTTACTATTTAGGAATGCGGAATACACGAAATAAGTATATAAGAGCGTAGTAGGATAGTACAGGGTACTATCTGAACTGTAATTGCGGGCGGGAACACGATAATTATAGGAAATTATCGTTGGTAAAAATACCAATATAAAATTGCGGGCGGTTATAAAGAGGACTATATGAGGCCTAAGAGGGGCCAGAGAATAGCGGGAGGACCAGAGAAGATCCGGCGGCGGAGGACCAACAATATGTTAGCGCGGCAGCTAAGCTGTATAGGCTGAGCGCGCCTCCAATGGCGGGGGAAGGATGGCTGGTAGAAGAGTAGTACAAAGGAACTTGGCGACTAACCTGGTCTCCATGCAACTGCAATCACCTCGGTTCGGGTCCGTCTCCAAGCTGCTTGTTCCTTCAGGATGTTATGACGTTCGATGTAGTGGACTGTATTTTTGGCGGTTGGTGCGTGTCGGCAAGGAGCGTTTACGCGGCGGGTTTATAGCGGGTTTTGTTTATATTTTCGCGTCGAATTCACGTGGACCACCACAGAGGAGCAGCAGATCCAGTACTTTGGATTCGGCGAGAGCGGCAGCCGCGAAGGACGAGGGTCGATCGCAGACTACTTGCGGCGGCAAGCAGTTTTCTCGTGGATACCACGATATGAGCGACAGAGATAGTCGCCAAGAAATGATAGGAATAGGAAGGTAGGAAGGTATTATGAGTGCCAATGTAAGTGGCGCGAACAGAAGTATTTAATGTTCTTCATTATAAACCCGTATCCACCCACTGCTGAGCACGAGTCTCGCCTCACTTTCGCGAGGAGAATCAAAGGCCTAACCACGAACAGTTAAATCCACCCAGTTAAAGGCGTTAAACTGAACTGCCCTGCTAACTGTCACCACCAATATCGCTCAGCGTTCATAAGTCGACCAGAGACAATTATTCAAAGAGATCGGAACAATTTGTTTGCATTTATGGGAGTTTATACAGCTTCATCTCATTCCCTTTCTCTCTCATTCTCTTCAGTCTATTTTTGAGTGACGTCACGTCACGTTTGTCATTTATGAGTGTGTGGTACCAATCTAGGCCGTTCAGTTTAAGGCCTTAAAATTATCTACATGGAATAAGAATAAGTACATGGTCACCCCCCAGACAATAATATTATGAACACTGCTGAACTGTTTTACTTTTTTGTCTCTTTGGCAAATCTTCTCTCATCGTTTGTTTTGTGTTTACTGGCGTTGTGCGGGAACTAAACTCAATCAGCTGTGCGGGCGCACACAACTAGTGTGATAAAATTGTCAATACAGCAGTGCGGGTTCGCACGCCAGGCGTTTATTCACTTGCCGGACAGTTATAAAAACACAGACGTGTGTGTTTTCAGATGTGAACATGACAAATAAATTCTATTGAAAAAAAAACTAAGAAACGACAATCGGAATCCTGTCTCCTATAAGATTTTTATTTGTCGGAGCAATCACAAAGCTTCAACAAGTAATAATTACGGCTGCCTTTTTATATGTGAGAAACAAAGCTGGAACAAGTTTAAACAATCAGACTGTCTGGGTGCTATCAGCACGAACGCTCAGAATAGGGCTGGGGTGATTGTATCGATTTTTATAAAATGGTAATCTTTATTTAATTAGAATAAATAAAAAAGAAAAATTAGAATAACAAACTGTTGCTGTTAAGGGTAGGCGTAGCGCTTACCATCTGATGAACGACTTGCTCGTCTTGTCACTCAGTTAAATGAAGTACAAAAAAAACCTAAATATTTACTAAAATAAAACCTACACTAATCTAATAAACCGCTAACAGTTGGCAACGTTCTCAAAACGCTGGCGGCATTGCCACGTTGTATGGCAATGCTTAACCTTAATCTCTTTTCATAAAATTATTTTTAGGTTTGCATTTGAACACTATCTCACTATATGTTGAGTAACTTTGCGGTGTACGTTGGCGCACGCTTACCTAGAACTGACCCATTGACTCGCGACTAAAAGACTAAAGACTCCCGGGCTGTAACTATCGGCAAACACAATACAAGTAAACTTAAAAGAAGATTCGTTCTGTTATAAAGATAGTTTAAAAAATGTTAACATCGATAATTCCCTATAGCGTTTCGTTCGAGCGATCCCAACACTACTACCGAGAGTCGGGTCATAGCACCGATACAGAAGAGTCCATTTCGCTAGAACTTAGATTAAGACACCGGATTTACTTATCAGACTGCAATTTATCAACTTCCAAAACTTTCAAACAGGGACCGATGTCAAATCAGAGCTCCGGATGTGTTGACTGTGGAATATCAAAGATCTTTACTAGACTTATTTACTTACTTACTTCTTTATCTTTTATGGGCAGGCGTAGCGCTTACCATCGGGTGAACGAATCGCTCGTCTCGTCACTTATTCAAATAAAAAAAAGACTCAGGGGCCTCACCACGTACAGTTCAATCCATCCAGTTTAAGGCCCTAACTGAACTGTTACCACCAATATCGCTCAGCGTTCATAAGTCGACCACAGACATTTATCCAAAGAGATCGGAACAATTTGTTTGCATTTAAGGGAGTTTATATAGCTCCATCTCATTCTCTTTCTCTCTAATTCTCTTTAGTCTATTTTTGAGTGACGTCACTTCCCGTTTGTCATAAATTTATGAGTGTGTGGTGCCAATCCAGGCCGTTCAGTTTAAGGCATTAATATGAACTGCATGGAATAAAAATAAGTACGTGGTTACCCTCCTGTTTTAAGATGTGTGCGTGAAAGTTTGTGGGGTGTGTTTGTATGTGTTGCGTTTGTGTTTGATGAGAATGCGTTTGCTACATTCATGAACTTGATATAGGATTCCCTGTATCAAGCTAGTAACACGTATGGTTCACACAAAATGGTCTGCGCAGCATGTTTCGCATATTTGTAAATAGATAAACTTGTGTGTGTGCGTAATAATTTTCATTTTCATTTTCAAACAATCTAACGGCCTGTCTGATGGTAAACGGGTACCGTTGCCTATGGACAACTTGGAACACTTGGGGCCTTCGGCCTACTCTCTAGAGCTCTGTTCTCTCTTCTTTTGAAGAGAGAGATACTGCATAAAAATACCAAAGGTAATGCATTTCTGAAGTAAAACTCCTTTATGCACGCTTGACTTGTGGAGTAAGCTGGTGAATGCGTTACGAAAAATGTGATCGAGCGAGGCGAACGGAAGTTGAGAGGGAGATATAAGTTTGTGAAGATAGAAAGAGAGAGAGTTACGTTTTGTTTATTTTTTAAAACAACTTAAATGAAAATAATTAGTTTTTTTTAAATAAGTTTCACGTTGTAGTTTAACTTCTACAATTTTTACTTCTTTACTCTAAAAAAAATAGCTTTATTTTAACATTAACATCAAAATTGCGCACAATTTTTTTCAAGCTTTCGCATTTTTCTTTTACCACAACTTTTAACGACCGCCGTTTTTATTACAGTTTATAAATATCACTGTCACAGATAATAAAATGTTGACTTTATTATCTGTAACCGATTCTTTGCGGGCAGTTCGTTGACCCCAGGTTTGTTCCTTTATCACCTGAACTGAAGAAATGATGTGCCATTGAGGTCCTGAATGGTCGATTTTCGGTACGATAAATTTTACTACCTAACTACAAAGAGAAGAGTCGGAGAATACCTAATTGAAAACCTATTGTCGTGATGACAATGGGTTTCTAATATCAAGTTCAAAGTTGTTTTAATAAAATTAGGGTAGAACCTAGTACCAATATAATGGAAATGGTTAAAATTTTGAAATATAGCAGTTTAATTAATTTCCATTTGATCGGTAAGAAAGCATGAAATGAAAGTAGTGTAATCTATGTCATATATCTCTACTAATATATAAAGCTGAAGAGTTTGTTTGTTTGAACTCTAGGATCTCAGGAACTACTGGTCCGAATTGAACAATTATTTTTGTGTTGAATAGTATATTTATCGGGGAAGGGGAAGAGCAGAGCATCAATGAAGAATGTGCCAAAAACGGGGAAAATGATTATATGGCTTTTAAGAGATTTATTGCGGGTAAACTTGAATTATGCGGGTGAAACCGCAAGGCGCAGCTAGTAAATAATAAGCTAGCTGTGATAGCATGTAGGTATATTTATATGACGGCCTCCGTGGAGTGGGTGATGAACCGAATGCGAAGCGTGAGGTTGCTGGTTCGATTCCCGCACAGGGCAAAGATTTTGTGTGTCTGAATCTGGGTGTGTATGTCCGTCTAATATTCCGTTACATAGATATATCCGTATATAAAGAAGCGAAGATATATTGTTATATCTGTATATATTCCGTGAAGCGAACAAAAACTGTTTATTGATCTCTATAGCTAAAGCTTGTTAATCTATCTCTATAGCTATCGATTCCTCAACCTTACTTTTTTTTATTTGACTGATTGACGAGACGAGCTAGTCGTTTACCTGATGGTAAGCGCTACGCCTGCCCATAACAGTCACAGCACCACCCAGAACTATGCATTGCATAATCCTGCGCGGTACTGCACTGCGCTCGTCAACCTGAGACATCGGCTCTAAAGTCTCATATGCCCAGTAATTTCGCTGGAAACAGTTGCCCTTGCCAATACTTGGATCATAGTTAATATTCGTCACAGCAAAACAAATACAATAGGCCAACTGACCTCTAAAAATAGATGCTATATTCTTACAAAACAGCAGCTGTGCCCCACTTAGAAATGTAGAAATATGCTGAGTTTTATTTTTACCAAATGTTAAACAGAGTTGTACCTACGGGACCTACAAAAGAAAAGCTAGCTTACCATCTTACTACATTAGCTTTTATTCTATTTTCTCTGGCAATTACAAGCAGTAATCGAGACAACAGAGCCAGAGCTAAAGCTGCTAATTAGGCTGTTTAGAGTTAGTCCCCTTCGCCATTGTAGCGACGATAATATCGCTGTTTCAGTCATTCGTGACGGGCATTGTTAATTTCACTTCTTTACTGCATTGTAGTGCAATTAGATTCTTAATGATTGGATATTAGAATGTATTTTTCTAAGAAAACGAAGTTTTTGGAATTCTACGATGTAACCGGTGGAGACGAATATTCCTTTCCAAGTCATTTCATAACTAAAACCAATAGGTATATACTTTGTTTTTCATAGCACTGTATCATTTTGAGTTCACTTTTCATTGTACAGTGTAAACTCTTTATAACGAAACTCAAGGGACTGAGCATTTTTTGTCGTTATAGAGAGTTATCGTTATATGGAGTGAGTGTTTCAATATGTGGGTTTTAACGCAAACCAACCAAGTTGGGCTCACTTCAACGTCATAGGGAGTTTATCGTTATAAAGGATAACGTTATAAAGAGTTTACACTGTAACTTTAACTTTTTTTTTAATTAATAAATAGGCCTGCGTTTGACCACTATATCACCTAATGTTAAGTGACAATGCGATCTACGATGGTGCACGCTTACCTAGAAGTAACCTATTCACTCGTGACTTGAAGACTCCCAGGTTGTAACTATCGGGAAACATAGACTCAGGCAATGGGTTCCACTCGTTTGCAGTACGCATTATAAATGTGGAGGCAAACCGCTTCGTGCGTTCGTCTGGTTATAAGTTGATGGAATGGGTTTGGTGGAATTAAATTATGCAATTCCATCGCACAGTCTCCGAAATGTATCTGATAAAAGACCGATAGGCTGGCGACTCTGCGTAGTGTAAGGTAGGCCTCTTCTGCAAGAGTCCCTCTGAGGGAGTAGATAAAAAAAATAAAGCATTTATTACCTTTGCTAGATATTCATCTACTAAAAATTACTGTGTACACATACATGGCTGTAACCTGTTGAAGAACATTGTTTCCAACAATATCTAGGTGACGAGCGCAGTGCACTTGCGTAAGACTTTGCAACGCGAAGTCCTAAGTGGGACTGGCACTATAATGGACAGGTGTCGCTTACCATCAGTGATCGACCAGTCAAGTAGAATAGTCATCCTGAAATTTATATAGTACAATTTAATTCCCCTCATTTCTAAGTATTAAATTTTGGCGTCGACACGACGCGACAACATAAAGCTATAAGTGCAAGGTTCACTGCGGATCGTAAACATTCGGCTATAGCACCTCTTGGACACTTCATACAAAAGCTATTTTGACAACTCACACAAATATAAATGACGTTTTTCCACGCGCCAAATGTAGGTGTAAGTACTCAAACATCATCGTCATCAGCCTATATTCGTCCACTGCTAGACGTAGGCCTCTCCTAATGAAGGCCACTGAGCCCGATCTTCGGCTCTCCTCATCAGGTCAAACATATGTTACTACGTGACGAAAACAAAAGACAACCCGCTAGTATGAAGGTTTATACTAAACCATTTGTCTATTACATTTGGGCGTGTATATTAACTACCTCCAGATTGTCCTCCCGATTGCGGGTAGAGGTGCGGGGAAGAGGATCGCGCGGGCTGGAGAGTGTCCATTCTGTATGTTATAAATACTATTCTGTCTTCTATGGCTATAGTTTATTGTAAACTGCTGGAACGTGTAGTATTTATGCTTGGGATTATTGGACATTTTACACACTTTTCAGGGATTTAGTCAGGACTACAGAGTTTTTCGCAAAACTGTAGACATTGCAGTGATCAACAATGTACTTTAATATTTGTAGTGCTGAGATGGCTTCTAAAGGTCGACTTTCGTGCATCGCGGCTCACGCGACTGACACGAGCGACAAGGAACTCTACCTTAAGGTACCTGAGTTACGAGACGAGCAAGACAAAGGTTCCAGAAATACAACGTGACAAAATCAATTTTTACCACCCAATAGACAGATGGTTATCCTTTCGTTTACAAAAGAAAAGAATATTCGGAATTCCCTGTTATTCCTTCATCAACTAAATATAAACCAAGGAAGTTTTACTAAAGTAAGTGGAATCCATACTAAATTGGTTACTTGTCACTAGTTATCCATTAGTTTGGTTCACCAAACCGGACACAAAGCTTTCGAGACGTGACATAATTTAGTAGCAAATAGACAATCCCAAAGACCTGATCAATTTAGTAGTGGGAGATCTCTTCTGCAAGAGACCACCTGGTACCACACCTTTGCCAGATATTCATCCGCCAAGCAGTAGTGTGTAAACATTACCGTGTTCTGGTTTAAAGGGCACTGTTTCCAGTGAAATTACTGGGCATATGAGACTTTACAGCCGATGTCTCAGGATGACGAGTGCAGTGCAGTGCCGCGCTGGATTGCGCAATGCAGGGTTCTGGGCGGTGCTGTGACTATTATGAGCAGGCGTAGTGCTTACAATCACGTAAACAACTTGCTCGTCTCATCATAGTCAGATATAAAAAAATATATAGACCGCACTTGTAAAATTAAAAACCATGGGAACTTTACTATTTCACTCACTCTCGTGTACCCTGTACTACTAGATGTGAATAAGAGATATATGAGACAGATGTTGCCTTAAGTGTTCCTTCTATAGCTTGCTCTTATTCTGAGATATAACTATAGGTACTAACTATAGTTTTCTTTTCCTTCGTTTTGTTTATTGGTATCAAGTTTGTAGACAAATAAAGCAAATAGGAAGACTGGACGGAACTTTCAGACTTTCTGTTAATCTTAAATGTCATTCTGTGACAATAATTTACTATCTAGAAGTTATGGGTCGGTATGTTTTTTCCACTGTAATGAAACTGAGAACGAAAGGTTTTTTTATTCATTCAAGTAAACGTCTCATCATCATCATCATATGCAGCTCATCCAACCCACTGCAGGGCATAAGCCTCCTCCCTCTTACGCCATTCATCCCGGCTTTGGGCCGATCTGGTCCATGCATTACCCAACAACATTTTTATGTCGTCGACCCACCGTTGTATCGGTCTTCCGCGGCTGCGCTTACCCACACGTGGCCACCATTCTGTCAGGGACTTACTCCACCTGCCATCGCCACATCTTGTCAAGTGTCCTGCCCATCGCCACTTGAGTTTAATTATACGGGATCCGATGTCTTCCACTTTAGTTCTTCTTCGGATCTCCGTATTTCGAACTCTGTCGCTTACCCTGATGCCTAACATGGCACGCTCCATGGCCCGTTGTGCGACTCGCATTTTGTGCACAGTCTCCTTGGTGAACGTCCACGTTTCGGCACCATAGGTCATCGTGGGCAAACGTCTAAACGTCTAAAGTAAACGTCTAGTTAAAGACAATTAAAAAGTTTAAGTTAAAACTAAATTACTTATTAGCCATGTTCAAGGCTAGATTGTAAATAAGATTAAGGTGCACCTTTGTGGTGTACTCAAGGAAAATTAAAAAAAAAATTAAGTAACTAAGTTACTAGCAGCGCCTCGCGGTTTCACCCGCGCAAAGTATTATCCCACAGGGACCGTAAATTTTTACAGGTTAAAAATATCCTATGTTCTATTCCAGGATCTAAAGTATGTGGATGCAAAATTTTATCAAAATACGTTTAGCCATTGGGGGGTGAAGAGAGGACAAACACGCAAACTTTTGCATTTATAATATTAGTGAGATGACTGTATTACATTATAGTGGTACAGTTGTGCTCAGAAGTAGCTGAACATGGATGATATTTAATCTTAAACAGGTATTTTTTTGTAGCTTAGCAAACATTAGTATCGAAATATCCAGCAAACTTTGAGACCGAACAGTTATATCCGTGACCTGTAAGCGATAGTGCTGACAGCTTGCCGAATCAGCATCTCCATCATTCCTAGCTTGGTAGGACACCTGCCTTCCAACGGCAGTCTCGGTTTGATATTCTTGGCGACTGGTTGTCCTAGGGTCGCTTCTATTAATTGTATGTCTATATGTCTATCCTAATAAATGGATTTAATTATAAATAATCTTTTTTAAAAAGACTTCCTAGAACCGTCGTATAACAGAACGTACATACAAAACTCGTCCATTACTTTTCACAAAATCTCCACCAGGATTCCATAGTAAAATTGGTGGAGATTTTTGTAAAAGAACTGAAGTGTATATTCTAAGACACCTACCTACATCGCACAAGAATTTTGTAGGAAGATTAGTATGGGTTTTCGGAATAAACCCAAAACCCACCTGTGATAAAGTGCCCTTCAGTACGCATTGATTTGTGAAGATTCATGGAAATAACCTAAATTTAGATTGTCTTGTTAAAAATGTACACAATCAATAATTGATGTTACCTCAATATCACCATTATTCACCTTATTTATAAATAGACGTATACCCACCAATATTTCCGGTCGTAGCCCTGAATCCCACGTGAACTCTGATTCAATTTATTATGAAGGAAACATGAAAAGGCCCTTGAATGGCGTACAAGTAAACTCCGTGCGTTATCGCGATTTGGCAAATTAACTTTGAATACGTTGTGAAAGAACTCTGAAGATTCCGTGATATTTTGCGAGAAACACTAGTTGCGCCCAACTGCTTCATCCGTGTGAATAATATTGAGAGAAACCCTGGAATTCAAGGATGACGTCAGTTTGGATTTTTCAAAGATAATATTAAAAAAGTAACAGTCATCATCATCATCATCATCCCTTACCGTCCCACTGCTGGGCACGGGTCTCCCCTCACTTTTGTGAGGTGGGTTAGGCCATAATCCACGACGGGGGCCCAGTACAGATTGGTGGATAACATACCTACCTCCTAAATAATTTCCTCACGATGTTTTCCTTCACCGAAAAGCGAATGATAATTACGCACATATTTTTTTTTTACAAGTAACACATTGGTAATTGAGATTTGAACTCACACCTTCTCCTTGGAAGGGAGACGTGCTCCCACTATGCTACTACCGCTTAATAGTAACAAGCATTACGTAATTTGTATAGGTATGAAAACACTAAATTTCACTTATCTGACTAGATTTTATAACGCCTAGAAATGCTGGTCAACGTGGTATATTCCAAAGCCCAAGATCGGCACAGGTGGAGACAACTTCAAAACGCAGTTAGAGGAGCCACGCTCGTCAACAATAACAGAACGGTTGAGGAGGAGCATTCGTGCTACCAACCTCTTATCTATTGATAAGCAAATTAATGCAAAAGACAAAAGTATCTTCACCCCGGCACGTTCATTGACACAGGTAAATAATCAAAGGGGTATAACTCAAACCAGTGTAACGTCAAATCATTATAATTGGGGGCGCGATGCGTTATGCGACGGGGTTAACGCCCGTAAGGGGTGATTTAGCACCCACCCCTATCGGTACCGAGACGCTAAACGTGGAGCATCTTACTCCAGGAGCTAGGCTTATAAATAGTAACATTGTTTTACGAACTTCAGCTCTTGTACACATTAAGCTGGACAGGACAGGAAGACGGTCACGTATAGCAGTGAAGTTTTATTAAATCGATCCTTATGATATTAAAAACCACTGGTGCTTTCTGGACAGTTGAAATGCACCACGATGTTGCCAGCCGATCTTGCAGCAGAATTGTTTGTCCTGCATCAGCCGTAAAAACAGATCAAAGGTAAACCTAGAAAAGGACTGGTTCTCGTGTACTGCTATTGGAACACGTCTAAATGGGCTTTAGTGTAAATTTTTATATTTCCTAACGAACTCTAGTATCGATTAGCAAAGTCTAAATAATCAATGGACCCTAGACAAGTGACCGACCAGCTCCTGAACTAGGACGCAACTCAATCACTTCACGCCACTCCGTCCGTCTCCTCCGCGGGAAATCTCGACGTCCATAAAACTCATTTTATTTATTCCTGGACGTGATTCGGGCAGATTTCGGACCAGCATTGTTTATGAGCTGGTTAAAGCAATAAGTGGAGATGACTATGAACTTGATAGATAGATATTACTTATCCAAGACAAGTACTGAGCACTATCATTTCAAAATAACACTCTTCACTAAGCAATCATTACTAATTTGAGTCCCAATTTGCCGATACGTCGCCAGCTAATTGGATACGCTGCCAAGTGGTAGTGGGCTAGAATCGAACTTGTGGGTTACGTAGAGTCTGTAATGGTCTGTCCAACTGTTGTATGTAGTAATTAGTTGTCAGTTGAAATTGACATATGTTCGTTTAAAAAAAATTGTAGTAACGTGTCGTTGGATTGCAAAGCTCTTAAGTTACCGCTGATCTCTACTGCCCTTTATCTCCACTCTCACTAGTTAGACCAATGAAAAGAAAGGGATCCATTGAATCGCATTGTCAATTAATATGCATCTTTTTTAATTTGTACGTGGATTTGCGCTTCACCACAATCTTACCTAATGTCAGGCGACGATGCAGTCTACGGTGGTGCGCACTTACCTAGAAGTGTCCTATTTATTAGTGACTTGAAGGCTCCCAGGTTGTAACTATCGGGAAACACAGACTCACGGTGATTCAGGTAAGAAAATTCCATTATTTTGCGGCGCGCATAATAAATGTAGAAGCAAATCGCTTCAGGCCTAAAGATGGAATGTCAAGCATGTAACGGTGGTGCATCTTGGTGCGTTTGTTGTTCGTAATATGTTAGTTGGAATTCGAACTCGATCATTTGTTTTTTGCTAGCTGACACGAGGAGACTTGGGGGCATTGAGCCCCTCAGAGAAACCCCATTTCGCAACGCCCATGGTTGTTAACACTTTACTCGAGACAGTCGCTTCTAATTCCGTAATTCCATCTACAAACAAACAGACGTACACAACTAAATGTAAATTACTTTAGATTAAGAGCTGAATAATGCTATTAGACAGGCGTCATTGTACTTCGAATTGAGATATAGATGTCTCATAATGGTTTTCATTTCCTCCAACCAACCTTATAGCTTCCTGAGACAGCTTTAGTCTGGCATAATATCTACTTAGTTAATATAAGTAAACAGTAAGTTTGACAAAGAACATCGATAGATAGATGTGTATGTTTATTATTAAAACATAAGTATTAAATGTATTGTGACTGTTAAATACTAAGTACGCCACCCACCCTACTATCGAAAAATGTTTTTTACTGTCCATCCAAAGGTTGTCTGGAAGAAATCGCTTTCAGCGATAAGACCGCCCATTGTACTACCCTTGTTTACCTATTGTAATTTTTCTGTACTGTGTTTAATTTTGTTTCTGGTGTACAATAAAGAGTTTTCTATTCTATTCTATTCTATCGATAGATCTAAAATGAGGTACCTACTACAAAGACAATATCTTTATTATATTATTTTGTACTAGCTGCGCCTCGCGGTTTCACTTGCGTAGTTCCCGTTTTGTCCCACGGGATCATATTATCTGGATAAAAAGTACTCTATCCAGGTTACAAACTATCTGTGTTCTAAATTTCATTTGAATCCGTTCAGTAGTTTTTGCGTGAAAGAGGAACAAACACCCATCCATTCTCACAAACTTTCGCATTTATAATATTAGTAGGATTCGTAGGATTATAGCTTTGTAGTTGTGACTTTTGGAAGGTATAAGTATGGTAGACCTAGGCGATTCCGTACACTTTTTACGGAAAGATCGGTCCTCTGGGAAGTGTCGCCCAGACTGCCTCGTGAAGTAACATCAAGCTAAATTATTCTCAGCGCTCTAGGTGGATAGAAGCTAATCGGGGAATATGGAAGTTGCGCTGATTGGTTTTATTTAAGGCGTATCTCCTAATGCTTGTTTTAGTCTAAATACTACACAAAACATTGTCATTATTTGTTTTTTTTTCTGACAATGTTTGATGTTTTCATATCAAAGAAGATGATAATAATAATTGTTAGGGTTTGTAAATTTGTAACAATTAATCGATATCAATGTAACTAAATAGTTACTTAATACCTCTTTATGCTGACAACTTTTTGGTTGAGTTCTTTTGGGTTGAGTAGTCGGACCTTAGTCGGACGAAAAGAAAAAGGGAGAAAAGGAGGAATGTATGTCAGTGCGGCATTTAAAAATTGGAATCGAGCGAATGACTTTGTTATTTTAAAATATAAGATTTTCTATGAGAAAAATATAACAATGAACGTAATAAGTAATGCTTTAACATTTATTAAACTTACTTCGACGGAGCCTAGATTAGTGGTACCGAGTTTTACATAATAATTATATTGTCAAAAATTACGATGTATTGTGTAGAGGTTTTTCTGTAGTGTTTAGACTAAAACATGCGCTGGAGACACGACTTTAATTAGGTGCAGTTTTTTTTTACTAAACTTGGTTTTAAGAAGCATTTTTTGTGAAAGTAGCGAAATTCATCAATTAATTAGCACATAAAAAGGCAATTATGTTTCCAAGCTTACTATCTTACGTTCATTCGACAACATAACTTTTGATAATTATAGTAGGTTCTAGCTGCAGTATCTTCTAGCATAAAATGACAAGCGTGCTTTTAAATAATTCCAGATATGAAATACCGCACTCTCCGAAAGCATAAACTGCAAACTCTAACACCATTATGCCAAAACAAAGGAAACCAAACGAATAACTAACCCAGGCATAATAATTATGCTTACCTAATTATGCCCGAGCTACCCAACCCTTTGGAGTAGCCGTCGTTAATAATTCCCGATGGGCTGCGCACTGGTAAATAAACGGATGCTCAGGACCGCGCTCTGGGTTCCTGGGGGCTTGGGAACCGGGATCTTGGCTCTAGGGTTGGCAACCATGAGTTTTTGTATTTGTTTTTGTTGTATTTCAAAACAGAATTTTGCTTTGCCAGTCATCTACGTAGCTAACGCCACGCCGTTGTCTCCGAGGAAGTCATTACCATCATCATAATGTATTTGTTAGTGATTTTTTTTGTCAAGAGTGCTGTATAGGTTCTATTGTATTGAAAGAAAATACCACACTCATTAGTTAAGTTAGTTGATCATATTTCATTTATTTTTTATTTTTTTCTATGTTTGAGACTAAAGTGTGACTTGTAAAAGTTCATTACTTTGGCCTACTTGCAATAAATGATTTGAGTGTATTTTTTTAAAATTTTTGACCATTTTTTACTTATACATTAAAATCTTTACAATATTTTCTTTGTATAGGCTTTAATTTACCTACCAAATATATTAATTAAAAGGATTAAGATTTGATAAGTAAAGTCTACCTTCTGTATTATTTTACTAAAATAAAGATAGATAGATAGATAGACTCTTTATTGACACCAAAATATATGAAACAATGAACAATGGGCGGTCTTATCGCTTAAAGCAATCTCTGCCCGACAACCTTTGGATGGACAAGATAGACAGTAGTTGACATCAGTGTCTAAATATCAATACATAACATAGTAATAATAATTATACAAAAATATTTGATTCAAAATGATCTTTCTCGAACACGAAACTCCGAGTGGCAACCCTAACTGTAAAGGGCTGGTCATTAAATCTTTACAAGTCACCTTGGCCCAGTTACAGAGTAGGATATCCGCTTCTTCTTGCAACTTTTGCAAAGTTACTGCTCCATAATCTGTGGCATGTTCGTAGAGACTGCTCCACAAGCTGTGGCATTCCACGCAGGGACTACACTCAGATCTGTGGGATGGCGGAAGGAACTGCTACTGATGCTGCGTCTAGGTCAACTGCAGGTCGCGGCAGGATTTACGAAATGCCGCAAAGTTGGGCCTTAAATAAGAAAGTTCCAAACGCCGGTGAGAAGGTACTTCCGGTTAAAGTTTCAACGGTCATTACAATTTTTGGGATAAGAATCGCTGATTTTCATCGTCGTTTCCTATTTCAAAGTGGCTAAAGATTTTAATAATTGAGATCGGGAATTAGATACTTAATTAGGTATGTGAATTTAAATAAATAAGTTACGAGGAAACTACGAAGACCATAGTATGGTTCACACAAATCGTTGCTCTATGCGGGAATTGAACCCGCAACCTTAGGCTTCGCAGTCGGCTCATTCATTACCCACTACACCCCGTGACTGTCATTTTATTAGGTAGAAGGACTCCGTACAAACTTACTAGTGCTTAGGTATTGACTTAGATCCTATAAATTAGGTAAGTAGGTACCTATTAGCAAGCCGAATTTGAAAGTTGATTCGACAAATTATTAATTTTATGGTAAAAAGCATGAACTGTTTTTACTTTTATTAATAAGTAGCCTTTGATTTCAGGCTACCTTATTTTATTTACGCACCGGTAGGTCCTACTCACCCTTTTTACGACTATTCGATAGGTCACATAAAAATATCTGACGGCAGTAACTGTAATAAGATAACCCTCACGACAGTGACTGCGGTCATACTAAAACAGTCTAAATCAGCTGGTCACACACTCAATAATACCATCAAACCTCTGACCTTCCAATGTTCAAGGAAACAAGTCTGTTTATTACCTAACTACCCTTCAGGACATCCTGCATAAAACCACGATGGTCAGCAGTAAAACGGCCATGAAGCTCTGGCCGTAATTACACCACTCGTCTTACTTTCAATAAATAGGATACCTTTATGTGGAATGTTAATCGGACATTAATTTTTATTGGCAACCTTGAATGAGAATAATTTTTATGTTCTTATCCTTATATACTTTTATTAGCAAAGTAATGCACTCTCTTGCCTTGAGATAGAAGTGTTTAAGAATCGTCAGTATATTTATGGATCTAAAAACGTATGTAAGTAAGTACCGAGTAGGACTCAAATTATGACTCAATATTTGAATATTTGAACATTCTTGACACTGGCTAAATGTACAAATCACGCGAGGCCAAGACACAGAAGCTTGTCATGTCATTAAGTAGAACGTCAATGTCAAATTGATATTATCATGAACTTGACATTAGTTTGACACGTGTGGCGTACGTCAACTTCAGTCAAATCAGTCAGTTCCGAGTTTCCGACTTTTGAGTTCGACCTCCATTCATCCTTTGCTGTTGTGATTTCACGATTTTAGCTCCATTTTCAACTAAAATCACTGAAACCACTTACTATAAAACCTCTACATAGGTTAAAAAGTGTTGTTTATTGATATTATTAGTGTAGTGAATTGAAAATGGCGTTGAAATCGTCGCCGGGTGTACTCGGAGCGCTGTCGCGGTTGTCGCGTAATTTCTCCACTGGTAGGGCTTTAGCGGCAAAGCCTATGACTGTCCGAGATGCCCTGAACACGGCCATTGATGAGGAGATGGAGCGGGATGAGAAGGTGTTTGTGTTGGGCGAGGAAGTGGCCCAATACGATGGTGCTTACAAAGTTACCAGGTACGGCTTGGCACCGGATTATAACCTTGTGGCATGCTAACCTAGTCCTTCTACCACGGCTGCAGTGCCTGTTCCCTACAATCACTTGTTTTTTTTTTACTAATACTCGAAGCAAAAAACTTATTTTGTTTTAAGTATATTATTTGAAAAAAGTGAATAGACTGTTACATAACCAAGAAGTTTGTTGACGAAGCTCGTATCTATGGAGGAAGAGCAAACTAACAGCTGTTTACTTCCATTTGCACTGTTGATCTCTAAGCAATCTGGCAGGATTGTTTTTTATTTGTTACATTACTTGTTGCTGTATCGAATAACTGTAATACAGTAATTTATTGTCCATGTCTTGTAAAACACAAGCAATAATCAATAGATTAAAATTTAGAATTTATTTTATTTAATTTATTTTAGAATTTTAAAAGAGATTCTTTTAAAATTTAGTTATGCTTTGTAATTCATTTGACTAGGTACTTTATATATACACATGTGAGATGGTAATGTGTCAGAAATAAGATTAAATAAATATGAATATGTTAAATACATAACATCTCTTCACTTTTCACCACCTAAATTATATCAGACTAAGATATCATTAGCACCATATAGGCAATAATTTATCTATCCCGTATCTAGGACACCATACTTAATAAAAACTATGGTCTCATAATATCTGGTTTAAACAACACTTCTTTTTTTTATTAATACCAAAATAATAAAAATAATAACGCATCACATCACATGCAAAGGTCCAGACCCCTAACTAGGATTCCCTGTATCTAGAGAATCAGGAACTACGAGGACCACGGTCTTACAAACACCCAGACACAGAATTGGTTGGGGTTTGTCACTATCTGATGTTTAGCCACCATGCAGTCTATGATGG
The DNA here is from genome assembly GCA_912999815.1 of Campaea margaritaria. Taxonomy (NCBI): domain Eukaryota; kingdom Metazoa; phylum Arthropoda; class Insecta; order Lepidoptera; family Geometridae; genus Campaea; species Campaea margaritaria. The sequence continues at coordinate 11,783,436 of OU538797.1, read as the reverse complement.
TGCACCCTTAACTTGAAGTAACTTATTTACTCGTGACTTGAAGACTCCCAGGTTATAACTAATGTGATAGATATCAGATGTAGACATGTATTCACACACCTCATGTATTTGCTCGTTGTCTGGGTGTTTCTTATTATTTTTTATTTATCTCATCTGAATATTAAGCTGATGATAAATAAAATTAAGTCATCACCACTTACCCAGTTACACTGTCACAATGTTGTTCACCATACAACTATACAAATGCCCATTCTCCAACTTACCTTTTCCAGAGGCCTCTGGAAGAAGTATGGAGACAAGCGAGTAATTGACACACCCATCACAGAGTCTGGCTTCGCTGGCATCGCCGTGGGCGCTGCCATGGCTGGCCTGAAGCCCATCTGCGAGTTCATGACCTTCAACTTCTCTATGCAGGGTATAGATCAAGTGAGTTGAATATTTACTGCAACTCAACAAACGTAATTATTCTACACTTACGTAATCCAGGAAAACTCAGGAGCAAAATCTTACTGGCCAGGAAGACAACTCACACTGGCTTTTCTTAGTACCCTCAATTGAGTATATAACACATATTTACCCATTGTTGCTCTACCGGGGCCTAATGTCACTAATGTCTGTTACTTTTCTTAAGGACACCGGAAAAGGTTTACAAGATTTTATGTTTCAAAGTTCCGGGTGAAACCAACTATTAGGTGATCTGTGGTGATACTGCCATCATTGTAGTCAGGCGTGCCATTTACCATCAGGTGGATGGTCTGCTCGTCTGATTACTTTAAGATATAGACAGCTCTGCCATTCCATACACCTAAAAAATTCTACAAATTAATTCACCCAGACATTGCAATCCTTACAAATGGAAAGTCAACAAATCATATTACTTTCAGAGATAAGTCTTGATTCGTGAGATAAGAATGGATTAATCTATCATACTTTCTGTGACATTGAATTATAACTTCAATGGCAGTTCTGTTGATAAAGTAGATTAGGACTGTATTGTTAAAATTTGTTTATTGTTGTGTTTTTTACAACTTGTCGTGAGTGAAAGCACAACTATTGTATTAACGGTACAGGTAAATACAACAGTGCGTGCAGATCCGTAACCGTGGCTAGACAAGAAAATCAGCTCAGCAGTCAAAGTTTTAAGCTGTTTTTGAGCTAATTAGCATTCCATGGGTCTTGGGAATCAGAAACCATGAGAACCATTCTTCGATAAACATGCAAACTCAGATCAATACCTGTAGTTCACACAAATATTTGCTCTGAGCAAGAATCGAACTGACAACCTCACGATTCGCAGTCAGCTCCTCACACATTTCCGCCACAGAGGCCTGCAGTACGCTACAGTGATGCATGAGAAGCTAACCTCCCTCCATGTTCCAGGTGGTAAACTCAGCAGCGAAGACATTCTACATGTCCGCAGGGCAGATCCCTGTGTCGATAGTGTTTCGCGGCCCCAACGGCGTCGCGGCCGGCGTGGCGGCGCAGCACTCACAGTGCTTCGGCGCCTGGTACTCCCATGTCCCCGGTCTGAAAGTCCTCATGCCTTACTCCTCAGAGGATGCTAAGGGTATGTGCCTATTTCTCCAGAACCAATATCAAGCTGTCAAAGGTGGTAGATGTTTATAGAGGCAAAACTCATTAGTAAGATTGTCCACCTTTATGCTAGTTAAATAGATTGATAACTCTTTATTGACACCAAGATGTATAAAACACCGATAAAAAAAACATAACTTAATAATAGGTACAATGATACTATTGCTATTAATGTAAACCTGTTTGCATGGGTCGCGTCGCCATAATATTAGATATATTAATGAGCCCCATCGTCATTATCAACCCATGTCGGCCCGCTGCTAAGCACAGGTATCCCTTCACTTTTTAATGAGCCTCTTTTTTTTTAGGTTATTAAATGTCTGGGCATGTCCTAAACTTAGTAAAAACAATGTTTTTGAAATTTCGACATCAGCTCACTATATTATGTAGATAGAGACACCCCCATAACTAAATAGGAAACAGTCTTCTACAATTGATTTGATAAAATACCACCACAATCAAAGATGGGGGCTATTATTCATTCTGTGGCTGAGAATCATAGTAGTAAATTTTTTTTTTTTTTGTTCTTAAGTATATTTATTGACACAACTTAATTATCAAAATAAATAAAAGGAAAACTAACTAAAACTAAAAACATAAAATTTAACAAAAGAGGGTGTCCATGAGGCATGGTGCCAAGAACACTAGCTGCATTAAAAAAAAAAAAAATACATACAGAAATCAAATAAATTTTTACACTTTTTTTTTTTTTTTTAATCACAAGAGGTAAAAGGGCTTTGTCGCCATTTGCGAACATGCCGCCCTGGTTGTTATTTTACAAAATCAAATCGTCACATAGGTACATACATTACAAAAAAATTTTTACACTAGAATTCCTCTTCTCATAGTATCTCTCTTCCATGCACTTTGCAGGTCTTATGAAGGCAGCCATCCGTGACCCTGATCCAATAGTATTCCTGGAAGACGAGCTCTTGTATGGAATTCAGTTCCCCATGTCTGATGAAGCACTCTCCCCGGACTTTGTTCTACCCATTGGTAAGTATCTTGCATATTACAGACAACCAAATCGGCTCAGCAGTGAAAATGTTAGAACTTTGACTACTGACCCAATTTTTTTATCTAGCCACGGTTACAGATCTGCACACACCGTTGTGTATTTATTCATGGCAAGTTATAAAAAACACAACAGCTGTGTTTTCAGCAGAGAATGTGTTAACTTTTAGAAAATTTAATTCATATAACATATTTTATGCTTTACTTTTTAGGTAAGGCTAAAATAGAGCGGGAAGGCAGTCATGTTACATTGGTATGCTGTGGGAAGGCTACCGAGACTGCTCTACTGGCTGCAACCGAGCTAGCAGCGCAAGGTAACTGATATTAACTTATTCGATAAGTCTTAAAAAACCCATAGATTGTGTTAAAAAAATATATATAATAGAATAGTGAACTAAAAATCGTTAAGGAGATAACACCTTCTTGGTCCAAATGAGCGAAAACATCTCTTGATTATATTCTTCGTATGTGTCATTTTTACTTCCATTTTGGCTTAAATGTGCCCTCTTGGGATTTATTCAATTAATCGTCTTTGACAATCCTCTGAGAAGAGAAGTTTTGCATTTTGTTTAGAAATCCCCTTGCTTAACTATCTATTATTAAACATTTTTATGTAAAATTTGAGTCCTATACTAGAATAAATATGTATAAATTTGTTTTTTTTTTTTTCTAATTTTAGTTTGTTTTCTTCAGGAATCGAAGCCGAAGTGATCAATCTTCGGTCCATCAGGCCAATGGACACAGAGACCATCGTGAACTCAGTCTGTAAGACCCGTCATCTCGTTACGGTCGAACAGGGTTGGCCGCAATCTGGTATGTAATATTACTAAACTTTCTTTTTTATTGTAATGTCAGAGTTTATAAGGCCGCCCAAGGGCCTCCAACCTGCTTTTAAGGGCTGCTATCACTTTATAACAACTAGAACCGACAGCTTAACAGACATTCCAAAGCACAAAGCAATGGACATCCTGACATAACTTAGGAGAAGTCATCGGTGCGGACCGAGGACTGAACTCGGTGTCGTCGGATTGCAAAACCGCACAAGCTACCGCACGGGCACCATCATATATAGTTATAAGCATCTGCTATCGCGGTCAGAACTAGCGTCATGTTTAGCGGTTTCCAAGGTCGATTCCTTGTGGGGCACAGTGGGAACTCTAAGCCGCACCCGCTCGCCGCCTGCGCGGTTAGATGACTCTAGCCGCGGCTCGTCCGCAGGTATCGGCGCCGAGATCTGCGCGCGGATCATGGAGTCCCGCGCGTTCTTCGAGCTGGACGCCCCCGTGTGGCGCGTCACCGGCGCCGACGTGCCCATGCCCTACACGCGCTCGCTGGAGGTGGCGGCAGTGCCGCGCGCGCCCGACGTGGCCGCCGCCGCCGCCGCCGTGCTCGGGAACAAGTGAGTGCCGCCGGACGGTCCCGCGATACAGCCGGAGGTGGCGGCAGTGCCGCGCGCGCCCGACGTGGCCGCCGCCGCCGCCGCCGTGCTCGGGAACAAGTGAGTGCCGCCGGACGGTCCCGCGATACAGCCGGAGGTGGCGGCAGTGCCGCGCGCGCCCGACGTGGCCGCCGCCGCCGCCGCCGTGCTCGGGAACAAGTGAGTGCCGCCGGAAGGTTTGAGCAAGAGGCCGCCTGGGGAAGTACCACACCTTCGCCAGATATTCATCCGCGAAGCAGTACTGTGCACACATTACTGTGTTCCGATTTCAAGGGCATTGTTTCCAGCAAAATCACTGGACATATGAGACTTTATTAAAGTCGATGTCTCAGGGTGTCGAGTGCAGTGCAGTGCCACGCAGGATTATGCAATGCAAAGTTCCGGGGCGCACTGTAACTGTTTTGGGCAGGCGTAGCGCTTACCATTAGGTGAACGACTTACTCGTCACGTCACTCAGTCAAATAAATAAAAAGGCAAATTGCTCTTTATTCATTATATTTTTTTCTCTTTTTCAGAATAAGCCAAGCGGTAGGCAATTAGCGAATCTCCGCAGCGCCTTCGCGCCGTGCTTCGATACACAAATGTAAATAAAATATTTATAAATTTATATTTATTTTCCACTATATTGCAGGTCGCTGCTTGCTAAATGATTTTAAATGGATGTATGATAGTATAATGTTGTCTAATAAAATAAAATTGTTATTATGTAGTATTATTTTATAAACTTTTATTTCACTTTATTTTAACCGTAATTATAATAATAATACATTTTTGACCATACGAATGATTCAGAAATAACATTGAAAACTGTTAAATAGTTACAATTATTGTTATAGGAACCCAATAATTATGATTTAGCGCCATCTGCCCTGATTTGTTGTCAACTATTTGTGGAACCCCGTGAAACTATAATGATTTAATTTTTTTGTCACCCTTCCTCCTCCTTCCTGAAAGCTCTCCCTGAAACGAAAAATTTGCTTCGTGAAATTCTTTGCCGAAAACGCGGACGTAATAGCGTGTTTTAAACTTGTTTTGAACCTTAAAACTTCTCGATGAGCGCTAGCTTATTGCACGCTATTTTGACAGTTCAAACTGTGCGCGTTAGGAGTCTGTCAGCGCCACTATAGAAGTCCCGTGTCGAAACTAGGATCTAAAGTTAAGAAGTCGGTTTACCCGGTCAAAGTCTAGAATAAACTCCATAGATCCCATCCCTATCTTTGAATTTCTCGGTATATACGTTAGATACAAGTAAGATCAAAAGTTGGCTTGAAACTTTATGTATCGCGCCTGCAGCGCCGTGTCTGCGGGACTTTTGTGGCGCGGAATCTAGGTGTACACTGAATAACGGCCCAGTACACAACCGCTAGATGTCGCTATGTGCAATTAAAAAAATCGACATCTCAATTCCCCCCCTGTTGAGCACAGTCTAACTTTCCGTAACTATCGCTTCCAGCGGTGGCAGATGGGAACAACCCATCTCTTTACAATTGAATACAGAAATATGTTTTATTTAAAAAAAAACTAAACAGATGCAGTCCAACATAATATTTCTAAATCCTAAAGCAGCGTACACAATAGTGCGATAGGACGCGTCGAGCACCCGATGACAGTGTGATGGATCGTCGTTCCCTACTGCCTGTGTTACTAACTACTGCGGTGCTACCGATTTCTGGAATTTATATTTAACCCATGAACAGAAAAGACAGACAGCGCGTCGCCAAATACGAAATTGACACATAGCAATGGCGGCAGCGTATGTGTTAAGTGATCAACCAATCTTACTAATATTATAAATGCGAAAGTTTATGAGAATAGATGGATGGATGTTTGTTCCTCTTTCACGAAAAACTACTGAACGGATTCGAACGAAATTTGGAACATAGGTAGTTTATAACCAGGATTGAGTAATAGGGTACTTTCTATCCCGATAGTATGTTCCCGTGGGACAAAACGGGAATTACGCGGGTGAAACCGCGGGGCGCAGCTACTGAATAATATAGTCCTTGTGTGTGATCCTATGACACAAATTTCCCTCTTTGGACAAAACAGGCAGCAAAAAGGAACACGCGGCAAATGCGTGTGCAAGTCCTCGAAAATATTACGCGACCAAAGCAAAAGACAACGCTAGTATGAAGGTTCACACCAACCCGTTTGTCAATTGTCTTTTGGGCGTGTAATATTGATTGACCTCCCGATTGTCCTCCGGATTGCAGGTAGAGATGTACTATCTGTGATAGTAGCACAGAATTGAAGGGCCCTGTTGAATTGTAGTTGAATCAATACATAAGGGTGATAGGTACATAATCCTTATTTCCAAAATACAATAGTGTATTGTAGACCGTCGGACGGTCACTGACAGCGCAGCGTGATGGATCGCCCTGGCCCGCTGCTACCCACCCACTCTACTGCGGATTTGCAGCCGTGTGAATAGTTACTTTTAGATTTGTGTTGATTCGTAAATGTTCTATAAGCAAAAATGTCTCTTTTAATTATTAATACGTTGACTGTTGAACCGGTTTTTACATTTGGGCACCATTACGGACTGTGAGTGTTTTCCAGCAATGGGTTGCCGTCTGTGTGAGCGCACTGTATTAGCGCCGCAAAGTGTTGAGGTGTGTCTATTTTTGTTGTAAAAAAAATCGGAGGTAGGATGTCATCCACCAATCCGGATCGGGCCTTCGTGGTGGATTACGGCCTAACCCTCCTAAAGAAAGTGAGGGGAGACCCGTGTTCAACAGTGGGACGATATGGGATGATGATGATGATCTCATGGTTTCGACAGAACGTAGACTTGGGCGACTGCGACTCAGTGATGCAAGGAAGCTATACATGCTATTATATTTCCCTTCATACCAATATTAAAACCCCACATCTCAATTTCACGTAAAAAATCGCTAACGAAAATGTCAATCTTGAATCTACCACGGGCTCCCTGCTAAGGATAATTCGTCGGTGATCCATCAACCGGTAGGACATTGAAGGACAGATTTTTGTGAATAGCGCACGTGGTGCCGCAAAATAAATTTTTGAGGGCGACGAAAATTAGAAGAGGATCTAACTAGGCAATAAAATTGACGCTGCATAAATAAATGTGACAGAAAAAGTGTCGTAAATTGAAAAGAAATGCTATCCTTTATATTGGTACTAAACTGATAAAGTTTATTGATATCTGATAGAAAATGCTCCTAGCATTAAGTCCGCCAGTTAAATAGCTCCTTAATCTGTGAAATTAAGTATTAAATAAATACTATTTTCTCTTACGGGAATATTCAGAAGAGTTATGAGATTCAGGCATGAATAGAAAAAAACATGAAAAGATAAATTTCCTTTTGAAACTCAGATTTTAATCAGTTAACACTTTCACTGCTGAGAACACAACTGTCGTGTTTTTCACAACTTGCCACGAGTACGGCAAAACACAACTGTTGTGTTTGTTGTATGGGAAAACACCTTGGAGCGTGCAGAGCCGCACCCGTGGCTAGACAAGCAAAGCGGCTCAGCACTGAAAGTGTTAATAATGCTATGCCTATTTATATAATTAAATGATTTGAGCTTTAAGTCTTCTGTTATAATTATATTTCTAATTTCGTTCCCAGAATCCACCAAGTGGTGTATTATTTTAAATTTCATATTTAACTTGCAATGTTTAACAAGTTCGTTCACTTCTTTAAGCACGCCTATCCCAACAAAGTTCCAAAGTAGATCCATCACAAACTTCCCGGCGGGAAAGTTTCGGCGGCTGACATTGGGAACTGTCAAAAACTTTGTCCAACCGTTTACTGTTATACAAAAAGTTTGTTCAGTTAGAAAACTAATTGGAAATAGACACAATTAGGTAAATAAAGTAATAGTGACCGAATGCTACTTACCTTTTCATTAATCGTGGGATGGGAATAAAATCTAGACGATATTTTTATTATATTTTTAACACTAACTAGAATTCCCTGTATCTAGGGAATTAAGAACTTCGAGCTTATTCCCACAATTACCCGGGCTCAGAGCAAATATCCGTGGCTCACACAAATATTTTCCATGTACGGAAATCTCGCAACCTCATGCTTTACAGTCGGCTCATCAGTCATCACCCACCTAAGCCACGGGGGCCATATTAGTTAGTATAAACCTGAAAAGGTGTTAAAACATCGTATTTACAAGATTCAGAAAGGCGTTTTAGTAAATTGATCCATAAAAACCCCGACACAGTGCTATTACTGGGCATATGAGACTTTAGAGCCGATGTCTCAGGGTGACGAGCACAGTGCAGCGCCGCGCAGGATTATGCAATGCAAAGTTCTGGGTGGCACTGTAACTGTTATGAGCAGGCGTAGCGCTTACCATCGGGTGAACGACTTGCTCGTCTTGTCACTCAGGCTAAAAAAACGTGGGTCCACATAGCAACCCTGCAACTTCACAGTCCAGCTGACTAACCCACCACAATATTTTAACCAAAATAACCTCAAGACACCATAGTTGAACCATAGAAAAAAGAAATAAGTTGATAGTTCAAATTAACCTCATAATGAAGTGACGACCAGACGCAATGAAATCCAACCCCCAGGGGGGTGACTTTAAAACATTAAACACCCAATTTGACTGAGGGTGTAATTCAATAGAGAGGCCGATAAGCCATAGCGCGGGTCGACGGTGTTTAAAGTGAGGGGTTGCGTGACAAATGGCGGTAGATTTTGAAAGAGGCTAACTGAAGTGTCTCTCTTCAAATAGTCTCTTTCAAAATCTGTCCCCTGTTTGTAAATCATATCTATTTACAAAAAAAATAGACGCAAGTATATGAAATTGTGTGATTTGTGTTTTTTATTTTGGATTTGTGATCCATTAATCGGACAGGGCTCTTGTGGTGTATTATGGCCTAATCTTCCCCACGAAAGTGTGGTGATGGTTGATGATGATGAGGACGAAGGAATATTTAAGCGTGATCCTCCCCCTTTGTTTACTAAATATTTTTTTTTTTAAGATATTATTTTTTTTGACGTGTAAAAGTGCAATATTTTGCCTATTTACAATAAATGATTTGAGTTTTGAGTTTTTTGAGTTTATTATTGACTAATTAATTAGCTGTGATCCAAGATTTTTTCGGGTTGGTATTTTTTTTTTGAATTGATATCGAAAATAGTTTCCCAGCCAATGGGCTGTGCTGGCAATAATCAAGTCCTTATAAATACAAAAATAATTGGAATTTTGATGTGATAACCATGGCATGGTTAACCATACTTATATGTAGGCTAGGTACTTGTATCCATATTTCAATGGTCTTTGAATGCTTTTTATTACGGCGGTTGTAACTAAGTAGGTATACTCAAGCATAATAAGTGACAGAATTCTTAAACGATTCAAAAATCTAACTGCGGGCTGGCCGCTGATTCAAATAGTTCTGGTAAATATCTATGACTGTAGCGGTAGCCTAGTGAGAGAACGTCCGCCTTTCAATCAGAAGCTCGTGAGTTCAAATCCCAGTGCAGGCACGTACCAATGTGTTTGTTGTAAAACATATGTATGTTATTATCACTCGCTTTTCGGTGAAGGAAAACATCGTGAGGAAACCCACACACCTACCCCAGAATTATTTCAGAGGTAGGTAGGTGATCCACCAATCCGGATCTGGCCCCCGTGGTGGATTATGGCCTAACCCTCCTCACGAAAGTGAGGATTTAAACCTTACGCCGAGCTAATTCTTCGAAGATATTTACAATAAAGTAGTAAAAGGGAAAAGTCTCTAGATACAAATTAAATGGTCTAGTCTAGGAAATCCAAAATATGCTGAGTACTGAAATAGTATATATTTATTGACAGAACTTAAATAACAAAATAAATAAAAGGAAAACTAACTAAAACTAAAAATCTCGACCCGTGAGACCCGTGTCCAGCAGTGGGACGCTATGGGTTGATGATGATGATGATGAAATGTCTTCATTTGTTGTTTTCGTAACAAGATGTCAATTGAATACGACTACCATTACGACGCGTATCGAAGGTCTAGGGACAGCTGATCTTGGATAACATTTTATGTTAAGCAAGTCAACGTTATCTAAGATTATAATACAGTGAATATATTATTATGTACATTATATTTGTTCGTTTGTCTGGCTAAGCCCGACTCGATGGAGATATTTGCTGTTTACACGATTATTTGGGAGAATTTTTGCGAAAGTACGGCTGGAGGAAAGTCTCAGCACTTACATAACATTGAGTGGACTATGAAAAAGGTATCAAGGTATTGTCCGATCTCCGAGTTACTCCTCTCCATGCATGGTTTTCTGGAAGAGATCGCTCTGAGCGATAAGACCGCCCATTGTGACGCTAATTGTTAAACTTGTTTTGTTCTAGTTTTTAAGATTTCTTTGTTCTGTTGTGTTTCAATAAAGAGTATATCTATCTATCTATCAATTTTGTTATATTATAAAATACAATAGAAAACTGTTTTCCTTTTCTTTTTTTTTCTATTTGCTGTTTCTTTCTCACTTTTATTAAAGTGGTTTTTATAGAAGTAAGTGACGGGACAAGCTGGTTGTTATCGGATGGTTAGCGCTGCACCTTGACATAATTATAACTATATAGCATTAGCACTTAAAAACATATCAACGACACTTTATTAGCGCATTATAAAATGTAAATGCTAAATAAAATTAATCATCTGAGTGTATATTTACAAATAATTATATGTCACAAAACGAGTTTCACCCAGAAGTTACGCCATAAATAAAAATGAAATGTTAATATAAATTTTGGCCGTGTATTTCATCGTCTTGGTATGTTTTTGGTTTAAATTATTTAAATGGAAACTTTTTAAACTGATGCAAGGAGATGTTTATTTTGAAACATCCAAAATTCACAATCAGTGTTTTTGAATAGCTTTCGGCTTTATGCAAGAGTGTTGCAGGCAGTTTTGTGTGACTTAAATTTGGATCACCTAGTTTTAATTTGATCCTAGTCAATTCACGGACATTTGAAACACATTCATTGTTTCAAAACCCTTGAATGTCACGCGGTCCGTTTGGAAACAAACAAATTGTACCATACAGATGTCACTGTAGTTTAATTGTGGTTCAGATATTGATAAGTATTGATTTATAATTGAAGCGGTGGTAGGCTAGTGGGAGAACGTCCGCCTTCCAATCAGAAGGACGTGAGTTCAAATCCCAGTGCGGGTACGTACCAATGTGTTTCTGTAAAAACATATGTACGTAATTACCACTCGCTTTTCGGTGAAGGAAAACATCGTGAGGAAACCCACATACACCTACCCGAGAATTATTTCGGAGGTAGGTTATCCACCAATCCGGACTTGGTGCCGTGGTGGAATACGGCCTAACCCTCCTCTCGAAAGTGAGGAGAGACACGTGCCCAGCAGTGGGACGTTATGGGTTAATGATGATGATGAATGCAAATAAAATTACTACGTGCAAAACTCAGCTCAAGTATTGTAAATAGGTATAAGTTTTATGAAACTAGTTAATAGAATGTGCAGTTTCATTATTCTAGTGCGACTGGTTCTAATTGCCTGTCTGCATAATAATTACTTTTAGTATAATAATTAGTATAGGTACCTACGAGTGCATGTAGAGATTACCCAATGACTTTTAAAAACCAGCCAAGAGCGAGTCGGACTTGCTCATAAAGGGTTCGGTACTTTGTTGTATGGGAGCCCTCCTTATATATTTATAATATTAAGCTATTGCATAGCTTCTATCGCGGGCCTTGAGCGTAGAGACCGAATCCAGAAATTCCGTAACGAAAATAACCTAACACCCCCCACTCCGACCGGCACTGTGGTGTTTTATTTTAATTATTTATTTTTAAAGTAAATATATAACTAAATATTCTGTGAATATTTCAAGCGTCTACCTGTGGCCGTTTTCATTATCGAGCAAAAACAAGCACAAAAATCACGTTTGCGGTATGGGAGCCCCCTTAAATATTTATTTTATATTAGTATTTTTTGTTGTAGTGGCAATAGAAATCATCTGTGAAAAAACTCTCTAATTATAACGGTTCATGAGATACAGCCTGGTGATAGACGGACAGACAGCGGAGTCTTAGTAATAGGGTCCCATTTTACCCTTTGGGTACGGAACCCTAATAAAAATGACATTGTGTTTACCATTTACTTTCAAAGACTAACGTATTTAGAAAGACAGGCAGACTCTACCGTGATTAAAAAACAGTAGAGCCTTGATAGTCCGAATTTTTAATTGATCATAAATTATAAATACTTAACTTAGTTTTCGAAAGATATTATTCAAAACCAGTTAACTCTAGTAGAGGGTGTCAGGGAGTTGGAGTACCGTTCTCCGCTGGGATCGTAGCATGTGGAAAGATGTAAGTGCTGCCTATACCAACAGAAGAACGGCGTAACTGTATGTATGTAAGTACATAATTATTATTCAAAACAATGACTTCGATGACGTCTATGGAACTTTGTATGTTAAATTTATTATTATGATTAAGATGACACGGATTATAGAATCTTCTATGGGAACTTTGTTTTTTATTACCTTCTTATTCGGGTCTTCTTATGTCTTCTTCTTAATCGTGTTGATATTTAAACCATTATATTTTTATTTTGTTATTTGTCGCATTGATTTATTTTTTTAATCATTATTTTGTTCACTAAGATGATTTTATGTGTTTGAAAAAAAATCAATACATCGTGGTGACTGGATAAGCCAACTAGACTTCGTCGATGCTGGCTGGCTACCCATGCTGCAGCGGGCGGCTTATGAATCATACATTCATTGATAAATTTATTAAGTATAATGTACACTATGATATCGTCTAAATTCCGTGGAACTTCCTCCCGCCCGTACCCGCTAGGCCTCACTAATGGCATGTGACAGCGGCGGTGATGGATTGGACCTCCCCCTCCCTCGCTCCCCCCCCGGCTTGGGGTGGAATTAGCCAATTTTTCCTCTGCGCCCGTTTAAGCTCCTTATTTCTTGGAGATTCTGCAATACACTTAAGCAACTAAGCTGTAGGTAAAATGAATGAATTGAGTAGGTACCAACTAAAGACTTTCAAACTTTGTAGGTCAAAAAATACACTGCGATAAGCAGTAAGGGACAAAAAGCACGTTCCGCGAAGGAATGGTACTCCATGCCTGAGACTGTTTCCCGATAGTTACAACCTTAATATCGTGTGTGATATTGGTCAAACGCGAACCTATAGTGAAATAAAACAACTAGAAATGTAGTAAAAGCTCACAACTCGGCCACCATGCTGGTGTTGGAACATCGTGGTGCAAGATTAGTCAGCGAGACTGCATCAACGCATTACATTTCATCTCAATAATCACACTAATAGTAACACACAAAGTAACAACTGAAACTTTCGCATTTTTATACTCATATTAATAAAATGGAATTAGTGGGATTTGTTTCTATGTGAGGGATCTTAATTATGTAACGTAATAATGCTCATAAATACTCATAATATACATAACTACATAAAATGCAGACGTAACATTAAGTTGAGAAGTGTTTTATGAACGCTGATGAGTAGAAAGTTTTAATACCAGAATATGCGCGTTTTCCTCAAGATATTTTACGTAAAATAAAATTTAATTTAAATATACGAAAGTAAACAGATTATCCTTTTTTGGGTATGGATTAAATTTTTTTCACTCCGAGTAGGCAAGGAGTTGACATTTAGAAATCATTATCAACAAATATCGTCTCTCTGCTGAGCACGAGTCCCTCCTCCCGAAAGTGAGGAGGTTTAGGCCGTAATCCACCGGTCCGGATTGGTGGATAACATACCTACCTCTGAAATAATGCTCAGGTATGTGGGTTTCCTCGCAATGTTTTTCTTCACCGAAAAGCAAGTGGATAATTACGTACATATGTTTTTACAGAAACATATTACGAGTAATACGTGCCTGCACTGGGATTTGAACTCAAGACCTTCTCCTTGGAAGGCAGACTATTTAGAAACTGTTCGCGCCACTTACATTGGCACTCATAATACCTTCCTACCTTCCTATTCCTATCATTTCTTGGCGACTATCTCTGTCGCTCATATCGTGGTATCCACGAGAAAACTGCTTGCCGCCGCAAGTAGTCTGCGATCGACCCTCGTCCTTCGCGGCTGCCGCTCTCGCCGAATCCAAAGTACTGGATCTGCTGCTCCTCTGTGGTGGTCCACGTGAATTCGACGCGAAAATATAAACAAAACCCGCTATAAACCCGCCGCGTAAACGCTCCTTGCCGACACGCACCAACCGCCAAAAATACAGTCCACTACATCGAACGTCATAACATCCTGAAGGAACAAGCAGCTTGGAGACGGACCCGAACCGAGGTGATTGCAGTTGCATGGAGACCAGGTTAGTCGCCAAGTTCCTTTGTACTACTCTTCTACCAGCCATCCTTCCCCCGCCATTGGAGGCGCGCTCAGCCTATACAGCTTAGCTGCCGCGCTAACATATTGTTGGTCCTCCGCCGCCGGATCTTCTCTGGTCCTCCCGCTATTCTCTGGCCCCTCTTAGGCCTCATATAGTCCTCTTTATAACCGCCCGCAATTTTATATTGGTATTTTTACCAACGATAATTTCCTATAATTATCGTGTTCCCGCCCGCAATTACAGTTCAGATAGTACCCTGTACTATCCTATTACGCTCTTATATACTTATTTCGTGTATTCCGCATTCCTAAATAGTAAAAATAACGATTTTTCCGTAATTCTTAATTTTTATTAAAAAGTGAAGGTATTCCTAACGACCGCCCGTGCGTCTCCACGTGGGTATTCAATACGCCGCGCGCGCGGCAGGTAAATGCTGTAGGCAGTTGTAGTAAATTAGGAATTTCATACTTTATCTAGTTTTTTATACTTTGTTAAGATGTCTATGGCTACTCGTTCAAAAGACAAAGATAGTGAAGTATACGAGGACGCAAAAGCGCTCGATACGTTACAGGTCGAACGTTTGACCTTGATAGGTAAACGTGACATTATATTTTCCCGCTTACAAGATATTTTTAACCGATCTTTAAAGGCTTTCACTGATGATACTGAGAAGGATTTATTTCTATGTGGAATGATCTCGTTAGACCGCTTACGCTCCGATTTCAATGAAATTGTGAACAAATTAAATGTCACCGAGTTGACTCTCAACGCTTCGTACACGGTAAACTACCAATCTATAAACGTCTTCGAAGATATGTTTTGCCGTTGTCAGTTTGTTTATAATAAACTTAACCCGCCTTTAAAAACCGCTGATTTCAATGTTGCCCCGCAACGTAAATCTATCAGAATTCCTGAACTCGATTTGATGGTCTTCAATGGAGATCCGATGACCTGGAGGATATTTTATGAGTCATTCAAACGCACGATTCACGAAAATCCCGATCTCACTGATCACGAACGCGTCCAATATTTAATTAATAAATTGTCAGGCCGGGCCCTTGCAGTTTGTTCTGGTATCGTACCTAACGGTGATAATTATCCGATCATATGGCAGACGCTCGTCGATAAGTATAACGACAAACGTAACCTAGCCTCCGCTTATCTTGATCAAATGCTTGATTTTAAATCTTTTAACACCGCGACGAATAAAAACTTAGAATTATTCCTAGATAAATTCTGCACGGCTGTGTCAAGTTTGAAGTCTCTCAAGCTCGATAACATGTCTGATTTTATTTTACTATCGCTCGCTTTGAAGAAAATAGATTCAAGTACTGCACGGTCGTTTGAAATGCACATGCGAGGTAAATCTATGCCTACATACAATGAACTTTTAAAATTCATCCGCGAACAAAGCAAAATATTGGAACGCACTACGACCGATTCTCTTAGCCGCCGTGATAACAGGCCGCGTACTGCAAGGTCTACGCAGTCTTTTGCAGCATCATGCGTCACTCACTGTCCGCTTTGCAAACAAGCCGATCACGCTAGCTTATATAGATGCCCTGCATTTGATAAGCTTTCTATCGACGACAGGCACACTTTTGTAAAACAAAGCAAAGGTTGCACTAATTGTCTAAGCACTACGCATATAAATACTGCTTGCAATTCTAAATTTAATTGCCGTTATTGTGGATGTAAACATCATTCTATGTTATGCCGCAAAGTATCATCTTCCCGTGAAGACAATCGCCCGTACCCTAGCGCTCCGTCACAGGCGCACGCGCCGCCTCCGCGCGCGCGAACTGGCAACTTCTCCGCCGCCGGGGATCACATGCCGCCTTCGGCATCGCCGCCGCCCGTCGCGGGCTCCGCTAGCGCTCAGCTGACGAACTTACCTACAACTGCTTATCAGTCATCACAACAACAGGTGTCGCTGTGTAATATACGCCCCGCTTCGCAGCCTAATGACACTACTTGTTTACTGGGAACCGTACAAGTTTATGCTACGGATTTAAATGGTCGCCGCCATGTAGTACGCGCCTTAATTAATTCGGCTTCCCAAAGTAACTTTTTAACTTCAAAATGTTGCGCTAAATTAAATTTAAAATGCAATAAGGTGACGAACACCGTTGTTAAAGGGATAGGTTCCGCATCTAACCCAATCAAGGGAGCAGTTTCTGCTACTTTATCTTCCCGCCTAAATGATAATTTTATTGCAATTGACGCCTATGTTATCGACCGCATAACAGACAATTTACCGGCAGTGAAAATTGACGTATCCTGCCTTTCATACCTGAACTGCCTGCCTCTGGCAGACGACAGTTTCGCTTCGCCTTCCGAGATCGACATACTTATAGGCGCGCCGCTCTTTTCTGAAATATTGCTATCAGGCCGCGCCGCTGGTCCGCCTGGTACTCCAACCGCTTTTGAAACCATTTTTGGTTTTATCGTAATCGGGACCGCTCCCGTTACTCCCGCTCATGTTACTCCCGCTCATGTTACGCCCGCTCATATTGAAACCGTTGTTTCTATCACTGACCCCTTGGTTGAAGATAGATGCCGCTCTCATATTTCCCTCTGTACCTTTACGGAAGGACCACGTTTAGATAATCTTGTCCAACGCTTCTGGCAGCTTGAAGAGGTGCAATGCACGCCGACTTTGAGCCCAGACGCTATAGAATGTAAACGCATTTTTACAAATAACGTTTCCCGCGATCCTACGGGACGCTATTCTGTAGCGTTACCTTTCTCCCGCGATCCCGCGACCTCTCTGGGTAATTCTTACCCTATCGCTAAAAAACGCTTCATGTATCTCGAACGTAAGCTCGCCGCGACACCTGCTCTGCGCTTAGAGTACGATGCTATAATCAAAGAGTACATTCAGAAGGGTTACATTTCACTGATCGACAATGATAGTCCTTTTACTGGATATTACGTGCCACACCACGCCATTGCGAGACTACAAAAAACAACAACTCGATGGCGTATGGTGATGGACGCCAGTGCTGAAACTGACTCAGGCCTCTCCTTGAATCAAGTTTTATATACCGGGGATAATTTACAAAACGATCTTTTTACAATCCTCTTGGATTTCCGCCACTACCCAATCGCTTTTACATCCGATATTAAACAGATGTACCTACAAATTTTGATAAATGAGGACCACCGCAAATATCAAAAATTCCTGTATCGATTCGATCCCGTTTTTCCGCTTGATACCTACCAATTCAACCGCGTTTGTTTTGGTCTACGTAGCAGTCCGTTCCTTGCGATGCGAGTGTTGCGACAGCTGTGCGCCGCCGACGGTGCCCGCTTCCCACTCGCAGCATCTCTTATCAGCGACAACACATACATGGACGACGTGTGCTACTCCATGCCTACTCTGTCTGCTTGTTTACAACTCAGAGACGATCTCCGCGAGTTGCTCAAGGCCGGGGGCTTCGATCTCGTCAAATGGGCTAGTTACTCACCCGCGCTCCTTGACTCCCTTCCCGTCTCTGCGTTAACGGAATGCGTTAAAAATGCGAAAAATGCGTTAACGGATCTTTTAAATTCCGACGAATATAATAAGTCTATCTCAGATGAGTTATCAGCTAATCGCATACACTGGAAATTCAATCCACCGCGAAGTCCTCACTTCGGGGGGAATTATGAAATATATGTGAAAGCGTTTAAAAGTCATCTTCATAAAACGATCGGTTCACAGTTACTCACCTATGAAAAAATGTTAACCGTACTCACACAGATAGAATGCGTTATCAATTCTCGTCCTATAACGTTATTGAGCGAAGATCCGTCTGAGCCGACCGCGCTGAGTGCTTCACATTTCTTAATGACCGCACCGCTGAAGCATTTACCCGCTTGCACGGTTCCCGATGAACCTGGACACTTATTGAAACGGTACGCTTTATTGGATCAAATGGTACAATCATTTTCCAAACGGTGGAAGTTGGAATATCTTCACTTACTTCAATCTAGAGGAAAATGGAATACACCTTCGAATCCCATTACAATAGGTTCTATTGTTCTTATTATCACTGATAATATTCCCCCGCTATCCTGGCCTCTCGGCGTCGTCGTGGCCACTCATGTCGGCGGCGATGGCATCTGTCGAGTAGCGTCAGTAAAAACGGCGACCGGCGTCTACCAGAGACCCGTCGTCCGTTTATGTATCTTACCTACCCAATAATTTAACCCCTTGCTCCCCGGTCAACCGCTATGTTATATTTAACCCGTTGACCGCTTTAGAGTTTAACTCTTATTTTTATTTTTTTTATTTCCCGCTTTCTTTTAAAAACCAATGGTTTTTAGGCCGGGGGCAAATGTTCGCGCCACTTACATTGGCACTCATAATACCTTCCTACCTTCCTATTCCTATCATTTCTTGGCGACTATCTCTGTCGCTCATATCGTGGTATCCACGAGAAAACTGCTTGCCGCCGCAAGTAGTCTGCGATCGACCCTCGTCCTTCGCGGCTGCCGCTCTCGCCGAATCCAAAGTACTGGATCTGCTGCTCCTCTGTGGTGGTCCACGTGAATTCGACGCGAAAATATAAACAAAACCCGCTATAAACCCGCCGCGTAAACGCTCCTTGCCGACACGCACCAACCGCCAAAAATACAGTCCACTACATCGAACGTCATAACATCCTGAAGGAACAAGCAGCTTGGAGACGGACCCGAACCGAGGTGATTGCAGTTGCATGGAGACCAGGTTAGTCGCCAAGTTCCTTTGTACTACTCTTCTACCAGCCATCCTTCCCCCGCCATTGGAGGCGCGCTCAGCCTATACAGCTTAGCTGCCGCGCTAACAGAAACTATTCTAAATATAGTCAATAATATATTCTACAAATATTATATCAGAAGTGGGATTCGAAGATATCTGCAGCACCCTATTTTTCTGCTGGTTTTTGTAATGTTTTGTAGATTTTTATTTTTCAGTTTCATAAATTTGTCGTATTTATGTATGAAGGTCATATTTATTTGAAATTTAATTTATTAATGCCTCTCTATAATACTGTGCGCCCGTGATAATAATTAAATTTCAGTATGGAATACTGTGTAGGTTGATATTTTAAACAATTACACTTTTGTTTTATTATAACAACCGTGAAACGTCTGAATCAACGACTATGTAACGATCAAACAATATTAATTACTAACATTAAATTGATCGTACCATATCATTTCACATTCGATGACCATGATACGAAATTGCCACCCAATAAGTATCAACCCAATTGTTATACAATCTATTGATCTGTCATATTTTATAAGGTACCTAAAGACATGGCGTTTCGTGGTCTCATTTCCAAAAAACAACTTACTAATCTGTGGTTATTTTAGGGTTCTGCAGTAGATTCAGCGTGTCCTGTAACACGATACAGGTAATTTTTTTTAAAGATTGTGATTGCGAAACCTTTTCGAGCAATAGACGCATTGATCACGAAACTATTTTAAACTGTCAGGCAGCCTTATCGCATGAAATCGCAATTCCAATCTGTCTGTTTATCCCAGAAATCGTAAGTGTGACTGTCCGCCCTAGTCTAAAGACATCACATCACTTCTAGGGTTCATTACAAGGATTTTTAGATCTCAATTTAAATATTAATTGAACCAAAGTATCAACTTTAAATGGAACTACCGAACCGATTTTGATGTAAATTCCTGTGGGACCAATCTTAAAGTATCCTTTCAAAAAAAAAACGAATGCAACCAAATTGAAAACCTCGTCCTTTTTTGAGATCGGTTAAAATTACACGAATTTACGAGTACTACTTATTTAGAGAAAAGCGGAAAATACTTAGATTTTTAAACAAAAATCTACTGAACCATGTGTTAGCGCGGCAGCTAAGCTGTATAGGCTGAGCGCGCCTCCAATGGCGGGGGAAGGATAGCTGGTAGAAGAGTAGTACAAAGGAACTTGGCGACTAACCTGGTCTCCATGCAACTGCAATCACCTCGGTTCGGGTCCGTCTCCAAGCTGCTTGTTCCTTCAGGATGTTATGACGTTCGATGTAGTGGACTGTATTTTAGGCGGTTGGTGCGTGTCGGCAAGGAGCGTTTACGCGGCGGGTTTATAGCGGGTTTTGTTTATATTTGCGCGTCGAATTCACGTGGACCACCACAGAAGAGCAGCAGATCCAGTACTTTGGATTCGGCGAGAGCGGCAGCCGCGAAGGACGAGGGTCGATCGCAGACTACTTGCGGCGGCAAGCAGTTTTCTCGTGGATACCACGATATGAGCGACAGAGATAGTCGCCAAGAAATGATAGGAATAGGAAGGTAGGAAGGTATTATGAGTGCCAATGTAAGTGGCGCGAACATTTGCCCCCGGCCTAAAAACCATTGGTTTTTAAAAGAAAGCGGGAAATAAAAAAAATAAAAATAAGAGTTAACTCTTAAGCAGTCAACGGGTTAAATATAACATAGCGGTTGACCGGGGAGCAAGGGGTTAAATTATTGGGTAGGTAAGATGCATAAACGGACGACGGGTCTCTGGTAGACGCCGGTCGCCGTTTTTACTGACGCTACTCGACAGATGCCATCGCCGCCGACATGAGTGGCCACGACGACGCCGAGAGGCCAGGATAGCGGGGGAATATTATCAGTGATAATAAGAACAATAGAACCTATTGTAACGGGATTCGAAGGTGTATTCCATTTTCCTCTAGATTGAAGTAAGTGAAGATATTCCAACTTCCACCGTTTGGAAAATGATTGTACCATTTGATCCAATAAAGCGTACCGTTTCAATAAGTGTCCAGGTTCATCGGGAACCGTGCAAGCGGGCAAATGCTTCAGCGGTGCGGTCATTAAGAAATGTGAAGCACTCAGCGCGGTCGGCTCAGACGGATCTTCGCTCAATAACGTTACAGGACGAGAATTGATAACGCATTCTATTTGTGTGAGTACGGTTAACATTTCCTCATAGGTGAGTAACTGTGAACCGATCGTCTTATGAAGATGACTTTTAAACGCTTTCACATACATTTCATAATTCCCCCCGAAGTGAGGACTTCGCGGTGGATTGAATTTCCAGTGTATGCGATTAGCTGATAACTCATCTGAGATAGACTTATTATATTCGTCGGAATTTAAAAGATCCGTTAACGCATTTTTCGCATTTTTAACGCATTCCGTTAACGCAGAGACGGGAAGGGAGTCAAGGAGCGCGGGTGAGTTACTAGCCCATTTGACGAAATCGAAGCCCCCGGCCTTGAGCAACTCGCGGAGATCGTCTCTGAGTTGTAAACAAGCAGACAGAGTAGGCATGGAGTAGCACACGTCGTCCATGTATGTGTTGTCGCTGATAAGAGATGCTGCGAGCTGGAAGTGGGCACCGTCGGCGGCGCACAGCTGTCGCAACACTCGCATTGCAAGGAACGGACTGCTACGTAGACCAAAACAAACGCGGTTGAATTGGTAGGTATCAAGCGGAAAAACGGGATCGAATCGATACAGGAATTTTTGATATTTGCGGTGGTCCTCATTTATCAAAATTTGTAGGTACATCTGTTTAATATCGGATGTAAAAGCGATTGGGTAGTGGCGGAAATCCAAGAGGATTGTAAAAAGATCGTTTTGTAAATTATCCCCGGTATATAAAACTTGATTCAAGGAGAGGCCTGAGTCAGTTTCAGCACTGGCGTCCATCACCATACGCCATCGAGTTGTTGTTTTTTGTAGTCTCGCAATGGCGTGGTGTGGCACGTAATATCCAGTAAAAGGACTATCATTGTCGATCAGTGAAATGTAACCCTTCTGAATGTACTCTTTGATTATAGCATCGTACTCTGAGCGCAGAGCAGGTGTCGCGGCGAGCTTACGTTCGAGATACATGAAGCGTTTTTTAGCGATAGGGTAAGAATTACCCAGAGAGGTCGCGGGATCGCGGGAGAAAGGCAACGCTACAGAATAGCGTCCCGTAGGATCGCGGGAAACGTTATTTGTAAAAATGCGTTCACATTCTATAGCGTCTGGGCTCAAAGTCGGCGTGCATTGCACCTCTTCAAGCTGCCAGAAGCGTTGGACAAGATTATCTAAACGTGGTCCTTCCGTAAAGGTACAGAGGGAAATATGAGAGCGGCATCTATCTTCAACCAAGGGGTCAGTGATAGAAACAACGGTTCCAATATGAGCGGGCGTAACATGAGCGGGAGTAACATGAGCGGGAGTAACATGAGCGGGAGTAACGGGAGCGGTCCCGATTACGATAAAACCAAAAATGGTTTCAAAAGCGGTTGGAGTACCAGGCGGACCAGCGGCGCGGCCTGATAGCAATATTTCAGAAAAGAGCGGCGCGCCTATAAGTATGTCGATCTCGGAAGGCGAAGCGAAACTGTCGTCTGCCAGAGGCAGGCAGTTCAGGTATGAAAGGCAGGATACGTCAATTTTCACTGCCGGTAAATTGTCTGTTATGCGGTCGATAACATAGGCGTCAATTGCAATAAAATTATCATTTAGGCGGGAAGACAAAGTAGCAGAAACTGCTCCCTTGATTGGGTTAGATGCGGAACCTATCCCTTTAACAACGGTGTTCGTCACCTTATTGCATTTTAAATTTAATTTAGCGCAACATTTTGAAGTTAAAAAGTTACTTTGGGAAGCCGAATCAATTAAGGCGCGTACTACATGGCGGCGACCATTTAAATCCGTAGCATAAACTTGTACGGTTCCCAGTAAACAAGTAGTGTCATTAGGCTGCGAAGCGGGGCGTATATTACACAGCGACACCTGTTGTTGTGATGACTGATAAGCAGTTGTAGGTAAGTTCGTCAGCTGAGCGCTAGCGGAGCCCGCGACGGGCGGCGGCGATGCCGAAGGCGGCATGTGATCCCCGGCGGCGGAGAAGTTGCCAGTTCGCGCGCGCGGAGGCGGCGCGTGCGCCTGTGACGGAGCGCTAGGGTACGGGCGATTGTCTTCACGGGAAGATGATACTTTGCGGCATAACATAGAATGATGTTTACATCCACAATAACGGCAATTAAATTTAGAATTGCAAGCAGTATTTATATGCGTAGTGCTTAGACAATTAGTGCAACCTTTGCTTTGTTTTACAAAAGTGTACCTGTCGTCGATAGAAAGCTTATCAAATGCAGGGCATCTATATAAGTTAGCGTGATCGGCTTGTTTGCAAAGCGGACAGTGAGTGACGCATGATGCTGCAAAAGACTGCGTAGACCTTGCAGTACCCGGCCTGTTATCACTGCGGCTAAGAGAAACGGTCGTAGTGCGTTCCAATATTTTGCTTTGTTCGCGGATGAATTTTAAAAGTTCATTGTATGTAGGCATAGATTTACCTCGCATGTGCATTTCAAACGACCGTGCAGTACTTGAATCTATTTTCTTCAAAGCGAGCGATAGTAAAATAAAATCAGACACGTTATCGAGCTTGAGAGACTTCAAACTTGACACAGCCGTGCAGAATTTATCTAGGAATAATTCTAAGTTTTTATTCGTCGCGGTGTTAAAAGATTTAAAATCAAGCATTTGATCAAGATAAGCGGAGGCTAGGTTACGTTTGTCGTTATACTTATCGACGAGCGTCTGCCATATGATCGGATAATTATCACCGTTAGGTACGATACCAGAACAAACTGCAAGGGCCCGGCCTGACAATTTATTAATTAAATATTGGACGCGTTCGTGATCAGTGAGATCGGGATTTTCGTGAATCGTGCGTTTGAATGACTCATAAAATATCCTCCAGGTCATCGGATCTCCATTGAAGACCATCAAATCGAGTTCAGGAATTCTGATGGATTTACGTTGCGGGGCAACATTGAAATCAGCGGTTTTTAAAGGCGGGTTAAGTTTATTATAAACAAACTGACAACGGCAAAACATATCTTCGAAGACGTTTATAGATTGGTAGTTTACCGTGTACGAAGCGTTGAGAGTCAACTCGGTGACATTTAATTTGTTCACAATTTCATTGAAATCGGAGCGTAAGCGGTCTAACGAGATCATTCCACATAGAAATAAATCTTTCTCAGTATCATCAGTGAAAGCCTTTAAAGATCGGTTAAAAATATCTTGTAAGCGAGAAAATATAATGTCACGTTTACCTATCAAGGTCAAACGTTCGACCTGTAACGTATCGAGCGCTTTTGCGTCCTCGTATACTTCACTATCTTTGTCTTTTGAACGAGTAGCCATAGCCATCTTAACAAAGTATAAAAAACTAGATAAAGTATGAAATTCCTAATTTACTGCAACTGCCTACAGCATTTACCTGCCGCGCGCGCGGCGTATTGAATACCCATGTGGAGACGCACGGGCGGTCGTTAGGAATACCTTCACTTTTTAATAAAAATTAAGAATTACGGAAAAATCGTTATTTTTACTATTTAGGAATGCGGAATACACGAAATAAGTATATAATAGCGTAGTAGGATAGTACAGGGTACTATCTGAACTGTAATTGCGGGCGGGAACACGATAATTATAGGAAATTATCGTTGGTAAAAATACCAATATAAAATTGCGGGCGGTTATGAAGAGGACTATATGAGGCCTAAGAGGGGCCAGAGAATAGCGGGAGGACCAAAGAAGATCCGGCTCGAAGGACCAACAATATGTTAGCGCGGCAGCTAAGCTGTATAGGCTGAGCGCGCCTCCAATGGCGGGGGAAGGATAGCTGGTAGAAGAGTAGTACAAAG
Source organism: Campaea margaritaria (assembly GCA_912999815.1). Lineage (NCBI taxonomy): Eukaryota > Metazoa > Arthropoda > Insecta > Lepidoptera > Geometridae > Campaea > Campaea margaritaria. The sequence continues at coordinate 11,758,373 of OU538797.1, read as the reverse complement.
GAACTTGGCGACTAACCTGGTCTCCATGCAACTGCAATCACCTCGGTTCGGGTCCGTCTCCAAGCTGCTTGTTCCTTCAGGATGTTATGACGTTCGATGTAGTGGACTGTATTTTAGGCGGTTGGTGCGTGTCGGCAAGGAGCGTTTACGCGGCGGGTTTATAGCGGGTTTTGTTTATATTTGCGCGTCGAATTCACGTGGACCACCACAGAAGAGCAGCAGATCCAGTACTTTGGATTCGGCGAGAGCGGCAGCCGCGAAGGACGAGGGTCGATCGCAGACTACTTGCGGCGGCAAGCAGTTTTCTCGTGGATACCACGATATGAGCGACAGAGATAGTCGCCAAGAAATGATAGGAATAGGAAGGTAGGAAGGTATTATGAGTGCCAATGTAAGTGGCGCGAACACCATGTTTTTGCCCGAGTTAGTTCTGTTTCTGTTCTGTTCTTTAATTTCAGACTATATTCCCTTTATCGGCGGATATAATTATCTACCTGTTATTATATTGCCTATCGTTTTACAGTGTAACTCATACAAATTACTGGGCAAATGAGACTTTAGAGCCGATGTCTCAGGGTGACGAGCGATCTCAGTGCAGTGTAGGATTATGCAATGCTGACGTTTGGGTGGTGCTATGACTTTTATGGGCAGGCGTAGCGCTTACAATCAGGTGAACGACTCGTCAAATAAAAAAAAAACGTGTGATCGGTTGCTATGCCATATTCTTAAGTCGAGGTCCGAACCGACGAAGGCCAGTCGTGATCCAAAGCCACCGCATTGTTGTAATTGTTAATAACCGATTTTAAGCGCCTACGCACGTTATTACAGTAATTAGGCGGGCATGCGTTGCGTGCGGCGGCTTATTCACTGGTGTCGATACGGTATCGTCACGGTTTCCGTACTTAACACATTCCCTCTTGAACCGTTTTAGTCTTTTTGGCTCTTTTGCAAATCTTCACACAACGTGTGTGTTTGCTGTTTACTGGCGATTCGTTGTAACTAAACTCAATCAGCAGTGTGCGCACACACAACTGGTGTGATAAAATTGACAATACAGCAGTGCAGGTTCGCACGCCCGCCGTGTTTTTGCTAGCCGTAAAATTATACAAACACAGACGAGTGTGTTTTCAGCAATGAACGTGTTAAATGTAGTTTTTGGTGGTTCATTGAATATGTATACTTAGCTATAATTTCCGTTTCTATTCTACAGTTCCAAGTTTTTTACTTGTCTATAATAATTTTAATCAAAGAAAGTTACTACAGCTGACAAGCAATTTGGATGAGGAAAGTCGAAGATCGGGCTCAATGGCGTTCATTAGGAGAGGCCTACGTTCAGCAGTGGACGAGTGTGGGCTGATGGTGACGATGACCATAATAGACAGGCATGGCAGATTACAACAAAAAAAAAACAGTTCAATTAAGACTCATCTCTCATAACCTCCGCAAACACTAGTTAATAGGGTTCCGTATCTTGAACAGAAAAAGTAACCCTTATAGGATCACCTTGTTGTCCGTCCGTCCGTCTGTCTGTCTGTCTGTCAAGATCCTTTCTCTCAGGAACGCGTAGAGTTATCAAGTTGAAATGTATATCAAATAGGTCTATGGAATTTAAGGTGCGCGAGTTCAACTCGCACCAGGCCGGTTTTTATTAGTTGGTACTCGTTGTAATGAAGGGCTGGTTTTTGTTCTAGATTAAGGTAGTGTTAGTTCTGTAGTTCTTGAAAAAACCTATTTATTTTTTATATGAATAATGGCAGGTTAGTCTTTAGTAAAAAACTGATATAAAATATGTGAGTAAGCACTATACAAGAATTTTGTAACTAATTGCCGACTAGCTAGCACCGCGTCCGCATCCGCGTTGGTCTGCCCTAGCTCAAAAAGTCCGGTCAAATATTCTCGGATAATGTAAATACACTCTTTTATATAACTATAAATATCGATGAAGATATTATTAACCTCAATATCAGTGAAGATGTTCCAATAACGAAATAAAAGTTAAAATTTAATATGAATATGTTAGTTTATTATTTTAAGTAGGTGGCTACTTATCTGATCTTTTTTGGTAAGGATATTATAAGCTTTATCTTGCTTTTAGTCCTCGTGAGAACTTTTTGTCAGCGACAAAAGTCATGGAATATAATTAGTGAAACTTTTAACAGCGTAGGCATCTGCATATGCATCGCATAGACGTCTGCATCTTTAGCACCATAGTCTGCTTCGACGTCATAGCCTGCATTTTTTGTTAATTTTATTTTATGCAACCAAGACCTACTTATTTCGGAGGTAGGTATTTTATCTACAAAACCGGACCGGGGCCCCGTGGTGGATTAAGGCCCAATCCTCCTCACGAAAGTGAGGGGATACCCGTGCTCAGCAGTGGGACGATGTGGGTTGATGATGAACCAAGACGCCATAGCCCTGCCTGAGAGAATGCAATTACCGACGCCCATGGACACCAGAGGGACACCAAAGCCTATGACACAGAAGGATCACCAATGCGCTGCCATCTTTTGCTGTCGGCATCTTTATCAGCATTGGCGTCCGTGTCTGCGTCAGATTCGGTAAGTAGTCTGCATATGCATCCGCATAAAGACCATTAAGACCATTATTTAATGTTTAGCAACTGTTTTCATTACGCTAACTGTACTAAGCGTTCACCAATGAACTTGGCAGTAAACATACCTCGACAGTGACCCGCCTGCCGCTCAGCTGACTGCCGAAACAATCTGTTAATCTAACCCATTTATAACAAAGGCAATTTATTACAGCTCACCCTATTATTATTTCAATATCTATTGAACATTATCCGTTTCGTTTGCGGACGTTGAAAATATCAATCATCTACGAACAAGGTTAGCGTTGCCGGATTTGCCGGTGCTTCGGAGCTATTGCTTTTGGAAATTAATGCATAATTATTATTCATGTTGTATAAGATTAAGAATGAGTAGGCTTGAATAATGTCAGTTTTTCAAGGTTGAAGTTGTAGGTCCTAAAACAAATGAAGAAATCGTGGCTACATCCCATGTGGTAACGAATATGTTTTGAAAATATTTTTTAGTTTTATTTAACATTGCCGGCCATAGAGGCGTGTCATAGGCAAGAGTCCACATTGATCTGGAGAAGTAGTTCATCTTCGTCACATGTTCATTCAATAATCGAAGAGTAGAGAGGCTAGGGAATAAAAATCTGTTCTGTAGGTACTTAGTAGAGTTCCGGTTTGGAAGGAACTGATTCAGAGCTATTCTAGCTAAGTGTACATAAAGAAAGAGGTCGACTTAATTTTCTATAGAATCTTTTGTATCTTAACAATCAATGTTGGTGAAATTACGTTTTCCGTTGAGGTGTCATATGTTCAATTTTTTTTTTCACAAATACTTAGATTGGTCGCTACGAACACAACTTTACACTATAGAGTGTAAAGAGTGTCGTGAGCATAGTTAAAATAAATAGTAATGTTTAATAAATAATTTCATACTACAAATAAAATACGATCCAATCAATTTAACGTCTAAAAAGCCGACTTAGTTACTTCAATAACATAACAACTATTTCTAGTTATTTTGATAAATTTTCTATGGTATCAATCTGAAAGTAAAGTAAGTGCTTTCAAATATAAAAAAAAAACAAATCAGTTGATTAACAACGGAGTTCTGAGGCAACAAACATAATCAAATACAACCGAATTGCGAACCCCCTTTATTTCAATGAGTTTGAAAGATAAACTGTTGTTGCTTAATTTAATATCATCTTTCATACATAGTTTAAAACAATAGACAATATTATGATACTGTAGCATTCATTAGTTACATTCAAAACATTAGCAACATGTCTCTATCATCTTCTATTACAATTGTTTACATGTATGTACATATTATACTTACATCATGTTATTGTTTTAATGCAGCTATAGATTTATTCATCGACTAACCGGTTAAATACTTAATCCCTATTCCAAAAACACATCACATTGTGACACTTATTCTAATAAGATACTCAAAATTCTATTGCCAATCCAGTGACTTTTAAATTGTCAAAAATGTATGCACTATTTGTAATTTAGACCTCTTACCCAACTTTTACAATATATTTCACAATGGTACGGACACATGAGAAATATATTAGCATATGAAATCGATATTATATTGGGTAGAGTAACAGAAGTCGGAACTACACAGCGGAAAAACGGGCAAGCGCGAGTCGATGTTTGTAGTCTGAGTACTTCCCTGTTTTCATCGATTTTAATCAACTATTTGGAGCAGCAGCTGTCGAAACGTACGTATAACTGCTGATATCAATAAGTTTCAAAAAACAAACCTATTTTACATAGGTATTATGTATATTATACGTCGCGCCGATTGTCTATATTAGCGCGCTGTAGGGAATTATTATTTTTAAATATGATTGAAAAACTAAATGTAACCGAAACCCAGTTGGCGTAAACTATATTTGATACGTAGATATTGTTAGTGTGATTTTTAACATCATAATACTCATCCGAAATACCATAAACGCGTGTAATTTCGTTACATTTTGAAATCTACGCCGCGTCGCTACTCGTAAACAATTATTATTCCTCTTAGGCTCTTGATTTTACAACAGCACTTTCCAATCACAAAAAACGTTACGTAATACGGAAACCGTGAAAACACCATGTGTATTACAAGTGGCTCATTAAAACTACTTCCGAATTCTCGATGTCGGAATAACTGATCATGACATGTGCCAACAAAAAATTGCGATGGCAATTTTGTTTTAAGCGGCGGTTTTTGGAACTGACTTTTAATGGTACGATTTTTGGATTAGGAACAGGGGAATAATTGACGCAATGATAGAGTCTGAAGACGGGGTGCCTATGGGTACAGATTGTAGGTTACCATCGCATCATCGGTGACCGCTCGCATAAAAACTACGTGCGGTCGCGTGCCTGCGTCTTTACTCGCCGTCACTCGCCGACGGACGTCTGTGTCGGTCAACTGTGTTTTAAATATTTTTCTTATTGCTCTAAATTTGAATAAACCGGTTGATTAAGTTTTTCTGTGATCGTGTTGCCAGTGATAGTTTAGTTTTTAATTTTAGTAAAAATGTTGCGATTTTTGGTAAGTGTTTCACTTTTGTTTTCTTTTATAATAAATAGCATTTATTGTAAATACTATAATATCTGAGTACCCACACTGGGCCAGCGAACGTCGTGAATTGTGCGGTATGGTCTGTTTTTATGGGGTATGGTAATTGTTGATGAAAACTGGATATATAATCTTCCTATGCTGCTTGAAATCCTTACAAACAAACTGACGTTTCATTTTCATTTAATTAGTTCTAGCTGCACCCTGCAGTTTTACTAGCGTAGTTTTTATTCCCGCGGGAATACGGGGATAAAATTTAGCCCATGTTACTTGCTGATAATGGAGCTTTCTATTGGTGAAAGATTTTTTTAAAAGGCGTGAAAGCGTAACAAACAAACAAACAAACTCACATTCGCATTTATAATATTACACCAATTATTTATAGAGGTGTTGGGTTGGCTACGAAGCGCGTCTCCGCCATAGCGTATTAGTGTTCTGTAAGCGCGGTGCAGGTTCGATTCCCACACAGATAATTGCGGCAAATATCCAAATTTACCTACAATTTTACTTATACGTTACATTTCGTTAAAACCGGTCAAGTAAGAATTAAACCGCTTTCCCACAAACTCATCGGAGATCGAACATTACTATATTTTTACGTAAGAGTAAAAGGTCGGCCATTTTAATGTTTAACTGGTCTGAATTCAACGATGCGTTTCTTATCAATCACTTACGAAGAAATTGTAATAAGCCTGTGACTATAATTTAAAAAAAAAACTAGTTACCTATGTATAGTAAGTAATAGAGCGTTATTACAATGCAAAGTTCTGGGTTGCACTGCAACGGTTATGGACGGAAGTGGCGCTTACAGTTAAAAACACTATAATATACTAAGATACCTCTTAATAACATTCCATTATTCATTTATTTATAAAGCGGTAGTGGAAAAACGTCCGCCTTCCGAGGAGGGTCGCGAGTTCAAATACCAGTGCGGGCACATACCAATGTATTTTTTGTAAAAAAGTTTATACATATCACTCGCTTTTCGTTAAAATAAACATCGTGAGGAGTCACACATACCCGATAATTATTTCGGAGGTATGTTATCCACCAATCTAGACCGAGCCCCGTTGTGGATTACTCCCTAATCCTTCTTACGAAAGTGATGGGAGACCCGTGCTCTGCAGTGGACCGATATGGATTGATGATGATGATTCATTTATACACACTTTACGTACTAGTTTGAACTATTGTCAAATAAACTAACCCTTAGGAAATTAAGAACTAAAAGGACCATGGTTCCACATGCCCTTAAACAGAAGATACCTAGTTTCATACACTTTTTATGTGCGTAAATTTTTACGTCCCGGGAGTCGAACTCGCAGCCTATAGGTTGAGTTCTTCGACCAAACCCACTATACCACGAGAGCTGTTAAAAATTAACTATTGTTACCACCACGGTGCTGAAAGAGCTAGTATCAAATAAGCCTTTTTGTACTAGCTTTAAAGTCTATTTTACCACAGCTCAAACAATACAGTGGGGCAAGTTCAACGTTACTCTAAAAAGTAAAAAATTGTCCATCAAACCCTTTTGAATAAAAACATCTGTTCGCTATACGTGAGATCTACCGTCGAGGCAAAGTCACAATTCACCTTATACCTCTGTCCTAAGGTCTACTTTTCAAAGCTCGCAGTCGATATAATACAGAAAATAAGTAGGGCGATCATTGAAATCTCTCGCGCCTTGACCGAGATGCAAACTGGCGGATTCCGTCCTGACACAAAATAGTTGGAATTACTTGCAGTGTTACTTTGAGTTCTTGAAAGCATCGAAAAAGAACGAAAGCCGAAAATAAACATTGACTTTACCTACTAGGTACTTACACTGTAGTTTCGTTAATTATGTCGTTTAATAAAAGTAAATTAAATTTCGAAAATGTACGTTGTTGTTTTGTATTTTATCGTAGGTATAGGTATAATTCATATAGCTACCTACTCCTGTGATAAAGACTTAAAAACAAACAATAATTTAAAATGGAATAGGCCTAAAATCCAAAAAATTGCATAACCACCTTGATCTACAAGTATTTTCAAAATAACCCATTTTAAAATATTATTAATTTATTATTATAAATATGTGTAATTTCCATAAACGACATGTCGCCGTTAATTTTCATTAAGTATATAATTAAAGTATAATATTTGAATTAAAAAAAATAAATTATTCATCCAGTTGCATATAAAGACATGTTTAAATATTTTATTTATGGAGAATAATTTTACTGACAGAACTTAAATAACAAAATAAATAAAAGGAAAACTAACTAAAACTAAAAACTTAAAAATCTAAAAAAAGAGGGTGTCCATGAGGCATGGTGCCAAGAACACTGGCTGCATTTCCACGTTGAATAGCAATAGCTATTCTCTGTGCGAGAAATGAGCCAGCCCTCACCATGTCACCTCTATATGGAGAAATTACATCAAATTTATGTATTTTTAACCAGCTACAAAAAAAAACCTCATAGAAATCACTTTTTTTAAGAATCGAACATTTTTAAACAAACAAAAGGAAAACGTGGATTGCTGAAACAATCCACCATTTAGCTTGAAACAATGCAAATACACCGCAACAATTAAATCGTAATATCCGGTCCAAACACTTCAATTAAAAAATAATTATAAGGCAGTAGAGTTTATTCCCACTAAACATGTAAGTGGGAAAAATACTGTTTTCCAAAATAAAACATAAATGACAATACCATAAAAAATAATACAAAGACACTATTTATGCCAATATGTTATAATTATTTTTTCACTTTTATAATATTTTATGAACTTCAGCCTAATCATATGATAAACACCCTGTATACTTACATACTAACAACAAAAAAAGCTAGGTCAACACCGCGTGTGAATAAATGAGTTCTTACATAACTCAAAAGGCCTAAAACGCATCATAATTCATAATGAAAACAAGTGAAAATCATCATTATCACCTACTATTAAACCACCCATAAACACAAACTAAGTTAGGTAACCGAAATACTTCGGGATCAATAACAATTACATTTATTATTACTGCGATAAGGGCTACTTTTGAATAGCAGTTGAAGTTATACGGTTACGTGTTCAACTAGCGGAAACTATGTCAAAAATGCGGTTAGTGCAAGTGGTAATAGAGTTGAGAATAATTTAGTTCCTTTTTTACACTCGTGACAAAAGAGTTTTTATTTAAATCGTACATTTTTCTACCTTTTTCGAGAGTCGTTCCTTCTTTAAGTAGAACTTCTTCATAAGATGTGAAAGTCTAAAGACTTGACAGTATAACCCAGCGAAGACCGCTGATAACTTCGCTCAGTAAAGGTCAGAAATAGTCACATTATCATGACAAATCAATAGATCGAACGCGCAATCTGTCAGGAGTTTGAATGGTTATTAAATTTTTGTAATTGGGCTAAAGACCGTACACCACAATAAATAAGTAATCAATAACTTCTTTACACGGGTCGTTCAGCAAATTGAGTATTGTTTATTTTGTTTTAATGAATAACGAGTCATGATTTCACCTGATAGTAACTGCCACGCCTATCCAGAACAGTTGCAATGCCACCCAGAATATTGCATTGTAAATATTGCACTCACCATTCCAAAACTTTGACTCTCATAGCTGCCCTTCAAACCAGAACACTATTCCGGTGTTGCTCTTCCAGATAAATCTTTCAATCTTCATTTGTATAGTGATCTATAGTAACCAGCTCCATTTCATCCTCAGGTACCAACCATACTCTCTCTAGCTGCCATCAGCAACGCCTTCCAATACAACCAGTCACCATACTACTCACCAGCATCAGAATCCCAGATCCGCTTCGCAATCGAGAACAAGTATGACGACACCGGTCCAGGAGCCAAGCAACCAGAATATGCCTACAACACCTACCAGAACTTGGAAGAGGCACTCGTGGGCTACCTAGACGACCCTGATACTAAACTGCCTGAGCATGAAAGAAACAGAGCCATCCAAAGTCTGGCCGTTCGATTTGGAGAATACATGCCTGGTTATGAAAAGGAAGAGCTGAAGAGATACTATCCGAAAACAGTTGAAGAGTATACCGGTTTCAACGGGCAGAAGAGTCGGCAGGAGTACGTGAGCAGACCGAAGACAGTTGAGATGTTTAAGGGGTTCCGACTGCCACAGCGCCAAGTGCTGACAAAAGTGAAGAAATTTTTCCCAGCTTCCTATCAAAACAGTGGGTACGAGCAGTTGGAAAAAGAAAGAGAAATAGCCCAACCCTACCGGTTGGAGATTGTAAAGCAAAAGCAGCCTATCAGACAGAGCCCCTTGGACGTCGCATATTACTCGCGGGAATCTGACTTCCAGAACGCACGGGACCAGTTTGATCCTCTACCTAAGTACACTTTCTCATATGGAGTCAATGTAAGTATATTTTAATAACGTACATAAAATAAGTGTTGTTTTTTCTAAAACTTGGGTTCCATAGTCTTCGTAGATCAGTTTCCTTTTCCATCTAGAAATAGATTGAAAAAATTCAATCATAAAAAATCCAAGATAAATCTTAGATACGTTATCTATCTTACAAGCATTTATGACAGACGGCGTCAGCGATCTGATCAGATGATAGAGACGGAAGGTAGACAACGGAACTGTTCAATGATTAGCAGCATATTGATGGTGTTTGGACTAATTTTGATCAGCTTTCAGTGCCGAATAAGTATTTATTAAAAACTTTTCTTGAATCATAATTACCTATAATTATTGACCTTAAAAAATGATGCTAATGCCTGATTCCATCAAATACGTATCGACCCAATTCATATTCTTTACAGCGAGAAGGTACCTACTATCATAATGTAAATACTACAATAAAGCTATGCTATTTACAAGTTAAGTGTGATGTCATATTTATATTAATCAAAGTCATAGTACAATTGAGACTTTCGGATGTTTTGATGGGGTTTGCAATAAGGGATTAGAAACGGAATGAAGGCCGACATTACAGAGTTAATTATTGTGAATGATCTAAGACACAGCTTAAGGCATGATAGTTAATAACAGATCAAATGCAAATATCCTTGATATTAAGTATTCGAAAGTTTGTTTGTTTGTAGTAACAGTATAACACTGGTATACCTAAGGACTAGGTGGAGAATTTCGCGACTATTTTATTCTGTGCTATTAACACGTGAGTATTGGCCGCTAGAATACGAAAAGGTACTATTTCAAAAGTACTACGTACACAGAAATATTCTTTTACTCGTAGAATTATAGGAAATTGAAAGTATCGACATGTTCAACTACTTTTGAGGCCGATAGCAACACAAAACAACAAATCGAAAACCATAAAACGAAATATTTTAACAATTTACTAACGTCAACCCTCGTTCAAGTTCTGTAACACTCGAAGTTGAAAAAAAAAACAAAATTAATCAATTGACACCACAATCATGCAATTCGTCCAATGCGTAACAACATTTATTAGAGTGTGACAAACGAACAAACAAACAACGGAACACATAAAGCTAGGTTCACATTTGTCCGACGTGTCGTGTCGTGATGTATCAGAAAGGAATCGGTTTCATACATTTAATATGGTAGCGTTCACATTTCTCTGATGCAGTGTGTTGTGACGGCTTGTGTTAAATGTATGAAACCGATACCCATCTGATGCATCACGACACGACACATCAGACAAATGTGAACTTTTTTTTTTTTTTTTAACTGGGGAATGCATTACGCATATCACCAGACCCGGGTGAGGGCCGGGTGGTTATGTGGGACTACCCCGCCAGCTAGTCTGACGGGTATACCCACTAAACCCCAGGGTGTTCCACCGAGACGCCTTTGTTTTCGGGGCTACGGGTGCGAGAGTTGACTTCCGCGGCCCCGACGGCGTTGGTACTCATGGGAGGACCCCATCCCGTTGAAGACAAATGTGAACCTAGCTTAACTCTCATTTCCAACGATCGCCTAATAAAAACAAGTGACAGCCTGATAAATATCTCTGCGAACATATCCAAACAATCTCAAAACGTAACTTAAACCAAGCATTGAACCTTAATGTTATAGTAGGTACAGGCAAGGTCGGATGGTGTAACAACCGGTTGGCTTTCTTGAATGGAGAGAGTGGTCACGTGGGGTCTTGAAATGGCAAACAAATTGATTGCAGATTACGTTTTGCTCTATATACAGGATGGCTATTTGAGATTGTGTACATTTTGGTACACATACAGGTTGATTTAAGATGCATGAGTACAATATACAATCAATTTGTTGTACCTGTAGCGTGTTAGAAGGCCGTCTTCGTGTTTTGAAGTGGATTGAGTTTAAAAATGTCAATCAGAGAGAAAACTTAGATTCTCATTTTTTTATGGTGTCAATTGCTTTGTTTCTTATAAACACCAATCTTACTAATATTATAAATACAAAAGTTTTTACGTTTGTGTGTTTGTCCTTTCTCTTCACGCCGAAACGACTAAACAAATTTTGCTGAAATTCAGTATGCAGATACTTTAGGTCTTGCAATAGAGCATAGAATACTTTTTATCCCGTAAAAATTGGCGGTTCCTGTGGGATAGCAGTTATTGCGAGAGAAACCGCGGGGCGCCGCTAGTAGTATGAAACCAATTAAGACTAGAGTAGGTAGGTACCTTAATAAAAATGCAGCATGAAGCATGATGAGTATTGTGCCTTGTTACTTAGTAGTATAAAAAAAAAGTATGGAAATACTGATCTGTCTTTAGTCAACTTCACAACCCTAAACCCGTATAAATGTAGTAATTAAATTACCGACAATTCACCACAATGCCGTGCATTGAAATGGCTCCAGTGAAGTGTGACCGCTTTCCCGGCGTATGCAACCCTGGACCTTGAGGATTGGGAGCATTGACCGCTTCCAGGATATAAAGCAATGTTACGATATATTCAACTCTTATTATTAAGATCGAGTAATTACTTTCTTATTCATTTAAAAGTACAAACTTTTATTTAACTTCACTCGTATGTCCTGGGGGTTACTACGTAATTATTCTTATTCCATGCATTTCATTTTGAGGCCTTAAACTGAACGGCCTAGATTGGCACCACACACTCATAAATGACAAACGAAACGTGACGTCACTTAAAAATAGACTGAAGAGAATGAGAGACAAAGAGAACGAGATGGAGCTACATAAACTCCCATAAATGCAAACAAATTGTTCCGATCTCTTTGGAAAAATGTCTCTGATCGACTTATGAACGCTGAGCGATATTGGTGGTGACAGTTAGCTGGGCAGTTCAGTTTAAGGCCTTATACTGGATTGATTTAACTGTTCGTGGTGAGGCCCCTGGAACGTTGCAAGTCAATTTTGACCCAGTTCCGGTTGTTGAGTTGAATTGAAATTCTGCATGCCTGTCAAGTGTTTAACAATACAACATTATAGTGATAGAGTACTGATCTGATGATAGAGACGGAAGGTAGACATGGAACTCCTCAGTGACTAACAGAAGTTTAATGGTTTTTGGATTCATTCTGAACAGCTTGCAGCACCGAATAAAACTCAAAACTCAAATCATTTATTGGAAGTAGGCAAAATATTTCACTTACAAGTCAAAAACTTAAGTCTCTTAAACATAGTTAAAAAAAAATAAGCAAATACGTATTCTGGTTTGAAGGGTTCGTAAGTATTGTTTCCATTGAAATAGGCTAGACATATTTTAAGAAAATACAAATTTCTTAGTGACGAGTGCATTGCGGTGCCATACAAATTTCGCTATCAAAGTTCTGGATGAGACTGCAACTATATATACCATTGATAGCCGTCAGGCAAACTTCATCACACCCCTAGGTCCACATCCTTTCTATCCAAAGGATGTCTGGAAGAGATTGCTGTTTAGCAATAAGGCCGCCCATCGTACCTTTAGTTATAAGATCTTTTTACTTTTACTTGTATGTCTTGGAGTGCAATAAAGGGTTGTTATCTTATCTTATCTAGAGCAACGGCACTGGCTTGTAAAATAAAAGTAGATTCAAAATTTCAAATACTTTTCAAACCCGTCCAAAATACATCTAGTAATTGAATGATCTACTTAGAGATACCATTGTTCTCCCCTTGGGACTTCATCATCGTCAGTAAGTTTATAATGAAGTGCTTATTGTTTTCAAAACAACATTGCGTCTAGTTCCAATAACAATACAGAATTTGTGCATTGATATAACTCACCAACACAATTTTACTCGCTTGATGAAATGTATTCTAAGTACGTGTTATTGCAGGAATTCCAGGATCTAACGTAATTATTTTAACTACTAAACTTTATCTTATACTCGTACTAGCCGCGCCCCGCGATTTACCCGCGTAGTTCCGGTTTCCGTGGGAATACGAAGACAAAATAAAGCCTATGTTACTCGCTGATAATGTAGCTATCCATTGGTAGAAGAATTTTTAAAATCAGTTTTGGGGTTCAGACGTGAAAGCGTGACAAAAAACTCACATTGGCATTTATAATGTTAAGTTAGAATTCCGTTCAATCCTAGTAGATACGAAGCTGGGCGCTGTTGCAATAAAAAATATTAGGTATACGTAGTATTTGATAACATAAACTGGAAGAAATATCGGTTAACAATTTCGTAGCAGACAGCAAAGCTTGAAATAGAAATTCAGAACAGCAACATAAAGAGTTATGAAACAGAATTTAGGCTTTTTAGTACCTACGTGATGCATCAAAAATTACCACATTTTGTGACAAGCACAACAGTGTGCTATCATTAATTGCATTACGTAATGGTGAATGGTGAGCGGAAGTGGCCAAACAGGACTAAAACCCAATGGCAGTGGATTTGAAACCTCAGTCCCGTACCACTGAATATTGTGTGCTGTTTTTTATAGCTCCGTGCTGCAGAAGGCACGCTAACAAACTCAAAACTCAAATGATTTATTGCAAATATATACTATACCTCTAATTATGGCTCCAGACACCATACGGTGCGTAGTTACTGAACGAATGAACGGTGACTGATGAATGCGGTGAACGAACTGAACGCTTGACCGAGATATAGAATGAAGCAAGAATGCACCTTAATCATTCGGCACAGATGCGTAGTTTTTTTATGCGATTTTTTCGTAGCCACAGATTATACACAAAAAATAACCATATAACATTACGTTGAACGTCATCAGTAGAATTCGAATAAACCAGAATGGGGACAATGGTCTAGTGAAAGTAAGTTGATTTGCAAACAAAAGTGAGACCTCTTGTCTAAATGGTCGAGCGGCCGAAAACAATGAAGGCACTTCAACATACGTGTTACTTACAATTAAAAAGTAACGTTTTATTTTTAAATTCCTGTTAGTAAACTACCGGATAGTTATGCCACTTTTTATCTGACACCTAATCTTCCTGAAGATGTGCTCTTGACTTACGGAGATAACTTCAGTTAATTAAGGCATTTCTAGAAAAAAAAACTAGAAGCATCGTACTGTTGTAATATTTTTTCTCCCGTTATCACGACATTTCCATAATTACTACGTCTGTGGTAGTCTAGTGGTCGAACGTCTACCTTTCAAGGAGAAGGTCGTGAGTTCAAATCCCAATGCGGGCAGGTGCGGGCGTGTTTATGTAAAAAGCATAATTATGCAGGTACGTAATTATCACTCGCTTTTCTGTGAAGGTCCATATACCTACCCGAGAATTATATCGAAGGTAGGTATGATATCCACCAAACCGGACAGGGCCTTCGCGGTGGATTATGAGTTATGACCTCAAAAAAACTTTGTTAGAAAACCATTTTTTGTTTTATTTTCTATCTATTCGAGTACTAGTCCAGAACGTGTCTAATATAATTATTAGTACCTGGATGACCGAGCTTTGCTCGGTTTTTTTTTATGACATTTTCTAATGGTTTGCCTTTAACCGATTCCTTGCGCGCTTTACCTATTATCTTATATCTTTAAATGAGCAATTCTTGTATATATATAATATAGAAATAACAAATTCAACAACATCCAACTTTTTTTTTTTATTAGACTGAGTGACGAGACGAGCCAGTCGTTCAACTGATGGTAAGCGCTACGCCTGCCACCCTGCCCATAACAGTCACAGCATCACCCAGAACCCTGCATTGCATAATCTTGGGCGGCACTGCACTGCGCTCGTCACCCCGAGACATCGGCTCTAGAGTCTGATATGCCCAGTAGTTTCGCCAGTAGTTTGTCTCCATTAGGTTTATCGCCTTTTTGTTGCCAACAAAGTCAATTTACAGCTATTCTGGGTAGAAGTAATTTGTCACATATTGCAAGTACGCGGTTGCGTACCACCTGCAATCACATTATAGTTTATGCAAAGGCACAAAATTAAAGGAGACAGTCTCTTTTGTAAAGGTCTTCAATTTTATCATAAATAATTACAGCATTATAATGAGTTTAGCACTAATTGTAGGTACCAACATAATTTGGTTGATGGTTCCTCAGTGCTCTGTAATATTCTGTACTAGCTGCGCCCCGCATAATTCAAGTTTTCCCGCAATAATTCTCTTCAAAGCAATATATTTTCCCCGTTTTTGCCATATTGTTCATTGATGCTCCGCTCATATTGGTAGCGTGATGTTATATAGCCTGTAACCTTCCTCGATAAATGGACTAATCAACACAAAAATAATTGTTCAATTCGGACCAGTAGTTCCTGTGATCCTAGCGTTCAAACAAACAAACAAACGAACTCTTCAGCTTTATATATTAGTAAAGAGTATAGATTATACCACAAAAAATAAAAAGGAAAGTTATGTATCTTTAAGTTTTATTTTGAGGCTTTTTACCACAGAAAAATAAAAAAATTAAATGTATTTGTTACATTTTGGCCACTTATCATCGGGTGGGCCGCATACTTGTTTGCCACCCATTTAAAAAAAATAGAGATTCAATTTTAAATATACAGACATACATGTAGATGCTCAATCAAACTTGAGACAATGAATGAGCCGAGTTATCGTGTTCAATGACAATGGTATTGAATGCCAACGGCTAGTATCATTGCATAGTCTTTGTTGATAGGAATGCTATTGAAGTGTCGCAGTTTGACGACTCTATTCCGTAACTGTTCTCCGGTTGTACCCGTTATTCTTGTTTCCCATTTGATTTCCTTATACAGAATAAGATTCTGTTGAATTCTATAGTGTTCATTACTCCTGTGCAAAACATTAGCATCAAAATTGAGTCAGCAATTTGGGGTCGAAAGTCATACAAATGAACAAATCAAACTTTTTTGTTTACGTCGGAGACTTGACATAGACATTCGTTTGTCTATGATACACACATACAGTCACGCCTTTCTCCGTTGGGATAGGCAGAGACTACATCTTCCCACATGCTACGATCCCAGCGGAAAGCTGTTCACCATCTCCTTGATACCCTCTACTGGTTTCTGGAACTCCAGACCAATAGGCTGTGTAGGGCCCATGCGTGGTGGTATCACATCCTTTCCGCCTCGTCTCATTCACGCAAAGAACATCAATCCGTTTTTTACTCATCATCTGGCATACTTCGGCAATCTTTTCTTTCATGCCTCCTCCAACACTCATCGTAGCTAACTAGCTTTCTGTAGCCCACTCTTCGCCCCCTCCGATCATTGTCTATGATTTGCTAGAAATTGTACCTATTTATTTTTTAAAGACATACAGATTGATAATATATATCAATCCCTACTTATATTATAAATGCGAAAGTAACTCTGTCTGTCTATCTGTCTGTCTGTTGCTCTTTCACGCCTAAACTACTGAACCGATTGAAATGAAATTTGGTACAAAGATAGTCTAGAGCCTAAGAAAGGACATAGGGTACTTTTTAATGCGAAAAAAGCATTGTAAGGGTTTGAAATAGGGCATGAAAGTTTGTATGGAAGTTTCGTCGTTTTTAAAGCTAGAAGCTTGAAATTTATTTTTAAGGCTTTAGATTAGATATAAATAAATTTGGCATTCAAAGTTTGTAAAAATGTAGCTTGAGAGGGTAAAATAAATACAGG
Organism: Campaea margaritaria; assembly: GCA_912999815.1. Lineage (NCBI taxonomy): Eukaryota > Metazoa > Arthropoda > Insecta > Lepidoptera > Geometridae > Campaea > Campaea margaritaria. Next base: position 11,741,297 of record OU538797.1, on the reverse strand, counting down.
GGATGAAAGTATGTTTGGAAATATGTAAGGTTTCGGCTAAACCACTGCATCGATTTAAAAAAATATTTCACTAATGGAAAGCTACATTGACAGCGAGTAACATAGGCTATATTTAATCCCCATATTCCCGCGGGAACAGGAATTACGCGGGTGAAACCGCGGGGCGCAGCTAGTCATCCATATAAGAGTAATGTACTCATTAGTGCCTTAGCTGCCTTGAATGTCAACCAACAATAGCAAAAGCCTGTTATAAATTAAATACCTACAAGTTTACGAAAATGTAAGCAAAAACAATTCCTTGATTTCCTGGTGTTGCCACACTAGCACATATTTGTACTGACAGACCTACAACCTTGAGACAGACCTTTCGGTCGCAAAAACTGGTCTGAATAAACTTGTTGCAAATAATTTAGAAAAAACGATTGCAGTGCACTTTTAACCCGGACACAATTCGCCGAGCCCCTAGCGGAGTGTTCCGGTAAGTCATTTTAGACCCAGTTTTACTAAGAAGCCTAAATTACATACGAAGTCCAATTAAGGCATCGATTTAAAAATGTCTGAGGACTTCGCGCACTATAAGTCCAAGAACAAGACGACTGTCGCCTATGACCAGATGTTCTATGCAACTAGTTCTAGCAGTAGTGTGCAAACATTACTGTGTTGCGGTTGGAAGGGCACTGTTTCCGGCGAAATTACTGGACTTTAGAGCCGATGTCTCAGGGCGACGAGCATAGTGCAGTGCCTCGCAAGATTATGCCATGCAAAGCTGTGTGGCACTGTAACTGTTAAGGGCAGGCGTAGCGCTTACCATCAGATTAACGACATGCTCGTCTCGTCACTCAGACAAATAAAAACAAAGACTCATGCTCAGCAGTGGCCAGATATGGGTTGATACTGATGGTGATATGGTACTATAAAACCAGTTGCTTACGTTCACAAGAGATCTAGCCAAATGCTAGCCTGCAATTATAAAAAAATAAGAAATAAAATAAGTGCATTGAAGTCACGTAGTCCAGTCTGCTTTCACAATGTGACTGGTAACTTAAAAGCAACCATTACTAACCAGCCAATACTTTCTCTACTTTCAAAGCATATCACAGATAAACTTTATGCATAGTAAATGCAATAATTTTGCGATTACCATCACTAAGAATGAATAAATTAATTCTGAATACGGGCAGGTTTTAAAATTAACCATCAAACGGTCTATAAATCATCGAATCAGAGTCAATTACAGCTATCGATTACATCATATCATATTACAACTTTGTAAGTGTATAATTATGAGATATGTATTGAGCATAAATTACATTTTTAGGGGGCTTAATCAACTATTTTCATCGATACAACTACTCCCTTACCCAAACCACACACCCTTAACCTACCACATCCCCCAACCCTAGGAATAACAGCCTTTTTTAATATAGCGTTCACTATTAAAACATGTCCGGTGACATTTCAGAAGCGTCCCATCTTGCCTATCACGCAATGTCACGGGCCGTTGCCAGACAATGGACAGTACCTAATTCTTTGACAACTGAGCGGAAGACTGGAATTTTAAGTTCAAGATAGAATAGAATAGAATAGAATAGAAAATACCAGCCAGGAAGATTTGACCAGCGATGGCTGATCACATCACACGAGTTCACGGACGAGTCGTGTTCAGAAATTATTTAACTTTGTAAAGTCATGGAAATTATAGAGAAGGACGCCCAATTTCACCTAACCCTAAAAGAACAGTATTTTTTTTTATATTTTTCTGAGTGACGAGACGAGCAAATCGTTCACGTGATGGTAAGCGCCACGCCTGCCCATAACAGTCACAGCACCATCCAGAACACAGCATTGCATAATCCTGCGCGGCACTGCACGGCGCTCGTCACCCTGAGACGTCGGCTCTAAAGTCTCATACTATACCCAGTAATTTCGCTGGAAACAGTGCCCTTCAAACCCGAACACAGTAATGTTGGACACGTGAACAGATTCTCTCTTCCCAACCAAGCTTCCGGCCACATACGTGACCACATCACCTGATCTAGTAGAATGCGCAATGTCCAATGTCAGGGTAGACAGCAAGGGCAAGAATTCGAGCAATGTAAGGTGTGGTCTTGCGTAACTGCTTGCGAAGTACTCTTACGAATTGAATGTTTTTATTAGTCGCACTGTATCGTGGTAGGGGGAGTGATAATTTGGGAATGATTTAACATTTAAGACTGAACTGAGACTGACTGATTTGAGACTTTAGAGCCCATGTCTCAAGGTGACAAGCGCAGTGCAATGCCGCGCAGAGTTATGCAATCCGGCGTTCTGGATGGTGCTGGGCAGACGTAGCGCTTACCATCAGGTGAACAACTTGCTCGTCTCGTCACTCAGTCAAATAAAAGAAAACATCTTATACGAGGAGTTTGGGCTGATCATGCTATATTATGGCGGATGTATGACAGATCAATGCAGTGCGGCATGCGGCATGCTGCATGCAGCGCCCTGCATGACGTCACTTAATGCCTTTTACGTACAAAATTTACAAACCGCGAAGATCTGTCGTTTGAAAGCTTGTAAAGAGTATGTGCTTTACTTCAATTTAAAAAATGAGGTGAAGGTTTTAAGCTCAACGTAGTTAATTTATATATTCTCAAACCGAAAACAATGTTAGTAGGTATCAATGTTTCATAGATCAGTGTAAAATACCCAATGATGACTCCCTGAAGAAAAGGCGTACGAAAGAATCTACGAGTAAGAGTCAATTTGTAGTCAAACTAACTCATAGACAGATTGTTTGCATAATAACTATTAATAGTATTTTTCTCCATAAATATTTGACTATTAGTTTAACTATGGATCGAACAATTGATACGCGATATTGCTATAACCATTGTTAAGTTTTCTGCTCTCCATTCTTAGGACAAGAGAAAGGGCATAGACAAAGTAAAGTAAGTACCTAAGCGGGTAGCCTGACTAAAGATCCACAGCACGCCGATCTATACAGTTAATTAAAATCATCGAAGTTAATTAAAATTATAACACCTAGAAGCGTGTGTCATTAGGCGAGTGCAGAACGTACGACTTCCTTATAGTTCGAAATACGTTATTAGGTTTCTTTATGCCTTGTCTTAACTACATCTGTCAAGGTACTCTTAATTACATTGTAGTTTTTACATCCGGGAAAATGGTCAATTAGATAGATTGCTTTTTTTTCCATTTTGGCTTCGCACGATTATTGCGTTAAGCGAATAACAAGTATTTAAAACCGTTTAAGTTTTTTTTAGATTTTCCGGTCAAATTTCAAGTCTCTGTCAGTAGGAAGTCTAGGCAAAGTCACGATTCAGTAAAGTGGTGGGTGCTTTACTGAAACTTCTTGGAAATTTTGGAGAGAACACGAAATGGCACGTTTTTTGGTTGGTATCATTTGTCCACACTCGTACACGTTAGCGAACACTAATATTACATGGACACCCTCTACATCCACTTACTTTTGCAATATAAATATTTGGCACAATTGTGCGTTCATTCAAAACACACTCAAGCCTGTTAAGTACCTATTAGAGCATATAAAATGCGTGCGTACACACACACATACGTCACCCGGCCTTGCCCCGAACTTGGCCGTACCACACCTCCAAAAACAATCCCAAACAAAACTATCTCTTAACCACATGTTTTAAAGTATTTTATCGAGTGCATCAAGGTTTTAGAAAAGGGAAATGTTGCATAATTTTTGCTATAACTTAATCTGATTTCATTGGGCAAAAAATAGACGTTACCAGGAAGCTGTTGAAATTCCATTTAAGTACCTATATTAAAAAAAAAAAAACAATAATTAGGGCACGCCCTCGAACAACGATATCACTTACGTTACTGTTTTCTAGAAGTATAAAAAATATGCTAGAAATTAAAATTCGTCATAAAATTTTAATTAGTCTTCTCATAGATAGATGCTCTTCTTCGAAAATGGTCATTTTAAAACGAGTTCACTTTTTGCAAAGTTCACTTTCTGAACCAACCCCAAATTCGGCAATAATTCCTATACAATTGAACGAACAGAATATCTGACACTTTTTTATTTTCAAGAGTTTTTATATTCATTTAATATTTTGATAACATTAGTGTAATTTTTTCATAGAAAAGACATCAACGCGCGTCTATCTATTTACAACAATATTTTTTAATAAGTTGGACGTTTAGTTTTCATATTTCCTTAGTAAATGATGGAGCCAGTTCTTGCCTTCATCATCACCTGGAAGACGTCCATTGCTAAACATAGGCCTCTTCCACAAAACGCCATAATGAGCAGTTCCTAGTCGCATCAAGCGGCACCCAGCAACTCACACCAGGTCATTGGCCCACCTTTTGAGGGCCGTCCTACGCTATGTGGACCTTCTGCCTTCATCATCATCATCACCAACCCAAACCCGCCCACTGCTGAGCACGGGTCTTCTCTCACTTTCGTGATGAGACCACAAATAATTCCCCTTTTTTGCTTTAATATTATCTCTTATAAACTTCTTGTCCATTACGTTTCAGGCGCCGGAGACAGGAGACACGAAGTCAGCTCAAGAGACACGAGACGGTGGAACTGTTCGCGGTTACTACAGCTTTGTGGACCCCGACGGCAAGCTGAGAACTGTCCACTATGTCGCTGATGACAAGCAAGGCTTCCGGGCAACGGTTGACAGGACAGAGCAGACGAATTAAAAAACACAGTTGATAAGAATGTACATTTAAACTTTCAAAAAAAACCCCTTATTTATAAAAAGTTATCGAACGTCACTTAGTACTGCGCAGTACAAAATTGTAGTGCGCGATTTTATGAAACGTCACACAACTTTTTATGAATAAGGGGGAAAGTCTATAGGATCTATACTTGTAAACATCTTTTTACCAACATCAGGAATATCCTTTTTTTAATATTACCGTATGGAATGTGTTTTAATTCCGATCTGAAATAATGACGGTCTCCGGGGCATAGTGGCCGATGAGCCAACTGCGAAGCGTGAGGTTACGGATTCGATTCCCGAACCGGGCGATGACTTATGTGAACTACAAGTATTTGCTCTGAGTTTGGGTGTTTGTAGGACCATGGTCCTCGTAGTTCCTGATCCGTAGATACAAGAAATCCTAAACAGGCCTCAGAATGTATGAATATGGTAAAATAAAAAATTTAGATCTTTGAATTTTAATTTGAATATATCAACATATATGTATATAAGACAAAAACCCGACTTTATTTCAAAATTACATATGAAAAGTGCTGCTAAGGTTGTTGTGTGGCGACCACAGCTAGTTCAATAGTGTTTATGTAAATCGAATTTAAAAAATATTTAACGATATCCAGTAACAGAATTCTACACACATGTAGCTGGCTGTTTTCCACAGTTTTGCCTGTTTCCATTATGCATCTGTCAAAGTATTTGTAAAATTATTTTTGTAGGTAGGTAATTTTTATTATGTAATAATTAGTTTGTATTTATTGCTGTAGTCCCACCAAAGGGGCAACCCTGAGTAACACAGATAAAAAAAGGTAAATCTTGTTCGCTCTATTCTTAGTTTGTTCGACATGTAGCCTCGTGTCATGTTATCAAAAAAAAATTGAGGTGTTATCGGTGCCACATCTAAATACGAAAAACTAATAAATCTAACTGGGTAAATGGTGAAAGATGACGCTCTACTCATGTTGCTTGAATTATTGCAAACTCTATTAGAAGATAATAATAATATGTCAAATGTTTCCATCGTTGAAATCTCTATAGAAAATCTCTCTAGTGAGGATTAATTAGCGATTTTTTTCTATACCCTCGCTGCTTTAATGTGTGATGTGTTGCTTCATAACTTCTTCATTAATAAACTTATAATTAATTAATCTTCAGTCATTCAGTCATATTTTAATATAAGTAGAAAATTGACCTGTTTCAGTAGCTACAAGAAGTTACATCTTGCCTTGTTTCTTTTGTAAATAATGTTACTTAGTTATTATTTTTGTACGAATTATTTAATTAAACGCTATTTCTTAATAAGATGTTCATTTTTATTACCTACTTCAAATTTTATTGGGCAGACCTTCCCACGCTTCACAAAGTCACGCTATAAAATGTCATTTTGACTCATATTGTAGTGGTCCATGGTATGATCTTTTGATGAATGACGCCTGCAGATCCATATCTAGCACCTGTCAAAGATATAGGAGCAAAACGCACACCCGTACTTTGCTTGTTACTTTGCAACAACGGACGGCGTCGTTGAGCAAAACTTTATTTTGACAGTGATCGTACTATGTCCTACGTAATATAATGGGGAATGTTTAATTTTCTTTTGCAAGTAGGTATAAGTAAACTGTGCGCCCAAGACTCGAGTAAATTAGACAATAATTTTAAACTAGGCACCAGAGCGTATACTGCTGTGACATTAGTTGTGGATCTAATGTTACGACACGTCTAGATTTGTGTCAAATGTAATATCCCACCAAAATTACACATTAACACACAAAGAAACATAAGTTTGAGAGAAAAAAAACGACCGTGCTTTAGACCACACGACCGTTATGTAGTAAAACTTCGCTATGAGAGGAAGAAAATGTTTGCTCTCTCTCTTGCCCCTACAGTAAAACACGAAACCTAACTCTCTCTCTCTTTCTATCTTCACTAACTTATATCTCCATTTCAACTTCATCGATCACACTTTTCGTAACGCTCTCGTCACGCATTCGCCAGCTTATAACTACTCCCCAAATAAGGATTCGTAAAGAAGTTTTACTTCAAAAATACAAACACAACTTCACATTTTCTGTTTCCCGCCAAAACTCCGTACCTTTACTTGCTTTGAAACTTAAACTTTTTTCAACAAACTCACCTGTCTCAATCTGACATAAGCACCTCTAAGCCCATTATCCCCGCTACCGGCGCAGCCGCAGCCGACTCCATTGTGCAGCTTATATTGTTACCGTGTGGATTAGTTATTGATACTCTTTTTGTGGGCATTGTGGTTTAAATGTTACTGATTAGTATCTTAAATCTTGAGTGGGTATGTTTTGAAGGTTCTTCAAATATAGGTAAATTTTTTTTATTTGGGCACGGGTCTCTCCTCACTTTCGTGAGGAGGGTTAGGCCATAATCCACCACGGGGGCCCAGTCCGGATTGGTGGATAAAATATTTAAATAGATAAAATTATTAGATAGATAATATTGTCAGGTCCTGAAATAACAAATAAAAGCACATCCACCAACATTACATTCCACGCACTATCATAACAGTCGAAACGCGGGTGAAGCCACGGGACGCAGTTAGCACTATTTTAACACCAAACCATCATCAAAAAACCACGCGTACGGTGTGACGCCACTGTTACATGGTGGATATCCTATCTGTACGTACGAAGCGGTTTGCCTCCACGTTCACTATGCGGATCGCAAAGGAGTGGAACTCCTTGCCTGAGTCTGTGTTTTCCGATAGTTACAACCTGGGAGTCTTCAAGTCGCGAGTGAATAGGTTACTTCTAGATAAGCGTGTACCATCGTAGCAGCTGATAGTGCTCAAACGCGAACCAATTTATTGATTTAAAAACGCAGAGAATATGTCATTGATATTTTTATCTTTATGAAATGTTTGAAGGCGGTTACCTGCGCAGTGTGCAGTCGGACTGACGCGCTACGAATGTTTTGTTTTCACAAAAAACACATACCGTTCTGATTCATTGAACGATTGACAGGATTCGAACAGAGGTTCCCGAACTTTCAATGCATTTTATGTAAACAATCTCGCTGAAGTTTGGTAACTTAAAAACCCTTAAAAATACTTACTAAAAAACCCTCTAAAATCTCTCAGTCTTAATGTGATCCTGTTAAGGCAAGAATACGAATAATTCATGTTCAGGATTTTTTAATGGACTCAAAAACTCAAAACTCAAATCATATATTGCAAGTAGGCAGAAACAGTACACTTTTACAAGTCAAACACTTAAGTGTCATATAAATAGAGAAAAATAAATCAATAATGATTTACTAAAGTAATGATTAACTTATCATGGTTCGAGTTCGATACTTAAAGAACATTTGATTTTCCTTTCAAGTGATGATTCATCTGAATCTCGTACAGGAAAAAGACATTCCATTAAGTTTATCAGTGTTTCGGGAATACTCTGGCAATATTTTCAGTGTCCCTATTACGAGTTTTGCTTACTACTGCTTGGCGGATGAATATCTTGGAAAGGTGACTTCCCCGGGCGATCTCTTGCAGAAGAGACCTCCCACTACACTGATTTCATACAATGTTTTGTACAATAAAAGTTTGTACACCACTGGCGCGTCCGTTGAAGCGCGCGACAGGTCGTGGTGTTTTGACAGCTCGCCATGACGCCGGCTTTGTTCCACGTCTTCATACACCCTGCATCATTGTCCGTCTGTCTGTCACGAGGAGATTCGCGGAAGAAGATATCCTTAGAGAATTGTGGTCAGTTAGTGAAGCTACATTTTCACTCCGATGTTTGACGTTTTGCACGTTTGACGTTGCAAGTATAGGAAAAGCTCAGAAGTTCCTTCAAAGGGACTGTTAAAGGATTTGCTGGGAGTCAACGCAATGGTACGGGCTGTTTGGTTAAACCGTTGGAGTAGCTCCTCACCTAGATTGCATCATCATAGTCTAACTGGCAGTGAGACAGGCGTTATAGAAACGCAATTTGGATTGGTTTAGTAACTAGCCACTGGGGAAGCTTCCAATCTTGCAACTCGCTTTGAAATAATTGAAAAAGTTTAGTTCCTCGATTCTAGATTGGTACTTCGCACGGGGTGTTAGTTCAAGAATAATGTATCACAATCACATACAGAGATCCTGACCCCCATAATTCGAACCCGCAGCACTCGAATACAACAATCGAACCCTCACGCTGCGCAGTTGGCCCATCACCCACAATGCCACGGAGACTGCCACTGAGAAGCAAAGACATCGTGCATTTACAGAGCTTTATCGAATTGCTATCGCTAGACGGGAAGCATCTAGAATCTACATTTTAGATTTCCAAGCCCAGACTAAGTGCGTTTGCATGTGCGGAGTTAACGGTAGATTTCATCGCAATTTCCACAACATGTTTTTCTTTATCTCGATCAGAAATCAAGCTACCAAGATACACACCGATAAGCCATAAAGCAGCAGAAAAATTGATTAATTGCTAATAAATTATGATAATTGTGACAGTTGCTATCGCTGATAATAGCCATATCGCGAGATTATACAATGGTGAAGTTAAAAGTATTGATAACAATGTGTAACGATGCAATGATTTTTTAATTTGTGTCATGGTAACGCTATCCAGGGTTTTTTGTTTATTGAGAACTTCAAAATTAACTCCTGTGAGGTAATATAAAATGGTTTATTTATTTGAATAATTTAGACGTCACAACGCGAATACCAAATTAAAAGAGATAGCTTATGAAGCCGTCACAGAGTAACACGCACTGCAGTGCCGCACAAGATTTGCAATGCAAAGTTAAAAGGCGCATACATATAGCTATAATTCTTACCGCCAAGAAAAGAGTCTGATACTAGGGCTATAGTTTCAGATAATTTGCTTAGTTATCATTTTATAGTCAGCTAGTTTTTGGAATTATCTATTCAAGAAATAGAAAATTAACACAATTCAAAATTAATTTAGAATAATAATGAACGACTTTACCTATAAACGCTATATTTTTGTACAGCGCAGGGCTTAAATAACGTGCTTAACTTTAACATGTTCACTGCGGAAAACACAACTGCTGGTTTTTTAGAACTTTCAGCGAGTACGGAAAACACAACTGTTGTGTTAGCGGTATGGGAAAACACAACGGTGTGTGCAGATCGGTAACCGTGGCTAGGCAAGAAAATCGGCTCAGCAGTCAAAGTGTTAAGAGGCGTTTATGAGTAGATCTGCATTTACTTTTGATGTTGACTTTAGAAAATGGAATCATAGTTAGAAAATTTCCGAAATACGACATGACTTACTAAAACCATTTCTTTAAGCGCTTTTCTATAAATCATATTATATTTTTCAATCGAAACGTCGCGCTACTTGTGGGAGTGTGGCTTGGGAGGCCTCTTCTGTAAGTGACTTCCTGGGGAAGTACCACCACACCTTTGCCAGATATTAATCTGCCAAGCAGTAGTGTGCAATCATTACTGTATTCCGCTTTGAAGGGCACTGTTTCTAGCAAAATTGCTAGGCATATCAGATTTTAGAGGCGATGTCTCAGGGTAACGAGCGCAGTGCAGTGCCGCGTAGGATTATGTAATGCAAAGTTCTGGGTGGCGCTGTAACTGTTATGGGCAGGCGTAGCGTTTACCATCAGGTGAACGACTCGCTCATCTTGTCACTCAGTCAAATAAAAAAAAAACAATAAATAAAATTAATTCACGTTGATTAGAATAGTTCAAACTCGTTTACACATTTCAATTAAATTATCTTTGTTTTATTGGAGTCTATCAGCTCTACCATCGGCTCTACAAGGTGGTGTGGGGTCTCTGCCGAGCACAGCGTGCTAGATGCAATTTCCTGTATTGTCACTCCAGGTAAAGCCAATCTGCATATCGCTGGATCTACTCGCCTGGTGCTGATTGCAAGGTCAGGATTAGGTAAACCATATTGTATTGCGTTCCCGTAAAATAGGTAGGGAAGGAAACCAACATCAAATGTTATTTTTTTTATAAATAATATTTAAAAAAAAACCATGATTGCGAATTAAACTGAAAAGGGTTTTTAGATTAGATATTTATCATCGTCATCAACAACCCATCTCGTCACACTGCTAAGTACGGGTGTCCCCTCACTTACATTAGGCCATAATCCAGCATTTATTTATTTCATACATATAAAAGTAACTTTACAGTCATCAAATAGTCTATAATTATACAATAACATTAAGATACTTCTGGAGGCCTACCATGACGTCTTATAGCGATTCAGTTGAAGACCTAAACTGAACCGCGTCGCATAATCGTACCGTGACGTCTTGTTTTTTATGTTGCTGCCATTTTCAACTTAAACTGGATCCAGTTAAGGTTGAAAATGGTAGCAACCTAAATTGAGTCGCTAATAAGCTATTTTCAACCTAAACTATATCCAGTTAAGGTTAAAAATGGCAGCAACATAAAAAATAAGACGTCACGGTACGATTATGCGACACGGCTCAGTTTAGGTCCTCAACAGAATCGCTATAAGACGTCATGGTAGGCCTCCTGATCCTTCTGATCTAAATCTGATTATAGGTAGAATACAATAGAAAGTTCGATAGCAAAGCAACTATGCACCAATTTAGAAAATGAAACAGTAATCATATGTTTCTTAGCATTCATGTCACTGTGCCTATATTTACTAACTATAAAAACAGAATACAGTATTATAAAAACTAAATGTGATCCACGCAAAGCGCGTGTCGTGGTCAACCGCGGTTGTCGCGTCGGATCAACGAAAACTGGATCCCAGCAAGCATCGGGTTACCATCATGTACACAAATATGTGAGCCAAGTCGAGTCTGCCACGAGGGGCTGGGACCCGTACACTATTCAGTTTTATATATATATATATATATATATAAATGTTATGTTGGTTTGTGTACACTAAAAAAACTCAAAAAGTTCTGCACCGATCGAGCTGAAATTTTAGCATGATATATAATCCGTATCAAGGATTGTTTTTATCTATTTTTTTCATCAGTGACATATCAGCGAATGGGCGAATGTGCCACAGCGAAGCGTGGCAGGGTACAGCTAGTCTATATATATAAAAATGTTATGTTGGTTTGTGTATGCTTCAAAAACTCAAAAAGTTCTGCACCGATCGAGCTGAAATTTTAGCATGATATATAATCCGCATCAAGGATTGTTTTTATCTATTTTTTTCATATGTGACATATCAGCGAATGTGCGAACGTGCCACAGCGAAGCGTGGCAGGGTACAGCTAGTTTTTTTATATTTTTTATTTATGATTTTACTGGGTAACGATACGAGCTAGTCTTTCACCTGGTGGTATGCTGGTGGCTGCTCATAACAGTTACAGTGCCATCCGAACTTTGCATTGCATAATCTTACACGGCACTGCGATGCGCTCGTCACCTTGAGACATTGGATGTAAAGTCTCATACGCCCAGTAATTTCGCAAAGAGTACCTTTCAAGCCGGAACACAGTACTGCTTGGTGGATGAATATCTGGTAAAGGTGTGGTACTTCCCCAGGCCGTCTCTTGCAGAAGAATTGAGAATGACCGGAATTCCCTTTTTCGCGCCGGAGTTTTTCATTTTCCCATGCTACAATATTACTTATATTTAGATTTTCATTACTTTTATACATAGATTAATTGTTTTGTTTTTTTTTGCAAATTTTCGTAAGAAATTTCTACATAACTTTCTATTAATAAAATAATGTTTTGAATTGGTTCAGTAGCTCCGGAAATTACCTATTTTAGGTAAAGTAAAAAACATTGTGCGAACAATCTACATCTGAATGCCGATAAATTTAATGTAGGTAAGTGTATTATACTATCTATATATTTCAATATCAAATCTAATAAAATTTATACAAAACTGTGGTTGCATAAATGTCATAACATAATAAATAAATTTAGCTAACGATTAAAAAGATAATGGGAAAAACCCACAATAAGACTTTTCCAATAATTTGTCGATACATTTTAACGTAAGTATGTAATAATCTAATTAATTAAAGGCGAGGCTCTATAATTGTTTTTCAATGCGTTTCAATGTCATCGCTGGCAATAACAAGTACCAAAAAAAATATTATGTAGGTCATTAAACATATCAAGTACCGACAGATAGTTTAACAAAATTGTTTTTGAATTATTAATAACTAGCTGCGCCACGCGGTTTCACGCGCATAATTTAAGTTTTCCCACAATAACTCTCTTAAAAGCAATATATTTTCCCCGTTTTTGCCACATTCTTCATTGATGCTCCGCTCCTATTGGTCGTAGCGTAATGGTATATATCTTATAACCTTCCTCGATAAATGGACTATTTAACACAAAAAGATTTTTTTAATTCGAACAAGTAGTTCTTGAGATCCTAGCGTTCAAACAAACAAACAAACTCTTCAACTTTATTTATTAGTACAGATTTGTGTCAAAAAGATATGAACGACGAAACGAGAGGTAAGTAGGTACTTACCTTTATAAAATTCAAAGAGGCACTTCATGTTTTTAACAAATAAAGTAACAGGTAAGTTAATAAAGTTCGGGAAGCGGTGATAGCCTAGTGGGAGAACGTCCGCCTTCCAAGCAGAATGTCGTGAGTTCAAATCCCAGTGCAGGCACGCACCAATGTGTTTCTTGTAAAACATATGTACGTAATTATCACTCGCTTTTCGGTGAAGGAAAACATCGTGGGGAAACCCACATACCTTACCCCAGAATTATTTCGGAGGTAGGTATGTGATCCACCAATCCGGATCTGGCCCCCGTGGTGGATTATGGCCTAATCCTCCTCACGAAAGTGAAGGAAGACCCGGTAGTGGGACCTTATGGGTTGTTGATTATGATGAATAAAGTTCACGGAACCCAAAAACCGACCTACCACCATCGCATCTGACGACCCATTGACCAGGAAGTGTCGTGGTCATGTTAATCCTGTGTGTATTAATTTATTACCACAACTCGATTTTACTTACAAATATCGAGTAAAAAAAATATCTGGCGCCAAGTTATAAAAAGATTTAATTTAGGTAGATCATAGGTAAACAATTCAAAAGCAAGTAACATTATTTTGTTTCCAAACTAGCTGATGTTACTTAGTAATAACCGAAAATCGCGAAAAAAATAAATGACAAATCGTGAGTAATAAAATATTTAAAGAAAAAAACCCATTACAGTTTTTCCCAAATTTTCCAATTTTTCGGAAATCTTTTCCAATTTTTCTCTTGATAATATTATAAGCCTTTCTCAGACCACAACGTAGTTAAAAAAAACATTCCCGGATTGGTTTAGTTGTTCTCAAGTTATGGCCTGACCAATGGAAATAGAGATTAAAGTCTATTACAGCACTCTCTGAAAATTAAAACTTTTAACAAGTCTTTATTTATTTCTAATTATAAACCAAAACAGTACTGTACCATTACAGGGTTAAAAGGTACAGGGCTTTAAAATAAAATCTGATGTCACAGTCTAATAATATATCCCCCATACGTTTACCCTGTACTAGGAGTATTGTAAAGGCAGTCCTTACTCCGGAATTGGTCAGAAAGGCTGGCCGCACCTGGAGCGGGACTAAGGACTGTCGAGGCTGTCCGGCCGGTCCTCCAGGACTGGCTGGACAGGGCTCACGGGTCTCTCACCTTCCGGCTGGTGCAGGTGCTTACGGGGCATGGGTGCTTCGGGAAGTACCTGCACCGCATAGCCGGAAGAGAGCCGACACCCAAGTGTCACCATTGTGGCTGCGACGAAGACACGGCGCAGCATACGCTTGAGGAGTGCCCGGGCTGGGCAAGCGAGCGCCGTGAACTCGTCGCAGCAGTGGGGGCCGACCTCTCGCTCCCGACCTTGATTAAGTCAATGGTCGGGGACGAGAGGTCCTGGCAAGCCGGAGAAACCTTCTGCGAAGAGGTGATGTCGCAGAAGGAGGCTGCAGAGCGGGAATGGGAGATCACCTCCGAACTTCCCCTCCGCAGCCGGCGAGCGGGGCGTCGAAGAAGAGTATTCTTCAACGCCCTGCTCCGGCCCCCATAACAGAGGCTTGGGCGGCGGACCGGGTGTACGTCCGCCGCCCACTCGTATGCCTCGAGGCGGCGCGCGCGGTGTTCCCGCGCGCCACACACAAAGTTAGACGGAGTGGAGCACTCCTCTCCACTCCTGCCAACGGGATGGGGTTCTCCCTTGAGGACCAACGCCGTCGGGGCCGCGGAAGTCCACTCTCGCACCCGTAGCCCCGACAACAAAGGCGTCCCGGTGGAACACCCTGGGGTTTAGTGGGTATACCCGTCAGACTGGCGGGGGAGTCCCACATAACCACCCGGCCCTCACCCGGGTCTGGTGGTATGCGTAATTGCATTCCCCAGGTAAAACAAACAAACGAACATCAAACTTATTCACAAGATAAAAATGGCAGTGTCACCGAAAAACAATATTTCAAAAAAGTTAAGACTACAAACCTGTCAGAAGGGCTATCGGGACCCTTAAGCATCCCAATCCAAAATGAACTAAACTAAAATACCGTTAAAGTTGAAAATGGGACAGTGATGAAGTTAGCTGTCCAGTCAATTATTATGAAAAAAACTGTCTTGTCTTTCTAATTACCAAGTGACGGGTTCTGTCGACAAGGCGCAGAGATAAACAAATAAGATGATACTTTCCGGTCCGAGGAGAAAAAGGGACAAATGGAGGGCGAAGCGCGACGTAATATTATCGAGGTACGGGCGGTGGGTTCACTTTTTGTGGCACTTTTGATTATCTCCACTTGTCAGGTGGTTGAGTGGCTGATGATTTGGTTTTGGCGATTGTTTAGTTGTGTTGTAGCTTGATTCCTCAGTCTGACTTTTTGAGCTAGCCGTATTTAAGTAGACGGATTGTGGCTCATAACTTCTAGGCTCAAAACCAACGAAAACATCGCTAAAAACCATAGTGTTGGGAGACAATGATACTTTACTTAGTTAGAAATGATTCATCTTCATCAGTATATTCAACTCAAGCTCAATTGAAAACAAGTTTTTATTAAACATTGGATTAATAAATTAACTTCCAACCCCCATTAATTAAGTATTGTTATATCAACTATTTTACAAATAAATGCATTGCGTTACTTACACATATTGATAGGACTGATCAGTGATAAGCCAGTAAAGAGATTTAAAAAACTGTAAATCCGTATCTCTTTCTATCAATACGAAGAATTGGATTAAGAAAATCAGATACCGCCAGTACATCTTCAGCGCAGTTGAAAATAAAACGTATATCTTCGTGTCATGGATTGTCTGGATTGCCTTAGTGAGCATCGTTATCATCGGTGACCCTGGAATTCCACTATCTGTCGCTCGGTATTCCTTCCTTTTATTTGCTTTCAATCTCAACAGGTGCATGAAGCCACCCTTTCCCATTCCCCTGCATGTCTGTCACACGTGGAAAGTAATATAGCAGCCTATCTGTCCTGCCGGATTATGTGCATTATGGAATTAGCCAGCGGCTACCGCTCTGATTAGATAATGGATTTATTAGCAGAAATGTACGCATTTGTATGAATGCATCATAAGGTGAGAATATTAGGAATGGCAATGCGCCCAGTAGGTCACCCTGTGGTACGCCTTACGCGAATTTAAGATTGATTGAATTTATAACCAATTTGTAATATAATTTTAGAAATATTTATCAAATAGCTGCTGGCTGCATTGTTTTTTGATGTTTGTGTAATTGTAATTTTAATGATAGTTTAATGAACAACCTTATAAAAGTCAGTGGGTATGCCATAGGCTGGTGTCTGACACTCATCGCTTATAGTTTTATACTTTTAGGTACCCAAATAAACAATGGAAACTTTAATTGAAAACATGAAATAATCAACTCACTCAGATAAAAGATAAGTCACAATACTTCACCCAAAAATCCATGATGGTGACAAAATCTAAAATAATTGCTCGCTACCGAGTTAGCTCCCAGATAACCATGATATATGTGAGCGATGTCCCCATATCAACGCCAAGTAATCTGTTACGCCCGAAAAATAGGCAATGAGCTTATCAACAGAGGCGTAAGATTCAAAATGACGGCTCCAGATGGTACTGATAAGGTGGTCGCTGATACAGGCGATAGAAGCGTTGACGTTTGACAGTAATTATTTCGACACGGCGCGGTAATTGCAATTGTCAATGAAATATTGTATGGAAAATAAATTGATTTTACTCGTGGCTACTATAGGTTTCAGGAGGCCTACCATGACATCTTATAGCGATTCAATTGAACGCCTAAACTGAACCGCGTCGCATAATCGCAGCAACCTAAATTGAGTCTCTAATAAGCCATAAGATTATGCGACGCGTTTCAGTTTAGGTCTTCAATTGAATCGCTATAAGATGTCATGGTAGGCCTCCAGGTTCAGTAGTTTCTGACAAAGTACATTCAAATAGCCACTGCAAAATAGGTAGAAATACGTAGACAAGACAAATTCAGGTTTGAATAACTTTTGTATGCCTTAAATGTGTATATTTCTAACTATCCTACTAAAAATATAAATGTGAAAGTTTGTGAGGATGTATGGATGTTTGTCACTCTTTCACACAACAACTACTGAACGTATTTTGATGAAATTTGGTACACATATTATTATGGTGTATTACTTGCATACAACATACATATCACATAACATATTACATAATGACACTTTATATCCCGTAAAAAATAACAGTTCCTGAGAGATAATACACATTGCGGGTAAAACCGCGGGGCGCAGCTAGTAAATTTATTACGAAATATAAACTTTTATCAATGTTGAACATCCAGAACGCACGTGTAATTTTTTAGATAAGATAACAACTATATATTGCACTCCAAGGCATACAAGTAAAATATAAAATAATGACCAAAGTATACTAAAAGTACAAAGGGCAGGCTTATTGCAAACCAGCTATATCTTCCAAAGAAACTTTTAAGAGCCAGGACTAAGACGATCGAAAAATAACTATATTCTCGCTCATTAACAAAACAAGTTGAGGCTTAGTGTTAGTTATTTTAATTTCAGTTCATTCCTAGCAGTGCCCCGCGGTTTTACCCGCGTTAACAATTATCCCACGGGAACCTTTATTTTTAACGGAATAAAAACTATCCCAAGTTCTAATTCAGGACCTAAAGTATCTCTATATACAAAATTTTATCAAAATCCGTTCAGCCATTACGACGTGAAGAGAGGACGAACACAAACACACAAACGGTTAACTTTATAATATTAGTGAGATGAGATTTTTTATTATAGTTCCCTGCAATAAACTATGAAGGAAAAGCAAAAACTTAATAGATTAAAAACAAGTTAAATAAACATACCTTAACAAGCATGCTCAAGTAGATGAAGACATTATTAATAAATTATATAAGAATATTATTATTATTTTATTTTGTATTTTCTGTGCTGTGTTTATTTTTGTTTCTGGTGTACAATAAAGAGTTTTCTATTCTATTCTATTCTACGAATTAACATAAAATATATATTATTTACTAAGTAAGTTTTTATTCGTCGCTACATGTACAAAATAAAAAAAAAAACACTATTCAGTACTGGGCTGGCTCATTTCTCGCACAGAGAATAGCTATTGCTATTCAACGTGGAAATGCAGCCAGTGTTCTTGGCACCATGCCTCATGGACAAACCCTCTTTTGTTAGATTTTTAGTTTTAGTTAGTTTTCCTTTTATTTATTTTGTTATTTAAGTTCTGTCAATAAATATATACTATTTCAGCTATTTCAGCATATTTTGGATTTCCTTGACTAGACCATTTAATTTGTATCTAGAGACTTTTCCCTTTTACTACTTTATTGTAAATATCTTCGAAGAATTAGCTCGGCGTAAGGATAAATCCTCACTTTCGTGAGGAGGGTTAGGCCATAATCCACCACGGGGGCCCAGTCCGGATTGGTGGATAACATACCTACCTCCGAAATAATTCTCGGGTAGGTATGTGGGTTTCCTCACGATGTTTTTCCTTCACCGAAAAGCGAGTGATAATTACGTACATATGTTTTACAGAAACACATTGGTACGTGCCTGCACTGGGATTTGAACTCACGACCTTCTGATTGGAAGGCGGACGTTCTCCCACTAGGCTACCACCGCTCTCTAAAGTGAGGAGAGACCCGTGCCCAGCAGTGGGACGTATTGGGTTGATGATGAAGGTTTAAATAATGTAAAAAAACAAAAATGTTCTAGTGTTGTGGCTCATTGTTATTTAGTTACCAACGCGTATCGATAAATATTGTTTTCATACTGATAATAGAAAACAAACTCAAGTTCCGACTCGTGAAACGGCAAAATTATCAATTTATCTCGCTATGACGTCAATAATATTTATTTTCGTTGTAAAATAGGTATTTTTACTCTAACTTTGTCACGTCCACTTAAAACAGGATTGTTTCATTTGATAAAATAATACCTACTTAGATTAATACTTTTGATTTGATAGTTCTGTTGAAATGTCCTGGCTTTTTCTTGTATTCCAAACTCCAGTCTGGGGACATACCACACGTTTGCTAGATAGTCATCTGCCTCTATACCGTGTACAAAGCGAAATACTGGACATACCTTAGAGTTTTTTTTTTATTTGACTGAGTGACGAGACGAGCAAGTCGTCCAGGTGATGGTAAGCGCTACGCCTGCCCATAACAGTCACAGCACCGCCCAGAAGTCTGCATTGCTCTGCATTCTTGTTTATTTATAATCCGAACAGCGAAGGAATGGAGCACCTTACCAGCGTCTGTGTTTACCGAAAAACTATAATCTGAAAGTCTTCAAGTCGAGAGTAAATAGGCATCTTCTAGGCAAGCATGCTCCATCATCGACAATTACCACCAGGTGAGACTGCGGTCAAATGCTTGCCTATTCTGCAATAAAAAAAAGAAGAAGATGATTCCATGGAATATTAAGAAGAATAAGGATTCTTCTTATTCGTGACGCGTTATTCATTTATTTATTTACTTCTAAGGAACATATGAGTATGAGACTTAAAAAGCAGGAGACGAGCGCAGTGCAGGTCTGGAAAAATCAGGGACATTATTCAAATGTTATAGCACTTAGGGCCTAAATGCTAATGTTGTTATAAGGTACCACCATTATCATTTGAAATAATGTCTTATCTTCTAGGGTTTTTTAGGGTTGTCACCTTTAGTAATAACTACAAATCCACCACCAAGTAGCCCCTGTATAGTAGCATTTTTTTTTAAATCGAACAAACGCTTATCTGTCATGGGATGTTAATTAAAACATCCTGTAGCATGCACCGGTATCGCTATCGCTACGTAGGCCACATACCAAAAGATTAAGATATTCCCGATTAGATAATTCGCACTTGTTATAAAAATCAGAATCGTAATCCGTGTCTTTGAAATAAGTAGGTAAATACCTACACCTCAGGCGAAGCCTTGCAATGTAGATTTGGCATTTCTGTAGCCTATTATAGTAGTATTATCTATTCTGTGCCTATAGTCTTTGGTAATCTTCGTAAATACTTACTTGCTACAAGCAGTAGTGTGCAAACATTACCGTGTGCCGGTTTAAAAGGCCACTGTTTCCAGCGAAATTACTGGGCGTATGAGACTTTAGAACCAATGTCTCAGGGTGACGAGCGCAGTGGAGTGCCGCTGAAGATTATGCAATGCAAAGTTGTGCCACTGTAACTGCAATGTGGAGGCGTAGCGCTCACCATCAGGTTGAAAATATTACCGAAAAAAATCCTCTTTAGCTGCCAACACTGCACTAGAACTGGAACACCATGCGTATGAAGATAATATTTCTATTAAAACGTTTCAAAATAGATCAGAAGCTGATACGTGTTATCACTGCACTATCGCTATCGTGACGTGCTTCCGTCTTCTTTGTGTAATCTGTAAAGTAAACTGGTAACAGGGGAAAGTGGAGGAATGCTTCGTACCTACTAGAGCTGAACATGGCTGTAGAGATGTTTTTTTTATTTGACTGAATTACAGTGCCACCCAGAACTTTGCATAGCATAATCTTGCGCGGCACTGTCTCATATGCCGAGTAATTTAGCTGGAAACAGTGCCCTTCAGAGTTCACACCGAAACACAGTACCTAATGTTTGTAATCTAAGAAGTGTGTTAAAATCTAAGGCTGTTGTTGTTGTTCAGTTGTTTGTTGAATGAGGTAGTGCCAGTCTCTGGTGTTAGAGTCTGTCAGGCTTCCTAAGGGTTAAAGCTTTAGGCTTATTAGCAGTTGCTTATTACATCCGGAACCGACGGCCTAACGTGCCCTCCAATTCTGTCAGTAGGTAAACGTCAGAGCAAACCTATCGAGATTAGTTTCCAAGCTAAAGTTGTATGATTTACATCCGATTCCACAGATTCTAGACACTACGAATACCTACATCTCCTTGCCCTTAACACCTGAACCTAGACCCTGATTGATAGACTACCGTTGTCTACGTTCTCACGCCATACATTAAGCTTTATGGGTTTATTGCGCCATAGAGTCATAACCGTAGAGAAAGGAGCCGCGGCTTCTGATAACGACGTGATAAGCTCTACGACAATATTTGTATATTGATCTCGGGGAAACAATCAGCTTCTTTGTGTACCGTGTGATTCACATTAGAGATGCGGAAGATGGTTTTTACCCGACTGCAAGAAGAAGGTGGGTACTGAGTTAACAGAACTTCAATCAAACTGCATATTTTTGCGCTGTTCTACCCTCGAACACTTATCTATCTTACAGCGGATTTATTCAGCGTTCTAACTTAAAACAGGTTTAAAAAAAAAGTACATAAATCTTTTTTTAACTGTCTGTTAAAAAAAATAAAGCTAACTGACAGAAAGTTTAGTGCATCTGTGACCAAAAAAGACTGAAGCGAACCGTCTTTAATTGTTGTAAAAAATGTGTATCTATGCATTTTTTTAACTTGTTAATAACCTAGTTGTACATCTAAAAAAATAAAAAATTTGCACCATCAACGATGCTGCATTTGTTTTCACTCCCTAGTAACATATTTTTAATCGTCATTTGAAGGCTAAACTTAGATTTAAACCACGATGGTATAATTATCACGGCATTAGTCCAATTATTAACTTTATAGAGAACAACAAACCTTGACAGAATTTTGTGTTGTTCAGACTGCACCCACAAATGAATCATCATCATCATCATCACCCATATCGGCCTACTACTGAGCATGGGTCTTCCTCACTTTCGTGGAGGATGGACTGTAATCCACCACGGCGACAAGGTCCAGATTAGCGGATCAAATATCTCCGAAATATTTGATTGATTCACCTGGGGGCCTAAAAAGGCCACTTTGAGCAATTCATCTAAATCCAATTCATAATATGAATTCGTAGCAATACTGCTATTTGTTTGTAAAATAGTCACATATTTTGGTGAATCATACTCAATTCATCTCCTAAGCAGAATCATATTAGGCGTAAATGTTACCATACGAAAAAAAATTTAACCGTAACATCAAACCATGTTTACGGGTTAATATTTTTTATGTTTATTTTTAATTGAAGAAGCTATTTGTTGAGGTTTTGCGTTTATGACACCTAATTCTATTAAATACAACTAATAAACATCAAAACTATTAAAATTATATCCCCGAAGTAAAAAAACATCAAAGAAATACAAATGAATTGTTTTCGACTGGCAACAAGTTGGGTGTCAAGGTAAAATCTTAGAAAAAAAATCTGTCACAATAAACAAAACATTCCCAGTCCCACTTGCTTTGGAATTTGGAAACACTTATCTTATCGAAAATTAATCCTATAAGTGGAAAATTATACCTATAAGTGGATTTTTTACTATAGTTTTTGTAATTTACTCTGGAAAAAATGTTTACCGATAGTTTTGATGGAGGGGTTTCTATGGACCAAGTTGTTAACATTCAGTATTTTCTGTGTGTATTTCGTACGAGTTGGACCTTTAAGTAAGTATTCAAAGTAAGTAGCTTTATCGAATATTTTACCTTCGTGAATCAACCGTAGTGCAAAGATATAAATACATCAATTTCGTAGGAATGGAAAGGTGTGCAGCTAGAGTGTCGGAGGCTCAGTGGAGTATTCTGCTGGAGTACCTTGAGGGCTCGGGGTTACAAATAATAGTGCTCGGGGAAGAGCAGAATCTTCCCACTACTGGCAAGAGGTGGCTAACTTGCTCAATGCTGAGTGATCGGGTTCAACAAAAACGAAAACATTAAAATAATAATAAACTAATTGTTTTAGGTCGCCCATTGGCTCCATAAGATGAAGCTCAGAGGATTCTGTCACAGGTGGAAATGCAGAGAGCTGCAGCCGATGCTGCCAGTGCTAGCGCTCTTCATCTGATTGGACAGAATCTTGGGTGGCTTGCGGATGCAGCTGAGAGATTTCTATCTCAACATAGTGTACCTCAATAAAAGCAAGGTATATATTTCATAAAAACTTTATTATATTTAAGACTTAAACAATCAAATCAATATTTATAAGAAAACAAAAAAAAACACTTAAAACTAAATCACCGTGCTGACCTAAGCCTCTCTACAAGAGCGTTTCTCACTGCTTCTCCAGCATCATTACGTCTTGAGGCAGCTTCAGTTGCAGTGTGTGTCATTCTGAAACATAAAATTTCACAAACGTAATTATCTACCTAAATAATTACAAATGTTTTATATAATTTTATTATTGTGTAGATACCAACCTAAGAACCACACATTTATTTTCAGCCTGGTGAAGTTGCTCCATGTGGGACTTCAACGGATGGTGACTCCAGACAAATTAATCA
This sequence comes from Campaea margaritaria, assembly GCA_912999815.1. Classification (NCBI taxonomy): domain Eukaryota; kingdom Metazoa; phylum Arthropoda; class Insecta; order Lepidoptera; family Geometridae; genus Campaea; species Campaea margaritaria. The sequence goes on along the minus strand of OU538797.1, from coordinate 11,717,873 downwards.
TGGTTGCCCCCCCCCATGGGTGGCATTAATACTCAAAACGTTTAAGTCAGAGTCACATATCTAGAATGAAAACCATGCTATTATTGTTCATATTTCTGTAATTCATATTTTATATAATTGTGGTCAACAGTGGTTTGAGGTCCCATTGTATCTTGTATTGTGTGTATTTTTGTTTTACAATAAAGAATTTTCTATTTTATTCTATTATTTATCTTGAACTATTTCCATAGTTTAATTCCCATTACAAAATAAAAATACTATTAATGTACTTTATTAGGTTGGCATCTAGTAATGAACATTAAAAACATTTCAGAGGCGAATAGGGTTTACATGTTTGCAGGTAGGTACTTACTCTTTGAGTATTTAGAGAGTGATACCGTTTCCGGTTAAAAAACCTCTCCTCGTATTCTGCAGGCTTTAGCTATGTGGGTCCCGTCGACACAGCCTAAAACGCCAGGCATACTAAACTTGGTAAAATCCTGAAAAATATAAACTCGTAAATTTTAAATACTAGATAGGTAGGTTTCCTTGCAATTGTCAACAATGATACATAGGCGTCGGTAAATGTGTGTATTTTGCAAATTAATAGCTTTCCATTAGTAGGTATATAAAGGAAATTTATTCTAACTTACCCATGTTTAATGTTATTTCGTTTCTCCCGAGTTTGTGGAAAATGAATAATCTATTTGCTTCTAAAATGGTTATTATTTAGGTAGAGCTACTGTCACAGCCCTCGCACAGTTGGACACTTGGTGCATCTTGTTGTATGCACTTGTATGAATGCACTTAAAACCTAAAACAAAAATTTTGGTATTGAGAGAACTAGATAATGAAATATAACGATAAATGAAACTCAGTTATGAGGACGTTTTATATTCATTGGGAAATTGAATTGACATTTTACAAAATCACGATTATATCACTTACCTTGGAAATGGTACTTATTCCACCTCGTTTGGTGGGTAAATAAGGCTCCAGCTCATGTATGAGGTCGCGACACACACTTTTATTCAGTCTGAATAACCCAACAAACTCGTAATCTGGCATTTCAAATGCTAGCTCCAAATTCCTTAAAGCTAAACTTCTCCGCCGATATAATACGCTCTCCATAGCATGCGCGTGCGCAATAAAGTTAGCATAGAGACCTAAATCTTTCATTATTAACTTATTTTTCATAAATAATTTCAATATGAATTGTAAGATGTTGCTCCCGAGTAACTTCTTATAACTCTGCTATTTGACACTTAAGCAATTCATATTTAGTGTACCATTTTACGAACTTCCATACAAAACTGTCAAGTAGGTGAATTGCTCAATATGAATTGTAAATGAATCATATTATGAATTGTCCAATAAGTGGCCATTTTACGATTTTTATGGTGAATCATATTAGGATCATATTATGATTCATACAATGTGGCCTTTTTAGGCCTGCAGGTGAATCAATCAAATATTTCGGAGATATTTGATCCGCTAATCTGGACCTTGTCGCCGTGGTGGATTACAGTCCATCCTCCACGAAAGTGAGGAAGACCCATGCTCAGTAGTAGGCCGATATGGGTGATGATGATGATGATGATTCATTTGTGGGTGCAGTCTGAACAACACAAAATTCTGTCAAGGTTTGTTGTTCTCTATAAAGTTAATAATTGGACTAATGCCGTGATAATTATACCATCGTGGTTTAAATCTAAGTTTAGCCTTCAAATGACGATTAAAAATATGTTACTAGGGAGTGAAAACAAATGCAGCATCGTTGATGGTGCAAATTTTTTATTTTTTTAGATGTACAACTAGGTTATTAACAAGTTAAAAAAATGCATAGATACACATTTTTTACAACAATTAAAGACGGTTCGCTTCAGTCTTTTTTGGTCACAGATGCACTAAACTTTCTGTCAGTTAGCTTTATTTTTTTTAACAGACAGTTAAAAAAAGATTTATGTACTTTTTTTTTAAACCTGTTTTAAGTTAGAACGCTGAATAAATCCGCTGTAAGATAGATAAGTGTTCGAGGGTAGAACAGCGCAAAAATATGCAGTTTGATTGAAGTTCTGTTAACTCAGTACCCACCTTCTTCTTGCAGTCGGGTAAAAACCACTGAAATATAAATTTCCTTTTTCAAACTCAAACCATAAACAGTTGGTCATTAGCTTAGTTGATCATATTTGATTTATATTTTTATTTATCTCTATGTAATAATAATATGAGACTGTTTGACTGTGTTTGGGTGCTTTATTTTTGCCTACTTGAGGTAAATGATTTGAAATTTGAATTATCAGCTATGTGGAGTTTTCTTACGACGTTTTCCTTCACCTAAAAGCTAGTGATAATACCTATCTACTACCTAGGTATATTTCCAATTGGCCAGAGGAAACGCTTGGAATTTTGTAAACAAATTTATGCAAGGCTAAAAAACTATATGAATTCTTGCATTCTTTTGTAGAGCTTGCAGTGTCGTCGTTATTGTTGTTTATTTTTTGTGCAAAAAACAAAAAAACGATCGTAGAAAACGCGTCTACAATCGTCGCAGAAATGATGGATTGAGAAGCGCAAACTCCGCTGTAGCAGCCAGTTCAGAAGACGGATGGTCCCGCCGGGATCCGGGACATGTCGGGGCAGGCGGGACAGTGGGACATGTCCCAAGAGAGCGACCTGTGAACATGCCTGTCCCACGTTTGGGGTACTTGAAGAGGCGGCGAGCCGTGACGTGGGATGGTTTGTTGTTTGTTGTTTGTTAAAATAATAGAATAGAATAGGTGCATAAGGATTAAGGTAAGGTACAAAATTATGTTCATGAAAGAAAAATCATCTCCTATTATGTTGAAATTTCATCAATTGTGCCCTAAGTGCAATTAAATTGCATAAGTACAATAAAAGTACATAACTGAAAAAACGCTTACTGATTGGACTGGCGTAGGATTTTTTTTTAATCCATATTTTTAAAAGGAGTTTTATCGACTGCGGTAGGGATGTGATTCGGCAATACGGATCCCAACTGTACTATACAAAAAAAAATAGTAAAAATCGGATTCGTTTGACCTTTTTTAGTATACTCAAAATGTCTGCGGATCCTGGTGGTGGATTATTTACTAGTATAATACCTATGGCCTAATCTTTCTTACGAAAGTGAGTAGACCCGTGCCCAGCAGTCGGCGGATACGGGTTGTGATGATGATGATGATGATATGGCTCGACAGGCGTCGACGCCGCCGGTCCGAGTTATCAAGGAAGTTGACCTACAATTTTCAACACAAACAGGAAGTCAAACGACCATCTAAACGTTCCACCCTTGAACCGCAACAGGCCTCGAGCTGTCAGATCTGACAGCTGTCAAAGTGGCAGTCACCGCGCGTCAGCGAGTGATGGAGTGGCTGTGATTAATTAGACTAATCGATTTGACGAGTGAACAAATTAATTTAGTGTTCGGTAACAGGTTACGCCAAGCAACTATTATAAAATTTGAGTTTGAGCATATTTAACTTTTAAAAACCTATACAATATTATTAAGCAATAGTTATCATATTAAAATTACAATTTAATGACTTAACATAATAATAAGAACTCTTCACAATCCAATACATAGATTATTTTTTTTATTTGTTGGAGTGGCGAGACCAGCAAGTCGTAACCCCTAAGATTTCCTGGATCTAGGGAATCAGGAACTACGATGATCATGGTCCTTTAAATACCCAGACTTGAGCAAATTTTGGTTCACACAACCCTTTGCCCTGTGCGGAAATCAAACCCTCAACCTCACACTTCGCAGTCGGTACATCACGCACTGCGCCACGGAGCCCGTCGGATATTTTAATAGACCTATCGAGATAAGGAATCTTAATTTATACAACTTAATTTATACCAACTTTTATAATTGACATTGAACAATTTATAAAATTTAAAAGGTCGGGACATTTGAGGCATTTTAATAACAATACGCTTTTTGAAAAATATTTTTTTCCATAAAAGCTTTTATTAAATACGTATTCGGTAATGCAAGCTAAGAAAAATGAGTTCAACCCCTATCAATCTACTGTTAGTCGCTCAGGAGTTCCATGTCAACCTTCCATCTCTATCATCAGATCAGCTCGCTGTCACCATAATAACATATTGTCATTGGAACTTGACAGGCATGCAAAATTTCAACTCAACCAGCCACGAACTAACGTCTCAGGCTGACGAGCGCAGCGCAGTGCCGCCCAAGATTAAGCAATGCCAACTTCCAGGTGGCACTGTAACTGTTAGCAGGCGTAGCGCTTACCATCAGGTGAACGATATGCTCGTCTCGTACCTCAGTAAAAATGAAAACAGTATTTGACACATCTAATGAGACGTCTTAGCCTACTCACTCTGTTTCGTATCATACTCATTGACATGATAAATAACTCACTGCACTTACTCCCAACCTAATGACACTTTATCGAAACCGAACAAAAAGAAATCGGACATTAGCGCGACGACTTATCGACTCTCGGACAATGAAACCACTCTGACAGCCGATGTCTTTATATTCACTACACAAAAACAATGGCCTATCATTTGAGACGACATTAAAAATCCCAAAATCATATCTAATTTAAAAATGTACTTTATTCGATTCCGAACAAAGTCGACATTTCGATAAACCATCGTATGTGTCCCATCTCTAAACTGCTGTAAACGTCTAATGGCTGTTATTGGAATTTAATAGGTTGGGTGCGAGCAGTAAAGTTGGTTTTTGGATTTCTATGAGAGAAATGAAAGAGTTATAATAATCGAGTAACAATATCGTAGTGTTGTGACGTGTCATTTGATTAATAATGGAGCACGCTTGTCCGCTTTAAAGGGACTTTTTTAATAATGCCGATGTAGGTAGGTAACATGTTATGCTTTTAACGTAACCTAGGATCGATATCTTGTTATAATTCTCAAAGTTTTAATACTATTGAAAACATTTTAAAACTTATTTCTTCAACATTTTTTTAATTAGTTGACAATAATATAATATTTTTTGGTCTAAAAGTAATGTAGGTACTTAGGTACGTTTTTCTTAACCAAAAATACACGTGTCTCGCGTCACTTTCGTGAGGAAGGTTAGGCCATAATCCACCACGGGGCCCGGTCCGGGTTGGTGGATAATTTATCTACCTAAATATATATTAAGTATAATTATTTTAGTATATTTTTAATCCAAACTTTAATGTTACAATAATTGATATAAAATAAACAAATAAAAAAAACCCAGTCGTAACTGCAGCAAATAATATCAAAGTACCCTTCAACATTGGTCATTAGATCACGATCCGCTTCCGTTGCCGTGGGGGACAGAGACAGTCGACCCACAAGTACGAGTGGAAGAAAGAGACGGGATTTAGCAGAATACAACTTAATTGAAACAAACGGAGGGCTGGGTTAGTGTCGATAAAATTTATCGATACTTTTTTCCGTGTTGTTTGAAATTGGACATATTGTCACAATAGACGGTCGTATTATATAGTATTGCATTATGTTGTGGCGACTTTAAATTTGATGTTTTTTCTTTTAAAAAACTTATAGTGAAAAGTTATATTCGTTGTGTGTGTGTTGTGTGTTGTGTGTTCTTGAAGAAAACGTAGAAATATATAGTTTTTATTCCGCCTAAGTTGTCAGATGAATGGATACATTCATATTATAATTATGAATAACCAAGTCCTATCATAATAGGACTTTGTTCTTTGTTTGTTTGTTGTTTTCTATAAACTATCATTTTCTTGTCTTGATTTTCTATTTGTACGTGTTTGTTGTTGCGTGCTATAAATATGTTTTTTTCTTTCTTTTAAACCAGGATTGCCGCGAATTTCATTATAATTGAGAATATTTACCTAGTCTAGCTGCAAAACGGAAAAACTTGAAAATTTAAATTTCCCGCCATATCCGAAAAGTTTCACCTTAAAAGAGTAAATTCTTTACTGTATGTTTGTGAATGATGTAAATTATCGAAAGCTAAGCCCCAACATCGTTGGCTCCATCGCCGTTACATCCATAACGTGTTATCTGTCTCGTCTGAGCATTAACACGTCCAAGCTCATTATAATAACCATTATTTTCACCGTCAAGTTGTCGAGGCATTCTGAACTTTATCCCAAGGAACTAAGAGCGGGCGTCGTGGCATGAGTTCAGGTGGTGAAACAGTTTTCATCGGACAACTGTCGTGCCCTGTCTGCTACAAAAAAGACAACTGTAGTGGAAACACTTAAATTGGTATGAATATTGTTACTTGTGCACTGGGGAAAATAAACATTAATTAATTTAAAACCTAAATAAATGAGAAAAATTGAGATATTACTTAATTATTCTTAGAGCATGTATTCTGTAGAAACCTCCTGGTCGGCTTCTTCAAGTAAAATGTTTATCGTTGGGCATCTTTAGGTGTATTTAGCACCTTCGACTACCTTTTCACTTAGAATCAGTCGAGATTGCTGTCCAACGTTGGCATATTATGCCAAAATTCATCATCATCATCAGTCATGGTCATCCCACTGCAGGGCAAAGGCCTATCAAAAAAAAAAATGCCAAAATTATTTAAAATTTAAACCAGTGAAATTATTGGGTGAACCTCAAAACTCAAAATATTTATTGCAAGTAGGCAAAAATAATGCACATTTACATGTCAACACGTCTCATATATATATATATAGAGAGAAAAATAATAAAAATAAATCAAAAATATGATCTACTAAACCAATGGTTGAAGTTTGAAAAAGGACATTTCCATTTCAAGTGGTGACTCGTGCCTTAATCACGCACAGGAAAAGGAAACTCCATTAACTCTACCAGTGCTTCGGAAATACGCCCGTCAGAGACGATAGCACCAAAGAAACTCTACAGGGATGTATTTTTTTAAATTTTGGTCATTAATTTTTTTATGCTACAAGTTACAACATAAAAATAATCTACCTATGCGAATGAATAGAACAATAATGAACCAGAGAAATGACATAAAATAAAAAAAATGTGTTCTCATTTTGTGACAAATTGGCATTGCAAAGAATAATAAAGTGGCAGCCTTCAGCGGATAGCTCCAAGAAAAGAACATTATATACTACATAAGGACAGCTGCCAGCAGAAATAACATTGGCAGTAGCGGAGCGAAAGAACTGTTCACACCTTGAAATCGATTTACGTCAGAGGGATAAATTAAAGCATACAGCGAACGGACGCCGAGGGCCATTCAGCACAACACAAAGTAAATAAAAAAACATCCGGCGCCTGCATCCAGCCTCCCAGATTCGCACTATTATCTGGTAGCGGCCAATACAGCATGGAGCGCGAGAGTACACCGCGCCATTGGTCCTCTCCAACCCTTAAGCTCCTCCCATTGGACAGACTCCTCCCACTGAACACAAAAAGTTTCCAGAATAACGTTATACCTGCTCAAGACACCACGAGCTCAGTCACCGCTCCGGCTACCGGAGGAATTTTTGAACTATTCCAAAACGTGTCTTTACATTAGAATCACGTTTCTCACTCCCTTATCAAATGATATCGCCGAAATTGTTGATAAGTCTATCTCTGTCGGACGCGCAAGTTTTCGGTTAGCCAGACAGGGATGGCGAATTTGAATTTTAGGTGTGGTTAAGAAAAATTATGCCACTTCGTGGTCCGCGATCAGTGTCCGTCGGCTCACCTGGCGCGCGGCCGTGCGATCGATACCGCGTGCGGCACTAGCCCGTTTAAAATTCGCTCCGAATTCCGGGACGCCGAACGCCGCCGCGAACTCCTTTCGTCGGACCGCCCTAGTGATGTGTGTGATGTAAAAACGTATGATCGTTATCGATAGACACGGTGATCGTGACAACATGATGACTATGGACGTCGGGATGTACAACAACCAGCAGAACGGTTACGGGAGCGCAGAGTACTACCAGCAGGGAGCGAGCTACCAGCCGCCGTACGAGGGCTACCACGAGGGGTACTACGAGACTCCTTCCCACTACTACGACCCTTTGCTGCATGGCCAGCCGGCGCACGAGCACCCGACCACTCCGGTAATTAGTACAGACACGGGACTTTGCTACACGAATTTGGACTATGGGGAGCTGCAGCCGAACTATCCTATCCACACGATACCGCCTCACCCGGAGCCTTATAAGCACAGAGAGGATGTGCCGAGGCCGGAGGAGCTGCACATGCATGAACACAAGATGGACAACCATTACCTGGAAACGAAGTACAACATGCATTTTGTGGACGAGACGGCGATGCAGTACACGCACACCGGCTCGCCTCTCCCGTGCGCGGAGTTCGAGCACTACCAGCCCAAGGAGGAGTTCGGCCTGAGGGAGAGCTTTCCCCGGGAGGGGGAGTGCGGAGGGTCGCACGCGCACCTGCAGGGCCACCAGGCCCACTCCTCTCACTCGGCGGTGCCTACATACAAATGGATGCAAGTCAAGAGAAATGTGCCTAAACCTACCGGTAAGTCTTAAATTTTAGCGCATACTCTACCCACTTTCTTGTTGAAACTAATGCGTCCAGTTTGGGAATATAAATATTATTCTGTTCTATTTTGTTGACTCGGACACCGCGCCCGAAATTATACAACTGTGTGACATGGGAATAACTCCCTTGAAATGTGGAATCAAAAAGATTACGATCATAATTTAACATTTGATTATAAGAATCGATTCTGCAAAAATATTTTTGTATAACAAATTATCGACAAAACTTTTCCCAACTCTAGAATTTTTCAAAATCTAATCTTTCGCTAAAGATACGGGTACTGGTTGCTTATACTCGTGCCTTACCGAGAAAATATAAATGGTACAAACCTATTTATATTTTCATAATTATCTTTCAAAGAATTAATTAATCATTTCATTATTTTCATTTCATCGGATCCCAAGACACAGGGGCCGGGCGTAGTTTGGAACTCACTGTTAATCCTTGTTTCAATATAATGTTTGCTCTTTTTGTAAATTTTATTTGTAACACTTAACTTTTTTTGGCAATAAAAATTCATTTTTCATTATCATTTAATTTTGATTTACAATAAATTAGTACTTTACTAGCACTGCCTCTGAATGTTACTATTTATAAGGTTACGAAGGTTAGGCAGCGTTTCTCAGTAGATTTATTTACATCATAACTCGGAGATTAACCTCCGCTGACCTGTGTCAATTAAAAGCCTAATAAAAAACGAATTATTCGACAAAAACCGCTAAACGACCAGCTTAGTCAAATCAATCCTTGATTTTAGAATAAACGTTACTGGCAAAGACTGAATCATATAAATGTTAATGAATTAAATAATGAATAAATGTTACCAGAATTTAAAAAAAAACGCGGTTTTAAGTTGATTGAGCAGTTCCTACCTAATGGCGGTTAAAATACTCTATGAAACTAAAAACTCTAAAAACTATAAAATTTTAATTATATTATATTGAAACTTGGTACTTACTGTATTTTCCCAAACAAGCTTGTACAAAATCCTTACTTCCTTATATTATAAACTTATATATACTTATATTATAACTTATACTTATATTATAAATGCGAAAGTAACTCTGTCTGTCTGTTGCTCTTTCATGCTTGAACTACTGAACCGATTGAAATGAAATTTGGTACAGAGATAGTCTAGAGCCTGAGAAAGGACATAGGGTACTTTTTAATGTGAAAAAAGCATTGTAAGGGGATAAGCATTAAATAGGGGATGAAAGTTTGTATGGAAGTTTCGTCATTTTTGAAGCTAGAAGCTTGAAATTTATTTTTTAGGCTTTTGATTAGATATAAATAAATATGACATTCAAAGTTCGTAAAAGTTTACCCTTGAGGGGGTAAAATAAATATAGGGGATGAAAGTATGTATGGAAATATGTAAGGTTTCGGCTAAACCACTGGGCCGATATTAAAAATTCTTTCACTAATGGAAAGCTACATTATCAGCGAGTAACATAGGCTATTGTTATCCCCATATTCCCGCGGGAACAGGAACTACGCGGGTGAAACCGCAGGGCGCAGCTAGTACGTTATATTTGGTATAGAACTCAAAACTCAAATTATTTATTGCAAGTAGGCAAAAATAATGCACTTAAGTCTCATATCCATAGAGAAAAATCAAAAATAAATCAAACAAGATCTACTAAATTAATAAGCAATTAACTGATTATGGCTTGAGTTTTGGTAGGTATGCCGTATGGTATCAAAATTAGCTGAAACACCATCATCTAGTCACTAATGAGTTCTCTTATCTCCCTTCCGTTTCTATAATCAGATCAGTTCGTTTTACCATAAAATGTATTGTCATCAGATCTTGGCAGTCATGCTAAAAAAGGAAACTAGGTCAAATAATTTTCAAAAAATGTATAATATAGAGCTACCTGTGGGAGAAAGCTCTTTAACACGTGCAGTACTGAAAGCGGGAAAACACAAATGTTGTGTTTGCTGTATGGGAAAACACTATGGAGTGTGCAGAGCCGCACCCGTGGCTAGACAAAAATATCAACTCAGCAGTGAAGGTGACAAACGATGGATTCATAAATTCTCAATAACACGTGAAACAACTTCTTTCTTTTTAACTTAAGTATTTAACTAAAGACAAAGACAGCGCGGCAGGCCCAGGCGGAGATGGCGGGATGAGCTTGACTCCTTTTGCAACGACTGGACCACTAAAGCTCTCAACCGCGAGGAATGGAAAGAGGGAAGAGAGGCCTTTGCCCTGCAGTGGGATAAGCGTGGCTAATAATAATTTAACTAAAGAATAAGTAAAGTGGAATGAAAACAGTCTTGGTTTTTTAAATCTGTTACAAATGCCCTTCATAAGTCTACATAACTATTTATATTATACGAAGGTATCGACTTAGCAACATTCAAAAACTTAATCTAAAAAGTTAATTGATCCAAACATTTATTTCTATAAAGTTAACAACAGAAAACTTCTATTCTTGACTGAAACAGCAGTCGAATTATATATATAACACAAAGACAGATGAACAGACAGACAACAGTGATTCCTTATTCCTTTTGAACTACGGAACTCTAAAAATGAAAATCGGATTCAATTGTATTATGCCCATTCTAAAAACGTCAATAGAATCCACTTTTTCATTTCCATTTGCGTTCTATAATAGGGCTGATGGTCAGTAAGTTCATACACACAGACTACATACAGATATCTTATCTACTAATCAAAAATCATTAATACTAAAGTCAAGAACGCACCAAACCAATACCATTGTCTTAACTGGCCATTAGCGAGCTGTTGTGACTGGTCACGTTCTCGGCCACACCGCGAGGAGTCAAGGGTTGTGACACCTCACTTGACCCGCGTCACTCCACCAGCCTTCGTGTCACTCCACCAGCCTTCGTGTCACTTTTCGTGAGCCTTCAACTGTTGAGACTTCAAACTTTCTGACGGCACCATGTGTGCTGGTCTCTCTAACTTGACATGATGGGACCTATCTTAGACTTGGATCAGAGGTACAGATAGGTACAGATATTCCTCATATCTTTAACCTTTAAGTGTCACGCGTTCAGTTTGAATAGAAGGTTCGACACAATATCCCTACTTCCCTACTTTTTTATATTATACTAGCTGTGCCCTGCCACGCTTCGCTGTGGCACATTCGCACATTCTCTGATATGTCACTGATGAAAAAAATAGATAAAAACAATCCTTGATGCGGGTTATTGTAAGACTAGGTATCACTATTCTAGGCCCCGTCGGAGTAAGTTTATTAAATGATAAAACATTACTTAACACGTTCGCTGTTTTTATTTCTTTTTCTCATAGAAAATCATATATTTTAAAATAACCAAGTCGTTCGCTCGATTCCAATTTTCGAATGCCGCACTGACATACATTTCTCCTTTTTCCCCTTTTTTTTTTCGTCCGACTAAGGTCCGACTACTCAACCAAAAAGATCTCAACCATAAAGTTGTCAGCATAAAGAGGTATTAAGTAACTATTTAGTTAATTGATATCGATTAATTGTTACAAATTTACAAACCCTAACATTATACGTATATCATGCTAAAATTTCAGCTCGTTCTGTGCAGAACTTTTTGAGTTTTTGAAGCGTACACAAACCAACATAACATTTTCATATATATAGATGATATATTTAACATTTAATCATATTATTATGATATTTCAGTGGCACACAGTAGCAAAATGTAGTGCGTAGAACTTAAACGACGTTTTAACACTTTGACTGCTGAGCCGGCTGGCTTGTCTAGCCACGGGTGCGGCTCTGCACACACCGTAGTGTTTTCCCATACAGCGAACACCACGGTTGCGTTTTCAGCACTGAACGTAACGCCGTTACTGTTATGGTACTACCTACAAAAATAAACGATATGTGTGCTGGGACACATAGTAAAAGTAAAACTTTAAGTAAATAATATTTATAAAAAAAAAATATAAAAGATATACGAAACGTAATTCTCCCTCTTTCTATCTTCACTAACTTCTTCCTCTCAAATTCCGTTCGCCTCGCCCGATCACATTTTTCGTAACGCACTCACCACCTTACTCCTCAAGTCAAGCGTGCGTAAAGAAGTTTTACTTCAATAATGTAACAACAACTGAAAAAGCGATAAAGCTTGTCGCGTGCTTTATTTTATTTTGATTACAGCGTACGCTCTACATTTGAGGGATTTCAAACTATAGCATGCATGCAACAATTAAAAATAATAAGTTAAAAAAGTTATCAGGTTTATCTTCACCTCTCTGTACTGGTTAAATAATATTAGAGGCGGTGTGGAGATCTTATCAGTGGTGAGATCAAAATGTTAGTACTACAGCAGCGAAAGCTGAGAGTTTCTATCTAAAGAACCTAGATTAATTTTAGTATTGGGTATTATGTTTAGAAATAAAGCCCATTAACATGACAAAAAATAAAAAGCCAAAACCCAAAACTTTATTTGAGAATATCTAATTTTTCCTAGCATGCGTTTGACTACGAGTTCATTCGGTTCTGCAAGGTAAAAGTAAGCTTTAACAGTATCAGTCTACTGTGAGCTGCTGAGAAGTTCCGTGGCTCACCTTCCGTCTCTATCATCAGATCAGCTCGCTATAATATTGTTTTGTCATCGGAATTTGTCATGCGTTCAAAATTTCAACTCGATAACTAGAAAGGGGTCAGAAAAAGTACTTTAGAAGTGAAGAGAGAACAGTTTTTTTTTATTTGACTGAGTGAGGAGACGTGGAAGTCGTTCACCTGGTGGTAAGCGCTACGCCTGCCTATAATAGTCACAACACCACCCAGAACCCTGCATTGCATAATCCTGCGCGGCACTGCACTGCCCTGAGACATCGGCTCTAAAGTCTCATGCACAGTAACCGTAGTCAAGTACAAATTCTGAAACATCATGGCCTCTCTTTAATACCGCTTAACTGAACTCTAATAACCATAAATCACAAAGGAAAACCTCCAATCACAACAGCATTAAACAATCTACTATTTCTACCGACTGTCAATGGCCACGGACGTACAGACGGACAGACAAGTGTTAGATCGTCGGACGCGATAGCGGCGGGCTGACGTGCGCGCGCGCCGCTCGGTATGACGGCTGGGTTTTATTTCTAGTGCCAATTAAAATTATACAAGAAATAAAGCTAGTAAAAGTTTTTATTTCACTGGTTTTGTCTCAGACCGAAGAGCAGGGCTTATTATCGGAGGCCAAGACTCATTTTGGGTTATTACGCCATCCTTGTTGGTCTTGGCTGGTCGTTTAGTTGACTGGAACCTGTAAGAAAATGTAGAAATATATAGTTTTAATTCCGCCTAAGTTGTCAGATGAATGTATGAAAGGACTTTGTTGGATGACCTATGGTAAATAAACGCCTATGGTAAAAAAGAAAACTTTTTTTAATTGTCTTTTTGGCGTGGGTAAAATAGATAAATAAGACCGTTGGCCGTTTCTAATTATTTTACGTTAGTTCAATTTAGGTACGGGGTGGTACGTTGGGGCTTTAGATAAATAAAGGCTTGCTTTTCAATCAAGAAGGGTGTCTTTTCTTAGGTAACAAGTTAGGGATTTAGATATTTAAACGGAAAGATTTACCATAGGGGTTAGGTCATCCAACAAAGTCCTATCATAGATTCATCTGACAATTTAGGCTGAATTAAAACTATATAAGTATTTCTACATATTCTCATTGATTATGGATATCCGCAAAGTAACGCCTGATCTATTAACTGATTGGAACCCATTACAAAGTTGTGTGAGAACGGAGGAACCCAAAATACGGTGTTGCCAGCAGTAAAATGGTTTGCGATGACTTAGTTAGGGTTTTTTGTGTGAGGTAGAGCCGGTTTACGTTTTTTGGATGCGTAGAGACCGCGACTCAACAAAGGTTGACAGGTGTCGTTGTAACGTATCCCACTAATAATCAAAATTTATGCGAAAGTGTGTGTGTGTGTGTTTGTTTGTTTGATTCTTCTTCACGCCACAGCGGCTTTTGATGTAATTCGATATAGATAATGTGAAATTTGAGATACTTCAGATCTTAAAAACTAATAATTAAATTAAATTTACGACCTTAATAATCTAACAAAAGTTGGTACCAAATATTTATTTTTGGTATAGGAGTTAGGTTCCAGTAGAATAAAGCGACTGATAATGCGTACATATTTTTTATAAAAAACACATTGAAACGTGCCCGCACTGGGATTTGGACTCGAGCACTTTTCCTTGGAAGGCGGACGTTCTCCCACTAAGCTATCACAGCCTTTTACCATATATATGATACTTATGATGCAGTGGGTTTCACCTGCGTTTACTGTTATCCCACAGGAACCCTGACTTAGTACGTTAAATGACTTAAAAAAAACTAAGAAAAGCCATTTACAAACCTCCACATAATTCGCATACAGAAAATTCCTAGTGCAAGATCTAGTGTGGTAGTTAGGTTTAAGAATGTAGTCCATAATCTTGTAATTTACTTCTAATATAATTATAGACTAGCTGTTACACTATATCATGTACAAACTTGAAATAAAAAAATAAAAATATAATAAACAGATGTCTTAAAAGTATACGTAGAAAAATATTAAGCGTACAAATATAAACCCAATTACCATGATTATTGTACACAATTATTTGAAGTAAATTTTTTAAAAACGCTTTGTTAATTACAGTCGGTCTGCTGGTGAAGAGAAAAAGAAATGGTGAATTGTCAAATGCATCTGATTTTCATTTTTATTGGAGTTATATTACGGCTGCTGCAGTCCGTTCCCAGTGTCGTGTTGGAACACGACAAAATCCTTTAAATACACAAAGCGTTAATTAGTTTGTAACTAGTCTACTGGGTAGCATATTTTCTATAAGTTCGGGGTTGGGGACACGCGAGGCCCGGTTCGTTTACATTTCAACTAATCCGATGTTAGCCGTTATCACTGTTTGTTTCTTTAATTACACGAAAGGGGACACTGGGGGACGTTTTGGGGGAATAATTAGGCTGCTTTGGTGAGAATAGAGGGACTTATGGGGAAATAAATATTGGAAAATTAAATGGGTTTATAA
Source organism: Campaea margaritaria (assembly GCA_912999815.1). Classification (NCBI taxonomy): domain Eukaryota; kingdom Metazoa; phylum Arthropoda; class Insecta; order Lepidoptera; family Geometridae; genus Campaea; species Campaea margaritaria. The sequence continues at coordinate 11,702,390 of OU538797.1, read as the reverse complement.
TTATTATTTTTTCATGTGCCTTTTTGTTAAAAGATTGGTTAGATTTAACTTTGAGTTGTGGAGCTTTTTTAAATGCTTGTATTTAATCTTTTTTTTGCATTGTATGTTCATTCTTTATTAAGCGAAGGTACGTTTAAGTTACTTTTTGTTGAATATACGTATACTTTGACCTGCAATATAGATCATAAAAGTTTAACTTCAATTGCTTTTTTAGTCACAACAACTGTGATTTGTTTTGTAAGTGCTTGAAATAAATATAAATATTTATGTATTTGGTAGGTTACGACCTATTTATTTACATGGTGTATTTAGTCCCGGTAAACATTTATTTCAGTGGGTATTTTTCAACTACTTTTATCGTGAGAAATCATCATCATCATCAACCCATGTCCTCCCACTGCTGAGCCTGGGTCTCCCTCACTTTGAGAGGAGCGTTAGGCCGTAATCCACCACGGAGGCCAGGTCCAGATAAAGATAATAAATCGGAATCGGATCTCCGGATCGAGAGAAATACTTAATTGAAAAAAACAAATAAATTATAATATCTTATCACTACTACCAAACACACCGTATGTGTTTTCCAGTAAATGAATACATAAATATCGATATTCCAAAGCATAAAAAAAAATCTAACAAAATACCTTACAAGAAACATTCAATCCGTACACACCACACACTTAATAAATCCTCTAACAAATTCCTGCCGTAAAATTAATAAGGTGAGGCGATTTGTCAGACGGAGGGCCTAAGTGTCGGCGCACACTGCGCTACAATGTAATGCTACTTTATTGCCGCCGCACACGGGGAAATTACTAACTGCCTACTCAGCATGATGATGGTATTTTAATAACAGCAGACTAAGCCGCCAATATTTGAGCTTATTTTGACTTCTTTTCATGGAATGTGTCTTTTTAAAACGGTCATAGCTGTTACTTGGGTAATTACCATAAAAATGAGGTAAGAGTAGTGGTAAGATACAAAATGACAGAACTTCCAAGGCCTGATATTTTCCTATAAATTGCATTTTACAGTAAATAATCAAAAGAGCAATGCTAATTTAATTTTAATTGGAGTTGAAATTAGAGTCCTTTATGATACATATTTAAGAGGTCTCCATAAGTGATAAAGGGGGGTCTCAAATCTTAGTTTTATTTGAAATGCTTATTTTGCTTACCTACTACAATAAAATACATCGGCATTTGCCTAAAATATTTATATTTTGTTTCTTTCATATTATCAATATCGCAAAGCACGTCGGGATTGAATGGATGAGACTAGCACAGGACCGGAACAAATGGCGTGAAACAGAGGAGGCCTATACCCAGCAGTGGATGGATACGGGCTGAATAGATATTATGTAGAAAATCTTAACACAAATGAAATGAACTGTGCTCAATTTCCATAGTCTCAACCATCGACATACAATGATTGAAGCTCCCAAATTACAAACACGTTTAATTCCAAAACACCCAAGCAAGACACGTAACATCAAAAAATATGCCAAAAATTAGACCACACGTGAAGTCTGTCAAAGAACTCTTAGATCTTATCTATTCCTCACAATACCATCCTTGTACCGAGCCATCGAACCTCGAGGGACCCCGCACACGCTTACCCACACACTTCTAAAACACCTAGCCGAGAGATTTCCAACCTTATATCTTAGTAAATGTCACAGAAATGAAGCAGGATGCATTTCAATAGACGCAAAGATATTATTGCGAAGAATAGCATTGTCGTTCTTGGATTTTGTCGCATGACATATCTGAAAATGCGAGCTTTGGTCAATTTTAGACTTTCCTCTCGTATTTTTAGAGTTGTTTTCCGAAGGCTGCTTCTGAAGAAGTTGAGATGAAGGTACAGCTATGATTGGCAAAACGCTGAGCTGTATGAAAAGGCGACCGCTCACTGTTGGTATGACACGTGACTTTGCTGATTTGCTTGAAAGGATAAAATGCAAACAACATACAGTAAACAGGATCTGCGGGACTACTATGAAAGCTTCTCAGTCTTAGGATCTTGTTGTCTAAAGCCCGGATAAATAGACGCCTCAGGGAAATCAAGTACTAGATGAGCTCTACCGTATCGTTTAGAAAATCACTCTATCCTACTAATATTATAAATGCGAACGTTGTTGAGAATGGATGGATGGATGTTTGTTCCTCTTTAAAGCAAAAACTATAGAACGGATTCGAATAAAATTTGGAACACAGGTAGTTTATAACCAGGATTGAGTAATGGGGTGGTTTTTATCCCGATTATATGTTCCCGAGGGACAAAACGGGAACTACGCGTGTGAAACCGCGGGGCGGGGCTAGTTTTTAATACATGTTGGATGGGGCTTTTTTTCCAAATTCCAATAGTATGTACAGCGACGTGAAATACAATAATAAGCACTTCAGCATTAGCTTTATCTATCTCGAACCGAGCTATCTATTTTCGTGATATAAATTCATTACATTTCATATAACCCTATACTATCTAGCAAATCTGACTAGAAGAAACTCAAACTCAAATCATTTATTGTAAATAGGCAAAATATTGCACTTTTGCACGTCAAAAAAAAATCTTATCCATAAGTATAGAAATACAAAAAAATAAGTCAAAATATTATGATCTACGAAACTAATGATTATTATCTAATTATGGTTTGAGTTAGAAAAAGGATATTTCCCTTTCAAGTGGTGACTCATGCCTGAATCTCGCACAGGAAAAGGAAAACTCCATTGACTCTACCAGTGCTTCGGAAATACGAAGAAGTTTTTGAAGTTTGTTCAGTTCTAGCCCTATGTTCATCGTCACCCCATTGATAGCCAACTGCTACAGTTAAACATAAAGAGATAAAATTATAAAATTTGGATGTTGGACCAGCTAAGTGGTATAGGGGCTAGCTAGCGTAGTGTTTCACAACCAGTCCTTAACAGCTGTCAAAAATCAGCTTGAATAGCTGTCAAGTACTGGTGGTGAAACACCCCTTAACGCTTCCCGACCAATTTTCTACTGGAGAGTTGTAGATATCCTCACAAAACTTAATTAAATATTAAAACAGAATCAACAGGAGAGATTTCAAAAATACATTTGCATCGCAAAGCTCCTTCACCAGAGCCCTTACCCCAAATTGCGATCATATGAAAAATTCAAGCAAAATACACACCTCATCAAATAGTCGTAAAGCGTATTGATATAAAGTCGCGGGGTCATTACCAGCGAGGGCGAAGGTATCGGAAAGCGAGGTGGTCACGTGACCCGGGGGTGGGGTGCAAGAGGGGAGGGTTGCGTGAGAGATCGCGCGATAGTCGCCGCGAGTGGACGCCGGCCCTTAATCGGTTTACTGGACCTGACTGCTTTGATATGTGGTGTGAGGGATGAGCGGTAGCGGTAACAGGACTCATAGCTTAAACCCTTTGAAATGGTGCAGTCATGTTTATAGGCCTCCTTTTTTTTAACAAATGAGGAGCTACGAGGACCATGGTCCCATCAACACCTTGATTCAGAGCAAATACTTGTGGAACAATAGCTTCCTTTGCGTCGCGCAGTTAGGTAAATGGAGCGGTCATATTTGTGGACCCCCTTTTTTCAAATAAATCAAGAGCTACGAGGACCAGAGCTCCACAAATACTCAAATTCAGATCAAAGTCTTGTGCTTCACGGTTACATGGAAATCAAACCAACAGCCTCATGCAGACGTCTTCTCACCAACTTGCGGCACGGAAACTGTCAAAGAGTTGCAATCAACTATCTCTCCTTACTAAGTTAAAGAAAAGAAAAAGGAAGATCTTCAGCTTCACGAATCAGCGTTGTGGTTTGACCACAGCATTATGCTGAGCTCAGGCCTTGTCTGACATCACTGCGCGCCGTCTATTTGCGTACACTATTATCTTCATAATGTGTTTTCACTTTCTTGTCTTGACTTTCGATAAGTATGTCGTTCGCTGTTGTGTCAGAATAAATGTTTTTTCTTTCTTTCTTTCTTTCATCTTGTATCTGTGATTTCAATTGGTCAACTGTCACTTTGACTCTTGTAACTTGCACCACCAGTCACCTGCTTCGCTAATGCATATGACTTGCAAGCCGTAGTTAATACAGCCACTTGGATCTAATAACCCCTTCTGAAGCTGTCTCCAATCTGATGGTCGCCTCGAAGTGGAACTTCTATTGTGGCAAAAACCTACATTGTCAACTGTGGAAGATTGGAAATTGCTGGTAGGGACTAGTCAACTCATGATTAGCCTTAGATTGATTACAAGCTTTTAACTTAGTGTGTTTGTTCAGGTTATGTTGTTCAATTGAGTTGAAATATGGCATGCCTTTCAAGCTTTCTTTTACAAGCTGATCTGATGATAGAGACGGGGGGTAAAGAACGGAACTCCTCGGTGAATAGCAGTAGATTGGTGATGTCTAGGTTCGTTTTGATGGGACACAACTAAGGACGTACGAATTTAATTTCCAATTATATATGTCGCCACTGGAGACAATTGGGAATGGTAAAAATGGCTTTCCCATTTGTCACCAGTGAGGACGTCACCAGGATGACAAATGAGACGCTTCATGAAAATAATTCCCAGTTGTCACCTCCGGGACATGGAAGGTGGTGACAACTGGGAATGACCCATTTTGATTAGATTGCAGTACAGACGTATTTTACAACGTTACAGTAACGCCTTTCTCCAGTTGGGACAAGTAGAGACTGCATCTTCCCACATGCTACGATCCCAGCGGAAAGCAGTACACCAACTCCCTGACATCCTCTACTGGTTTTTGGTACTCCAAAGCAATAGGCTGTGTAGGGTCCATGCTCCCTCCCAAAATACTCCCTCTGTAAAAAGACCTATTGTGTGTTCCAGCAGTGGCCATGGGATAAGCTAAGAATAATTGCATTACATTGATCACTCATACGAAAAAGGAAATAATTGAACTAGATCCGGTTTATAGCTCAAAATGTTTGAGCATCCCGTGGGTGGTTTGATAAGCTCATAGCACAGTCGATTGACAGCGTAATGTGACCTTATCGGCAGCGCCCGAGCTAATGATGCTGAGACCTCGATGGACTTTTCAATCGAGATTATATTGTTAATGGGTGACATGGTTTTAAGACCTATGGGAACGTTGACAAGTTAAACGTGTCTCATAAATTTTCTTATTTTTATGTGACCACCGGGCCTAGTCCATACTGGGCAGTATGGACTAGGCCCGGTGATCTTAGTGTTCTTAGTTAAAATGAAATAAGAATGAACAAACAATTAATATTGTTTAAAAGTAAGTTTTACGTTTCTTATGACACATATTCGCTTGGCTGAACGAGCAGACCCCAAACAGATACCTGTTACCAGGATATCCAAGATACCAGGATAATAGCCCAAGTTTTCAACATTGAAATGCACTAGGTCAATAAGTAAACACTGGACAATAAAGAACATTTATTGATTACAGCATTCTATGCCACACCACGTATAGGTTTAGACACCAATTAACTATACCTAACCACGAATGTCGTGTGCTGAGAACACGGCAACACGGAAGCTTGTAAAATACTATTGGACTTTCCTATGTTAGTTGGAAATGATAGAGTTGTAAACCCAAAACAAACTCGTGTAATTAATTACTAAATCAACCTCATGACAAGCGGTCACTCTATGCAAGGCAAAGCTCTGGGTGGCACTGTAACTGGGCAAGCATAGCGCTTACAATCAGGTGAACGGCATGCTCGTCTCGTTAATCAATCAAATAAAAAAACTAAACTGACTGACTTGAGTTCCGAAACTGAAACTGAGCCGTTAACACGTTCATTGCTGAAAACACAACTGTCGTGTTTGTTGTATGGAAAAACACTATGGAGTGTGCAGAGCCGCACCCGTGGCTAGACAAGCAAATCGGGTCAACAGTGAAAATGTTAAAATACGAAACTCTTCAACGATTGTGCCTTGATTTATTTATCGAAGAGCAGCACCATGTGATTTGTCTACACCACACAGTTTTGAAAGGTGGTATTTAACGAATGCTCCACCTTAATAACTTATTATCATTCCGGCAGCCTCGCTACCGTTCATTACTGATAAACTCTCGATGACCAACCGATCATCCCACGCTACATCATAATCTGTGGTATAATGGTGGTGCGTCCTCCATCGGATAACGCTAAGACAATGGGCCTTATCGATGGGACCATGTGGGCTGAGGTTTAGGAAATTCATTATGGTTTAGAAAGTGGACAGTAACGGTATTGTTTGAAGATGAAATTCGATGTCATATCGCTTTGGATGACCTGTGTCAGTTTAAAAAGGAAAGATAATAACAATCATTAGAAAATAAGCAAGGTGGTAAGAACTGCGCCTGGTTGTTGCAATGCCACACAAGATTTTTGGACTGCAAAGTCTTGCGTCGGCATTTCTCGTTCACTTGACCATTTTTGGCACAAGAATTATCTACCCGAGAATTATTTCGTAGGTATGTTATCCACCAATCCGGACCGGGCCCCCGTGTTGGATCATGGCCTTATGATCTTTTCGAAAGTGAGGGGAGACCCGTGCTCAGCAAAACGATATGGGTTGATGATAATGACCGGAATTGAGCTAATATACACTCCATTCTACTGAACACATATTTTTTCCAGACATCCGAAACCAATACAACAAAATCAGGCAAATGTATTGTTCAACAACAAAACGATTGGTGATAATCAATAGAAATAACATAATTTTAATCATTAAAAATAATTATCTACCCTTCCAATGTGCGTCATAAGGATTAGCAATGCATAACAGTCTTTTGTTTATCTATAGAGATAATCGTAATTTGGAGTCGTATGAGATAGGTAGCGATAGACCCGGCCGGCATCTAGCCGTGGATACCTGCTAGCTCTGCTATCTTATCTAACCTATCTAAGCATGGTCAGGGTGTCTATTGCGTTGCATTTATTGAGTGTTCGATGGGGAGAGCTGAGATAAACATAATGTAAATAGTAAATAGAAAATGTTTAATGAAACAGTGGTTGTTACCGACTACTTATGTATGTAGCTATTTATTTTATGTTTATACGGAAAGTCATTGTCCGATCTCCTACTTACTCCTCTCCATGCATGGTTGTCTGGAAGAGATCGCTCTGAGCAATAAGACATTGCCAGAGAAGGCAACTCAAAACCAAACTTACCTTTTTTTGTAATCTGGCCTCAGTTTTGTTTACTCGATGGTTTCGGATGACCCTGTCATAAATTTAAATTCAGATAAGGCGACCTTATATCAATTCAACCTCCAATAGTCCTTGCAGTCGTTTGGAAGTGGCTGTGGAAGCTGAAATTTCTTATCATCTCGATAAGTAGTCACAATTAGATGGTTTTTACTTGCCTGTAGATACGTTTAACCTGTAAATTGGTAAATGTTACTGACATTTATTTTCTTTTACTGTGTTCCGGTTTGAAGGGCACTGTTTCCAGCAAAATTACTGGGCATATGAGACTTAAGAGCCGATGTCTTAGGGTGACGAGCGAAGTGCGGTGCCGCGCAGGATTATGCAATGCGTCAACGACTTGCTCGTCTCGTAACTCAGTCAAATAAAAAAACAATAAGAATCTAAGCATGAAGAACCTTATTTATCAACGAGTAGATAATTTACGTCACGGAATCAAACCCCGAGCTATCGGATGTCGAAGGTCCAATACAATGGATAATCACGTTGTTCTAATAAAACTAACGATATCGAGTTTATATTTTCGTATAACGTTATCTTGAAGACATAAGCTCGGTTATTATTGAAATGGAACGAATCTCATTGCTATCGGATTTGGGATTAACTTGTTTCTATATTTGTTTTGTTGCTTTATGACTATATCTACCTACGAATCGGTATTTTATTATTAGAATCCGTTTCTAATATCTATCTATCTAACAAAACAAACGGGGCTTCAGTACGGGTTTCAGTCAATAGGAATATGTGCACCGACAAATTACTCTAAAAAGTTAGGTTAGGACTAAAGGTTTTCATAAATAATACGCCACGTGAATATTTTTAACAGTAATTGTTATTTTATTATCTCAAGTATTATATTCTGAAATCTTGCTGAAACCCGTTAATAACTTCGAAACTACATCAAGATAACAATAACGGTAACCACAAACTGACACTAACAATGCGCGTGCGACACAATGAAGTCGTCAACTTGACGTCTGCGGCGGCCATCTTGTAATGCAGCTGCGGTCATCGATTAGGCCGCGCACAATCGATCATCGCGACGTGTCGCCTCACTATCGCGTGTTTGGTATTCAGTAATTTATTATATTTGGAGTGCAGCTTCCGGAGGTATAGTCCGGTGCAGTGTCAACACTCAATAAATCAATTAAACAAACGAACATCTCAACTGAGATAGCGGTGGACGGAGCGCGTGTAGGACGATACCATTCTACGTGTGTAGAACTTACAAACATAAAAAATATAAAAAAGCATTCGAATTGAGAACCTCCTTCTTTTTTGAAGTCGGTTAAAAGTCTTGTCAAGGTAGATCCTTGTGTCAAATAGCGTGTAAGGCAATTTAAAGTTCTTTTAGCGCTGCAGATTCTCAAATGTTTGTCCCGTTCCTCTGAGTTCTGTATCGACAAAAATAATCGATATAATTATAATATTGTTTATTATTTACCTCTCAACTACCATTCGCCTCGCCCGATCACATTTTTCGTAACGCATTTACCAGCTTACCTACTGCCCAAGTCAAGCGTGCGTAAAAAAAGTTTTACTTACTTCAAAAATTCGTTGTATGACTTGTTTCATTGCAAAATTAGAGTTTATTCAGAACTTTAAAACAAAGCTTTTCAATATTTACCGGGCTTTAGTTATAGGCTTTTTAATAAGCATTATTCTTAACTTTCACAGGTTTTGTAACATTCACCAATCGTGCACGTGCTAAGAAAATGTTGACTCGAATCTTGTTATGGCAAAAAATTCCAATCAAAATCAGAAAACATCTATTAGTGTTATCGGAGTCATCGGCTAGGAGTGGCGTCTACCAACACTCTATATCTAATCCTTATCAAGGCACTGGAGGAGGACTCGCTTATCAGTCAAGATTGGCGACTCCACAAACACTAGAATTATTCAGATTTGCTCATGTCACCAATCTGCACTTGACGAAATCTTAGCAAAATTTACAATAACTTATAGCAGTTTTAATAAATATTTTTTTTAGAGAAAATAGTACTTTGTAAAGGTACGCAATGAGTCAGTTTTTTTTTCAATAAATCGCGTATTTGCTTCATCACTTCAATGCCATTTCATCATAGTACCTATATCTATATTTGTGAAAATTGTATGCTGATTTCTCATTCTCTAATCAGTTCACGGCAATCTTTATCGGGTAATGTGGAATGCCAAGCTTTCAAGAGTGCCTGATGAGAAGTACCTACTATGGAAAATGAAGTGCTTTTACCAACATGGTTAAACATTACTGTGTTTCGGTTTGAAGGGCACTGTTTCCAGCGAAATTACTTTGCATATGAGACTTTAGAACCGATGTCTCAGGGTGACGAGCGCAGTGCAATGCCGCGCAAGATTCTGCAATTCAATTCAATACCTTAAGCACTCTTTCTTTTCAACTTTGGTACCATATTCAGAAAGTTTGTAAACTAAAAAAAAAAATACAAAACTTTTATTGATACCAAGATAAATTACATAAAACACAGATTAAAAAAAAACATATAATAACTTAATAGTACAATGGGCGGTCTTATCACTTAAAGCGAAAAAATCCGTCGTCTTTGTCTCAACTATGGATACCATTCATATTATCAAAAAGAAGGTGGTTGTAAAACTTCAAAAGCTTTATTTTCAAGGCCTAATCTTATGACGCTGATTAGCGCAAACTATCCAAAAATATCGCCAGACGTCTGTGACTTATCTCCCAAATTACAACTCTTGATCGATGGTCCCGTTTTCAGAGCTTCAAAATCCAAACATGTCTGCTTACGCGTAATGTTGTTCAACAAATGTTTAGATACTCTGATTCCTCGTTATCGGCCTGCGAAATATTTCTTTTTAAAGTGACGTGTCAGTTATGCAACGCTGACAGGTATAAACTTTGGTTTATATCGCATGATGCTGACGTAGAGATTTGCTGAACTCGAAAACATCACGTTTTTGCGAAGGACACCTTTGCCAGATATTCATCCGCCAAGCAGTAGTGTGCAAACATTACTGTGTTCCGGTTTGAAGGGCATTATTTCCAGCGAAATACTAGGCATATGAGACTTTAGAGCCGATGTCTTAGGGTGGAGAGCGCAGTGCAGTGCCGCGCAGGATTATGCAATGCAGGGTTGTGAGTGGTACTGTGACTGTTATGGGCAGGCGAAGAGCTTACCATCAGGTGAACGACTTGCGCGTCTCGTCGCTTAATCAAATAAAAAAAAATACACTTGCTTTACCTAATCAGTTTATCGTCATTAGTCACTTTACAAACACACTCGACAGTTCGTATCATGATGACAATCATTATATTGGGTACGTGAAGATTTCGTATAGATACACGGTGACTACTGAAAACGCACAGGTTTGTGTATTTTTAGTATTTTAGGGCAAACGAAAATACGCCTGGCGTGCTAACCCGCACTGCTGTATTGACAATTTTATCACAACAGTTGTGTGCGCCCGCACAAACGCCAGTACCAGTAAACACACACGTTGTGTGTAGATCCGCAAAAGTGGCAAAAAAAACGGTTCAGCAGTGAACGTGTTAAGTTAAAACTAAACAGAAAGACAAAATTAAGGTAGAGATCAATAGGTAGTTTTTAGATATATTTTTTTTATTTTTTTTATCTAAGTTTAATAAAGCCTAAAACTTTACAGCTAGGACGATTCTTTCTCCGCCTAAAACCAACATTGGTAAATTGAAACTCCATCTAGCAATATTCGAAGACATATTCCCCGGACTTCAACGAATATTAGGAAAAAAGGTTAGTTAGATAAAGTTAGGAATAGTTTAGTCGAAACTGTATTTCACATTGTGATTTCCTATAATTAACGAAACACAATGTATAATAGCCATATATAGAATATCCTTAATGTTATTTATAAAAAAAAAACATTAAAATGAATCAAAAAAATCTTTAGAATCAAATTTATCAAATGAAAAATAAAATATATTATTTTTAAAATAATCATTTTCTGACCTATTTTTTATTTTTCTCCGTGTATATAAGACTTGTAAAAGTGCAATATTTTTGCCAACTTGCAATAAATAAAAAATACACCATATTGGTCCAGTTGTACTCAAATTATGGCGTCACCAAGTGAAATAGGAATTCATTTTTTATGTATAGATAGATAGATTATCAATGTGTTTGCCAAGTATAAATCGTAATGTTGTTTCTTTCCGAAACCTCGACCGTATCTCAACTACACAGATGATTTAGATAAGTGAATATACAAGCCATGAAGGACGACAGATAACAATCTACAACGAAAGCATGCATTTAGGAATGAGTAGATGGATAATCTTCAAATCAAATCTCTTCGAAGATTACCCGAAAACACGTGCATTTTACCCGATAATATTGTTAAATTTTTCTGCGCTTAAACTAGAAGAAAAGAAAGAAAGAAAACGTTTATTCTGACACAACTGCCCACAACAACGAACACGTACACATCGGAAAACAAGACAAGAAAACGAAACACAACGAAGATAATAGTGTAAAGAAGATAGCCGGCGCGCTGTCATGGCAGAAAAGGTCTGAGCTCAGCATAATGCTGGTCAAACCACAACGCTGATTTTCAGCTCATGCCTTTGGTGACACAGGCTTAAAAAAAACGACTTTAAAATTTAGTGTAATATACATAAAATATTTAGAGCATTTCAAATAAATAAACGTAATAATAAGATAAGAAAAAATAAGCCTGCCAATGATGAAAACCTTTTGATCGGATGTCCGCTCCGAATCCGGTAGTAGTCAGTTAACTTTCCCTATCCTCTTGGGGCCCATGTAAATATAAAATAGAAAACAAAATGTGTGCTGCGAATATTAAAAGTAAAACTTCAACTAAAATAATATTTGAAAAAAAATAATAATCAAAAACAAATTTCTTAAAAGATTTTTAAAATTAGACCAAACGTAACTCTGTCTCTTTCTATCTTCACTAACTTATATAATACAGTGAAACTTGGTTAAGTGGGACCTGGATAAGTGAGAAACCTCCATAACTGGAACTCATGCTGAGGTCCCAACACTTTGGCACTGAATTACCTCTGTTAGTGGGACGAGGTAAGCCTCTATATCTGGGATTTATTCTTTCGATTTATCATCATAGTTACCTCTATAACTGAGACAGCGAGTAAATTTTATATGCATAAACCTCTGTAACTGAGATAACATTGTTTGTTTACTCATTCTTATTCTACCCACAAATTCCACACGTAATTCCAAGTACGTAAGTAATTTTGAGCTTCAATTACCTTCAGTTTTAGTTTCGCTTTACTATGTGCCCTCTGTAAATGAGACAGATATTTATTTATACCTGTATATCTGAGACACTGGGTAAGTGGAATACCTCTATAAGTGAAACGACATTGCAGGTCCTTTGATGTCTCACTTAACCAGGTTTCACTGTATCTCCCTCTCAACTTCCGTTCGCCTCGCCCGATCACATTTTTCGTAACGCATTCACCAGCTTACTCCCGAAGTCAAGCGTGTGTAAAGAAGTTTTACTTCAAAAATTTTGATCTTAGCTCTTACTCAACCCGCAATTAATTATCTTTCTTACTCGCGACAGTAACGCACCTTGCGTATAAGATGCGATAGAATAATTCAAAGTATGTTATGGAAAACAATCCCCGCCCACGTCGAGCGAAAATGGGTGTATTTTCGCGGGCTGTCCTTCGGATATATATAAAATAAAGCTGGAGCAGATCCTCCGGGGCCGATCAATCGTGGCAGTGACAAACCCGGTCCGCCGGGAAGGACGGACAGTGTTCGCATTTTACCAACAATTGACTAAGCTAGGATGTGTCAGTTTTAAGATAAGTGTAAGCGTAATCTCGGGGAATTTAGTACCATATAATTCTTTGTTTTGAGACTTTTGAGTTGTGTTATGGTGGGTAATTTGGGTAATTACAACGGGGTTCCGCTGTGGCCGAAGCGAAAGCATGGGAATCTTAAACTTTAGAATTACGGTGTAAGCTCACAGTACATAATGATGTAAGATTTCAAACGAAATCCTACACCAATGGATAAGCTAAATCTAAGGATTTTAATAGTATATTAGTGTTGTGAAATGATGTTTTAGTGACTTTAATTTGAAATCTTTAACTTACCTATATAATGTATTATTGTCTTATTCAGGTAATTTCATACTGAAAATGTCAAAGATCTAACGTGAACCTTTAACATAAAAAAAACTTAAGTCATCTAGAAGGAAATCCTAAACTTTTAGTTAAAACTTTCGTACACAACTTGGTAAACCGAAGCCCAAAGTGTCAGATGAACAGTTAACTCGCTACCTAACTATTCTTGTCTCTCAAAACTAACGCTCGGAAACCTACCCAAAATAAATGTAGATTTATTTTTATTCCAGATTCAAAGAAAAAAATTAAAGAAGAAAATTCAAAGGGCGGATACCCTCAAACATATTGTCACTAAGCGGTCACCCATCTAAGTGTGTACCACTGGGGAGGTTGCTTGGCTGAGATCCTTCAACCAAACTACACCGCAGTGCAGTGCCGCGCAGGATTATTCAATTCAAGTTCTGGGTGGCACTGTAACTGTTATAGGCAGGCGTAGCGCTTACCATCAGGTGAATAACTTGCTCGACTCGACACACATTCAAATAAAAAATAAAAAAACACCAACGACTGCCAAAGAATATGCAATAGATACAACTAAGTTCGCCAATGACGTAGCGATTACACAAGGCGCTATGCTAGATTTGCAAGCTACCTAGTCATTGTTATCAGCTATCTGATAGCCATTCGATAGCTGAGATTTAGCCATCGCTTACAGGTACGTCACAGCCTCGTTTACAGAGGTGACAAGTCGCAAGTGTCATCTGAAAAACGTTCATCGTAAAACAGTCCAACCGCACTAATAAATCTTCACTATCTATGATTCACAAAGAAAAGTAAAAGACAGAGAGGTATTCGTAAAGTAAAAGGAGGTGCAAATGGGTTCGCATATTGAATTTGCGAATGATTCTGACGGCCCTTACATGTGTGCAAACATTTGTAAAATGTACGAAGATTCGTGCGAATGTCAGTGTGATTATAGTCATAGTATTTTCACCTTTTACGTTGCCGTCAAAAGGTATAAAGATTCCCTTCAGGAAGCGTTAACGTTTGAAACTGCTGCGTTGTTGCGTAAACACGCCGCCGCCGCAAGCAAATATAGAGGGTCTCCCTTTATGGACTTATAAAGGTAAGGAACCATGGAGGGTCTTGATTTTAAAACCCTAATAATTTATTGCAAGTAGGCAGTTACGCGCTTTTATAAGTCTTATATAATATAGAGAAAATTAAAAAATAAATCAAATATGGTCTACTGAACTAATGATTGGTTTGAGTTTGAAAAAGGAAAATTCCCTTTCAAGTATTATAGTCCCATTTATGAATTTCGCACAGGAAAAAGAAACTCTCTCACAGGCGCCTCCGTCATACAATTTAATTTTACAAATACGACAATGGAAGATAAAAGAGCGCGTTGATGTCTATTTCTCTATTTACTGCATCATCTCATCAGCTCTCGTTTTTTAAATTACTTATAGTCGTACAAAATTATCTAAATGTATTTTTTATTTGAGTTATTAGGCGCTACGCCTGCTTTTAGAGACTGAAGTTTTGGAATTCGAAAATGAGGCGTTGTTGTTTTTGTATATTTTTGACAAACTAGTGTTTCTTCGTGTATAATATTGGAGGAATGTTATCCATTATGGCGTTTGTTAACGTGTACGAGTGTGGACAAATTAAACAAACCCAAATAACGTGCTATTTCGCGTTCTTTCCAAAACTCCGAAATTTCAGTGAAGCGCCCGCCACTTTACTGAATCGTGACTTTGACTAGACTCTACTGACTAGGACTGGACATTTTGACAATTTACAACCCAAAATAGTAAGACGCCAAATCAAAAAAAAAAATTAGACCTTTCCCCGCAGCACACAGTAAAAATGTAGTACCTATTTATTCCATGGCCGTAGCAGTGCCATTCCCGGCCCCGCGTACTTTAATAATTTCGTACTAGGCTGCATTATGGCGGCACGACAGCACATGACGGATCGCTCCATCCGGCTACTGGCTCCCGCAAAAAATATTCTGTCCCTAATAATGGGAAATACGTGAATGGGCTTTCCAGATATAAAGGGAAATGTGGGAATATAATTATGCTAACCGCGCCCCGCGGTTTCACCCGCGTTGAGTATTGCCCCATGAGAACCGTTAATTTCAAACTAAAACCATAATTAGATAATAATCATTAGTTTCTTAGATCATAATATTTTGACTTATTTTTTTGTATTTCTATACATATGTATAAGAAGTTATTTTGACGTGTGAAAGTGCAATATTTTGCCTATTTACAATAAAGGTTTTGAGTTTTGAGTTTTTTGAGTTTTACGGGATAAAAATATCTGTGTACCAAATTTTATTAAAACCCGTTCAGTAGTTTTTGGGTGAATGATTAACAAATATCCGTCCATTCGTCCTCAGAAACTTTCACACTTATTATATTAATATATTAGTTGTTGTTGGAAATTATGGCATAAAAACGATATTAATTACAAGAAATTTATATTTTTAGTGACATTATAGAAAAAATACACACAAAGAGTTTTAATTGTAAAGTATTGTAAAATAAGGTATAATTCACATAAGTTAGATATAATAAATAGTAAGGTTTTGTGTTATTCGGTAGCTGTATATTATGTAGAATGAGATTATATCCACGCGGGTAGCAGTAGGGCAACACTGTAATATATTCGTTCCAAAGCTCCGTCATTCGTTCTAAATCTTTCAAAAATTATAGCTATTTTCTATGAGTCTCTTCGTAATTTCAATCACTTATAAGTGAAGGATCTGCTTATAACACACCATAACAATAATTACCTCATGAATAAGCATTCTTACAAATTCAAAGGTTAAATTGTGAACATGGCATTTATCTCATCTCACTAATGCTTATTATATAAATGCGAAAGTTTGTGTGTTTGTGTTTGTCCTCTCTTCGCACCAGATGGCTCAATTTTAATGAAATTTAGTATATAGATAACATATAACATAGAACAAAGATAAAATAGGGATCCTGGAATCGAAAATAGGATACATTTATCCCGTAAAAAATTGCGGTTCCTACCTAACTGGCAACTCCGGTAATACCCAACGAGGGTGAAAACGTGGGGCGCTGCTAGTGTCTAATAAGTGAGCACACCTCTTTTATATACTTTCATGACTAAATGGCATATTATATATGTACATATTTTAATTAAAAACGCCAGTGCACAGGCAAACGCTTACATTCGTCATCGCGTATCAGATACACGGGAGCTGAGGATTAGCGGCTCACGCGTATTGGCGGTCGTGTTTGCTCAGCTCTCCAATTTGGGAGATACGCCAGTGTGAACGGGCACTTACCTGTGGAGGTTTTATTAAAATCTAATGGGACGTTGGAAAGGTCGTGAATTTATATATATTTAGTTTTTTTTTTATTTGACTGGGTTACGGGACGAGCAAGTCGTTCATAACGCACTGCGAGACATCGGTTTTAAAATCTCATGATCATGTCCAGTAATTTAGCTGGGATATTTAGATAAATACTAACGTTTTCTTAACAATTGTTTAACCTATTCGTTATTCATTTTTAAGTTGTAGATTTTAAGCAGTCTAAAATGTTTTTTTCCGCGTGAAATATGCTTACTTACACAATTTAATTTTAGTTTAATATAGGTTAAAAAATACTTCATTTTTAAAATTACGTTAGCTTAAAAAGTTATATGCAATAAGTATGTAGGTACTTAATTATTGTCATTATATTTCTTTATCGGCTACTATATATTTTTACTATTAAAATCATACTTGTCTAAAAAGTTTTTATGATGTATTTTCAAATTAAAATTCGTAAAGTAGCCCCCATCTAACTGTTTTAACATTACACGGGAAAGTGATACATCATTCCAATCCTCCCGATCGTATCTCGGAATAACGAAATTATAATAATTCCACTGAATTCTCTGTCACATGCATTAGCATTTTGTAAGTTGTTACGCTTAATAAATATGTATACGGCTTTAATAATTTAATCGCTCGCATCTCCTGTCAACTCTCCGCGGCGAATTGAAATGTCTCAGCGATACATAGCCTACCGGTTTTTTTTTGTACACCCATTTTACGGTAAAGAATATGAGCAAACATGGCGGTGTAAAAAATTGTGAACGCATCTGCCGCATTGTCCAATTTTTAACCAATCCCATAGGCTCCCGCTCCCCTAGCTGTCAGTTTACTGTCAATTGTTTGAAATTCGAATGTTTCTTTTTTCTGGCCGCAGCGGCATAGGGCGTTGACGCGAGGATACATGGCCAGTCGTGTTCTACAATTGAATTGATTGAATTATGGTTAATTTGGGACGCGGCGTAACATTATGGATTGCCACCCGCATTGTCGCCGGGTAAATAGAGGGTATAGGAGCCGTTTAAAATGTTTAGATTCGCAATTATTGTATCTTTTCGTTCACCCATATATATATTTACATTTTCACGGTAAAGCTTTAATATAATATTAACAAGGATATAATTATAACTGAAAAAAATTCTGCATCATCATCTAAAATGAAGTAAGATAATAACAGAAAACTGAAAGCTTGTTTATAAAGCTGTTGGGTTTCTATATTATTTAGACCACGCACAAGCGATGGCAACCCAAGACCAACTAAATCACTCCAAAAAAGCCCACACAATCCATAGACAAAATCGGATTCCCACATAAAAACAAAAAGCGTAATCGTACGCAACGCGGAGTTTGAGCAAACATTTGCGCGGGGTAATGGATTAGCGATGTCGCAGCGGCTGGTGTTCTGTTTCAGCCGATGGACAAACAGTCGGAGCCTTTGTGGGACGGCTGGCCGCCCGCGCCTGCCTCGCAGACACGTGAATGGGATGAGAGCTTTAAAAAGTTGAATTTTAATTTTGGAACAAGTTAATTTACATCATATTACTACGTTTTTCTGTTGATCGAAGGTTTTTCTACGGTTTATTTTACGTTTTTGACCTCCATACCTACCCGAGAATTATTTCGGAGGTGGGTATATTATCCACCAATCTGGACCGGACTCCCGTGGTCTATGATGGCTTAACTCTCTTCACGAAAGTGAGGGTAGACCAAAAAAATTCACTGACTGCAAATTTAACCTCATTGAAAATTTTGGTTTTACAAAATCAAACCATACTACAAGTTTCTAAACATTCTAACAAAGGTCTTAAAAAATCAATATAGCCCATCACAGCGCATAATAATCGAATCATTGATGCGAAATAAGTAATTAAAAATATAAGTACCTAGGTGCCTACTCAATACAACTCAAATACATAGTAAAAAGTACAGGTAATGAACGCAAAATCAAACGAAGAATTTCCGAACAAACCCGAGCTATAGCAAATAAATAATATTTACGCGTGATTTACTACGCATGCACTTGACCTACTGAAAACAATCATCATACTGCAACGCAACCTCTCAGGTTATTAAGGTCACATGACCAAAGACACGCTTCTGAGCGAAATAATATTTTTCTAGAGCTTATTGATGGACTAACACACAAACGTGCATTTGCCAATGCTGGACCGTGGATGGCGCAGATAGAGACGCAGCGTGTATGTCGGTTTGATCTGTCAATATTGTCATAGGTGGCTTGCGTACGCGCCGGTCGTGCGCTGATCTGGGTTTGTGCCCGTTGGCTTATACGACACGGATTTTATTCTTCCACAATAATACATTATAGGTGTACATTTTAGTTGTAGAAAATATTTAACGTAAACGCGACTTGTACGTCCTTTAAAAATGTTGGGGTTCTTGATAAGTAATAGGTCCAAACTAAAATAACATCAGTGTAGGTAAGTTGAAGGAGATTCTGCTGTGAAGCTTGCGTTCTTGGGATGGGCGAGTGGTCACAGGAACTGCTGCTGGATAGATAGAGAAAGACTTGAAAAACTTGAAAGACTTGTTCGAACTCCAGGCGGAGGAGAGGCCGAAGTAGTGGTCATTATTATCGGAGGCGAAGACGGATTTTGCGACATTGCGCCGCTTAAGTTAGGTAAATGAGCTGTAAATCTATAGGAACAAGCCACTAATTAGCAAAGTAGCTAGGCTATACAGTTTATGTTTCACACGTTCACTGCAAAAACACAACTGTAGTGCTTTTTATAACTTGCCGCGAGTGCGGAAAACATAACTGTTGTGTTAGCGGTACGGGAAAACACAACGGTGTGTTCAGATCCGTAACCGTGGCTAGACAAGAAAATCGGTTTAGCAGTCAGTGTTAATATTAAAGTTTCAATTGTCACCATCCACAAATTGCTGTCCATTTTCGAATTTAGGCTCACCGCAAGATTTTCCACTCTCCAGCTTATGAATTTAAAAACTGTCTATAAAAGTAATAGAATAACAAAATAATCGTGTTGGATCATGGACACGCACACCGTCCAGTTAACTTAATGTTTGCGGGTCCATAGTGGCCGTTGCGCAAACACACAGACAGACAAACACCCGGCGCGTTTGATGTGCCAACGGGTTCCGAACACGACACCGGGGCTCAGGCTGCCTGCGGGATGCCGGATTGTCTAAACAGAGCTGATGTAGAGAACAATTTAAGTAGGTACTTAAGTATTCTGCCTGAATATACAGAAAAGAAAGAATACATCGAAACTCAAATCATTTATTGCAAGTGGACAAAAATATTGCACTCATAGAGAAGGATAAAAATATAAGTCAAAATGATCTACTAAACTGAAGATTCTCTAATTGAGGTTTGAGTTCGAAAGGGGACATTTCCCTTTGTAACGGTCCCGAATTGGACTCGCTACATTTCACAAAATAAAAATACACAATTATCAATTTTTGGCAGAATACTGAGATTTGCATTGACAGATTAGTGAGATTTTGGCTACACATAAATATTGCATTCAATTTGGAAAAAGCTAATTATTGCACAGGTAGAAACTCTATGGTGGCAAAGGGGAGGAAGTTTGTCTATGGAGAGAGGCGCGAGAGTCTCTGGGCGGGGGCTTGCGAAAAAACTGCTAGGAGAACGGACGTGCGTAAAAAAAGGAAAAAAATCAAGGTGGTGAAGTGGAGCGGAAAGTAGGAGTTTGAGCGGAAAAGTGAGGGTCGGTCGCGTAGGAGGTCCTTGAAGTGAGCGGGGGTCGCGGAGAAAAGTGAGAAAGAAAAATGGTGAAGTTCAGTGAAAAGTGCGTAGTAATATGGGCCGTGGATCGTCGGGTCTCTTCCTGAGGAGATTTAGTAATCTTTAAAAGCTGTGCTGGGATGATGGGAAGTGATATTAGGGCCAGGGTTTGTATGAGTGGCATTGCGAAGGTTCAGATTCTTACTGACACTGATAGGGCGCGTCGGATGGCGAGTTGAAATGGAGCTAGCCATAGGAGATTCGTAAGTACCTGTGAGCTGCCTGGGTTATAGTGTTATCAATAAGAGGAGCTATCCACAGGAGATTCGTAAGTACCTATGAGCTAGTTTATATTGTTGACGATAAGAGATGCTAGCTATAGGAGGTTCGTATGTACCTGTGAGCTGGCTATGTGATAGTGACATCGATAAGAGATGCTAGTCGTAGGAGGTTCGTAGGTATCTGTGTGCTGACTAGGTTATAGTGACATCAATAAGAGATGCTAGTCGTAGGAAGTTCGTAGGTATCTGTGTGCTGACTAGGTTATAGTGACATCAATAAGAGATGCTAGTCGTAGGAGGTTCGTAGGTATCTGCGTGCTGACTAGGTTATAGTGTTATCGATGGAAGATGGTTGCCTTAGAAGGTTCGTAGGTATCTGTGTGCTGGCAAGGTTATAGTGTTGTCGATTGGAGGTGCTAATCATGGGTAGTTCGTGGGTGCCTATGGGCTGGCTGGATTATAAGAGAGTGGGGTCACACACACACACAGCACACATGTCTTTAGCATGGGGTTCTTCTGATAGGGAGGTATTAATGCTGTAAGACAGGGTCATCTTAAACTATAGGAAACTATATAAAATTAAGCCAACACAACAAAATATAAAACGAACACTCGGGGAAATTAAAGATACTATGACAAAGAAATGAACTGGTGAAACATAAACTTCCTTGGGAATCAATTGTAATACTACAGACTATATTGTGATAGATTTACAGAGTTATTAGGTCAAACATGAACAAGCAAACATCTAAACAATGTTATATCCGTCAATCAAATCAATAAGACTAATCATCACGTATGTACCTACTTTGAATGAAAGAAGTTGTAATATGGTTTAATCATTTTATTATTCATCATAACAATGCTATAGAGCCTAAATTTAGCTTTACATACTCATAAAGTGAGCATCTGGGGAAACAATTAAGAAATTAATATAATTTGTGACGGAAAGAAAACGAACGATGAAAACTAAACATAACTGATAAATAATCAATTAAATCACAATAGTTAGGACTACTGAATGGAACTACAAGGATTAAATATAACCTACCTATAAATAAAGTAAATATCTGGATAAATTAACTATAATTTAACTTAGGCTTGGTTCGGAAAGAATAATTCTGATTTTAAGATTAATTAATTGCACAAAGGCAATGGACGACAGATATGACTAAGTTTGTCTCTTTTGGATTGGCTACTTATGGGCAATGACCTATTACCTTCCCTGGATTTTCTTATGACTAAAAAAGAGTGAGATTCTCCATAAGGCTCTTCGAAAGTCACTAACTGAGGCTTACTTTCAACTTGAATCGCTCCAATGTTGAATCCTTCCATGCAATAGTTATGGTATTAACTATGGCACTAGAATTCCTAGTGTTTACAGAATTATCTAGAAGAACTTTCTAAAAATCCTCCGATAGAGAGATAACCTGAAATCAACAAAGAATTGACATTATACTTAATGGAAACTACCATCAAACCTTAGGACAAGGCTTCTTAACATACTATTTAAATAAAACTAGTACTACACCAGAAAAATGGTTCGAAAGGAATAATTCTGTCCTTAACATTAATTACAAGAAACAACGAACGACAAATATGAATGAGTTCGTCTCTGTTAGATTGACTACTTATGGGCAATGACCTATTACCTTCCCTGGATTTTCTTATGACTAAAAAAGAGTGAGATTCTCCATAAGGCTCTTCGAAAGTCACTAACTGGGACCTACCTCTGACTTGAATCGTTCCATCGTTGAACTCTTCCATGAATAGATATGGAAAGAACTACAGCTCCACACTAGAAATCTTAGTGTTACAGAATTATCTAGACGAACTGTCACTTTCTGGAATTAAAACAATTCCTAGGTTTTCCAATGAGAAATAACCTGAAACAATAAATCATTGTTGTTACCTACACCTAAAGGAAAAATATCCTTAAACCTTAGAACAATGCTTCTGAAATACTAACTAAATAAAACCAGTATTATTACACCGGGGGAAAAATATGACCTCTTACCACATAATATAATTCTACAAATAGAAACCTGGACAATAGTCCCATATTAAGCTAAATAAGCTAGGCGTATGTACAGATGGGTAAATAAAGCCTAATGTATTATGTAGTTGCTCCTAGTAGGTAGAGCTAGGATAGGTTTAACGAGATTTTACATCTCTAAATATTGGGGCCTCTTTCCCTTTTGCTAAAATAAGTAAGTGGGATTGAGGAACCGCATGAACTAGATAAGAAGGATGGAAATTCGACCATGGCGGGGGTTATGTCCGCTGATAACCCTTCATCCTCGTTGAATCATGAATGAAGGTTGTGAGATTGTTTACGAACCGGGTATGAATGAGATCGAACCGTGAATACTCTTTAGATAAAAGAAAAGAAGTCCCTCTTTATGAAGTTCCCTTGCTTAGATATACTAGACTTATTATAGTAATAGGCGAGTTTCACGGTATTTCCTAGCGGTAACATAAAGATTTCACATCTGTTTAAATGAGTACGGACGGGTGACTTTGACAAGTAAGCTTATTGTCATGGAGCGATGTTAGCTGCTGTCAGTGTCATTTGTCCTGTGAGAGTGACGGATAATAGAACGATGAATTGAAATTTGATGGAAGACCACAGATAGACAAACATAGTAAATTAAATGAAAGTAAATACTTTCCGTCGAGATTTCGTAACTGCGAGGCGGTACTTAATCCCGACAAGCGGTGGAGAATATCCAAGTCTGGTCCGACGAAATTCACAACTTAGGGCGGGGCGGGGCTCTAAGTCATAGCCGCTGTCATGATCGTAGATTCAGAATGAAAGTTTTAATCATAGACTCTCGTGATAATTACAAAACTATAAGGTCGAGCGAAAGGTTGATGAGTTACGAAAAATGTAAGGTTGATGAAAAGTTGATGGAAGGTTGACGATTATTAATTTATAATTTTGAATGAAAGGTTATATATGGGACAACGAAGGGCTAGGATTAAGATCTACTTTGTCAGATATTTAGATAATACGGATTTGATGAGAGGTAGAACGGAACGAGAATATTAGGTTGAGTTTATTTAGGGACGCCATATAATAATTTAGGAATGGTAGAAAACGAATGGTATTAATTCAGCGAAATCTAAATTCAAATTATTTATCTCTTTTGATATTGACTACTGACGGATTGCGAAGCCATACTGAACATTCAAAGGATTTAGGTTGCTACACGCGGAACACAACGAAGGGTTACTAGACGATCATCGGGCCAAAATAAAAGGTAAAATAGAATAGAGGAGAGTGAGTTAGGTGCGGAGTTATACGGAGTAGTACTGTACTGTAGTATTATTTATTAGTATTATTATTAGGAGAGATTAGGAGAGAGTAGAAGAGAGTAGGTTGAGAGGAGTTTAGTTTAAGATTTGTTTAAGATTAGTTTAAGATTAAGATAAGTTTAAATTATATTTTAATTCGAAAAATTTAGTGTGAACGTAGAGTATATAAAAAAGGGAGGAGTAAAGAAGGGGGGGGGGGTTACAATTGGTGCCGTGACCAGGATGGGTAAAATCAGGATCAACGTGACCAGGATAATCAAAACCAGAATAGAGTGACCAGGATAGGCAAAACTAGAATAGCGTGACCAGGATAGTCAACACTAGAATAACGTAACCAGGATAGTCAAAACCAGAATGGCGTGATCAGAATAACGTGACCAGGATAGTCGAAACTATGTTAGAATAGTGTGACCAGGATAGTCAAAACCAGAATAGCGTAATCAGGATAGACAAAACCAGGATAGTTAGGACCAGGGTAGCTTAAAATCAGGATAGGTAAAATCAGGATAGTTAAGAACAGGATCGGTTTTATTTATGACTAGGATTAGCTTATTGGTTATGATTATTATTAGTTGCAATTTAGATTAGAATCTTTAAAGCAAAAATTATTACAAGGTAATTAGGTTCAGTATAACTTCGTCTTCGGTGACTAAGTAATTAGTCACAATTGTTGCCGTGAAATAGGATGGTGTTCGGTATGGCATTGTAATCCGGAAGGTGGTTGATGTTTATGGAGGGAAATATATTATTATAGAATAAATAGATAGATAGATAGATAAACTCTTTATTGAAGCACCGCAGAACAAAGAAAACTTAAAACTAGAACAAAACAAATTTTACAATTAGTGTCACAATGGGCGGTCTTATCGCTCAGAGCGATCTCTTTCAGACAACCATGCACGGAGAGGAGTAAATAGGACATCGGACGGTGGCTTTCTATATATACGTAGACTAAAATAAATAAATAAATAAATAGATACACATACACATATACAAAATAAACTTAAATACATAGTAACATAATAGATAAACTTAATATACACCATAATATAATAAACAATTAGGGAAAAGGCAAAATAAAAGGCTAAATCATAGAATACACAAATCTTAGTAAGGAAAATAGGCAGCGACTAGAGAAAAAAAAAAAATAAACTAAAATTATTAGATTAACCAGAGGGGAAATGTCGGGGGGTTGTCACTATCTATAAATGAGATTTGGTGGTAACTTATCTAATTAACTGTTGCAGGAAATATAAAATTTTACACGGATTAGTTATAATGAAGAAGAAATATAAACATAAAGAGAAGAAACATAAATGTAAAATGGAATAGAAGATTGTAAAGCAGACTTTTAACAACTTAGTAGTAATAGTCTAACGAATATTGTTTAAAAATATAATTACTGTAATAGATATAGAGAGGGATCATAAGAGCTGATGGTAAATAAGATTTAATAAGATGGGAGCGGTAGTAGCCTAGTGGGAGAGCGTCCGCCTTTCAGTCGGAGGATCGTGGGTTCGAGTCCCAGTGCGGGCGCGTGCCGGTGTGTTTCTGTAAAACATATGTGCGTGGTTGCCGCTCGCTTTTCGGCGAGGTAAAGCATCGTGAGGGGAGGGGCCCGTGCCCAGCGGCGGGACGTGATAGGTTGATGTTGAAATATTGTTTGAAAAAACTCTGTAAGAAAATAATATGAAATAATCATAAAAACAAAAAAAAAATATATATATATCTAGTTTTATTTGAAAAAAATTGGTAATTGAAAAAGGTAACGGTAACTGAGAAAGATAAAAGGTAAAAAGGTAAAGGTAACTAAGAAAGGTAAAGGTAAACTGAAAAAGGTAAAGGTAAACGAAAGGAGGTAATGGTAACGGTAATAAAACGAAACAAACATAATAGAATACTATTGCATAAATTTAAATTCGGGGGGTTGTTTTACATTGTTGAAATAAATTCATAATTCGTGTCTTATAATCCGTGCGGGTTTGGTGCTTTGCTTGAGTAGCGTGAAAACCGATGAGAGTTTACGTTCTGAAAGGTGTGCAATTATTTTGAAAATGAAAGCTGTTTGGAAGGGGGGTTGCTGAGAGATTTATGAAAAGGATTTTAGTCGAATGAAGGGCTTTAGTAAACCATCGACCTGGGTTTAAGACGGTTTGCCACGATTTGACTTCAAATCGACACACTACACTTACAACGTTTCTTTATGAAGGAGAATTTGGTGTTAGGTTAGATCAGCTGATAAAATCATCGGTATAAGCCGATTTCATAAAGAATCCACTCCACACGTTAGTCCCGGGGCTAAGACCAAGGCACACTACACATGCTCTGAATCATAAGCTTTACTATCAAGAATTCGGGAGTGAACTGGAAAGTTGCGAACATCGACAATTTATGTACCTTAAGCCGCGCACGGCATGTCCGAGTTTAGAGGGGTAATGTAAGTATGTATCTCTTATATCGAAAAACAAGTAGATTGGGGGATAAGCGCTTACATAATATCATTAGGATAGAGACGCCTCACAACCGTCTTTTCTTCTGGGCTTTGGGATGTCCAGGTGATGAGAGCGATTTTTGGGGATGTTCAATGCGGGGAATGTTCACGTACTGGTTCTAATAATAAAGTTTTAGTATACAGTTTAAAAACACACACACTTATTTATCTATTTATCATATACACAATTGTACTTGTTACAATTTATACACACACACACACACACTTACGATTGAAGTCAAATACGAGCAAATTAGAATGAATAATAAGTAAGGGGGCCTTTTAGTATTCTTATGTTTGTAAAACTGGTACTGTGGTAATTCCGGAGAGGAAAATATTACTCCGGTGATATAAATAATTCGACCTGCGAATATTTTGGAGGTTGGCTGTAACGGTCCCAACTTGGACTCGCTACATTTTACAAGATGAGGGTTACACACTTATCGATTTTGATTAAATAAAAATATGAAAAATAAAATGGGGGTTGTTTGGTATTCTTATGTTTGAGAAATAGGTACTGCTGTAATTCCGGAGAGGAAAATATTACTTCGGCGATTTAAATAAATACACCTGCGAATATTTTGGGGGTTGGCTGTAACGGTCCCAACTTGGACTCGCCACATTAACAAGATGAGGGTTACACATTTATCAATTTTGACTGAATAAAAGAATGGAAAAATGGGGGTTGTTTGGTATTCTTATGTTTGTGAAATAATTACTGTTGTAATTCTAGAGAGGGAAAAATATTACTTCGGTGATTTAAATAAATACACCTGCGAATATTTTGGGGGTTGGCTGTAACGGTCCCGAATTGGACTCGCTACATTTCACAAAATAAAAATACACAATTATCAATTTTTGGCAGAATACTGAGATTTGCATTGACAGATTAGTGAGATTTTGGCTACACATAAATATTGCATTCAATTTGGAAAAAGCTAATTATTGCACAGGTAGAAACTCTATGGTGGCAAAGGGGAGGAAGTTTGTCTATGGAGAGAGGCGCGAGAGTCTCTGGGCGGGGGCTTGCGAAAAAACTGCTAGGAGAACGGACGTGCGTAAAAAAAGGAAAAAAATCAAGGTGGTGAAGTGGAGTGGAAAGTAGGAGTTTGAGCGGAAAAGTGAGGGTCGGTCGCGTAGGAGGTCCTTGAAGTGAGCGGGGGTCGCGGAGAAAAGTGAGAAAGAAAAATGGTGAAGTTCAGTGAAAAGTGCGTAGTAATATGGGCCGTGGATCGTCGGGTCTCTTCCTGAGGAGATTTAGTAATCTTTAAAAGCTGTGCTGGGATGATGGGAAGTGATATTAGGGCCAGGGTTTGTATGAGTGGCATTGCGAAGGTTCAGATTCTTACTGACACTGATAGGGCGCGTCGGATGGCGAGTTGAAATGGAGCTAGCCATAGGAGATTCGTAAGTACCTGTGAGCTGCCTGGGTTATAGTGTTATCAATAAGAGGAGCTATCCACAGGAGATTCGTAAGTACCTATGAGCTAGTTTATATTGTTGACGATAAGAGATGCTAGCTATAGGAGGTTCGTATGTACCTGTGAGCTGGCTATGTGATAGTGACATCGATAAGAGATGCTAGTCGTAGGAGGTTCGTAGGTATCTGTGTGCTGACTAGGTTATAGTGACATCAATAAGAGATGCTAGTCGTAGGAAGTTCGTAGGTATCTGTGTGCTGACTAGGTTATAGTGACATCAATAAGAGATGCTAGTCGTAGGAGGTTCGTAGGTATCTGCGTGCTGACTAGGTTATAGTGTTATCGATGGAAGATGGTTGCCTTAGAAGGTTCGTAGGTATCTGTGTGCTGGCAAGGTTATAGTGTTGTCGATTGGAGGTGCTAATCATGGGTAGTTCGTGGGTGCCTATGGGCTGGCTGGATTATAAGAGAGTGGGGTCACACACACACACAGCACACATGTCTTTAGCATGGGGTTCTTCTGATAGGGAGGTATTAATGCTGTAAGACAGGGTCATCTTAAACTATAGGAAACTATATAAAATTAAGCCAACACAACAAAATATAAAACGAACACTCGGGGAAATTAAAGATACTATGACAAAGAAATGAACTGGTGAAACATAAACTTCCTTGGGAATCAATTGTAATACTACAGACTATATTGTGATAGATTTACAGAGTTATTAGGTCAAACATGAACAAGCAAACATCTAAACAATGTTATATCCGTCAATCAAATCAATAAGACTAATCATCACGTATGTACCTACTTTGAATGAAAGAAGTTGTAATATGGTTTAATCATTTTATTATTCATCATAACAATGCTATAGAGCCTAAATTTAGCTTTACATACTCATAAAGTGAGCATCTGGGGAAACAATTAAGAAATTAATATAATTTGTGACGGAAAGAAAACGAACGATGAAAACTAAACATAACTGATAAATAATCAATTAAATCACAATAGTTAGGACTACTGAATGGAACTACAAGGATTAAATATAACCTACCTATAAATAAAGTAAATATCTGGATAAATTAACTATAATTTAACTTAGGCTTGGTTCGGAAAGAATAATTCTGATTTTAAGATTAATTAATTGCACAAAGGCAATGGACGACAGATATGACTAAGTTTGTCTCTTTTGGATTGGCTACTTATGGGCAATGACCTATTACCTTCCCTGGATTTTCTTATGACTAAAAAAGAGTGAGATTCTCCATAAGGCTCTTCGAAAGTCACTAACTGAGGCTTACTTTCAACTTGAATCGCTCCAATGTTGAATCCTTCCATGCAATAGTTATGGTATTAACTATGGCACTAGAATTCCTAGTGTTTACAGAATTATCTAGAAGAACTTTCTAAAAATCCTCCGATAGAGAGATAACCTGAAATCAACAAAGAATTGACATTATACTTAATGGAAACTACCATCAAACCTTAGGACAAGGCTTCTTAACATACTATTTAAATAAAACTAGTACTACACCAGAAAAATGGTTCGAAAGGAATAATTCTGTCCTTAACATTAATTACAAGAAACAACGAACGACAAATATGAATGAGTTCGTCTCTGTTAGATTGACTACTTATGGGCAATGACCTATTACCTTCCCTGGATTTTCTTATGACTAAAAAAGAGTGAGATTCTCCATAAGGCTCTTCGAAAGTCACTAACTGGGACCTACCTCTGACTTGAATCGTTCCATCGTTGAACTCTTCCATGAATAGATATGGAAAGAACTACAGCTCCACACTAGAAATCTTAGTGTTACAGAATTATCTAGACGAACTGTCACTTTCTGGAATTAAAACAATTCCTAGGTTTTCCAATGAGAAATAACCTGAAACAATAAATCATTGTTGTTACCTACACCTAAAGGAAAAATATCCTTAAACCTTAGAACAATGCTTCTGAAATACTAACTAAATAAAACCAGTATTATTACACCGGGGGAAAAATATGACCTCTTACCACATAATATAATTCTACAAATAGAAACCTGGACAATAGTCCCATATTAAGCTAAATAAGCTAGGCGTATGTACAGATGGGTAAATAAAGCCTAATGTATTATGTAGTTGCTCCTAGTAGGTAGAGCTAGGATAGGTTTAACGAGATTTTACATCTCTAAATATTGGGGCCTCTTTCCCTTTTGCTAAAATAAGTAAGTGGGATTGAGGAACCGCATGAACTAGATAAGAAGGATGGAAATTCGACCATGGCGGGGGTTATGTCCGCTGATAACCCTTCATCCTCGTTGAATCATGAATGAAGGTTGTGAGATTGTTTACGAACCGGGTATGAATGAGATCGAACCGTGAATACTCTTTAGATAAAAGAAAAGAAGTCCCTCTTTATGAAGTTCCCTTGCTTAGATATACTAGACTTATTATAGTAATAGGCGAGTTTCACGGTATTTCCTAGCGGTAACATAAAGATTTCACATCTGTTTAAATGAGTACGGACGGGTGACTTTGACAAGTAAGCTTATTGTCATGGAGCGATGTTAGCTGCTGTCAGTGTCATTTGTCCTGTGAGAGTGACGGATAATAGAACGATGAATTGAAATTTGATGGAAGACCACAGATAGACAAACATAGTAAATTAAATGAAAGTAAATACTTTCCGTCGAGATTTCGTAACTGCGAGGCGGTACTTAATCCCGACAAGCGGTGGAGAATATCCAAGTCTGGTCCGACGAAATTCACAACTTAGGGCGGGGCGGGGCTCTAAGTCATAGCCGCTGTCATGATCGTAGATTCAGAATGAAAGTTTTAATCATAGACTCTCGTGATAATTACAAAACTATAAGGTCGAGCGAAAGGTTGATGAGTTACGAAAAATGTAAGGTTGATGAAAGGTTGATGGAAGGTTGACGATTATTAATTTATAATTTTGAATGAAAGGTTATATATGGGACAACGAAGGGCTAGGATTAAGATCTACTTTGTCAGATATTTAGATAATACGGATTTGATGAGAGGTAGAACGGAACGAGAATATTAGGTTGAGTTTATTTAGGGACGCCATATAATAATTTAGGAATGGTAGAAAACGAATGGTATTAATTCAGCGAAATCTAAATTCAAATTATTTATCTCTTTTGATATTGACTACTGACGGATTGCGAAGCCATACTGAACATTCAAAGGATTTAGGTTGCTACACGCGGAACACAACGAAGGGTTACTAGACGATCATCGGGCCAAAATAAAAGGTAAAATAGAATAGAGGAGAGTGAGTTAGGTGCGGAGTTATACGGAGTAGTACTGTACTGTAGTATTATTTATTAGTATTATTATTAGGAGAGATTAGGAGAGAGTAGAAGAGAGTAGGTTGAGAGGAGTTTAGTTTAAGATTTGTTTAAGATTAGTTTAAGATTAAGATAAGTTTAAATTATATTTTAATTCGAAAAATTTAGTGTGAACGTAGAGTATATAAAAAAGGGAGGAGTAAAGAAGGGGGGGGGGGTTACACCTTTCAAGAGGTGACTCATGCCTGAATCTCGCGCAGGAAAAGGAAACTCCATTAACTCTACCAGTGCTTCGGAAATACGCCCGTCAGAGAAGACAGCACCAGAAACACTACGGGGATGTCATTTTTCTAATTTTCGTCCTTCCTTTTTTTATGCCACATGCAATATAAAAATAATCGAAGGATAAAACGTAGGTACCTATCTTTCTATGTTGTTTCGTATTGGGACTCAAAAGTTAAAGTCAAATATCTTTAATTCGCATGGACTCCAAGATGACATAGATAGGGTACGATGATGATAGGATACAGATGGAAATTCTGAAAGTTAATCGACTCTACAACCGTATTCGGAATACAATTCATCAAGAAGCACCGGCAAGAAACTCGATGGTGGACTCGACTATAAGGCCTACTCCCAACTGACGCGTTATTAGCGATGATGGGTAAAATAACGCAGGCGGTTTTGCGATATATTTTTAGCACAATTTGTAAAAGGACGTGCGCGATCTTATACATTGCTGGGACGATATCGCCGTGATAGAAGTGAAAAAGGATGTGGGACTCATTATTAGAACAACTCTGTGATATTTTCGACCTTTAATATCGGTGGCTTAACTTTAGTTTGTAATGTATTAAGACAATCGGGAAAAAAATAAAAAATAACGGCGTTCATGTTCACATACATGACCCGTAACTAAGATTTCGCCGCATCTAGGGAATCAGGAACAATGAGGACCAGAATCCGAATATTGAGATATTGCGTTACCTTATTCCCGATATTTGAGTTGCAATACGGTTACATGGAGGCAAACACTCAACAATTGTCAGACATGTAGACAATCAAATGTCCATCCGGAAATCACACATTCAATTAAGCTCCCACCCCGGTCTGTCGCGACTGTCACGAGTGTAAAGGATTATCTGGACCTGACCGGCTGCTTTATTACGAATCTCGCGACAGGCTTGCGACAAACGTAAACCTCGCGATCAATGCTATCAAAAATCACCTTTAAGAACTGCCAAAACAAACTGAATTCATTTGTTTCCATCTATGGCCAAAGTGTATTCAGCGACAGGACGGACAACAGGTGGGCGATCGGTTTCCGTAATATGATTTCTAGTGACATTTTGCGGCTGATCGCTAAATGATTGCTGTCACTTTGCAACTGCAATTTTTTACGTAATCAGTCAGAGGTACAGGCCATGGTCACTTGTGCAGTACACAGGATAGGGATCAATCACAATTTGTGCGTCGGAGTCGCAGCGGTGCGCGTGATCGGCGCTCTCGTTGTCGGATTACAGACTTTATTGGATAGTGTAACGGGTCGTTTGGCACATCTATACGAGATTTGTACCATCTGGGAGATTTAATACTATTTTTAGCCTTAGTCTTTGGTAAAGGAATGAAGTCCTAAAGAAATCGGAGAGGAGATGGATCATTTTTTTAATATCTCAACATAAAGTCTCATTTATGTTAGAACATCACCTTAGGTAGGAGTAATTTTATTATGGTCTTGAGAGGCAGTTGATCTCGATCGATGATCGAGTATTTTCATCTGACATACGTAGATCAAAACTTTGTAATTACTAAACATGAATAATACACGCTCGCCTTTCTCCCGTTGGGATAGGCAGAGACATATTTCCACATGCTATGATCCCAGCGGAAAGCGGTACACCAACTCCCCGACACCCTTTATTGGTAATAATTATTCATAGATATAGGTACCTACATATTATTATATTATATGTCATTCCTTTTATAACGATATGCTTGCTAGGTAAACAAGCATATCATATATAAGTAAGTATAGGTTGGGAGGTCCAACCTACCTGTGTCAACGTTTATTGAACACCAAAATAATTTTATTTCTATAATGTCCATTCTAATATAATTATATTAATCAAATAATCCGTTTGTCTATTTGCTGTACTTATTAAAAGGCAATCAGTATTGTTTGAAGACTGATATTTTAGACCAAACAGTGTCATTGCCGTCAACCGTAGAGATCACCTATGTCGGTAGGCATTACCATGATAGATCCTGAGTACACCCACCCAATCAAATATTTGAGAAACATAATCCGTAAACGTAGAAGTAAATTCTGCAAACCGGCAAGGTCAATCAAAACCGACAAAAAAAATATTGGATTGAGAACACCTGATTCCAAGAATAGCCTAAATCAATATTTACATCCTTAGAACCAACGGAAATCATTCAGTCAATTAGATAATAGCAGAGACACGTTCAATAGCTGTTTGTTTCAACAATGTACGTCAAAAACATCAAATTTGCCGTGAAACGAGCACTGGCAGGCACTCGTGCGCAGCGGGGCGCCTTCTTTAGGCTAATATTGAAATATCTTTTATCTTTCTCCTCTTTTTGTTGCCTCGAATTAGAAAAAGTGACACCTGTCATAAATGTGCCTGAGCGGCTCCCACGAGTCACCTAAATGTTCAGTAAAAAGATTATATCCGACCAATGGGATGTTTGTGTAAACAGATCTGTGTCCGGTTGCCAATACAATGGACACAACAGTCATCGATAGAACTCCTGTAGAGCTTTTGTATTATACCTGTTTATAAAAATACAAAAACACTAAAAAATAAGCTCTCAATCAAGAATATAAGGATCAAACTTCAACTAACCAGAGTGTTTCTTTCTTTCCAGCCCCAAAGCTGATGATACCAGGACCGGCGGAGTTCGTCAGCCAAGGAGTGATCGGTAGTCCACAAGATGGCATGCGCACCCCTACCGGTGGACAAATGCTCGCCAACCCTCTCCTCAACCTCAACAACACCGGTCGGACCAACTTCACCAATAAACAACTCACAGAACTAGAGAAGGAATTCCATTTCAACAAATATCTTACCAGAGCTAGAAGAATAGAGATAGCTTCGGCTCTACAGCTCAACGAAACGCAAGTGAAGATATGGTTCCAGAACCGAAGGATGAAACAAAAGAAGAGGATTAAAGAGGGGCTCATAGTGGCTCCCGAGGTGACACCTACTTCCACCACGCAAACCAGTGTAGTGGGCTCCAGCGAAAACAGTCGGGAGTCTAGCTAGAGCCAACCGAAGCCTAATGCTGATTGTTTTAAGGACTATTTTGAAGTGAACTGTTTAATAAACTATGTTTTGTGAAGTTCTACTGAGTCAAATGCTTCTTTTAAGTCAGTTTAATTATTAGGGAAATGGTTTATTCGTGTTTTGTTGATTTTGAAGTGACATTTAGCATTAACTTGCCGTCATTTAGATGCTTCCATTAATCAGTTTCTATCTTTAGAGGAAAGACATCAACATTTATACTAGGGAGATTTAAAGATAGTAAGCTCATCTTTTTGGACATTCATACATTCATAAATACACTTACCAAAACATTAATAAGTATTATGTTTTAGGATAATAAACAAGTGCTAAGAATGTTAAAGCAGATATTTAAATGTCATGGCAAATCAGAATAGATATAACTCTTATAGAAAATGTAACGTAATTTATATGAGATACATGCCTACAGTTTGAAATTACATTTAACTGTTCATAACATATGAAATATGCATTGAAATAAATCATCTCACATTATAATGTACATTGTAATTAAACTAAATTATAAAAAAATAAAAAATAAGGTTTTTAGGGTTTAGAATTTCAACTGAATAACTAGATTTAGATCCTTTAAAGTGTCAATATAGGTTTATCAAAATTTTATGAAACTAAGGAAAGAAAAAATTATTTAATGACTTTTAAAATTTTTTTATTCCTGCGATTTTCATTCAGTGAGTTTGGATTTATGATTATTTGCGTAGTTATTAAGAAATTTTCAAGTGTTTTTTCATTTATTTTGTAACAAACTATAATTTTAAACCAAAGCTGAATTACTTTTGATTACAATTAGCCCCCTTATTAAAAAAAAAACAATCTTTCAAAGTTAATGAAATTAGTTTAATCTTGTTTGGAGAAAAAACAAGACAAAACACATTATGCACCAAATAAAATAAATAAGTACCAATATAGAAAGTTTAACAACATTTTTTTTTTTTAAGGGGGGTAATTTTCAACCATCCACAAGAACTCTAAACCGCAATAAACAAAGAAGCAACCGTTTTCGACATCTAATAATTATACATTACACACACACACACACACATGCACTCACAGATACACACGCTCTTTAGCCCGTTTCTTTCCCATAATATGTCAACACTAGCATTTTTTCTAAAATTTCTGCTTCCTCCGAAATCCCTGAAATTCCTAAAATCCCATGATTCCCTGGAAAAAAAACAGACTTCTTAAAAACATTTTATGGGTTCTCCGAGGTCGATACTGAAGCTGGCACGTAGGCGCGTGTGTACAAAACACATAGACAATGCACTCATCTAGTGGTTATGTAAAGGATTTCGATTACATACAAAAAATCTATAAATTATTAAATAATGTTTCTGTCTTTGCCGTGAGAGGTTTCAGCTGTTAAGACCCTTGAGATTTCACGTCTAATAAAACATAATACTAGCTTTCGAAGGTAACATTACAATAAATTATAGATGATACAATAAAGAACATTAACACTTTGACTGCTGAGCCGATTTGCTTGTCTAGCCACGGCGCGGCTCTGCACACTCCATAGCGTTTTCCCATACAACAAACACAACAGTTGTGTTTTCCCGCACTTGCGGCAAGCTACGAAAATCACGACAGATGTATTTTCAGCAGTGAAGGTGTTAAATTATTGCATTTATTTTTTTGGAATATAAGGGTACTTATAAATTATAATAAGGTTCCTTCTTATATTAGGATATGAAGAAAAGGCGTAAATTGCGTTGCTCTGAAAAACGAGAGAAACAACATTCAATGCCTTTAATTCGAGACTTTTTTATAATAACAAATAATTATTAAACTGAAAATTCAAATGGTGGAAGTATATTAGTCACGTGACAAATTCTACAACCCTTCATATTTTACTAAATGTCACAACTGTCAGTGTCAGCTGCTGTGACACCTAGCAGGCTTTGCCAATAAAGCAGCAAAGCCAAACTTAAAGAAAAACTCATATTATGAGTGAAATGCTTTTCTTTACATAAATATAAAGTAAAAAATCACCCCACGCTTTTTTTATCATAAAATTGATTATTAAAGTGTGTTTTTTAACTATTATTTTTACGAAGGGTTTTCTTTCAAAGGGTCATTTGTCGTGCCAGTTTTCATTACCCGACCTGTCATTCATAAATAATTCATTAGTGCATAACGAAACTAGGCATACATCTGTAGTAAAAAAGGTGACTAGTCCCTAATTTTGTAATCTTTATGTACAGGTTTATAACTAATTGTACATAAGCTCGTGTGAAATGATTTGAAAGTGTAAAAATATTAGTTAAGTTAGCAATTAGGTATAATTCCATCATTAAATTAATGTATCTATTTTCATACTGACGTTTGATTACCCGAATACCTTTAATATTACTTAACAGTTGCTTTAAGTTTCAAATTGACAGTCAAAAATCAATTTTAATACCTAACCTTAAAGTCCAAATGGCGCCGAAATATATGAAACTCAATTCACAATAGATATCATAGCAGACACTGACGTACAGCCTGACGCACCACACTAATTGTCCTGTGTGTTCAAAGCAAATCTTTGCCCTGCGCGGGAACCGAACCCGCAACCTCACGCTTCGCAGTCGGCTCAACACCCACTACGCCACTGATGCCTTGAAAATAGCTATGATAATAAACTGATAATAGATAATAAATATCCCGTTATACATTATAATACAGATCAAAGAAGTTGGGCATTTAAGAAAATAAAAAGAAAAACTATAAATATATATATATATTTATTTCCGAAATAAAATAATACATATAGTTACATTTCAAATAATAAAGCATCGTGTTTTAAGCGCATAAATCTCATAGGCATAATTATTGGTGTTACACACTTCAACATAGCAGAGTTTACATTTTATAATTAAGTACCTAGTACATAATAATAGTATTTAGCATAAAAGTACAAAGTACATTATATAGTAATATAATAATAAAATTATTTCAAGCTTTGGAATGATTATTAAAACAAATAATTGCAAAGTATATCACAAGTATATCATACGACAAACATACAAATGTAGTAAAAAGGAATTGAACAACTTACAATGAAATATTACTTAAATGAAGGCCACAGTTTCCATGAGAATTACATTATAATGATTTATAAAAATTCAATTTTCATAATGATGGCCACGGGTTTTAAGGTTAATAACATATTATGAGTAATTACTATTATTAGCTGAAAATTACAAAGGCCACAAATAGGATAATTCATCATGACTATAATTACTTTTACATTTTAATGAAATTGGACTATGGCTACAGATTTTATAAGAATTACATTTATATAATTATTTAATTAAACAATGGCCACTGATTATGACAATAACATATTATGACATTTACATTTTATGTAATTACATGGCCACAAATGTTATGAGAATGACGTATTACGACTATTACATTTCAGTATGACTATTAAAGAAGATCAAAGGTTATGATCATTGGTTCCAAAATGGTTCCAGAAATAATATTTCTGGCATTTCCATGTTATAACGATTACATTTCTATAAGTAATTACATGGTGGCCAAAGCTTATTGTAAGAATTACATACTATGACTATTACATTTCATTCTGACTATTGAAAATTAATGATAAAAGTAGGCCTATGGTTATAAAATGGTTGAGTTTAATTATGTATTAACAAAAATAGTTGATACGGTATAACCATTTACATCAATTAGCAGGTATAATTACAATGAGTTAGATTATACTGTTTGAAAACATATTAGTAGTTGGATCTTTTAACTATTACATTAATTTCCATAGTATAATTACATGATGGCTACAAATTATTACCAGAATTACATAGTAATAACTATTACATTGCATTCTGACTATTGAAGGAGATCGGTTACTAAAGTGAGTATAGGTATTATGGTTATTGGTTAAGATAGCATGGACAGTGTGAAAATGTTCTTACCTAGAACAATATTAGTAGTACGTTAGAATTCTACGGAGCGGTACCGATGATCTCGAATTTTACCCCGTTTTCGTGGAGGTTTTTAATAAGGTTTGTATCCTTGAATGCAAATCCAGTGGTCAGCACACCGCCGCTGGAACCAAAACAACCATTTTAAAAGTGGGAACTGATCACGGACGTCTGGATCAGGTGATCTGGAGCTGGAACTCTGTGGCGGATTATAGACTAACCCTCCTCACGAAAGTGAGGGGACACTCGTGCTCAGCAGTGGGACGATATAGGATGACACACACGATACAGTATTAAGTATATCGGTTATGCAACCTATACCTAGGTGGGTTGGCCCGACGTGGGTTTGCAGATGCAAATCGTAGTCCATTTGCAATTTGCGAGTTACCGGAAGAATTTCCGGTCTCCAGCTCATTAATTTATAGCATTAGTTATTTCATTAGTTTCCAGCGAAATTACTGGACATATGAGACTTTACAGCCGATTTCTCAGGGTGAAGAGCGCAGTGCAGTGCCGCGCAAGATTATGCAATGCAAAGTTCTAGGTGGCAAATTGTTATGGGCGGTCGTAGCGCTTACCATTAGGTGACCGACCTGCTCGTCTCGTCGCTCAATCATATCAAAAAATGCGTCTATAAAACTAATCGACTATAGTCTCGTATCATATCTTGGGCACGCACACCGTCCAGTTAACTTAATGTTTGCAGGTCCATAGTGGTGGTGGCCTTATTATTAAGGTCGGTACTCACTTGCCCGGCATCTTGTCACTCTCCTCCAGCACTGTCAGCGCGGAGTACAGCAAGGCTTTCACGGTGGCTCCGTAACCGGGGTTCATACCAGACACCTGCCGATCGAGTGTTTTAAGTAACTAGAAGTTTGCAATTCTTGGGAAACTGCGATTAGGGTTCCTTACCCAAAGAGTAAAACGGGGCCCTTTTACTAAGACTTCGCTGTCTGTCTGTTTGTTTGTCTGTCTGTCACCAGGCTGTATCTCCTGAACTGTGATAGTTACATAGTTGAAATTTTCACAGCTGATGTATTTCGGTTGCCAACAACAACAACAAATACTAAAAAAACAGAATAAAACCAATATTTTTGGGGGGGCTCCCACACAATAAACATTTTTTTTTTCTCGTTTTTGCTCGATATTGATAACGGCAACAGTTAGACGCTTGAAATATTCACAGAATACTTAGTTACATATTCACGTTACAAATAAATGATTACAAAAAAAAATATTGTCTTTTTTATAGATAATGGTACGGAACCCTACTTGCGCGAGTCCGACTCGCACTTGGCCGGTTTTGTTATATGGAACGGCTGTTTTATAACTATATTACTAGTTGACTGCTGAGAACACACACGTTTGTGTTTTTTATAACGTTACGGCAACCGAAAACACGCCAAATGACTGAATGTTCTTACCCTAGCCACCAAAGTCTTGTCGACAGGCTTGGTGATATCGGTTCCCTCTTTCCATCCATCCGCATAGAGACCCATCTGGAACCGGCTCTGCGCCGTCACGGCGGCCGAGGGCCCCGAGGTGCTGACGATCCCACCAGAGAAGAACCGGGGGTATTTGAGAAGGAGGTCCCGTGTGAAATTCCACCTGGAAGTAGGGGGATAAACTTAAGTCAAAATCGACAATCTTTAGGACCACGAGAGGACACTTCTAAAAGAGAAGAAGAAGAAGAAGAAGAAGATATTAACATTAGTACAATTAACATCAAAACTAAATGATGATCAGGCAAGTTTCATAAATTATGACCGGCATTTAATGCATTAAACGTTGGTCACAATTATTTTCAATACAATCTCATTTCTAAAATTTGTCATAACTCCCTGCCCCTCACTGAATAATAATAATAATCGTCGCACTGCTGAGCCCTGACCGGGGCTATGCAGCACGGTGCGGATCAGCTCGAGTTCGTTTCATTTTGACGTTTAATTGCCACGGGACTCGTCATTCGTATTGAAATGACAAGTACCGTGGCAATCAAACGTCAAAATGAAA
Organism: Campaea margaritaria; assembly: GCA_912999815.1. NCBI lineage: Eukaryota > Metazoa > Arthropoda > Insecta > Lepidoptera > Geometridae > Campaea > Campaea margaritaria. The sequence continues at coordinate 11,661,961 of OU538797.1, read as the reverse complement.
CGAACTCGAGCTGATCCACACCGTGCTGTTTAGCCCCGCTGGCTCCCGTAGTGGATTATGGCCTAACCCTCCTCACAAAAGTGAGGGGAGATCCGTGCTCGAAACGTAACTCTCTCTCTTTATATCTTCACTAACTTATATCTCCCTCTTAACTTCCGTTCGCTACGCCCGATCACATTTTTCGTAACGCATTCACCAGCTTACTCCCCAAGTCAAGCGTGCGTAGAGAAGTTTTACTTCAATAAGCCACTTTACTTGGTCATAACGGCGATGAAGGCCGCCGCCAGCAGGAGCCCCAGGGCGCCGAGGAGGCCGTCGAGCTGCAGGTAGGCCTTGAACTGCGCGGGGCGGAGCCCGGCCGCGTGCAGGCGGCGCTGCGTGCGGTACACCACGGAGCCGTCGGCGCCGGGGAACGGGACCGACCAACGCTTGTTCTTCATGTGCAGGACGCGTCTGGAACGAACACAAATAAGGGTTAACTCTTCGAATTTCACACGGACTGCTTACCCAATTTTATATTTTATCATAAATCCTGCCAAACAACGATTTAAAAGTCTACTGTAGATTAATATTATAATAAATAGTAATTATTTACTATCATGTTTGATATAAAATTGATTTATTTTATTTCCAAGCGTAGCACTTTGCTCGTCGCTGGACAATTGTTCTATAAGTGCAAATTGTTTAAGGCTAGTGTACCTATTACAGTATCCATGATATATTTAAAAAGCTATTAGATTTCCGTGCAAAATAAAATATTAATTAATCATTAATCAGTTCATTAGTAGATGATATTTGATTTATTTTTCTCTATACCTGAGACTTCAATGTTTGACTTATAAAAGTGCATTATTTTTGCCTACTTGTGTCTAATAAATGATTTGAGTTTTATTAACAAGTGTAGAATAGAATAAAATAGAAAAACTCTTTATTGTACACCAAAAAAATAATTAAACACAGTACAGAAGAATTACAATAGGTAAACAAGGGTAGTACAATGGGCGGTCTTATCGCTGAAAGCGATTTCTTCCAGACAACCTTTGGATGGATAGTAAATAACATTTTAATGTACTAATTTAATATTTTTTGCATCTTGATAACAAAGTCCAAGGAACGTATTTCCGTATGGCCAGGAAAATTCAGAGTACTTGTAAGACAATTTGAAATACGAAGGTCAGACTACAACTGCTGTGAGCAGCGGCTTTTTTATGTATCTCCAATCAAAATGAAAATGGCGATAATTTGCCAGTTTGTACACACTAAAAGCGTGACTTAAATGCGGGTTTATGTCACAAGTGCTATAAAATAGTATACGATTTTCGTGCCTGCTGAAAACACAACTGTTGTGTTTTTCATAACTTGCCGCGAGTGCGGGAAAACACTACGGTGTGTGCAGAGCCGCACACGTGGCTAGACAATAAAATCAGCTCAGCACTCATTGTAAAGTTGTCTATTATTATTATAATAGGCTACATAAGTCACGTGTCGTAATTACACTAATACATACTGCGGCATCAGCTTAGGCTGGAGCGGCGGCAGGGGGGTGGGGTACAGCTTCCGCCGAATACTGCGCAGCTCCCCCCAGTGCGCCAGGCTGTAAGCAGGGGGGGGGGGGGTGAATGTTTGTAGTGTAGCCTACCAACTGACTTGAATTAGACATTTTGACATGAAAATATATAAACTTAACTCGAAAATATGCACTAATTGTGCGGAGACAAAATATTAAAAAAAAACTGCCATTTCTTTATGGAATAAAACGTAGATTTGGAGGTCAATAGTCGCACTATGCAGCGGTGGCCGGTTCCAAGATAAAGGCGGGTACCCACCCCAGCACCAGCGAGTCCCACGTGCCGCGGTTGATGGCGCCGCGGCGGCGCGCCTCCGCGCGGAGCTCCTCCGGGATGGAGGAGCTCAGGTACGACTCCACGCTGTTCACCGTGCCTGGGTGGCGGAAGTCACGTCATTAAAACCGTGACAATACTTATAAAACCATCATCATCAACCCATGTCAAACCACTGGTGTAAACGGGTCACTATTTACTAGCGGGTAATTTGGGAAGATGGGTCAAAATTGACATTCAAAATTTGACCTTATCATCCAACTATCTATATATAATACACGCTTTTTCCTCGTTGGGATAGGCAGATACTACATCTCTCCACATGCTACGATCCCAGCGGAAAGCAGTACACCAACTTCCTGCTACCATCTACTTGTTTCTGGAACTCCAAACCAATAAGCTAATAAAACCGCGTGTAAGCGCGTGTAGGCGTATAATACCTATATTTAGCGATAATTTTTGTGGATAATAGCAATCAGTGTTTAGAAAAAAACGACTTACAAAAAAAATCAACAAGCCTCTATCACTTACCTCCGAAGTTCTGCTGCAGGAATATGACCCCCATGTCGTTGGGAATACTGTCGAACCCGCACGCACTTATTACGTACACGCCCACCTCACGCGCTGCGTCATCATACTTCAGCTGCATTGTTTCTATGAACTGCAACGAAAAAGGATAAGATAGTATTATCCCATGGGAACCGTTGACTTTTACGGGATAAAAAATATCATATGTGGTAATCCAGGTAATAAACTATCTGTGCGCCAAATTTCATCAATTTCCGTTCAGTAGTTTTTGCATGAAAGAGTAACAAACGTCTATCCATCCATCACCACATTTATAATATTAGTAGGAATAAGATAGGATATGACAGAAAGTTGTTCTTTCTCAGTAGAATAGAATAGAATAGAAAACTCTTTATTGTACACCAGAAACAAAAATAAATATAGTACAGAAAAATGACGATAAAAAATTATTTATAAAAAAAAAAAATTATAAATTATAATTATTATTAATTATAGTAGTTATTAGTTACCTGTGGTTCGCCAGTGACGTCGACGTGGTGTGTACCGCTCGCCACGGCCGCCGCGACGACCGCCTCGCCGTACAGCCGGTAGGGGCCGCAGCAGTTGGCCACGACTCGCGCTTGGCTACACATCTGCTTCAGAGACTCGGCATCGTTGACGTCAGCGACGATGATCTTCACGTGGCTCTGGTCTTCGGCTGGAAGAAATGGAATTGATTCCATTGCCGGAACTCTTTCAGGGCGAGATATTTTGAAGGTTATAGACATTTTTGGCGTGAAGGGACTTTTTGGGAGAGTGATATTTTGAGAAACGGACATTTTTAATTATTTTTTTGCTGTTAGTTTTTTTTAACCTCTTTGATTCCACTGCTAGGCAAAGGTCTCCCCCATCTTCTTCCACTGATCTCGCTATATAACTTTTTTTTGAAATATTAATATAATGAAATTAATAATAAATAATAACTCGCCACAATTACATATTACATTAAACCTGAGATGCTTATATTTAAAAAAAATTAAAAAAAAAATTATTAAACTAATGAGGCCACTCAATGTACTACCTGTTTGTTAAATGTATATTTTTAAGTGTTTATTTAACCTTTATGGTGTTTAATAAAGAATTATTCTATTTTATTGAATGATAAAGAATTTTCTTTTCAATTCTATAACTACCGGGAAATAGTCTCTAGCAAGGAGTCCCCCACTCACAGGTAGTCTCGGCAACAGAGCGCATCAGGTCCTCCAGCTTGGACTGCGAGCGGCCCGCGACTCCCCACGTGAGCCCCGGGTGCTTCGGAGCCAGGCGCGCCATCTCAAGCGCCGCGTGCTTCCCCGTGAAGCCGGTGGCGCCGAATATCACCACGCTTAGTCGCGACATCTGTGAACGGACATTTCCTTTTTCAAACTAAAACTTTCATCAATTACTCTATACTATATTTGAAGGGCATTGTTTCCAGCGAAATTCTGGGCATATGAGGCTTTAGAGCCGATGTCTCAGGGTGACGAGCGCAGTGCAGTGCCGCGCAGGATAATGCCATGCAGGGTTCTGGTTGGAGTGCTGTGACTGTTATGGGCAGGCGTAGCGCTTACCATCAGGTGAACGACTTGCTCGTCTCGTCACTAAGTCAAATAAAAGAAATGCAACCTAAACATGCAACAGAACAAGAACACAACACGCATGTGCATTTTAAACAAGCATGCAAGCACCTACAACGAGTGCTGTTTCATTTAACCTACTTTTTATTTACACATATGGAATTCATTCCATAATTTATGGAAATATGAATCACGTAAGTATAAGCAGGTACCTAGGTGCATTGTGTGTTCGATCACATATCTATGTGAATATTGAAGGTGTCCCCGTATTATTTTGAATTGAATGTGCGTGACGAGGACTCGACCCAAAGACATGTTTAACATGTCAACTGCTGAACCAGTTTTTACATTTTGCAGGATTATGCAATGCAGTGTTCTGGGTGGCACTGTAACTGTTACGGGCAGGTGTAGCGCTTACCATCGGGGAAACGACTTGCTCGTCTTGTCACTTAGTCAAATAATAGAAAAAGCCATTGGCACCAACTTGAATAATTCTCAAGCACGGAAATTATGTAGGTACCTACTTACCCACTGATTTTACATATTCACGTTTTTATACGCTAGTAGGTAAAAACCTCGCATTTTTTAGCGAGTTATTATAATTTTAGAATTTGTATAAATAATCCGTCCAAAGGTTATCTGATTGTCGGTAAGATAACAAATTAGTCATTGTATTACTATCATGCATGTACTTATAGTGTATGTTCTAGACAATTTTGTCTTATTTAGGTAATGATTGTGAATTAATCTGTTTACATATTAGTAAATGAAGATAAGCCCTGGAGGTCACAGAAAAAAATTATACATTGATCTAGGTGCCTGACACACTTATCATGTACATCCTACTTTTTAATTAATAATATAATAATAATCTTTTATTGTTTTAACTAGATGGACCTCATATTTTTACCCACATTCACTATTAATCCCATAAGTACCATACTATTTTACTGCATGCTCTAGCCTTTTGTCTTTTATGTCAATAGATCCAATTTTATTTGTTTCTTATTTACAGAATGAAAAAAGGGCTATGTAACCATTTGCAAACATGCCACCTTAGTTGTTCTTTTACAGATACATTTTTTTTTATTTAATCAGACTTATCAACTAGTTGGTACAACTTTCTGGCGGTATCCAAAACTTCCGAGAGTGGATCCACTGGTATACTGTTGTATCTACCTACATGTTATGCTCAGGTTATATACATTTCGCTAATTGACATTCGGGCAAGGACAAACCAAAAAACACAGCTATGCATATTTTATAATAGTGAGTAATCAGTTACATCATCATTGGATTAGGCAAAAGCTTACTCAACTTACATTGGTTTGTGTAGCTAGCACCTTATAGATTAACAAGCTCATTCCAATGTGGGCAGACATCTACTCTCCGTAGGAGTCTACATTTGTAATGTAAAAAGGTAAAGTTTATATGTTGGTTTGTGACTTCGTAGGGGGTAATTTTCGGAACTAATAATCTGATTTTAATAATTACTTTAACAATAGGAAGCTACATGGTCCCCGAGTGTTATGGCCTTAGTTTTATTCCTGGGAATTCTGTAGTTAAACGGAAATCCGCAAGGTGCGGCTTGTAGTCTTTAATAATTATGAACTACGTACGTAGCAACTATATTCTCTATACTAGTAGTATAGACAGAGGGTACTACGTTTTACCTTTTGATAATAATTACTTGACCCTACTGTCCTACCTTACATTTTAAAGTCAATAAGACCGGTTTTTATACATGATTCACAGTAGTACTCTTTGGTCAAAGAAAGCTGCAAACGAACCGACAGACCAGGCAAAACGAATTCAATTTAATTTATTAAATAATCGCTTACCGTGGAAGATTTTATTTTTGTTGAATCAAAGGCAAAGCTGACGGACGACCGGCCGGCACACACACACACCTATATAATGGGTGACAAGTTGACAACACTGACAACTGACAACAGTGACAACTAACAACCTGAAGTTAAAGAATGACAGACAACAAATGAAATGGAAATTAGTGATAGAACGAAACGTCATTAGTCTTGACGAAGTTAACTTTGACATACACTGACAATCTTCATACTTCATGAACTTCATATCCTATCTTCATCCTCGTACACAATTTTGTTCGTGGCTCTAATATAACTAACCTATATTTTCGGAATTATTTACGAAATGGAATTAAACGAAAGGATTTTGCACTATCTAAATGAATATGAGAAAGTTGATACATTGAATCTGGCAAGTGAGTTTGGTGAAGATCACCAGAAAATAGTGGGTGCTGTGAAGAGTTTGGAAGCCCTGGACATGGTAGTGTCTGAAGCTGTGAAGAGTTCTCGATGGGAGCTGACTGAAGAAGGCAGGTTGGTAGCTGACAAGGGGAGCCATGAAGCGGTTTTGTACAGGAGTATACCTGAAGGCGGTATAGCGCAAGCAGAAGTTATGAAGGTTGGTTGAAGTGGAAGATAAGACCTGATAACACCTCAAGTTATTGTCAGTTTTATAAATCAGAAGCGTGATGCTTACCATCAGCCAAACAATATGATTGTCTTTTCGCTCAATAGTATGAAAACACTAACAGTACATTGAAGGTACATACTTAAAAATGGTCTAGAAGATATAAAACAACTTGTTGAACAAGAGTCTAACATATCTAAATAGTGTGTTTGATGAAAATTAAAATCTATGGAACCGATTACAATACTCTTTTGTACCATGTAACAACTAAGATTTGACTTAAAAAAGGTCCATTTTCCCCGCCCCGAATGGTTTTGTGCAAGTTTTGGGAAACATATTCAATTTGCATCAAAATCAATTAAAAAGAATCTGAAACAACTAATAAAAACTAAATGCACTGCCAGTAGATAGGAACTAATTTCTAATATCAATTTAACTAAGGATCACCAATAAAATTACAGGATACATGTAGTACCTTTATTTTCAGACTGTACCAAATGCCAAAGTAGGATTCAGCAAAGCGATGTCCGCAGGATGGATACAAATCGACAAATCCGGAGGAGCTCCTCTTGTCAAAAGAAAAGTAAACACCATCACAGACACAGTACAAGACCACTTAAATGAAATAAGGAAAGGCATTGACAACCTCCCAGATAACATCCGAAATGATTACAAGAAACGGAAACTGTTAGAACAAGTCACGGTAAAGAGTTTCTTGTTAGCAAAAGGTCTTCAATTTTCAACGACAATAAAGAAATTGGAAACAGATTTAACGAGTGAAATGTTGCTGACTGGGTCGTGGAAAAGTTTGCAGTTCAAGCCTTATAATTTTGATGCATTGGGTAAGATAAACTGTGCTTTTAATACATTCACTACTGAACCGTTTTACTTTTTTTGCTCTTTTGTGAATTTTCACACAACATGTGTGTTTACTGGCGTTGTGTCGTAACTAAACTCAATCAGCTGTGCACACAACTGGTGTGATTAAATGGTCAATACAGCAGTGCGGTTTCGCACACCATACTATTGCTTGCAGTTAAATTATGAAAACAGACATGTGTGTTTTCAGGAGTGAATGTGTTAAAGTTTGCATCTATGTTTTGAAACTCAATATATTAACACTTTCACTGCTGAGCCGATTTGCTTGTCTAGCCCCTAATGTTAATGTTAAGTATTTATTAAAATTACACTTTAATTCCACAGGCCAGCCTCCAGAATGTGGCCACCTCCACCCACTCCTCAAGGTTCGCTCCGAATTCCGTGAAATCTTCCTTGAAATGGGTTTCTCAGAGATGCCGACTAACCTCTACGTAGAAAGTTCTTTCTGGAACTTCGATGCGCTGTTCCAACCTCAACAGCATCCTGCCAGAGACGCTCACGACACATTCTTCATCTCATCTCCAGCCACATCCACAGACTTCCCACAGGAATACTTGGAGAGAGTGAAGAAAGTGCATAGCGAAGGTGGTTACGGATCACAGGTTAGTTCGGTTGAAAGTTAAATTGAACATAGCTACTTTGCCTACCTCAGTTTCTCTGTAACTATTTTATTAAATAAATAATTGATTGATTAATTATAAAAGTCATAGAAAGAAAAGTTTTAAACATTTGCGAATTGAATACATTTTTACTAGACAAAGACAGTTTTTATTCATGCACAATATAATACTAAAACAAACAAAATGGCAGTTAAGGAAATGGTTAAAAAAATATTTTTTTTTTTAATTGTCTAATTATTTATTGTTGTTTAGCTGTGTGCAGGTGTTTGCTCTGAGTATTGGTTCTGGAATTATAGTCCTCATAGTTTCTGATTTCCTAGATACTTCTAACCTACCTACCTAGGGTTCTGACTTCCTCAATAGGTGTCAGAATTTATAGCAAATTAAAGATATCACCCAATCTGTTCCAGGGCTACAGATATGAGTGGAAGATCGAGGAGGCGCAGAAGAACCTCCTCCGCACCCACACCACCGCCGTCAGCGCCAGAATGCTATACAAGCTAGCGCAGCAGAAGCCGTTCACTCCTCAGAAGTACTTCAGCATTGACAAGGTAGATATTTTAATTGGGCTAATTCCCAAACATAATCTCCAAATTTTGTTCCCAGTCGGGTCCTCAATTTAGTTCCCAAAGAACTGCGTCTATGAAACTGGTGAAAAAAAATCATACAACATGAAGATTCCTAAATATTTTTTTTTAATTTTGATTTTCATTCTGAGGTCATGTCGTAGTTCAAATCTTATTCCCAATTTTCTGTCCCAGGTCTTCCGCAATGAAACTCTCGACGCGACCCACCTCGCTGAGTTCCACCAGGTTGAGGGTGTGGTGGCGGGCGAAGGCTTAGGGCTCGCCGACCTCATCGGGGTGCTGGACGCCTTCTTCAAGCGGCTTGGCTTCGATAGGCTGCAGTTCAAGCCTGCCTACAACCCCTATACGGAACCCAGTATGGAGATCTTCGCATTTCATACTGGTAAGTAAATATGTTACTGAGGAAGTATATGCAATGTTCTGGGCAGGTGTGGCGCTTCCCATCAGGTAAGCGACTTGCTCGTCTCGTCACTCAGTCAAATAAATAAAAAACAAAACAATTAGGTTGTTCACCTGATGGTAAGCGTCAAAACTGTACATTGTAAAATCATGCACAGCACTGCACCAAGCTCGTTACTCGGAGACTTTGGTTCAAAGTCTCATTTGCTCAGTAATTACAGTGTGAATATCTGGCAAAGGTGGTTTTCCCCAGGTGGACTCTTGCAGAAAGTTTCATTTATCTCCACTACCCACTTCATGATACACGAAAAATCTACTCTATCGCAGGTCTCGACAAATGGATAGAGATTGGCAACTCCGGGGTGTTCCGACCAGAGATGCTCCTGCCCATGGGCCTTCCAGAAAACGTCAACGTCATCGCCTGGGGACTGTCACTCGAACGGCCTACCATGATCAAGTACGGACTCAATAACATCAGGGACCTGGTCGGGCCCAAGGTTGACCTGCAAATGGTGCAGAACAACCCCATATGTAGACTTGATAAGTGAACTTTTGAATATATTGTTATTTAAAATTGAATTGGTTTTGTTTATATTTAAATTACCTAAATACATTGTATTCATGAGGGGCACCAAATCTATCTAATGTATAAAAGTGAATGCTTGTTTTCGTTTTCTATGCATACGCGCATCGTTATCAGATAGAAACTAAACCTAAAACGTAAACAAAGTCATGGGTAGCCGCTAGTAAAGCAAGGATTACACTACTCCATAAATACAAAAATGCTCAGTGATGTCCAGAACACCTTCCAGTCGGTTTAGTTGATTGAATGATACTAAACTTAATAAGTAGGTAGGCATACTCTTTGATTGAATGCAAAAAAAAACTTTCATCTACGATCTCTTTGCTTTTGCCCGTAGACTCCATATTTTTTTCAGTTCATAGAGTATATGTCTCAAAAAAAAAAAGAATTGGGATGATAACCTTTTTGCAGGCAACTTACATCTATAATCTAGTAAACTTGACTTTGTCACTAGATAATAACAATAACAATTATTTATATTAATTATTGTCGCAAATAATTTGTATAATTCACTTTTGCATGTCTTTTAAATAAATCATTAATAATGTCCTTCGCTACAAGCTTACTGAAGTCCGTTTTTAGAGAGACAAAAACCTTTAGACCTTTAATTTTTAAGAGATATTACGAAATACCGAAACATTTGGAGGAGATCGCCACCTCCCCTGATCCGAGCTTTTATAAGATGGTAGAATATTTCTACCACAACGCTGTGAAACAATGCGAGCCGGCCTTGTTGGAATATCTCAAAAAGCACATACACATGTCGGATAAGAAAAGGTGCCAGAGAGTAGCTGGGATTCTAAAGGTAAGCTGCGATATTTATTCATCATCTTCAAGACGTATAAGGGGACATCCATTAACACTTTCACTGCTGAGCCATTTTGCTTGTCTAGCCACGGGTGCGGCTCTGCGCGCGCCATAGTGTTTTCCCATACAACAAACACAACAGTTGTGTTTTGCCGTACTCGCGGCAAGTTATGAAAAACACGACAGCTGTGTTTTCAGAAGTGAACGCGTTAATTACGCGAGGCGATTTCGGCAATTCTTCGACCCCTAACCGAAATCCTCTTGGTGATATGTCGTGTGATTTTACTCGACCCCTCCCCCCACACCTAATCTCACGTGAGATTAAAAAAATGTAATTAAAAAATTAAAAATATGTTAAATGCAAATACATTAATCTGGGGTTAATATCGTTAGATTTATTTAAAACATTTTTTAGTTAATTTAACCCAGTTTCCTAGCTGTTTCAGTTTCTGGCGGAAAAAAAAAATTACGTGAAATAAATATAGTTACCACACAGTTGAGACACTGGACGGGTTGAAATTGCAGGTGATGGGATCTTGCAGTTCGTGCATTCAGTTCGAATTTCCTCTGCAGAGAAAGAATGGTGATTATGAGATTGTACAAGCGTACCGCTCGCAGCACAGCGTCCATCGGCTGCCTTGTAAAGGAGGTAAGTCTATTGTTGTCTTTATCAGCTCCGTAAGAGGATATGTTTGTGTGCTTTTAAATTATCCAATGACACTGTTCAAAGCCTCGATTAATGACCGATGATTTTATTCATAAATATTAAAAACACATGCATTTTTTGGAACCATGTTCCTATCGCACGGTACGGACTAAACGGATGGGGGCTGTATAGTGTAGACGGTTATCCATACCGCGTAAAAACGCGTCCTCAATATGGTGTGCAAAATATATACATTTTGAAGTTGGTGAAATTTATAATAGGTACATTCAAAGACACGGTCGGCTGTAGCGAAGTGCACCCAATACTTGTAACATTGCTAAGTTTAGCATTTCCCCAGGTATAAGATACTCGGAGGACGTGAACCTTGAAGAGGTGAAGGCGCTGTCAGCGCTGATGACCTACAAGTGTGCCTGCTCCAGCATACCCTTCGGCGGGTCTAAAGGAGGTTTGCAACAGAAAAAAATATAAATAAAAAAACTAATATAACACGCTTTAATAGCAAGCAGAGTAAAATAAAAGTAGAAAAATAATTAATTTGATGGTAAAATAGGGTGGGGTGCTTTTTATATTACATTTATAATCAACCTTTGATATCAATAAGTTCAATCACCCCCGATGGAAAGTTCTGGGTGACACGACACTAGCGGTTATGGACAGGCGTGGCTCTTACCATTAGGTGAACGGCTTGCTCGTCTCCTTAGTAGACATTAAAAAAGGTAATAGATAACTTGTTTCCAGGCGTAGCAATAAACCCTAAAAAGTACTCAGTGGCAGAACTACAACGAATTACAAGAAGATATACGCTGGAGTTAGCAAAGAAAAACTATATCGGTATGAATTTCTATTATTCCATTTTAATTATGTACCTATACATACAATTTTTTTATATATCCGGTGTTTTAGCGCCGCAAGTCAGTACACAGTTCCAGATAAAGTTTTGCCAAAAGAAACAACGTGTCATGAGCGCATATACATAGAACCTGACGCGGACTGACGTCCAAAGGATTATTTTTATCTAGGGAACCAGAAATTACGAGGACCATGGTCCCACAAGCACCTCGACTCATCAAATATCTGTGGTTCACACACATATTTTGTCCTGCGCGGATATTGAAACCATAACCTCACGGTATTTTTTATCCGCTTTTTACGGGACTTGGAGTCGTTCAACGACTGTCAGCCCCATAGTGTCCACGCTTACAATGAGTACCTTTTATTCGTAAATTTTGGTTATTTCAGGGGCTGGTATAGATGTACCAGCGCCAGACGTGAACACCTCAGGACGCGAGATGTCTTGGATCGTCGACACTTATGTCAAAACTTTAGGTAAGTAGGTCAATCAATCAATCAATCATCAACAACCCATATCGTCCCACTGCTGAGCACGGATCCCCCCTCAGTTTCGTGAGCGGGGTAAGGCCATAATCAACCACGGGAGCCCGGTCCGGATTGGCGAATAAGATGCCTACCTACCTCCGAAATAATTCTCGGGTAGGTGTGGGTTTCCTCAAGGTAAGGAGGTTTACCCGGTTTCTTTTGAGGTTTGCACTCGTCTACTTTCATAGTGAATATTGTCTTGATGTTTTAAATACTTAATCGTTACTTACAAACAAAACTTATTTACAAAGCCTAAGTTACGTTTTTCTAGTTCTAAAAATTCTAGTTGATAATGGTGTCTGTCCGTCTGATTGTATTCACCGATCATATATATATATGATCGATGTGTTGTATTTATTCCCAGGATACAAAGACCTGAACGCGGCTGCGTGCGTGACCGGCAAACCGATCAACGGCGGCGGCATCCACGGCCGCGTGGAGGCCACCGGCCGCGGAGTGTTCCTCTGCGTGCAAACCTTCCTCAGTGACAGCTACTGGACTGGACTCATCAAAATGGAGCCGGGCCTGAAGGTACACATACGCTTCACTTCCTTGAAATTCAGGGAACTTAAAAATCTCGACGTGGTCAGGAAAAGTCGATTAAATCAAGAGGAACCTGGATTTTTTAGTATACAATCGTCTCGTCTCGAAGGTGCAGACTGGTAGGCAGACCACCAGCCCGCTGGTCCAACGACCTTGTCAATTAGTCGGAAGGCAGTGGATACGTCTCGCACAGGACCGGAATAAGTGGCGTGGAGAGGAGGCCTATACCCAACAGTGGGTTGATATGGGCTGAGGTGATGATGAAAATCGCGATGACAATGAACGAATACTCGCTAATAGGAAGCAACATTATGCCTGAGTGGTAAAGGCTGCTTTTATCCTGCAGCTCTATCGGAAAAACTGAACTTCAGCACACAGATAGTACAGACTGTACATAACGTAATTAACCCCCAGGGTAAAACAGCTATAATCCAAGGATTCGGCAACGTGGGGAGTTACGCGTCCATCTACTTAGAGCAGGAAGGTGTTAAGATCATAGGCGTGGTGGAGTTCGACTGCGGCCTTACCAACCCGGACGGAATCAACTCTGAGGTGAGGATGGGGGGTGAAGTGGGGTTTAAACAATTGATAATATTCGGGTAATTCTGATAATATTACATGGGTTTCTTTTCTATTTTTACATGACTGAGGCGCTGGTTTTTGGTGTGATTGTTTGGGCAGTAAATATTTTCCATTAAGTATTCCTAATGTTTTTAGAATCAATCAATTAGATCTGACTAAATTTCCACTAATCTGGACCGCGGCCCCGTCGTGGATTATGACCTAAACCTCACGAAAGTGAGGGGAGACCCGGCCAGCAGTGGTCCGTTATGGGTTGTCGGTGAAAGTTCCATGTGATCCAGGAGCTGATGAAATACAAAGTCCAGAACAAGGGCAGCGTGAAGGGTTTCCCCGGCGCCACGGAGACCACCCAGGACGTCATGTACGAGCCATGCGACATACTCATTATGGCGGCGATGGAGAAGTCGGTCACCAGTGAAAACGCGGACAAACTGCAGTGCAAGGTTCCTTTTCTAGCTTTCAAAATTGGGTTAAAATTGAATGCGAGGTTTGACCTGAACAAACTACTAAGGGATACACTTAGGATAGGAACGGAAGACGCTTCACTTTTTGTTTATTTTCTTATTTCACTAGAAAACGCCTGAACACAACAAAAGTGACGAATCTATGTCCATTCGGTATCGTTCATTCGTTCTGAATGAATGAAAAATTAAACCGTCTGGTTAAGCATTCTTTATTAATTCCCGACGCAAACAAAGGAGTGTTATAAGTTTAACGAGTGTATCTGTGTGTCTGTCTGTTGCATCGTAGCTCCCAAACGGATGAACCGATTTATATTATTTTGCTATTTAATTCAATTTTCGCGAAGCCAAACGGAGGACGCCAGACTTCAACAAAATGAGCCGAATTAGTCTAGCCGTTCTCGAGTTACACATTATTTTTACTTTTATTTCAATGAGTAACTAGACTAGCAAGTCGTTCAACCGACGGCAAGCGGCAGGTGGTGGCGGAGGGCGCCAACGGGCCGCTGACGCCGGCGGGCGCGGCGCGGCTCGGCGCGCGCGGCGTGCTGGTGCTGCCGGACCTGCTGGCCAACGCGGGCGGCGTCACCGTCTCCTACTTCGAGTTCCTCAAGAACCTCAACCACGTCAGCTTCGGCAAGCTCAGCATCAAGTTCTGGCGGGACTCCAACACGGCGCTCTTGAGTGAGGACCTTCTTTTCCGGTCTTTGGCGGCCTCCGTGGCCTTAGTGTGTGGTGAGCCTCCTGCAAAGCGTGAGGTTGCGGGTTCGATTCGCAGGGCAAGGATTTATCTAAACTACATGTATATGCTCCGAGTCTGGGTGTTTGTGGGACCATGGTCCTCATAGTTCCCGATTCCCTTGATACAGGGAATCCCGATTAGAGATCAGAATCTATGTGTGTGATCGTGACGCGTCATTTATTTATTTATTTTATATTATTGAGTAAGGTCGCGTTTGACTAACGTCTCGCTTGAAGTCGAGCAACGTTGGTAAACGCTTTCCTGCAAGTGACATTCACTCGGAACTCGACGTTGTGACTCGAAGAGTTCTTCCAAACGATTTCCCGCATCCTATCGTCAACCTTCTAGCGTTATGAGAGGATGATACGAGGCGTGAGGAGGATTAGGCCATATTCCACAACGGAGGCCCGGGCCGGATAGGTTGATCACATACCTCCGAAATAATTCTCGTGTATGTGAGTTTCCTCGACACGTTTTCCTTCACCGAAAAGCGAGTAGTAATTACGTACATGTTTTACAAGAAACACATTGGTGGGTACGTACCCGCACTGGGATTTTAACTGACGACCTGTTCCTCGCTGCTTTTTTTCAGAGCATTCCCATCGCGTACTAAAAGACAATGATTTTAGATTCCGTGGAGACGTCCCTGAAAGCGGCCGAGATGTGTGCGAAGATAGAACCGACGCCGTTGTTCCAGTCGATGATCACTGGCGCCAGTGAGAAGCATATAGTCAACTCGGGCTTGGAGTATTCCATGGCGAACGCTTGCGCGGTTCGTATCACCTTTACCGACTATAGGCCAGTAAACAAGTATCATTTTAACACGTTCCCTGCTGAAAACACAACTGTGGTGTTTTTCATAACTTGCCGCCAGTACGAGAAACCAAAACTGTGGTACCGTGTTAGCTGTATGGGAAAATACAACGGTGTTTGCAGATCCGTACAGTCCTGTGGCTAGACAAGACAATCGGCAGTCAAATGGTTAATGTATCACTAGCTGCGCCCCGCGGGTTTACCCGCTACTGAATGCAGGTGTTTGAGGTCTCGTTTCATATGTTCCAGACCGTTATGTCTGCCGCCAAGGAACACAACCTCAACTTGGACGTTCGGACGGCGGCGTACATCACAGCGATAAAGAAGATATTCGTCACTTATGACGAACAAGGGCTGGCGTTCTGAACTATCCTCATATACGACGTTGTGGTAGCTTGTCTTCAGTTCACTGCTGAACCGGTTTTTACATTTGGGCACCGTTATAGACCGTGTGTGTTTTCCAGCAATGGCGTGCCGTCTGTGTGAGCCGCACTGTAGTAGCGCCGCGTTAAACACACACGTCTGTTTCGGCGCACTGCCGGCACGTAAGCTGCGCTAACACAACAGCTGTGTTTTCCAGGGCCCGCGTAACGTTATAAAAAACAAATGTCTGTTTTTTCAGCAGTCAACGTGTTAAAAGACCTACGCAGACCAGGGACAGTCCTCTGGGGGTACTCTTTTATCCGTCATCATAGATCGCTTACAACTGCATGCAATAAGGCACATTACAGCTTGAAAGGTACAAAAAGCTTAGTGGATTTTGTCCTCGAACAAGGTCTATGCAGGCCTTAACTTGGAGAGTGTATCAACTAACTGCACGCGTCTACGTTATCTAGGGATTTTTCATTTCCTATGTACAGGGAATCCTAGTTAACGGTCAGAATTATTATTTTTTATTAATTGACTGGTGCAGATGTTTTATTAGCAATTATCTTTTAGTGCTTTAAGTAATTTTTAAAGTCATGTATCATACTTTTAACTAATTTATTAATTCTGCTAAATATGTTGTACTATGTAGTTTTCGTTAATTTATTTTGTTATTTAATATAATAGCGAACTGGTGTATTTTATTATTATTCTAATAGAGCTGAAAATAAGGATTGTTCTTGCGGCGGTCGAAGATGTTGATATTTTTCGCAGCACACTACAATAAGTATTTTTGGTGTTTATATGGGTTTATGAAAATATTATAAAATAAATACTTTTATTATATTTGAAATATAGTATTTTATTAGAAATCTACATAATCTAATCTGATATTTCATGATAATTTTGATGAATATTGCCACTAAAATAAAATAACCCTAATGTAAAATTGTTATTTTGAGACATCTTATTGGCACTTGTGAATATGATGTTATAATATTGGTCGTGAGAATAGATTATTTTATATTGTACCTTATGTGGTATAAAAAGAAATCACAAAAATCAACCTCCCCGTAAAGTGTCATGATGCTATCTTCTCTGACGGGCGTATTTCCGAAGCCCTGGTAGATTTAATAGAGTTTCCTTTTCCTGTGCAAGATTCAGCCATTAATCACCACTTGAAAGGGAAATGTCCCTTTTCAAACTCAAACCATAATCAGTTAATCATTGGTTTAGTAGATCATATTAGATTTATGTTTTATTTTTCTCTAAATGTTTGACTTGTGAAAGTGCGTTACTTTTGCCTACTTGCAATAAATGATTTGAGTTTCAGCAATAATGGCAACCCTACGTCCTAGCATGTTCCCGATTCTGCTTAAACCACGTAACTGTTTCCCTAATGGCCACATCAAAGGGCGTGAATTCGAAATCCTTATACAAGGAGCGCAGTTTCTTATTGGAAGCTGTTTTCTTGTATTGTCCGTCAGCCTGAGTTGTGTCGTACACTAACTCCCCAGTGTACCCGTGGGCTGCCTTGATCTTTTCTGCGACGTAGCTTATTGGAACTTCGTCTTTTTCGTCAACTGGAAAAGGGAAGAAAAATATTAGGTTTCATCATCATCATTCTCAACGACGTCAACCTATATTCATTTTCGTGAAGAGGATTGTACTATATTTAGAATAGAATAGAATAGAATAGAAAAACTCTTTATCGTACACCAGAAACAAAAATAAACACAGTACAGAAAAATTTAATGAAAAAAAAAAAAACAAACACAGAAAATTTTTATTTCAATAAGTTCTATTCTTTGAGTACCTTGTGTATTTCTGAACTGGTGTACAATAAAGTGTTTTCTATTCTATTCTATTATGCCATAATCTATCACGGGGGCCCGATCTGGATTGGTGGATAACTTACCAACGTAAGAAATAATTCTCGGGTAGGTTGGGTCTTCTCACGATGATAAGAACATTCCAAATCCGTTACAAATTACGGAGTTTTGAGGTAACAAATATAATAAAATATTAAATTATAAACGAATTTAGAACTTTGTCTTTTGAAGTCGTTTAAAATGGTGTGTTTGTGTGTGTGTAAAGAGTCTCACCTGATAATATAATCGGTTCGATGCTGTCGTAGTGCCGCAGCACCCAGATGAACAGCTTGGCCAGGTCGAGGGAGTAAATGAACTGCCGCAGCGGCTTGCCGCTCCCCATCACTGTGAACGTCGGGTCCCCTGCAACCGGCAGGCCGTGTCATCAACTCCGTGTGCGGGCAACTATCAATCATTTTTATCTTGTAAAAACATACAGCATATTTTATTTTTTATTTATTTAACTGATTGACGAGACGAGCAAGTCGTTCATCTGATGGTAAGCGCTACGTCTGCCCATAACAGTTACAGTGCCACCCAGAATTTTCGACAAGAACGTATCATCTTCTCGGTGGAGATAACACGTTCCTGTCAAATATGAGCGGTATATACGTAATCATCACTCGGTTTCCGGTGAAGGAAAACATTGCGAGGAAACTCACATACCTGAGATTTATTTCGGAATTATGTGATTCATCAATCGGACCGAACAAGTTTAATCACTGGTTTTAAGTATGGTAATTTTCATATTAATCGCCACATCCCACTGCTTTACATTTCAGGCCAACGGCCTTATGGGAAGACTTCTTTACGTTCAAAGATTCCGTAACATAGATAGATATACGCACGCACTCACACACGCACACGCACGCGCACACACGCGCGCTACAGATATAGTAGACGCGGCGACAATGGCTGGTACAGGCGGTGAGCTCTAACGCCGTCGGGGCCGCGGAAGTCCACTCTCGCACCCGAAGCCCCGACAACAAAGGCGTCCCGGTGGAACACCCTGGGGTTTAGTGGGTATACCCGTCAGACTGGCGGGGGGAGTCCCACATAGCCACCCGGCCCTCACCCGGGTCTGGTGGTATGCGTAATGCATTCCCCAGGTACCTCTCCGCACGGCGTCGTCCATGCGGCGCACGAGCGCGGGCACGACGTGCGCGGCGCGCGGCCGGAAGTGGTCGCGGTACCTCTCCGCACGGCGTCGTCCATGCGGCGCACGAGCGCGGGCACGACGTGCGCGGCGCGCGGCCGGAAGTGGTCGCGGTACCTCTCCGCACGGCGTCGTCCATGCGGCGCACGAGCGCGGGCACGACGTGCGCGGCGCGCGGCCGGAAGTGGTCGCGGTACCTCTCCGCACGGCGTCGTCCATGCGGCGCACGAGCGCGGGCACGACGTGCGCGGCGCGCGGCCGGAAGTGGTCGCGGTACCTCTCCGCACGGCGTCGTCCATGCGGCGCACGAGCGCGGGCACGACGTGCGCGGCGCGCGGCCGGAAGTGGTCGCGGTACCTCTCCGCACGGCGTCGTCCATGCGGCGCACGAGCGCGGGCACGACGTGCGCGGCGCGCGGCCGGAAGTGGTCGCGGTACCTCTCCGCACGGCGTCGTCCATGCGGCGCACGAGCGCGGGCACGACGTGCGGCCGGAAGTGGTCGCGGTACCTCTCCGCACGGCGTCGTCCATGCGGCGCACGAGCGCGGGCACGACGTGCGCGGCGCGCGGCCGGAAGTGGTCGCGGTACCTCTCCGCACGGCGTCGTCCATGCGGCGCACGAGCGCGGGCACGACGTGCGGCCGGAAGTGGTCGCGGTACCTCTCCGCACGGCGTCGTCCATGCGGCGCACGAGCGCGGGCACGACGTGCGCGGCGCGCGGCCGGAAGTGGTCGCGGTACCTCTCCGCACGGCGTCGTCCATGCGGCGCACGAGCGCGGGCACGACGTGCGCGGCGCGCGGCCGGAAGTGGTCGCGGTACCTCACCGCACGGCGTCGTCCATGCGGCGCACGAGCGCGGGCACGACGTGCGGCCGGAAGTGGTCGCGGTACCTCTCCGCACGGCGTCGTCCATGCGGCGCACGAGCGCGGGCACGACGTGCGCGGCGCGCGGCCGGAAGTGGTCGCGGTACCTCTCCGCACGGCGTCGTCCATGCGGCGCACGAGCGCGGGCACGACGTGCGCGGCGCGCGGCCGGAAGTTGTCGTGCGCGCCGAACACGTTGCACGGCACCACCGACGTGAAGGCGCCGCCGCCGCCCTCGCGGTAGCCCCTGCCGGCACACCCACAACCGTTAATGTTACGCTAAACAAGCGTGCGCTACTTTTTACTTTATATTTATGATCGACCTTTGATATCGAGCACCCGCCTCATAAAATTTATTATTTTTGTACTGTTCAGTTCCGCTTACTCTTAAAGAGTGTTTTTCAGTTTAATATCCTACTAGCGGCGCCCCGCGGTTTCATCCGCATAGACTAATTTCTAATGGGAACCATTAATTTTTACAGGACATAAATATCCTAATTTATATTCCAGGACCTAAAGTATCTGTATACTATGGTTAATTGTCCTTGTGTACGTGCATACATAACACACTTTTTTTGTTTCTCTTGTGGTTGCGATCCAAAAGTGTCATATGGTAACTAAATGCGTACCTGTTCAGAACATCGATCATTCTCTTTGCGTAACTGTATCCAAAGTTAGACGAATGTGGAGGCCCATTGTGTACCTATAAAAATATACAAAAAAAAAACATTTGAATAATTAACAAAGTCTATTTTTCTGGATGTGTAACGTTAGATTCCCATATATGGCCAAAATTTGTATCAACTATGGATATTAAATCTGAGTCTACGTGTTTCTAGGACCATGGTCCTAATCCTAGTGAGATGTGAAGATCTATGAGCTTATGACAGGTTATGACACAGTATAAATATACAGAAAGGACACTTTCCGCCTATCACAATCCGCGTCCGTGCACCTTTACCGCCATGACAGTGAAACCTGCACATCTAACTATTATAGACAAGCAGTTTGTATGAACCTTCATACTAGCGAGTTGTCATTTGTTTTGGTTGTGTATTATAGTATACTAGCTGCGCCCCGCGGTTTCACCCGCGTAGTTCCTGTTCCCGCGGGAATATGGTGATAAAATATAGCCCATGTTACTCGCTGATAATGTAGCTTTCCATTAGTGAAAGAATTTTTAAAATCGGCCTAGTGGTTTAGCAGAAACCTTACATATTTCCAAACATACTTTCATCACCTATATTTATTTTACCCCCCCAATGGTAACTATTTATAAACTTTGAATGTCATATTTATTTATATCTAAATCAAAAGCCTAAAAAATAAATTTCACGCTTCTAGCTTCAAAAATGACGAAACTTCCATACAAACTTTCATCCCCTATTTCAAACCCTTACAAAGCTTTTTTCGTATTAAAAAGTACCCTATGTCCTTTCTTAGGCTCTAGACTATCCCTGTACTAAATTTCATTTCAATCGGTTCAGTAGTTTAGGCGTGAAAGAGCAACAGACAGACAGAGTTACTATCGCATTTATAATATAAGTAAGGATTTGTGTGCTTTAACCCATACATTTGGCGTATGTAAAAACGTAATGTATGTGTGAGTTGTCAATTCAGTTTTAGTATGGAGTGTCCGAGGCGTGTCTTTATCTTACCATTGTTTCGTCGATTGGGTATGTGGTGTTATCAGGGAAGATGCACGTAGACAGACACGACACAACCTTCTTTACTTTGTATTTGAAGCACGCGTGGAGGACATTGTCGTTGATCGCCATGTTTTCTCTCTGGAATCAAGATATGCAATAAATTTTTAATACTAGAACCTATAAATTGTTGATCAAAGTAAAAATGCACCCTCAACATTGCCAAATTTGCAGTTTTCTAAAAATGGATTACACAGACATACGCTTTAGCTAGATGAATGTTGAAAACACACCCATTTGTGTTTTTTATAATGTCACAGCAAGCGAAACCACTGCTGTTTTGACAATTTTATCACAACAGTTGTGTGACACAACACCAGTGCTAGTAAACACACACGTTGCATGAAGATTCGCAAAGTGCCAAAACATAAATAAGCCTATATAGCAGTCAACGTGACGCGATAAGACCACCAGATCAGTATCATCAACCCATATCGGCCCACTGCTGAGCACGGGTACTTCCTCACTTTCTTTTTCGGCCCTATGTTTACCTACTGTTGTTTTTCTGTGTTATGTTTATTTTTGCCATACAACAAAGAGATTTTTATCCTAAGAACCTGGTGTCTTTGGGTTATAAAGCTCAACCACCAGTATACACTATTCATTACTCTTTGGTATCCTAACGCATAAACTATTTTGCAATAATACATTTCTTATCAATTTAGATAAGGAAAGTAATATGGCTCAACATTCAACACATAAAATTCTTGTCTAATTAAATTTAAACTAAATTACTTAAATTTTAATACATGCTTTATGTATTTTACTGATTAGATTACATCAAAAGATAAGAGTTCTGATCATGCCTAAGGCGTCTACTTTAAAATGGTGAAACAGAGTTGGAAAATGAAATGTATGCTAATGATTTTAGTGTATATTTTAAATTGGCTGTTATCAGCATCATCATCATTCAAAATTACACATTCAATGCTGAAAACAGAGTCTGTGTGTTTATAATTTTACAGCAAGCAAAAACATGCCTGGTATGCGAACCCGCACTGCTGTCTTTACAATTTTATCACACCTTTGCGTGCACTGCTGATTGGGTTTAGATATGGTGCAACGCCAGTAAACAGTAAACACACACGTTGTGTGAAGATTCGCAACAAGCTAAACAAAAGTAAAACAGATCAGCAATGAAAAAGTTAATAATTTTCTAGATCAAATTTCAGTAATGAGAGCTTACGAAGAAATCCAGGTTATGTGCCATGTTGTGGAACAGCCCGCCGACCATGGCTGCCAAGTGGATCACATGAGTAGGCTGGTGTTTCTCAAATAAGGCCTCTGTTTGCACCTTGTCTCTAAAATGAAACATTGTATAAATTAATATTGCATCATTATCACATCCATAGATCCTGACTGTATAGTATACATACAGACATAATCCCTGTCTCTATGGAATCAGGAAATAAAAACATGATGGTTGCATAAACACCCAGGCTAAGAACAAATACCTGTGGTTCCAAATCTTTGTCCTGCATGGGATTCGAACCTGTAACCTCACAGTTTGCAGCCACCTCATCACCCACCTACGCCATGGAGGCTGACAACAGGAACCAAGTTAAAACTAAAAAGTCAATTAAAACTAACTTGCAGTGTCTGTCTGTATTTTCATTCTAAGCAATTGAGTACCCAGCCAATATAAACCGTGTCAAGGAGCTTGCCTTATATATCTTACCCATAATCCAATTATCGTAGCTTAAGCAAAAGCCTTGATACATGTACATGAGTTTTTAAATCCCATCTTATGCATTTCTATACTGGGTTGTTGACAATAATGCACTTAATGTACCTGTAGTAGGAACCAGCTGCGGTTTACTTTTTATCCTGATAAATATTGATGTTTCTTGTTTTTATTGCATGCATTTCACTGCAGTCTCACCTGATGGTAAGCGACAACACGGTCCACGGAGGAGTGTGCATGCCTAGAAGATACCTATTCACTCACAACTTGAAAACTTTCAGATTATAGCTCTCGGGAAACAAAAAAACCTATTCACAATGTTACAAGCCCATTAACATGTTCACTGCTGAACCGTTTTACTTTTTTGGTACTTTTGCTAATCTTCACACCATGTGTGTATACTGTTTACTGGTGTTTGTGATATAACTAAACTTAAACAGCAGTGTGGAAGCACAAAACTGGTGTTATAAAATTGATAATTCAGCAGTCCGGGTACGCACGCCAGGCGTGTTTTCGCTTGCCGTAACATTATAAAAACAGAAACATATTTTCAGCAGTCAACATGCTAATATTATTATAGTTTCTAGTTGTACCTTTCGCCAACATTTTTCGTCGTTTTGGCGTGATTGTGACATAAACGAAAACACATTCGCATTTATTAAATTTATTTAATTATTAGTAGGTCTCAGTTGTTTTACCTCAGGTCACCATCTTTGGATCCACAGAATATCCACGTCTCATGTCCAGCTTCCTGTTCCTTTTCTAATCCCACAACAGTCTTGATGGCTTGACCGACGAGGCCTGAGCCTCCGGTAACCAGAATTACATGGTTTCCTTCATACATCTGAAACATTTTAGTTTTGAATTATTTGTTTTGATTCTAGTCTTGGTAAGAAGGTATGTAATGCCAATGCATACGGGCTGCTGCTATACATTTAAGTGGTAAAATATTTTACTAACCTTTTAAAAAACTGTTCACTTTTAAAAATGTTATGTAGATTTTTATTTTTTTCACTTTAAATACTTTCAATCACACTGAATACCTACTATTATTTTATTACTTTACTTTTATCGAAGTTTAATCAGATAACAGCTGGTGCCAATTGCCACCGGCTGAGTGACGTTGGCGCTATGCTATCTGTCAATTCTGCTGGGCTGTCACTGTTACAAAATAAATAGGACAGATAATTTTTTTAAATTTTGGCTCATTACTTTTATTGTGGCATTTAGCCAGTGTACAGTAGTAGGTATTTACCAAGTTTTTTACATTTTCCGTAGCTATTCTAACTAATTAATAGTCAAAACGTCATGAGTCAGTACATTAGGTAGTCTAGACAGATTTACGATTCAGTAAAGTAGCGGGTGCTTTACTAAAACTTTTTGGAAGTTATGAAGAAAATACGAAATCGCATGTTTTTTGGGTTTTTATGATTTACACACACTCGTATACTATAGCGAACACTTAGTGAATTATGTTCCACACATATTACACATTAATACATAAAGAAACACGAGTTTAAGAAAAAAATACAAAAACAATAAAATCACATTTTTGATTTCCCGCCCAAACTCTCAAAAAATTAAATAAGTATCAGAAACAATAAACAACCTCTAATAAAGCCTATTTTACACTTGGATCGAAACCGAAGTCGGAGGTGGTGGCCATTGTGCCATTTTCCATGGTCTCCAAAACTCCTAAGAAGTAGTAAAACATTCACCACTATAATAACTTGTGCGCCGTGCGTGACGTTGTTTGTGACTTTACTAGACTACTGACTGACAAGGTCAGCCTTCCATGCTACTGACTAACTAAGTTACTAACTGGGATTTGACTATATGATTATTTTCACATTATTACAAAAATCTTGTACCAAGTTACTTCACACTGACTAAAATCACGAATCGTGCGAGGCCAGAACATAAATAAGTACTTGAAAATGTACTGACCTACTTAAGTCTACTCTCAACCTCAAGTACTCTCAACTCCAAATTGAGCTGTTGAGAGTAGATAGTACTATTTATTCCGTGGTATACTCGCAGTTGAGTTTGAGTTGAAAGCAATGCTTTTTTTTATCCATAAATTAATAGTTGTCTATGGTACAAGCTATGGTGCAAGCAAGCCTTGGGTGCAAACTGCAAACCACAGATTGTATGTATACATAAATAATTCACATCATAAGCCCACTCGTCACTCCCATTGCAATGGAACGTTTTCTAATGGAATATTTTGTATACAAAATAGTTTCGCATTATATTTATTGCATATTCTACCCAGCTGCATGCGATGTTAAGCGCAGCTGCGATTTATCCGAAAGTGCTACGATAGAAATAAGATGCTATGGTCTCGTGACCTGTGTTTTTGTGACCATAAATGTATAATTATTACCATTGCGTGTGATTTTACACACACTGGCTAGTGCTAGAATAAATTTTTATCATACTAATACATACAGGTATAAAGGACGCGAGACGCACCTATATAGCGGTGATAGGAAGGCTAGGGGGTGAAGGCTATTGAACAAACCAATTGTCCAATAGGTGCCCTAGGCGAGGTAGAATTTACTAGACAATAGAGGTTGGAGTAGAAATTTGTACAGCTATATATGGAAATAATGCTTGTTGACGCATTGGATCGTTCATAAAAATATGACAATGTACATGCGGCCTTAATTAAAAAGGTTTTTTCTTTCTTCGTATGTAGATGTTTTCTTATAATAGGGGAGTTCTAAATTCAAATTTGTCGATGAGTCATTTCTCTACTGCATTTTAAAAACAAAACCAATGTAGTCTATGCGCGAATCTCTGCAAACGATTGGCCAATCCACCGGCAGTATTCGTTTCTCGCTCCGAAAACGCCAAATACGCTTTCAAACCAAAATGGAGGATTTGTCGGTCGAGGTGTACGGTGAAAATGGTGCTTATTATAAGGTTTGTAAATTGTGAAGTACACTGAAATATGGTTCAAAGGAAGTCAATATTATTAGTGCAAAGGACGATCAATTAATTCCAGCCCTTAGTGTCGAATTAAGGCTCATACTTACAAAAATATTTTTCCGGGAAGATCACCACGGCTGGAATGGACGCCATGTCCGTCTGACAGGGCGTGATTTTTCCATGTGTTGTAATAATTGTGCGCTTTCTATATTTTTAGCAGCGATCACGATGTAAAGAAATTGGGGCGACACGCGCCGCTTGCTTATAATTGCGCCTTTGGATGTATATGACCTATTTTACTTATTTCTAGCGTATCGTTTTGTTGCCGATTATTGGGAATGTTCTAAAAATCTCTTTATTTTTAGGCCATTGTCACCGACGTGCTCGACACAGAGGTTCTGGTAACCTTTGAAAATGAGTAAGTTTCACTTTTACACTGGCACATTTGGTAAGAAATCCTATTGGAGGTATTTATTTACATTGTGCCTAATGTGTTGTAGCTGGCAGCCCGAATCTAAGTTCCCGTTTTCGCAAGTGTTCCTCCCACCCAAAGACACCGGCAAGCACGCAGAATATGCGGAGAACCAAGAAGTTGAGGTTTTTGCCAGATCCAATGACAAGGAAGCATGTGGGTGGTGGACTGCAAATATAAAGGTATTGAATTACAACAACATTATTTTATTGTGATCACAAACTTAGCAATTCATTTCCATCAAATTAAACTACCCACCTGTATTGATTTTTTTAATGATTTTCTTGTTGTGTGCATGTGAAACCTGGCCAGAAATTAAGTAAATAGACTGAACCAACACCTCTGATCACATTCATTTTTGAATCCTTTGTGTTTGGTCATTTTTATCAGTTATTGTTTGTGATAAATCTTGATATTTCACACAATGACTTCAAAAAGAGCCTGTTATCTAGGCATGCACTGGTGATTGTGTTTACTATGAATTGTTTAGATATCAGAATTGTGCTTCCTTCTACTTATAGCATACTGCACCAACTATTAGTTATTTTTAATTAATCTAATACAGAGATATGAATACCGGTGTGAATATGAGTTTGTTAACATTCATGGGTGCACTCTTGTGGCCCTGTGTATTAAAATATTTTAATTTGAATAAATTTTTGATATCCCTTCTTCATATATACCTGCAACAAAAATTAGTGTAATACTGCTTTATTACACAAATTTTTGTTAAGAACACAATTTCTAAAACAATATTGTTACAGTTTCCATTTCCATACATGCATTGTTTTAAATAAGACATTCAATTAAAAAAACATGACATTTTTGATCTGCCACTAATAATTGCATTTTCATGTCATTTCAATGTTGAGCTCTGAGGTGATTGCCACAAATCAAGTCAAGAAAATCAAGCAAAAATATATGTACATAATATGTAGTACAGTTCAGCAAAATCCTGCATCAAAATATCTGCATTGGGGATATGGGTCATTGACCTTTGTGTTTATACCACAGCAAATGAAGATTGTAATTTGACTCTTATGAACTTTTTTCCCACGGTTCTCATTTTACACTATGTTATGACTATAATAGCTTCCTATGAGGTAGTAAGTATTCACTACACTACTTAGTGTGTAACATTGTGAGGGTTTGCACAATAATTAGTTCTCTTGTATATTGATCTTTCAATATATAACATGACTAAATACATAGATTAACTAAAAAGGGTCAATCCAATTGTCATGAAATTTAACTAGGACAACCCTGGTGGGCTACATTTACAAATTCATTACATGGGCTACATTTACAAGTATTAACTTTCCGAATTGATTCGGAAATCCTGGAGATATAAGCTGACATACAAAAAATATGAATAAACAGAAATTTTAAAACTACCAAACTAATTTTCATGATATTTAAATGAGATAATCCCAGCCTTACAAATAGTATAAGGTACCTTAAAAAATATTATTAATAATTATATTTATTAAACTTATAACAATTTCTAAATAATAAACTGCACAGTTTAAACGCTTAAAACATTATTTTTAACCAACTTCTAAAAAGAGGAGGTTCTCAGTTCAGTTGTAATTTATTTTAAATCGATAGGTCTCAATTTAACTGTGTGCTAAGTTGTTATTTTTCCATAGGTTTAATAATTCTGTTCAAAGTTTTGTTTCATAGTTCTGGGTGGTACTGTAACTGTTATGGGCAGGTGAAGCGGTTACCATAAGGTGTATGACTACCTCATTTAGTTACTCAGCCAAATAAAAAAAGAAACAGTCTCCTACACCCTTACAAATAATTTAGCATACACTTACATAACTTTAAAAGGACTGGTCTTAATTGGACATAAACTTATGAACAATATTTCCAGATGATGAGGGGTGACTTCCTTGTGATAGAATATCTTGAATGGGACAACTGCTACACAGAAATTGTGCCCAAGGACAGGCTCCGTATGAAGACGTCCAAGACACCCATCGATAAGAACACGTTCCACAAGTTTGAAATAGCAGTACCTGATGATCTGAAGGACTAGTGAGTAATCTTGTATCTTCCCTGTTTTTTTTTTTATTACATTCTAGGCCCTTAATATATATGATTGCTGTGTATGCATGGCGTGTCAGGAATTTACCCATTGGTGCATCCTATTTCTATTGCAAGTAGGTATTAAATCTTGGTGCATTTTTCGATTAAGCTAGCTTTTTTTTCTGGAGGTCTTTATATAACAGATAGCAGTGTAACTTGTTTCAAATGTTGCTTAAATTATCATCAGCCTATTCTATAGTTCATACTGCATATCTAGGCTCCTTTCATATAGAGACTTTTTTTATTGCCAATAGTCAAGTATTTGACAGTAGTCTCACCTGAAGGTAAGCCATGACGCGGCCGACGGTGGAGCATGCTTGGCTTGAAGATACTTGAAAACGATAGCATTGGGGAAACAGGCGCTGTTAAAGTATTCCATTCCTTGACCTGTTTTAATTTAAACTGACAAAATTTACTATCTAGACTCCTATGTCGGAGTATGGCTGCCTAGGCTGCGGCCAATGATTTCGAAACAGGGATTGGTCTATTAAAAAGTTATTTAGGGAGGCACTGTATTATGAGATCATACATTATCCACCACTTTGGGGCCGTTGGGATTTAGTGAATGTGTCATGTCCTTCAACATTCATTGAAGTTATTGAACTTAACTGGTTTTCCAACTATGTATGTATTTTTCACTTAAGCACAAGGGTAAAATATGGCCAATTCTTATTCTACACTTGGTCAATCAAGAATAATAGAAGTTCACATTATGTAGATGACAGATTATTTACTTGAGTTATATTGTTTTATTTGCACAGCTGTACTGAACTGAACATTGCGCTCATGTCATCGGCAAAAAGATCAGAAAAAAAACATTATTTTTAGCCCTATGTTTAAATTATTCAGTGAGTCAGCACTTATTCAAAGGTTTTGGGTGGCTGAGGTTCATACTACAGATGGTTGAGGTGTTAAGAAATACGATCAGTAACAAGGTACACACAAAATTTTGCTCTAACCTCCGTAGCTAACAAGGTTCGCCATTGATAAATCATCATCATCATCATCGTCATCATCATCATCATCATCGTCATCATCATTCATATTAGTCCACACGTGCGGGATTGTGGGATTCATAGGCGTTTATTATTAGTAGGAAGTACCATTGCTATTAATCCGTCAAGCAGTACTGTGAAAACAATACTGTGTTCCGGCTTGAAGGGCACTAAATTACTGGGCATATGAGACTAGAACCTATGTCTCAGGGTGACAAGCGCAGTGTAGCCCCGCGCAAGATTATGCAATGCAAAATTCTGGGTGGCACTGTAACTATTATGGGCAGGCGTGGCATTGACCATCAGGTGAACGACATGAACGTTACTCAGTAAAATAAAAAAATCGCAATGCACAATCCGCGGGACTATAAAGGCCCTAAGATGGTCACTAGGACTAGGACGCGGACTACTAAGAAACTTAATTTCCATAAATCATACTCCACACGGACGTGTTAATATCGGTCGATAATATGGCAGCCGTTTTGCGATGTCCATTTTTAGTACATTTTGTAATAAGATGCACGCGATTTTCTCTGATGCGATAATATCGCCGCGATGAAAGTGGGACGGGTAGCTTTGTCGGAATAAGGGTGCGATATTTTCAACCGACTACCTATTCCCTGCGGTTTTATTACACTTGGGCGTGTAATTGCCTTCCCAATTGCGAATAGAGGTGTGGGGAAGCAAATCGCGCGGGGTGGAGTGTATGTGGAGTGCTGCATACTATATGCTTTCTGTGGTAGAAGTTAAACCCGTGATGTTTGTTCCAGCCTCCACGACATACACAGCGCGAAGGTGGAAAACGCGCACAAGGAGTTCCAGAAGGCCATCGGCGCCGCGCTCGTCTGGTACGTGCCGGACAAGGCGGTGCTCGCCGTCATCTCGCGCTGCGAGACCAGCCACAAGCGGGCCCAGATGCTGCAAGAGATGCATTTTAGGTATCCTACCTGTTATTTTAATTCAAGCCTTTATTTAATATGCAATGTTTGAATGTATGTATGTATGTTTTTTGGTTCAAATCTTCAACTGAATTTTAAAACAGTTGTCGTCAACCGATTGAGAAGCAACTTTGCATGCCTGTCAAGTTCAGATGACAATACAATATTGTGGCGACAGAGAGCAGCTCTGTGATAGAAACGGAAGATAGACAATGGTATGCTACCCAATGACTAACAGTGGATTGATGGTATCGGGTTGCAGTGTTTTATCTCAGCTCTGAGCCGATCCAGGCCAAGTCTTTCTGTAAAGCCGTTCAATATCGTCGTAGGAAATAGGAAAAAAACTTTAGTAATATATTTATTTTATGATAATACATATTGTCAAATTAATGTAAATTAGCACATAAACCAAGATTTCTTTTGCTAAGCTACAACTGAAGTCTTGTTTGTACTGCCGGCTGACTCACTGGGACATACAAATCGCGTGCTTATAGTATAAATGAAGCTGCAGGGCTACCAGTAAGAAGGCTCTTGCTGCGATAGTAGTATAAAGCTTCTGACATTCATACAATTAATTGTTAAACATACATACAATAGTCACGCCTTTTCCCCATTGGGATAAGCATAGACATCACCTTTCCACATGCTTATGAGCCATAGCTCATAAGCATGTGGAAAGGTGATGTCAGGATCATAATCCTGGCACCATTTTAGTTTCTTCCACTTTCATGAGTCCCTTATACATGGTTGCGGTTACTTTTGACTTGGCTTTTCTGTAGAACATCCTCTATTTGATTGTGGTACGTTTGTCTAAGTCGACCCCTACCAGCTGGCCCATTCTCACTAGATCCATAAATCTGATTTGTTAATCTTCCTTCATCTTATTGTTAAAATAGAATAGAAATAACTTTATTGTACACCAGATTTATATTGAGACTTTGCGGCGTCCGTTTTTGACATTATTTTAGACTTGTGTCGGAATACTTATGAGGTCTAAAGTTAAATGAAACCATCTTGAAATGTATAAACAAAACTCTGTTGTAAATATTTTTAATAGGTAATATTTAACCCTCTTTTGTGGTTTGACGACAACCGTAAACATAGGCGTAAAATAATCTATCGTTTAATGAACATGGTTGGTCAGGCACTGTCGGGGATATGTTTTAGCATTTGCAGTGGGCATCCTCTTTATTAATTGCTTTCCTACCCACCTATCTATTTACCTACCAATTAAAATCCAATTTAATATACGGTTTCGAGAGTTAGCGTCGGACAAAATAGTATGGTACAATAATTGCTGATATTTCTCTGAAGGTAGTGGTGACAGCATACAAATCTAGAAAATAATTCGTCTTTTCGAATTTGAGGTCTGCATAATTCAAGCTTATCATCAATTAATTATTATATCAATATTTCAGATAAGGGTGTCCTTTTATCTAAACTGCAAATATAAAAGAATGTTTAAAAAACGAGTATGATTTTCTCACCAAATCAGCTCATAAAATCTTAGTATTTATAAAATGAAAGATATAGAGATGTTACAATGCCACCAACCACACTATCGAAACGTGTTTTCTGTGTATCCAATGGTTGTCTGGAAGTAATCGCTGTTTACGATAAGAAGACCCATTGCACTACCCGATATCGTTATTTTTCTGTATTGTGTTTAGTTTTGGTGTACAATACAATAAAGAGTTTTCTATTCTATACTAATAAATGGGTCATTACTAACTACGTACTTCTCTTTTTTACTTATTCCTCCTTTTACAATGTCTGAGCATGTTGTTATTGCTTCTCGTTTCAGGAACCTAACCCAGAAGCTGCAGTTGCTAAAGAAGACTGAAGAGGCTGCTAGACAGTTGGAATCCACTAAAATACACAATCAGGGAGGGTTAGTACATACACATTAATACATGACATAATTATTAAAAAAAATTACAATCAAGTTTCATCATGGGTAATATTGATTTTTAAATATTTGAACTGGATTTGGAATATGTCGATGTGTATTTCAAATCCGGTCAAATTTAGTCCACTAGTGATAAAAAAAAGACTACCTTTGTTTGTGATTGTCGGATCGATTCACGTTGGGATGGCAAACAGTTGTCACAGATCATGACATGGTACCTCTTTACTTTCGGAAGGGGAGACCCGTGCTCAGACAGTGGGTCGATGACGATGATGTACGGTACAGATACACGGACGAGTTCACCGTGCGCGAGGACCTGATGGGGCTGGCCATCGGCACCCACGGCGCCAACATCCAGCAGGCGCGCCGCGTCTCCGGCGTCACCAACATCGAGCTGGAGGAGGTCTCCTGCACCTTCAAGATATGTGGAGAGGTAACTTAACATCCGCAACTGCATTAAACATATTTTTTACTGTTTGATTTTTGTTTTTTTCCTGTTTATTTTATTTTATTTTTTTAGTCACTGTCATTTACAAGATCTTAAATATGATTTCCTGTTAGGAAATCAAGAATTATGCGGATCATGCTTCCACAAACACTGAGACTTGAGTGAATACCTGTGCCTCACACAAATATTAGTCCTGTGCGGAAATCGAACTTGTGACTTCTCGCTTTGCAGTCAACTGAACACACACTTATGTCATGGCGAACTTAAGATCAAAAAATACTCAAAATTTTTAGAGGTCTTTTACACCTTAATGGCATGCGGAGAAGTAACTTGATATTCGCAACTGAACGCGGTGTAAATAATTTTGATTATTCGCTGTGATAGAAGTGGAAGGGGAGCGGGACGCATCGGAATAACGGCGCGATGATATCAACCGATAATCGTCTGTCTGGTAGGGGCTTAATTTCACATAACCGAGACGCAACATCGTCATAAAGGTACGACTTCCGGGAGTCCAAACGTACGGCACCCAGAGGCGGCGCCGCACGTGGCGTCGCGTCGGTGCCGGCGGCCGCCACCCACGGAAGTCTCCTGGAGCCGGTCGAGCCCACCCGCGACGATGCGTCTCGGTCGCAGGCGACGTTTAGTTTTGTTTTTGTTTTGTTTGGTTGAATCCGAACGCGGACCACTGACACGCGAAGAGTTGAAAGCAGTGCAAATGTGTGTTGTAGTCGCACGAGGCGGTGCGCGCGGCGCGCTCGCTGCTGGAGTACGCGGAGGAGAGCATCCGCGTGCCGAGGGACCTCGTCGGGAAGGTCATCGGCAAGAACGGGAAGGTCATCCAGTGGATCGTGGACAAGAGCGGCGTCGTGCGCGTGAGTCGGGGCTCGGGACGGACACTTCCACTACCTTGCAATCAATATTTAAACGTAGACTCACAGTCTATCTCTCATTTTCATAATCTGTTGTGTACGAGTGTGCGTTTAAAATTAGACCCGTCGAGTGCCACACTTTTTTTATTGTATTTCTATTGTGTCTGTAAATGACATACCATGATGAGAGTTCAGCTCGAGCACAATTGGTGCATTTAGCCAGTGTCGAGTATTCAAATATTTGAAGTGTTTTATGTTTTCAAAATGGCATGCCATGTTTCAATCGGTCGAGTAGTCTAGTACGTTCACTGCCCAGTTTTGAGTACAAACTATTCAGACGTATGAAGACAGTGAAAGTGCTACTCGATGTCGGAAAAGTTACTATCAGTCCATACATTTATTTTTCTCGGGAAGGGATTCCGTATAGAGTGCTGTTGGACTTATTATGGGGAGTTGGTCAATGTCGTCTGGATCTGACCGGTGCCACATTTTACACAAGTATAGTTCATACTGAATTTGGGTCTCATTTGTCGAGTTCCTTTTGATTAGTCGGTGAATATCGTATACTCCGACAGAAGGCGTGCGCGACAGTCGAGTCATAGTTTAGGCGGAATCTTGGGCCAAAGTATCGAGCCTGAGTCTACAGCACTCTATAGGAAGCCTGACGGTCGGCGGGCCAGCGCGGCAGCGGGAGGGTGGCAGCGCCCGGATTGTGCGTAGCGCGTGGCAGTGGGCACGGCTGAGGGCAGATGTGCGTGTCGCAGGTGAAGGTGGAGGGAGACAACGAGCCGCAACCCTCGGCGCCGCGCGAGGAGGGCATGGTGCCCTTCGTGTTCGTCGGCACCAGGGAGAACATCGCCAATGCCAAGGTGCTCGTCGAGTACCACGTCGCGCATCTCAAGGTACGGATCAAAACTGACGAGATATTGATTTTTAACCTGCCGTCGCGCCGGAGATTGATTTTTTAAAAGGCTAATCGAAGTGTTTTGATGAAAATATTTTCTTGTTTGTTTTTTAAATCTGAAATTATTTATTATTTTCAACTTCCAGGAAGTGGAGCAGTTGCGCGCCGAGAAGCAAGAGATAGATCAGCAGCTGCGTGTGGTGATGGGCGGCGCCCCCGCCTACCCGCCCCCGCGCGGCGCCCCGCCCTCCCGCGCGCGCCGCGCCCGCCCCGTGCCCGCGCGCTACCCCGCCGGTGCGTACGGAACCGGCGCGTGGGGCACACGCACCCACGCTCCGCGCTGAAGCCGAGTCGTAACAAACGACCTGCGCATGCTGCTTTTTGTACGTTTGGTGATTTTGTTGCAGGCGGCGGGCGGCGGCCGACGCCGGAGCTGGGCGAGGAGCGTGTTCCGGCGCGCGGCGAGGGGGGGCGCGGGCGGGGACGCGCGCGCCCGCACCGCTCGGCCGACCGCGCCGAGCGCGCCTCCGAGCCGCGCGCCGAGCGCCCCGCGCGCCTGCCGCTGGAGAACGGCAGCGCGCGCCCGCCCGCGCCGCGCCACCCGCGCCCTAACGACGCGCGCACGCAGGTACGTGCCCCCGGCAGTGCCGCGGCGGCAGTGCCGCGGCGCCCGCACCGCTCGGCCGACCGCGCCGAGCGCGCCTCCGAGCCGCGCGCCGAGCGCCCCGCGCGCCTGCCGCTGGAGAACGGCAGCGCGCGCCCGCCCGCGCCGCGCCACCCGCGCCCTAACGACGCGCGCACGCAGGTACGTGCCCCCGGCAGTGCCGCGGCGGCAGTGCCGCGGCGCCCGCACCGCTCGGCCGACCGCGCCGAGCGCGCCTCCGAGCCGCGCGCCGAGCGCCCCGCGCGCCTGCCGCTGGAGAACGGCAGCGCGCGCCCGCCCGCGCCGCGCCACCCGCGCCCTAACGACGCGCGCACGCAGGTACGTGCCCCCGGCAGTGCCGCGGCGGCAGTGCCGCGGCGCCCGCACCGCTCGGCCGACCGCGCCGAGCGCGCCTCCGAGCCGCGCGCCGAGCGCCCCGCGCGCCTGCCGCTGGAGAACGGCAGCGCGCGCCCGCCCGCGCCGCGCCACCCGCGCCCTAACGACGCGCGCACGCAGGTACGTGTCCTCCGGCAGTGCCGCGGCGGCAGTGCCGCGGCGCCCGCACCGCTCGGCCGACCGCGCCGAGCGCGCCTCCGAGCCGCGCGCCTGCCGCTGGAGAACGGCAGCGCGCGCCCGCCCGCGCCGCGCCACCCGCGCCCTAACGACGCGCGCACGCAGGTACGTGTCCTCCGGCAGTGCCGCGGCGGCAGTGCCGCGGCGCCCGCACCGCTCGGCCGACCGCGCCGAGCGCGCCTCCGAGCCGCGCGCCGAGCGCCCCGCGCGCCTGCCGCTGGAGAACGGCAGCGCGCGCCCGCCCGCGCCGCGCCACCCGCGCCCTAACGACGCGCGCACGCAGGTACGTGTCCTCCGGCAGTGCCGCGGCGGCAGTGCCGCGGCGCCCGCACCGCTCGGCCGACCGCGCCGAGCGCGCCTCCGAGCCGCGCGCCTGCCGCTGGAGAACGGCAGCGCGCGCCCGCCCGCGCCGCGCCACCCGCGCCCTAACGACGCGCGCACGCAGGTACGTGCCCCCGGCAGTGCCGCGGCGGCAGTGCCGCGGCGCCCGCACCGCTCGGCCGACCGCGCCGAGCGCGCCTCCGAGCCGCGCGCCGAGCGCCCCGCGCGCCTGCCGCTGGAGAACGGCAGCGCGCGCCCGCCCGCGCCGCGCCACCCGCGCCCTAACGACGCGCGCACGCAGGTACGTGCCCCCGGCAGTGCCGCGGCGGCAGTGCCGCGGCGCCCGCACCGCTCGGCCGACCGCGCCGAGCGCGCCTCCGAGCCGCGCGCCTGCCGCTGGAGAACGGCAGCGCGCGCCCGCCCGCGCCGCGCCACCCGCGCCCTAACGACGCGCGCACGCAGGTACGTGCCCCCGGCAGTGCCGCGGCGGCAGTGCCGCGGCGCCCGCACCGCTCGGCCGACCGCGCCGAGCGCGCCTCCGAGCCGCGCGCCGAGCGCCCCGCGCGCCTGCCGCTGGAGAACGGCAGCGCGCGCCCGCCCGCGCCGCGCCACCCGCGCCCTAACGACGCGCGCACGCAGGTACGTGCCCCCGGCAGTGCCGCGGCGGCAGTGCCGCGGCGCCCGCACCGCTCGGCCGACCGCGCCGAGCGCGCCTCCGAGCCGCGCGCCGAGCGCCCCGCGCGCCTGCCGCTGGAGAACGGCAGCGCGCGCCCGCCCGCGCCGCGCCACCCGCGCCCTAACGACGCGCGCACGCAGGTACGTGCCCCCGGCAGTGCCGCGGCGGCAGTGCCGCGGCGCCCGCACCGCTCGGCCGACCGCGCCGAGCGCGCCTCCGAGCCGCGCGCCGAGCGCCCCGCGCGCCTGCCGCTGGAGAACGGCAGCGCGCGCCCGCCCGCGCCGCGCCACCCGCGCCCTAACGACGCGCGCACGCAGGTACGTGTCCTCCGGCAGTGCCGCGGCGCTAACGCCGGCAGGTTAGGCACGTTACGAGGCCAACATTCGGCATATCAGTACAGCGAGCGGCGCGGCTCGAAGGCGAGCGCCGAGCGAATGCGCGCGCTCCACCCGGCTGTAAATTCTTTGGCGGATCCCTTTGAATGTTACATTACACTTGAGTCGCGGGCGCGAGCACCGCCGGGAGCGAACGTGTCTTCTAGCGTTTTTTGTGTCGTGCGTGGCGTGAATTTTGATATTCAGTAAAAAGCAGTGAAGTCAAGAAAAACCCTTT
Source organism: Campaea margaritaria (assembly GCA_912999815.1). NCBI lineage: Eukaryota > Metazoa > Arthropoda > Insecta > Lepidoptera > Geometridae > Campaea > Campaea margaritaria. The sequence goes on along the minus strand of OU538797.1, from coordinate 11,624,452 downwards.
TATTTATTGAAAAGCGCCGCGAGCATTCCCAACTGTGGAGCATAGGCGAACATTCAAGTGTTGTGAGCAATTGCTCACAACACAACGTACAATCGCTTGATGCGAATATTCACATCGAGCAAATGCTCATGTCAGTCGTCACCTTTAGAGAAAACTCCATCCCTACCGGAATTTCAAATTGAAAGAAACAAAAATAATGAAATTTTAATATGCGTTAAAATTATTCCATAGAACGATGAATATGCGTCGAATCAAACGGTTGACCACGGTTAATAAACTCGCTCCGTGTTCAAACTGCGAATGCCTTTTATTCATGTCCGTAGAACCTATAAATTTAAGTCGCCTAAAACAAGATTGTATTTTTAATCTTTCAATCTATAAACCCACCTTTGTATATAATTGGCTATAGACTAGCATGTGAATTTAAAAATGTTCTAGCACATTGGAGACTAATTACGAGTAGAGTTGATAATTATTGTTAAATTTTAACCTGAAATCTATCCAAACACACTTATCTGTCTTTCCCCGTCACTACGGGGGTGAGCTTCGTGACGTTCGTATGTGTGGATCCGAAGAAGTGACGTATCTGCCCCCGTTGCAGAGCGGGCGGCGGCGCGACGAGCGGCGGCGCCAGGCGGACGACGACAGCTCCGCGCTCGACAGCCAGGACGTGTCCAGCGCCGACCGCGGTGAGTGGCCATACATTACTTATGTAACAATGTTACGTGTCATGTTTGGGATTAATGTCAACATCACTCAAGTAAAATATGCAGTCAGAAGCTTTAAAATGTATTTCTTTATTGTTTTCCAAAAATAAAGATCATGTATCATTTTTGATGTGTCAAAATCAAATATTTTTATCCAAAAAGTACAGTGGAATAAGACTTGTAAATACTTGTAAGTAAGTACTTGTAAATACTTGATTGTCCCCTCTTATAAAATTATAATACTTACATGTAAAAAGAACTTGCATTCAGATTTTAGAGCAGCAAACTTCATTTGACATTTCCCATACAAACATCAAATGAAATTCAGTTTAATTTTCATTAGATTGACACAATCAGTTCGCTAGTGACTGTACAATATGACATATAACATTAATCATTGAATATCTAGCCACACCTGGACACGTAACATTGTTGCCTACATGCTTTAGAGACGGGTGACCAGTCATAGATACTGAAATTTCAGACCCTTTCTTTCACCCATATGATATTGCGACCAGAGCTAGCTCAATGTCTTGATGCATCCATAGTTTGATTAAAGATACAATGTCTTCACTCATGTGTTGCTATGTGTAAACACAGATTCAAATTTATTTAAAAAGGTAGTAGTACTTTGGTATAGAGATGCGAGTGAAAGTTGAAATGTTAGATACTTACTTTCATTACGGAATCGAGAAACTATACAATTGAAATTGAGTTATCTGCCGAAGCATGAGTGATGACAGTTCTATCTGTTGATAATGAAAAGCAGAGGAAATTCATCCTTTGACCATTCAGTAGCATTTGGAAGTAACAAGATTTATGTTATTTTAAAGTTTTATTTCTGAATTATTATATTATTATATTCAGATTGTTTTTTGCATTTCATCTCCTAATGCATGCTGATCTTGATACTTCCCAAACTGTATTTTATATTTTACAATTTCTTTGAACTTGCTCAGAAATTGTAAGTTATAAGTAATGTTTATTTTTGAATATGTGCTCGTTCTATTTAGATAAAATCTGAAAATATTACTGAATGTGCTAGTTAAAATGTAGTTAGTGCCTAGTGTTCTGTTCTATCTATATTATACATTGTATCTATGCATTATACTGTTGTATGTTTGTCGTGCACCCGTTTTTATTACATTTTAATTAGTACATAATGTAGAAGGACGAATGGGATGTAATTTCTCTATTTTGTTACTATTTAGAACCGCGGGGGAATAGTCGTTTGCTATCGGGCGGCTGAAGCGTTTCCCGCCATCGCTTGCCTTCCGGGGCTCACCTTTTTGACGTTGCATTTTCTTGGTGGTGGTTATAATTTTAACCGATACATATAATTATTTTCTAACTTAAACTATCGAATTTCTTTCGGAAATCATTAACTATGTGGTTTGCAATCGTGACGCAAGTCTCGCATATCATTATTTCGGAAATAGGAAGTCAAGTGACGTCGTTTTCGGAAACTATGCTATCATCTTTCGAGGTTTCGTTTAATATGCCTCCTCCATACTGTTCGCGAAGTCTCTCGGATAAAGTACTAAGGCATCTACTCCACTCGTCCGACTTCCCGGGGCAGATGGAACAGGGTCGCTCTGGGCTCTTAGAGCGCATGGAACGACACGATATGGAACTCATCCGAGGTGGAGTACCGCGTCCCTTCGGCGTCGTCTAACCTCGGTCGACTTCGCGAGCGGAGTGCGGGAGGTATTAGCGCGTTTGTAAAGTACCAGAGAGCGGTTCGCTCTCTCCTACCCAGCCCAGATAGCAAACGAGCGTTCCCCCCGCTTGTCGCTGCGGCGCGGCGCGGGGCGGGGCGGCGGCATGTAGGCAGTGCGCATGTGTGTGTAGAGTCGGCGTCGTCGGAGGAGGCGCGCCGGGCCCCGGGCGCCCCGGGCGCCCCGGCCGCCCCGGGCGCCCCGCCCGCCGCGCCGCGCCGCCGCCGCCGGAGGAGGCAAGGTACCGCCACTCGCCCGCAGCATCCCGGCGCTTCGAGCGACACACTCGTCCACTCATTAACTTCATCTAATAGTACTTATCCGAGATGTTTCAAAATATAATATAAACGTCTGTTACAAACGTTGCTCAGAATTCTAAATTTACCTTTTAACTCTCTTGGTAAGTTGACACTGAACATAGAACTACTTATCCATCCAGATTAATTGAGATAGAAATTAACCATCCTCGTTTTATGTTTATATTGACCGCTTCATTCAAAGATTCGAAGTACACTAATTTTACACTCGTTTATTACACATCTGAAGCTGCATTATATCCCGCACACCTTGATGCTTTTCCGAATAGATAATTTCGAGTTTTACGATTGCTTCGCATGATTATTTATCACTTTAGTACGTACTTTGTAAAATTACATGCTTTTATTACTAACAATATGTATTTCGTGCCGAACTGCGACCCTAGTCGCAATGATATAGACTTTTTTTGATTATTATGTTACCTAGTAGCGACCTTCGAGCTCGCGGAACTCACCCGCTCGGACGGTTTCGCGTCACAGAACGTAAGATTTTCAGATTTATGCCCTAACAGCTCTAAATTCTCATTAAAGAGCGCGAATTTGAACCCGCCCTTCTGGTTGCAGGTGGTGGCGGCGGTGGGTGGAAGAACGGAGTGAGCGCAGCGGTGCCAGTGCCCGCAGCGCCGGCGGCAGTGGCGGTGGTGGCGGCTGCAGTGGCGGCGACGGCGGCGGGTCCGGCGGCCGCGGCGGCGGGCGGCGGCGGCGAGAGCGCGGCGGCGCCGCGGCCGGCGCGCGACAAGCGGCGCTCGCCGGCAGCGCTGAGCAAGGCGAAGGCCGAGCCGCTGGTGAACGGCGCCGCGTAAGGCGGCCGGCTCCGCCCGCGGCCCCGCGCCGCGCCGCCTCCGGCGCCTGACTCGACGCGAGACCGATATTATACCCTAACGTAACGTAACATGTATCGTGTACCGACCCGGCGCCCGGCGCCCGAGCGGCCCGGGCCCCGGCGTCCCTAGACTTACTCGTATTATGCTTTTGTGAGAGATTCGTGATTTGTATTCCCGATTGTTCGATTGTGAAAAATTCAAGATGTGTACGTCGCTCCCGGACGAGACGAGCCGAGGCCTTTCGGTACTTTATGGGAGATCGGACGGCGCGTCAGCGCGACCGTCGCGGCCCGCGATCTGCGGTTAGGTGATTTCCTATAAAATAAACATTTCTGTACATATTTTCAATCGTATTTTTATTTGTACAAATATTCGTTTCGTAATCTATGTACACCGAATCGATAATGATAGTACGTTTATGTAATACATTTCTTTATGTAGTCACGTTACAAAAATATTACTCACTAGTGGAACGATAAATAGTTACGAATAGTAATACTAGACTGGAAGACGCCTCGACGAGGCCACATCGGGTTGGGGTACATTTATTTGTGTGTCGCTAAATAGATATTCTAAAGTGTTGAAATTACACGAATCTATCGTATTAATTATTTACATATTGTAGTTACACTATATATATATATCAGTCATTACTAAAGGTACCGTGATATGCATCATTGCCGGGATATCACTAGGAACTTATATATACGAAAGATATGATTTTTAGCTACGTTATACTTGCGTGAACAACAAATGGAAAGTGAATAAATTTACTAACATTGAGATTGAATAATTGTGATTCACGCAGCGGTTTGTTTTTCACGCATAACATTCGCTTTACATTTGATATGTAATCATAATATTCGACACAGTAATCACTGCACGATTAATCTGTACTTTTTCGAAAATGCATGTCAATATAAAAGGACTTTCCATGGAAGATAATTGAGAAGATCGAGGTCACATGTTGACCGGATTTATACAAAATATGAGTATTTGGCCACTAGACGACCGTCTAATGTTAGGCCTATTGGACTTACGATCTTGCCTTTTAAATTGATGTCAAGAATCTCATTCTCTCTGCCAAGAACATCGAATATTGTATTTATAGTTACTGTTTATACTTAACTAGCGTATTAAAACTAAATTATACTGCGTTTTTTCAGTTACTCGATAGTTTTCTTTTCCAATGCATGTCACCACGCATTCCAATGTAACAATTAAAGGTGATACGATCTGTTTCTGTCGTGTCGTGAGAAATGTATGGTACAGGTAGGACTCGAGCAGACAGTTTTAATTACTAGAACTGGTTGATAAAAGTCATCAGAGCAACAAGTGACCGAAAAGGTGCTATTGATACATTTTACTCGTTCTTTTCATATTTGTAATAAAGTAACTTGAATTCCTAAGTTAGAGTAACAAAGGATACATATCATGTCTGAACTGATGAGTTTTATAAGCCTCTACAATAAAGAAAATGTCTGTTTTGCTAGTCCGAAGTCCAATGAATTTATCCAGAATCTCTTGCCTTTGTCAATCGTCACATTTATTTTTGTCTGTTGTCTGTAGCCCATTTTGCTGGTTACATATACAAACTTGTTAAGTTATCTTGGAAGGATACTTGACAATGTAATTATACAACCGTTTTCTTAAATTTTAAGATAAGGAAAATGTGGGTACAATAGCTATGAAAGTATTTTTTTGTGGCCTCGGATTCTGGATTGAATTTGTTGGGATTCAATCTGTTTCCCATTCATATTATAAGATCTACTACACATAAACAGTAATATATTACTAAAGGTGACAATTTGTAACTCTTGATTCAGTATAATCCAAAGAGAAAGACAAGGCTACACTTTTCTTCCCATTCCATTGAGAGCAGCTCTGATATTTTCCAAAATATGACTTGGATTGAATGGACTTCTATGTATTTGAATCTTCCAGCATTGATTATAATATATTAAGAACTCTGTAACAGAAACTTAAATGCAAATAAAGGCCATGAGAGCAAATGTTGCATTATCTTTTCCTTAATTTTAAATGTATATTTAGAAAGTCCTAGCCGTATATAAGATTTAGACCTTACATTGTTAGGTCGACCTGTAGACCCCATAAGCTATAAATCTAAAAATATTAAGAGCCATTTTCGTTTAGGTATTCACTGATAAAAGTTTCACTGTTCACACCAACCATATAGTCAGCTGTCGAATGAGAGCAGACTGAATTTGACCATTGCACGAGTATTGTGAGAACGCGTCACCACACTGGTTGAAAATACGTTTGGTGTGAACTATGTCTATACCATTGTACAACAGTAAAGTTGCTTTCTTTTAGTTATTTTTTTATCAAAAAGGCCGAGACTAGAGACTAGCATTAGGTCACTTGTTAACACTTTCACTGCTGAGCCGATTTGTTTGTCTAGCCACGAGTGCGGCTCTGCACACTCCATAGCGTTTTCCCATACAACAAACAACGGTTGTGTTTTCCCGCACTCGCGACAAGTTATGAAAAACACGACAGCTGTGTTCTCAGCACTGAACGTGTTAATCTGCACTATAGTAGGAATTTCACCATCCACGTCACTTTGTTCTGATGGCCTAATTACAATACAACCAAGAAAAAAAGCAAGCGAGATCATATCCTGATGGCCTAATCTTACAATACAATCAAGAGTAGAGCGAGTGAGATCATACAGTGAATCTATTCATTTGGAAGTATTGTTTACCATGTCACAGAACAAGTATTTGTAGTAATGAGAACCTAAGTAGCCCACAGGCCACTCTTCTATGCTTCGGAAACGGCGCTAGAAGTGGGTTATTCCCTGTCTCCCCACCAGCTTTACCCCACCAGTAAGGAGAAAGGTAAACATTAAGTGTCCACCACTGCTAGCGTTACTGGCCTCTAGAATTTATAAAATGAGATCAATGTTCGAAACCCTTCCGAAATAGTACTCGACCATAGGGCTAATATTCAGAGACGTAACTAAGCAAACTTTCCTATAGCAAAGTTTAATGCAACCAAATTGCATTCCGAAACCTTTGGATTACTGCTTGAGTTTAACTCAAAATAATAATATGCATGCTTGATTCTGAAGATTAGCAAGAGCCTTTATGCGTCAAAATAACGACCGTGCTCCATACATCCGAAAACAGTGCGTGTGTGAAAAGGGTTCACGCGCGATACCTCCCAAAATTCTGATATATATACTCGTTCTGTGACATTTACAAAGTTCCCATCTACAATAAAACCGACTTTACACAAGAAAAGGAAACATCCATTGTGATACCCCACCGGCCGCACTTAGACGAAGGTGCCCAAGTGGTCGGGCTTCCCGGCAACGATGAGGTGCGTGCATTAGAGCAGACGGTGCCGGTCCTCGTGGCACTCGCTGGAGTCGGAGTCCGACGAGCGGCTGCAGCATGACGAGTCGCTCCAGTGCTGGAACTCCTCCTTGTGGTGCTCGAGAGCCATCAGCGACGGGAACAGGCTGTCGCAAGCGCTGCACCTAATGACAAGAAATCGTATTATAGTAAGTACAACCTTAACACCTTCAGTGCTGAAAACAACTGTCGTGTTTTTCATAACTTGCCACGAATACGACAAAACAACTGTTGTGTTTGTTGTATGGGAAAACACTATGGTGCGTGCAAAGCCGCACCATGGCTCAGCAGTCAGTGTTAAAAGTCGGCCAACTGCGACAAAAATTAGTGCAACGGCATTTGACAGCTCTGGGTTTTCAAGTCTAGAGTAAATAGGTATCTTCAAGCACGCTCCACCGTCCAGCCTGTCGTCACCATCAGGTAGTACTCGGTACTGCGATCAAAAGGTCGACGTTGATTAAAAAATTGTTTTTTGGGACCATAGTCTGACGCTTCATAGGGACGTTTGCGTGTCCCCACGACGACGGCGACGGAGCACTGTGTGAAACCAAGCGAGCGCCCTGTAACGTAGTTTCGGGCCTTACACGATGTTCTGAGGGTTAGGATTTATGATGTGGCCGTATCTTCAATTTGCTTTATTCCCATAATCCCCACTAGTGGATGCCATTAAAAAAAAGGGTTCCCGTTATCCTCATTAAAACGTAAAATGCTGGTCGGTGAGGATAATACACAGAACATAATGTGACTCCCCAATGATAGTGTTATTATTCCCTCTGGAAAGGGTCAGAGAGTTAGAACTTTATGATGTGGCCGCACCTTGATTTTCATCTTACTACGTCATTTAGGTACCTACCTACCTACTCAAAGCCTTTGTAATGTAATGAGAGAAGCGGTGCTTACCCAAAGTGGCGTTTCTTCTGCTGGTGGTCGGCGAGCTGACGCCGAGTCGAGAACGAGCGGTCGCACACGTTGCAAGTCAAGGCTTCGTCTGGAAAGAGATGAACTATGAGCTTTTTTGAACTCAAGTATATAAACTTGGAGTTGATACTAGATCGTAGAAGATACTATAATGGTGTGTGGTGTATTTATACAGGTGACCGAGTGGGTACATAGTCGGCACACCTTTCGTTTGAAGTAAGATTTAGAAGACGTGGTGCAGCAGAAGCATGGTATTTCGTGGCTCAGAATTGGAGTTGGCTATTTATAAGAGTCGACTAGTAGGTAATTTCATAAACTATGCACTTTTATCATTCGCCCATATTCCTGCCAAAACTTTAAATTCAGGCAATAAAATAGCAATTTAATATTAATTAATTTATTCAGAGGTAGGTACATAAAGTAATAATTACAGAAAAATATATCCTAATTAGATACAGATACAGATACAGATACAGATACAGTAGTAAGTACAGAGAAAATAGAAATTAAGCAAGAAAAGTCACTAATGATATGTTTTACAAAATTTTTCATTCAACAACATTATAAGGCAAGAATATTACAGCTTAGTATATAACAGAATTTCGAGACTGTATGCATAGGACAAAATATCAACTTATTGTAAGCACTAGGTCTGTTATGGAGTTTCGAATATTGGATAAACTACCAGTGTGTTATTTTTATTAATTCTGTAGATATGTGAATTTATTATATTTTATCTTTTGTAAAAAAAAATGTTTGATTATTTCAATATTGTTTAAATTTGATTCAGCTTCTGATGGTGTAGATAACCGAGACTTTTAATACCATATGACATACAGATATAGATTTCCATAACGTCCCTAGTAAGCACCTATAGAAATAAAAATTTACATTCACATTTCACAACTCACCATTGAAAAAGTCAGTTGAATTAGAGGACAGTTATTTGAGTTTCATGTTTTACTAAAAAAAATTACAATTTAAAATAATAAAAATGCACTGGTCTCATACATTTGCGCGCCTGATACACCGTTATTCATAAAAAAATAATTATTTTATTATTTAAATGTTGTCTTCTGTTGATAATTGAAATTGTATAATAGCAAAGACAAGAGATACCACGTTTATTAAACTGTAGTTTGTTTTCTAATACTTTTTGATGAATAAGACATTAAAGGCAGACTTTCGTGCATCGCGAAGCACGCGACTGACGCGCGTGAGATATCAAATGTATGACAGCTTTCAAGGGTCATACATTTTTGTCACGTGCATCTGTCACGCGCGTCTGTCGCGGGAGCCGCGATACACTAAAAGCCACCTTAAGGTATCAAATTGATTAAACTCCCTTAATTCTAAACATTGAACATGAGCAGAAGTTCGATGATTTGTTTAACCTTTCCATTTAAAAAATCTATTACAAATATTACAGATAAATCTTTAGCACCCAATTTCATTTAACAATCCCAATAATTTTAATATTATAATTGTCCATTTAAACTCCTTTACAATTTAGAAACTTTCCGAAATTATCAATTTTATACTAAAAAAAACTAGCAGAATATACAAAGTACATGTTTAAAAAAAAACACTAATCATCCCTACCCTAGGTTAACGTTGCTACCTTCAACCAAAGGAGCAAATGCATTAAACAAAGTAACTTACAAAACATGCATATTAATTACATTTTGCATACATATCTCAATCACTAGCAAAGTAATTATTTATTGTTTTGAGCATAGATTGGCTAATGTCTATAGATTATTCATTACTATTAATTTGAGTTATGACTAATCACAGTAATCTATGTCTATTGATTAGTCATAGCTCATATCATGAGTTTAACACTTTTGACTACTGAGCTGGAGGCCTACCATGACGTCTTATAGCGATTCAGTTTAGGACCTAAACTGAACTGCGTCGCATAATCGTACCATGACGTCTTATTAGCGACTCAGTTTAGGTTTCCGCCATTTTGAACCTAAACTGGATCGCAAGTCATGATTTCGTTCATTCTTTTCGTACCATGAGCTATATTTAAAACCTATTTGAACCTATACTGATCCCATTAGCTGTCAAAATTAGCGTCTCAATAAAAGTTAATATTTTCACAACCAAAGTTGAGCCTTTTTGGTTATATATCTTAATAGCGGCGGCCCCGCGGTTTCACCCGCGTAGTTCCTCTTCCAGTGGGAATACGGGTATAAAATATAGCCTTTATTACTCGCTCATAATGTAGTTTTCCATAGATAAATAATTTTAAAAATCGGTGCAGTGGTTTAGCCGAAACCTTATATATTTCCATACAAAATTTCTTCCCCTATTGCTATTTTACCTTGTGGATAATTTTTTTTACAAAATTTGAATGTCATTTTTATTTATATCTAATCAAAAGCACAAAAATAAGTTTCCAGCTTCTAGCTTAAAATATGAAGAAACTTTCATCCCCTATTTCAACACTTTACAACCCTTTTCTCGCATTAAAAAGTAGCTTATGTCCTTTCTCAGGCTCTAGAGTCTAGGCTGTACCAAGTTTTATTTAAATCAGTTCAGTAATTTAGGCGTGAAAGCGTAGCAGACAGACAAAACGACGGACAGTACTTTCGCATTTATAATATAAGTAGGGAAGTAGGGATTATTTTGATGTCAGTGTAAAAATCATAATAATTGTGTGTATTTGTGTATGCACTGTCGCCTTGGGAGTTTAAACTTAGGGCTACTGATTCCCACAGCCGGCGAGAGTATTCCCTGGCTTGCGTGATTTTATTATAGCACGTTGCAATCTCGTTGTGCCTATTTATGAAATCCCAAAGGTGTTCAAGTTGCCCGTAGCTTACTCGTTGACGAGAAGTTTCACAGTATAATATAAAGAAAACCACTTAAAATAGCCGCTAACACTTGAGACGTAAGCTTGGGAATTTTGGAGTATAGATTCATGCGTATAAGTACCTACTTAAGAAATAAGGTTTTTATATAATATGCAAAATATTAGTCAGAATTACTGACGCCATTGTAGTGAATTTATAAACCACATAAAAAGAAATCGAAAATAGTATTTTATAAAAAACAGCACAAAAGCGCGCGTATTTTCAATATACGAACTCTTTCGTGCTGTATTTTCTAATTAGAGTCGAAGAACATTCATCCGTCCGTCACTCATTAATCAAATGTCAAATGTCGAAAATATAAAAGGAACGTTCTAAAAAGATATCAATTCTAAGACCACAATATTTTACTCGTAATTTAATTTAAAAATGATCTTAAATAAATAATAAATCAATAAACATTATTGATACATACATCTAAATACTTAATTAAATTACTTAGGTGTTGTGTCTTCACACAAATGACAAAATATGCAACATGAAAATGCATTTTTTTTCTGAACGCAACCAAAAGAAAGAAACACGGCTATACGAAGTTAGCAAAGGATGTTGATATAGTGTTGTCTCTTTCCAACAGAGTGACGTCATAGTAGACGTGAGAAACTATCGTTCATTCATTCTTATTGTTAACGATCCAATAACGATTTTGTTTAGGTGTAGGTCATGGTACGAAATGATGCGGTGCAGTTTAGGAACCTAAGTTGAACTGAGCCTAAACTGAGCCGCTAACTAATAGGTGAGAGTAGGCCCCCTGATATTCTTATTTAGCCATGGATGCAGCTCTGCATACGCCATAGTGTTTTCCCATACAGTTACCGCCAGGGTCGTGTTTTCCCGCACTCGCGGCAAGTTATAAAAAATACGACCGTTGTGTTTTCAGCTGTGAACATGTTAAGAGCGGATCTTGCCTCTATAAGAATCACAGCAAGGTAAGACTATGGATCAAGTAGGTAACCATCAAAAGTCCTGGACATGCCATATCACAAATGAGTTATTATGCAAAAAGTATTCAATACCCATACACCTTAATAAAATAAGTCTTAAAACGTCACTAGGTCCGGCCATGTGTTATATAGGCAGAGTATTAGATACGGACGACTTGAACATGCTTCCAAACCAGCGGGCGCCGGTAGATCCTCCCGGAATGGAGCCCATCATCATCCAGAACAAAGCCATGACCTGCATCACTGCACAGACTATAGTCCAGGGTGTGCTTTGTAGGTGCAACGCGCAGTAGAGGGTTGCCGTCAGAGTCACAAGGTAAATAGTTGTTGTCAACGCCCTCTCTTTTGAGAACATAGACTTGACATGTGACCAGGGTCCGTACAGGAAACTGAAACTGTAATAAAACAACCATTAGTTTATTGTTAATGTGATTGTCAGGGAAGATTATGCGCAAGTGGTTTTACAAGTGTTTCGGAGTGTGTAGGTAAATAAACTAACCTGATAAAAGTTTTATTATGAATTCCAATTTGTTATCATTAGAGAATATAACTGTTACTGTAGATTTCGCAATGCAGCACTGTATGTTCAGAATGCATTAGGTGATTTTATATCGGCAAATGAATTGTCACATGCCTTGCCATATAAGATTTGTTTGTTGAATCATCTCATTATTAAGTTAAATCTCACCTTAGCAAGAAAAAGAGACTTCCCAGAGTGAATAACAGAGCAAACTTCCTAGCTTGCAGGAGCAGTAGCGGTATGTACAGGAATGACAAAATGAAGCACAGGATTCCGAAGAACAAACATATTCCAAATCCAAGAAACCTCTGTGTTCGACTCTGTAAATCAGGAAAATATTATTCTATAGTTTAATATTGCTGTTATGTTCCGATAAGCATTACTAGTCAAGCAGGGAATACTCAACACTTACCCACTATTCTACATTCAGTGATTGTGTAAATTAATAGTTTGCCAACTGGGTCAATTTGTTATGTTTAGCTGTTGTGAGTCATTTACATGCAATAGTAACCATTTATTTCATGTTTTTATTGATTTAATTTTACTTACCAAAGTGAAATATTCCTTCTGGACATTTTCAAACCATGTTGCAGTGCTACTAGTGCTTGTAGGAGTCTCTTCAGAGCTTCGAGAGAAAAAACTCGGAGTAGAGAATTGAGGTAGGCTAAACTTGCTCCGACGGCTCTCGTTTTGAAGTAAATATTGATCCAAATCAGACTTGAGGTTGGCCATTTTGTTGTTCACTTCACTTTATGCGGTTTTGTATATTTAAGAGATATTTACTTCTAATCTAAATCTTCATTTTACGGATTTTCCACCCACAAAAGATCAAAATATTTCTCCGTGTCCCACTGACGACGAAACAAAGAATGACAGGATAATGACAGTGACACTAACGATGAAGTTGACAGTAGATCATTGACACTTTTTTTACTTTTGCACACAGGGAAATGTAAAACAGCCACGGAGCGATAACGAACAACGGACTTTCATGTTAATCTAGTGCTGTGCGCATGACGACCGAGAATCGATTTTCTCAACTACGGCCAGAGTACGGAAAACGGTAAGTGAAAAATGTGGAAATGTTAATTTCTGCCAATTTGTAAAACTTACCGTAATCAGTGTCATCGCTGAAATCATCATGAGTGTGACGGCGGACGTTGTTGTTGTATCTGTCGTGCGCACAAGGGGGGCAAACGCCACGCCGCGTGTCGCGTTCCTCCAAATCAGTGCTGCTCGCATCCGATTCCGGCTCTGCTTCTTCAATGTGAACGTCATCAGTTGGTCGATTATCAAGCTTTTCGTTCGATGAAAGTTGATTGTAATTTTTTCTTGGAGGTCTTGCATCTGAAAATAACGGGAATTATCTCATTAATTTTAGATTTAATAAAAGTAAATAGAAAAAAATCACATGATGTGAATGCGACCACTAGCGGTAGTTCATACGATACCACGAGTTAACAAATATTAAAATATAAGATATTATCTTAGAAGCGATTTATGATTTTATTGATATTTTGTTTTGATGGCAACACTAGGCGTGACTTTACACACTAGGTACTAGGTGTGCACACTGCACCTATGTATACAATCAGTCGCTTATAATTATCTATTACCTAATTAGGTACATCGCAACCAATTCATTCTTAGTGCACATTTATAACTGTCGTGTGTTCAACGTATTTTACGGAACATAATTATATTTTATTTGTTCAACTGTTGTAAGTAACTCAAACTCAAACTCAAATTGGCACCTGACTTATCAAGTACCTATCCATAACTACAATTTAACTAAATAATATTTTTTATTATTTTGTTTTGATTTTCGATATTTGTGTCGTTTAGGTCACACGACACAGTCATAACGTTATCGTTTCTTGTTGTACGATAAAATTGGTTCAATATTTATTTATGAAGTTGTTTACAGAATTAATTGAAGCTAAAATTTTATCGTAGTTATTTAATGTCTTTTATCTTTTTGAATTATTGTAATTCTTTCGTTTCAGAATCATAAACCATGGAAAAGAAACGTCCAAACATAGCCATCCTGGGAGCAGGTGTGGTCGGGCTCACAACAGCTAAAATACTGCAGGAAAGGCTACCGGACGCGGCAATTACCGTAATTGCGGATAAATTCGAACAGGACACGACCAGCTGCGTCGCTGCGGGTATTTTTAGACCCGGCCTCAGTTTCAAGGGGCCCACTCAAGAAATTACCAAGAAGTGGATCGTCGACTCCTGGAATTACTGGCAGGAAATACTCAAGACAACAGACGGGCTCGAAGCCGGCATCATGCCCTTTGGCACTTACATATTCTCTAAAAATAACTATCACGTTACTAGAAACCATCTCATCGAAGACGTAGTGCCTCTTTACAGACCCGTCGACGAGAAAGAATTGAAAATGTGCGGCGAAGACTGGAAGTACGGATCGTATTTCTCGACTATAAAAATCGGATGCGAGAATCACTTGCCGTGGATTAAAAAAATATTTACCGAAAAAGGCGGGAAAATAATCGCGCGGAAAGTCGAAACTTTCACATCACTATCGGATTACGATTTGGTTTTCAACTGTACGGGATTGGGCGCGCAAAGTTTGTGCGACGACCACGACTTGGTGCCTATTCGAGGACAGGTGATTAAAGTTCGAGCGCCGTGGTTAAAGACGGCGTTTTACGGTGACTACGACACGTACATAATCCCTGGGTTGGACGGGGTCGCTACTTTGGGTGGAGTGAGGCAGTACGATAGTTATAACATGAATGTTTGTAAGCACGATGCGGCGGCGATATTTGAGAGGTGTTGCGAACTGGTGCCGGGATTGAAGAACGCGGAGGTCGTGGAGCATAGAGTGGGGCTCCGGCCGCATCGGGTGCCGGTACGAGTGGAGGCGGCAACGGAGGCCGGGGTGCGCGTCGTTCACTGCTATGGACACGGTGGATACGGGGTCATGTGTGCCCCCGGTACCGCTAAGCACGCCGTCGACATTGGATTGGAGCTCCTAAAAAATCCTGAAGAGAAACTGCGCTCAAATAATAAGGCCTTAATACTTCGATCACATATATAATTTATAATGTGGACGACATCTTATTATTTATATACATAGGTGTACGAAATGTTAGAGATATATTATAATAAGTAAGTCACTTCTCGTAGGCTCTTTACTTAAGAGTTAAGTCTGTCATTTATATTCCTTAACAAATTCTTTGTAGGGGTTTACTTTCGTAAATAAATAATTGATAAATGTAATTAATAAAAAGACTATCGCTTCATATTATATATTACTATTAAGTATAGATATTTAATGTAACATTGGCACGAAGTAGGTACCCCTACAAAACAATTGATTTTTTTATAATGATGTACTAGTAACTACTCGTAGACCAATAAAAAATATTTGTGTTTTTTTTTAAATGTTATTATTAAGATAAGAGACGAGCAAGTCGTTCAGCTGATGGTAAGCGCCACGCCTGCCTACAAGAGCGACAAAAATATGCAAGTGCCTACGGTTTGTTTATCCGTAGTTATTCAACAAAGACGTGTAGAGTGTAGACTACACCTCAACGCCGCGTAGCGCGGGTACGGGTAGTAATAATTAGAAAGCTTGTGACCAAATTTCCCTCAATCCTAGGGATCTAAAAAAGTGTGACCAAACAGTGACCAAAATGAATCAGAATCATGTTTAAGGGAATGGAAAGACCTTTGACTAGCATTATCTCTTTAACTCTTTGTTTAGGAGTCAGCTCATTAGTCTTAATTACCCATAGTAATAAGTATTGATTGATACCGACTTTTTTGATTAGAAACAACTACATTGTAGCAAGCATTAGGTACTTAATTAGGAACCCACAAAGTAGGTACTTGTTTTCGATACATTCAAAGTGCTTGACATTCGTAAACATTACAATTGATACAAAAACCTTATCACTACAAATGTATATTCTGAATAACCACTGAATTGAGAAAATAAATTCCACAATAATTTAATAAAGACTTCGTTAATAGGGCTTCAATACCCACCTGAACAAATTATGCTCTTGAACAAATGTTCTGCCGAAGTACCGCTAACTTCTCCTAAGAGATTGATTGCTTTCCGAACATCGGATTAGGGAGGCAGTACAATCAAATGGTGTAGGCCTGTGCTTACTATAGCTTTAGTGGGAAACAATGGCTGAATGGCGAAACCATCCGTCTTCGCCGGTTGTCACCGCCAGGGCCTTGACACTTACGAGACGTTGGAATAGATCGTGCTTAACCGTGGCCTTATGATCTATTAGGTTATATGGGCCATGGCGTGGAATATAAACAGTTGCTAATTAATTTTTTATTTGATTCATATTTTACTTGCTGCGCCACGCGGTTTCGCCCGCGTAGTTCCCGTTCCCGTTGGAATGAGGGGATAATAATAGCCTATGGTTACTTGCTGATAATGTAGCTTTCCGTTGGTGAAAGATTTTTTAAAATCGGTTTAGTGGCGTGAAAGCGTAACAAACAAAACCAAACAAACTCACATTCGCATTTATAATATTAGTTGGGATAAGAACGGAATGAACAAGTCATTCAGCTGATGGTAAGTGTGACTAACTATAAATTAAATAAATAAATAAACTAACTATCTAATTCAAGGACAATTTCGATGATCCTAGTTTTGTTTAGCTACCTGTAAGGATCGATTCATAAGACCAATAGATTCCGAGAAACAACCACTTAATTTACCATTCGACTAGGTCTTCAAATAAACCCAAAACCTTAAAAGTTGAATTACTTTGTAAAAAGTAAAGAAGTAGGGTTCAATCAAAGATCGACACCGAAAAAACTGCTAGGTACGCATGTCAAATATAGTGAACAAAAAGGCGAAATAAGTTCTAAAAATCAGTTCTGTACATCGCTTCGCTTATCCAACAGTGAAATCCCGGATGAGCAAAATAAATTAACATAGGTATACTATGGTAAACCATTCTAAATATTTTATTTTAGAATTAAATTCACTCTTTGAAATACGTTACACGAGCAAATAATTAAGAACATAAAATATATGAGGAGCAGGTTTACAACGCCCGTTATGATATTATTATAGAATAGAAGAGAATCATTTATTTGCTTGAAATATGAGTACAAATATAAGTACATAATAATTTGTAACAATGAGAAGGTTCTAACACATTTCGCTAATTGAATAGCATGCCAAATTACAATGAATGAATTACTGTATACACTTACTAGAATGGCCTAAGCCAATAATAATTATAAACACGATTTAATGCTAATCCAAACAATCTAACTTCAATTAATACTTACCACTGTTTTGCTAAATATTTAAATGTACACTTTACGTAGGTGTCTATGGATTGTAGGTTTCTTCAAAATCTACTACAGGCAGTGAAATAAAAAACAATGATTATTTACTAGTTACTAGTGATTATTTATTAGTTTATTTACTAGTAATATAAATAAATGAGAGAATGAGTGTTCGTAACAAGCCTAGCATAGTAGTAAGGTTATAGAAGAATGGATTACTATAAAACCTAGAGCACCTATTATAAGCTGGTATTCAGGTATCCTCTTATAATCACGATATAAGGTCTGAACGGATTTTCAACTCAATTGTTTTAGGGTTAACATTAAATCAAATTTAAATAACAGTTTGAACTGTAAACTCTGACAAGTAAATTCAATTATAATCGATACAATTTAGACCGCATTAAAACTGGGGGCCTATTTTTGTTCGATTTGAACTGTTATAAGCTCATACTATATTCATCATTATCATCATCAACCCATATCGTCCCACTGCTGAGCACGGGTCTCCCCTCACTTTTGTGAGGAGGGTTAGGTCGTAATCCACCACGGGGGCCCAGTCCGGATTGGTGGATAACATACCTACCTCCGAAATAATTCTTGGGTTGGTAGATAAGTATGTGAGTTTCTTCGATGTTTTCCTTCACCGAAAAGCGATTGATAATGACGTAATATAATTATGCTTTTTACATAAACACATTAGTGTCCTTGGAAGGCAGACGTTCTCCCATTAGGTGACCACCGCACTATATTACCACAGCCTAACTTACTACGAGTTGTTTTCTACACTGTGGCACTACTATAGCTAGGTGTAGAGTAGCTGTAGGTATAGCGATATACCCACTTAGTTTCCACCGCTGTTTACTCTATCCCGCAACCAAGGTTCGTAAATCACAGCCATTACGGCTCATGACAAACAGCGCTCGTATATACACCTACGCATGACAGCGAGCGCAGCCGAACAATTAAACTAGTATATCAGACGCAGCCTGCTTGCTGAATGCTGGCAAGTTGGCGCTTGGCCACTGGATTGGCAGTCGGGGAGATTAATTATTGCAGTTACATGCTCCGGTTACATTTGGGTTTATGGATTTGCCCTAAAAATGAATGAACACCGTCTTTCTTATAGCTTTTGTATTGTTACATTACGGCAGGCTATCTGACGAAAGTGTCCCTGTTCTCATAATACGTGTTTCGGGCCTAGTGTGAGAACCAGATGCTCCGTTAATTTTATAGTGTATATCTAATAAGCCTGTTGCAAATAAATAGAAAAATACCGCTGAAAGAACACGCTGTGAGCTGGAAACTGGTATATTCAACACGGATTATTCCTTCTCTTCCCATCAGAGCTTTGAAGAATGGGAAAAATTTAAAAGATATCTGTGATTGTAATTTAACCTACTATTTATAAAATTTCGTTTGTAAAGTTGAACCTCTCTTTCTTCAATTGATTTATTAAATGGCACTGCAACGGTTTTAAAAACCCGAACGTTTTATCAACGCTCAAACGAATAATAAATAAAAGATTTATTTGATGGTGTGGAGAGAGGCAATAGCTTCTTGAAAGTTCCTTGTCTCCTTACCGGTGGGACAAAGTTGTAACCGTATTATAGATGTAACACACATTGCCATTGACAGTGTGCCCCCACTAAAAACGTGAAATAAATCCGATTTTCATTTCCATTTATATTACATACTTACTACGGCTGTTGCTTTTTGATATCAATGCTTTCGTTCATTACGCATAATTTACGGTTAACGTCAAATAAGTTTCCGAGAAACGAGTAAACTACAAGCAGGTGCACACTCGCAGAGCTAGTTTTAATACAAAAAGGTATAAAACCAGTCACAATCTTTCCAAAAGCTTTCATGTCCGCCTGTTCGTTATTCATTTTGTCGTAAAATCCCGCTGTGAAAGCCTGGCACGGCCACGGGTCGTTTCCCGATTCCAGCACAGCCGGCGGACGTGAGCAACGATTGCATTTGTAAAGAAATCCACTCAGGATCCGGTGTCATGCGGTTGGAAGGCTGTATTTTGTCGTTCTACTGTTACCATGTACAAATTCGCGCTTTAATATAAATCTGTCATGTAGGAAAAAAACGGTACCTATAAACGTCAGAATAAGAATAAGCGATTTAACGAAAATTAAAGGCAACAGCTGTCTCACCGCTCTTTTTCACTTAGTAATACAGCGTACACGAGAGTGAGTAAGACAGAAAATTTCTCACGGTTTTTATTATTTCAAGTAGTATGGTGCACAAAGTAGATTGATCAGCGGCCTAACCACGAACAGCTAAATCCATCCAATTTAAGGCCTTAAACTGAACTGCCCTGCTAACTGTCACCACCAATATCGCTCAGCGTCCATAAGTCGACCAGAAACATTTATCCAAAGAGATCGTAAAATTTGTTTGCATTTATGGGAGTTTATATAGCTCCATCTCATTCTCTTTCTCTCTCATTCTCGTCAGTCTTTTATTGAGTGACGTCACGTTAAATTTGTTATTTAAGAGTGTGTGGTGCCAATCTATCAAACATCGCCGTTTCAAATTGTAAGCAATCTCTGAAATTCGCCGATGATACTTCAGCTAAGTGCTGAACCTTGTCGGGAAAGTGGGATTTACTGAAATAATTACTCTTGCTGCGGTGTCTTTATTTTGGGACCTTTAACACACAAAAGTACGTAGGCATCTACAATATTAATGTGTATTTATTGCTTTATGTAAAGTGTACTTTTTTTTCTTCAGATTGGCTTTGTTCATTTGTTTTGCACGATTTGTTCATTTAACCATTTATCCATTGTTTTTTTTTTGATTCCGTTAGTTCAAAGCATGCATGATATCCACGCTCGCAGTCCGCACGAATAAAACCGAATAGTTACATAGAATAGAATAAAATTTGTTGCATAAAACTGTGTAATGTAAAGGTCTTAATAAAATAAAGTCTCAACAGTAATATCCATTATGGACGTACAATAATTAATAATAAGAATATAAGTATGGACATTGTACTAACATTAATAATTACTACATAAACAGTTGCGACTTAGCATTGTTGACATCTACCTACATTCTATTACTTTTACTTAAAATTGTTAATGAACTATGTTTTGTTATGCCCGAACTATATACGCTAACCCCAACAAAATGTTTACAATTAAGTAAAATGTTTTCTCATGTTAGTGATTACCTAATTCTTATGAGAAAATAAATATCTCATAGCTGACTCCGTGATCTAAAAACTATTACAGATCGTAATATTTTTCTTGATGCGCAGTTGAGTTTCCTCATCTATCGTTATTCTGAAAAGAGGCTCGTGTAAGTCTTGGCAAAGTGCCAACCAAACGACTGGCCAATCCGTCAAGCTAATCCAAACAGTTTTTGTAGTTATTCCACGGATACATTCCTACATAGTAAAAATAATAACATTAAAGTTTTTTTTATTAATAGTGCTGAGATAAGCGTTTTTGTTGTAAGTCACTTGCTGAAATCCCCTTGGGGCCTACAGAGGTTGCTATCGCTTTGATCTATTGTTTTGTTAGATAGGTAATTCGTATTATAATTTCAGTGTGCAAATTATTATTGTGTTCCGGTTTGAAGGACACTATAATGAAATTACTAGGCATATTATGAAGCTTGTGGGTACGGTGCAGAGCAAAGTGTTTGAATCTAAAGTAATTAGTGATAGCACAGTCAATAGCGAATGACATGACTTAAAAAAACGTGTCAATCGGTTGTACGAAAAAACAAAAACATAAGCATTAGTACAGTAGAGTCTCACTAATCCGGCATTATTAAAGAACAGCTTAGTGGAATGTTCGGATTACTGGATTGTATAGAGAAGTTTAAAGTAAATAAAGAGTTACACAAGTTTTAGTAATATGTATTTACTATATAGTATGGATTTCGTTCTCTTTACTAATGTATCTTAAGATCAACTTTTTTGCAACTTAAAGTCCATTTTTAATAAATTTTCTTGAAGATTCTGGCGGAGGGAGCTGTGGTGAGGTGTCAGACTAATGGACGTGCCGATGTGCTAAAGTACCGATTCAGTTAGACTCTACTATATTATCATAGAAAGTGGTATATTTACCGTGACCATATGACAATGACTATGACCATATGACCACGACCACGTGACCATGTTACTTTAAAACCTTATAACTCACAAACAGGAATAATTTTGCGACCTTTGAAGCCCATCAACGTTGTATAATGTAATTCAAAAAGCAATTCCCCATTTTTGGCGTTCCAGCAGAATTCTATCGCGTTATCCACGTAGGCAGGCTGCATGCAGCCAGTTTATGCTAATGGCATTACGGGCCGACAGGTATAAATATTTGACGGCGGATGAAAATTTGTAATTCTGACTAGGAGTATCCGGGACAAGGGGAACCGGGATGCTGAAAGCCGGGACATTTGCATGTTCCGTCCCGCGAATCTAATACATTTTAATTGGACACGAGTGGGTCTTATTGCAATCGGAATTTTAATTGGTTTGTCTAATTAAGTGCGGAGGCTCTTTGATCTAGTTTTAATGCTGTTTTGAAGAACCTTAAATGTTGTAACTTTTAACCGAGCCCAAACACGAGAAGACTAAATTCGATTGTTATTTTAAAGAATCCGTACGGCTTTGTAAATAAGAATCATGAATATATCATTTTATTTAAAAAAGTAGTATTGTAAAGTAATTTCGAATGAATTGGTTCAGTAGTTTTTAGATCCTTTTGAAGACTGGTTCTGACTTTAAGAATTATTCACGAATTTGATTTCAGAATCGATTCCAGCGTTTTTCAGAGAGTTTAGGTTCCGGAGAATAAAGAATAAATACGCTTGTTATTCATGAAAATGCTAAATTTTCGTCAGAAAACTGAATTTGTAGAGCGAAAACTTAGTTTAATATGCAGAAGCTTTTAGAGGAACGATGCGGCACTTCCATGATGGAAGTTCCATCCCCTTGATAACTAATTTTCTAGCCAAGTAAGCTTTTCTACAGGGGAACCTAAACTTCGGAGACATACTTAAAATAAACTTACTTAACTTTACTAACTAATTAATTTAACTATTAACTAACTTAAACAAGTTACCCTAACCAGACAAAACTCAAAACTTTATTTGCAAGTTGGCTAAAATAATGCACTTTTATAAGTCAAACATAATAGAGAAAAATAAAAAAATAAATCAAATAATGATCTACCAAACTAATAATTAACTCATTATGGCTTGAGTTTGAGAAATGACATTTCCCTTTCCAGTGGTGATACATGGCTGAATCTCGCACAGGAAAAGGAAACTCCATTAACTCTACCAGTGCTTCGGAAACTCGGACAAACTTTTGTAAAACACGTATTCAGTATTGCAAGTTGGTCAAATTGAGCCCAAACACCATCAATCTACAGTTGAGTATTTCCGTTTCCTAGCTTCCGTCTCTGTCATCAAATCCGCTCGCGGTGACAATAATATTATGTTGTCATAGAAAATTGACCGGCATACAATTATCAACTCAATTAAAACAACGGAATCTGGGTCAAAATTGACTTCAGAATATATACCAAACATAATTACGAGTAGAATGGGGTGAAGATGAAATGAATTTCAACTTTAGGTAACACATTGACTTCTGAAACGGTTTTTGCATTTGGGCACCGGTACGGACCGTGTGTGTTTTCCAGCAATGGCGTGCCGTCTGTGTGAGCCGCACCGTCTGTGTTTCGCTACACAGCCGGCGCGTAAGCTGCGCTAACTAAATGTGTTAACCCTTTTTTAATAACTGGAAAAGTCACTATTTCACCAGTGTCTTGAAATAAGGTACATTGTAAAACTTAGAAGATAGTCCAGTGATTTGAAAGGTTGGTGATGAATTTAATCCAGACCAGAACTTTCATGAGGATCAAATAAAGCTCGTAAAATTCAAAAAGCACTACCCGGCTACGGAGTTTCGTAGTGACCTAATATAACAAAATGTAACCCATATCCCAAGACCGTACTAACGAATCGATTGACACCCCATTCATCAAAATCGGTTAAGTAGTTTAGGCGCTACGCTTACACACTTAATTACGAACATACATAGGATATACTGCTAAAAACATATCCCTCCCATTTGGCTCTCCCGTAGTCCGTAGTCGGGTAAAAAAACTGAGTGCGTATTACCTTCTGTACGAAATGATTGTTACAAAAGGTCACGTGCTTCCCATCTGTCGGCTTTGTTTCAGAACGCTTTGTGATGGTTCAGGGTTTTAGGCTTCAGGCCTTATCTCTTCAAATATATCCGACCTTCGTACCAAGCGGCACTGTCCCGCTTACCCGCCCCGCCTTACTAGCTCGGTGTTAAATGAACAGTTTATTGATAACTTGTGCTATCTGTTATTGCGCTATTTGTGCCATTGAATTCCGATAACAACAATGGTAGGTATACTGGGATAGGAAAGGCCACAATTGGGCTCATAGATTTTATTGTCTGGCCGTCAAATCTCTAAGCTTTTCATACATGCCATTACATAACCCTGAAAGTCTTCTATGATTAGTAAACCATTATTCATTATTTATTATGTCCTTCTAATCCACGACTTATATCCCTTGTACACAGATACTCGACTGAATGCTCTTTTTCCTCAAGGGTTTGCTGGAAGAAAACTCTTTATAGGGTTATAGCTCGCCTTTTGTACAGTATTTTTCGATGGAAATCAATAAGATAAGTTAGATAGATAGATAAACTCTTTATTGAAACACCACAGAAGTAAGAAAACTTAAAAACTTGAACAAAACAAGTTTTACAATTAGTGTCACAATGATGTAATGATGAATGTAAGACATGATAATAACTCTGTATTGCACTCCAAGAAAAAAAAACAGAAGTAAAAACATCTTATAACTAAAGGTACAATGGGTGGCCTTATTGCTAAACAGCAATCAAAAACAGCAGCAATTTAAAGAAAAGATTTAGAGACAATTAGTTAATTAATGTACTAAATAGGACTCAACCGGGAAAAGCCCAATAGAGAGAAAACCAAAAAAGGAAAAGAACGAAAAATAGAGAAAGAAATGAAAAAGAAAGAGAAAAGAGAAGAAGAGAGAGAGAGAGAGAGAAAGGGAGAGAAAAGTGAGGGGAGATTCGTCCTCAGCAGTGGAACGATGTGGGTTGATGATGATGATGAATAGAAAGGAGTTTGTCACAGCCGATTTAAAATAGATTACTTATTAAAATGCAGTTCATCTTTTCACTGTACTAACTCTTTTCCAATGCAAGAAATTAAGTCACAAACATTCTAATAACAAGTGTCCGTTCACAGTTCATTATAATAAGGGCGCACTTGTATTTGGCATGTTTTAGACGCCACAACGCGATATAATCAGGTTTTTACCGCGCCATAACCGACGATCATCTGGCAAGTGCCGCGCCGGCGATAACGGGAAATCACCGCTATTTGCCTTTATTGGTGTAATATTTGAGATGGGACGCGTATTGTCTGACGCAAATTATAACTGTCTTGGGTTGATCTTGAATTGGGTTCTTATGAATACTTAAGAGATATCTTGCGTTCTCTTATCAGAGTTCCCGCATCATGATTGGCTTTGCCAAAGTGTTTATCGGCTAAGCGGATTGTGTCGGAATCGCTTCTCGATAGAAATTGCTGTGTTAAGTGCTCCACAGAACTACATTTAAAAAAATATTGAAAAGTCTGCAATTTGTTGCCGTATCTCAGCAGTGTTTCGTGGCATTCAAAATAGAGTTCTATTCAATTATCTGATGGAATTAGAGGTGAGGCCTCCTTGTATCATATGCTTCCCTGCTACTTCTACCTTTAGTACAATGTTACTGCCAAAATGACCAAATACCACGACTCATAGTTATGAGGAGAGTTCTATACTATCACAAATATACGATGAAAAATACGACGCGAGGAAGCGGCAGAACCTAAAACCTCAAAGGCGTGACATCCACGAGCCTAGTATCCACCAGCGTGGTAGAATATGACCCATTCTCTTTCTGAGAGGAGGTCTGTGCCCCAGCTGTGGGAACTTAATAGCCATAATTACCAAAAAACATACAAAAATATCAAACCACCCAATCAAATGAAAACTTTTCGCAGCGACACGGAAACATGGAACAAATATGAGTTGACCTTCACAGTTTGGTGGCCGCGCGCGCCACTGGTCGCATCGCGGCCCCTAGAGACCGACGAGAAGAAACTTTCCTCCCAATTCATTACACGAAGTGAAATACTATGAAAGTGACAGGTTTTCCGATCCATTTAGGTTATCCTGGAACTGTCAGATATAGTGTAACGTCGATGAAGAAAACCCCACCATATATCAGAAGATTAATAATATATCACTTCACGGTAATGTATAATACAATGTTCTAGCAAG
This sequence comes from Campaea margaritaria, assembly GCA_912999815.1. Classification (NCBI taxonomy): domain Eukaryota; kingdom Metazoa; phylum Arthropoda; class Insecta; order Lepidoptera; family Geometridae; genus Campaea; species Campaea margaritaria. Next base: position 11,598,571 of record OU538797.1, on the reverse strand, counting down.
TTCATAAATGAGTTTTCGCATTTGGTATCTAACTAAGTACAACTGTTCAGGTCGACTGTAGATGTTCGAATGACTCCAGCGCACATTTCCCTACCACAAGTAGACAACGACTCAACTACCGCCCCACTGGGGAGGGAGTAATGTTGCCAGACAGTAATCTATGAGCTGCAACCTGACTAGGGTTGCTAGTGGATAAAATATAAATCTATGATATTTTGTTTATGGGGTTTTGTATTTTTCAACCCGTACCTAAGTACCTAAGTACTGATTTCTAAAAGTGAATAACGCAATGTTGCCTAGAATATAAAAAAAAAACTTTAAGCTTAAAAACACTCATTATCTCCTATTTCATATAGAAAAATATAAATAACGTCTTGCAAATTCTTTTTACTGAACGTGAAATAATAAAAGCCAAACAAGACAACACGTTTTATCATTAATTATTTATCATTATATCATATTTATTATATGAAAATAAATAAATCACTCGATTAATATAATAAAAGGGGTTACTCACTGTAAGTTAAGTAGGTACCTAATTACATTACATTTTGAAATCTTATGATCTAAGAGTAAAATAAACTCAAACAGTTTGAAATTAAACTATACCGATGCGAATAGTATTCTCTAGTTCCTTTACCCACATTATTTAAATTCCATTTGACCCAGTAATACCCAACAGTGATTCGTATATCGTCATAAAAGTCCTAGTCGAGATTTCCCCAGCGAGATCTCTTGCAAGTCCCGGATATTATATAACATGGCATATAAACATGTAAACTATTCTGTGAAGAACATATGCATGAAAGGATGGTTTATTACGGTTAATGTGTTTTTTTGTAATGATGCATCTTATCGATAAGTACATCATTAAAATTTCGATCTAGTCTAAAGGACTAATGAGTGATTTGCGTTTAACATAAATTGCTAAGAAGAGTTAATATTTAAAAAACAAAAAAGTTTAAATACCTTATTGACAAAGGCTGAATGTAAAAATTTACAGTAATCGCTACATCAACAGTTGGTCTAATCCGCCGCATTAAATATTTCACATCAAAAACGTTTATTACTCATCACTGTCATTAAAATTATGAACTCAAACAATACAACTTCAAACCCCAGACACTCAGGCATCATATTGTCATTGCAAACACTAACTTGATTGTTTGAGTTCATTTTTCTTTGTAATCTTTCCAGTTACACACAAACTTGTTCTGGTAACACGCACTCGGATCCCAAGACACAGGGGCCGGGCGTAGTTTGGAACTCACTGTTAATCCTTGTTTCAACATAATGTTTGCTCTTTTTGTAAATTTTATTTGTAACACTCAATATTTTTGGCATTAAAAATTCATTCATCATTTATCATTTACTAGCTGTACCCTGCCGCGCTTCGCGGTGGCACATTCGCACAATCGCTCATATGTCTCTAATGAAAAAAATAGATAAAAACAATCCTTGATGCGGATTATATATCATGCTAAAATTTCAGCTCGATCGGTGCAGAACTTTATGAGTTTTCGAAGCGTACACAAACCAACATAACATTTTTATATATATAGATTTATCATTTAAATGACTTAAGAAATATTTCGTTATTTTTAAACCCTTCACATCCAACATTCACATTCGCCCACACAACGTTAACGTTAATCGAAGTACCTACGTTGCAAATGAGGCAAATTAAAACTCAATCAACGCGTGGAATGGTAAAACCGAGCCTCGTGGCTGTTAGGGCAAGCTACGTATGTTTATAATTGTATTACTTCACTAATAACAGTACACGGTTTTACAGAATATCACGTTTATTCACGTACGCTGTATTAGCCGTTGAAATATTCATAAATGAATTTACACGTCAAAATATACGTTAATTAATGAGTAAATAAAAAATCGTTTCTATTATATACATCATTTTACAATCATAGGTACTTAAGTAGTAGATAAAAATGAGAAAAATAATGATATTAATAATTATTGTAAACTACAAAAAATAGAAAGCGGTGGTGGCCTTGGAGGCGGTGGTAGCCTAGTGGGAGAACGGCCACCTTCCAAGGAGAGAGTTGTGAGTTCAAATCCCAGGGTGGGCAAGTGCCAACGTGATTCTTGGAAACCATATGTACGTAATTGTCACTGGCTTTTCGATGAAGGAAAACATCGTAAGCAAACCTTGTGACTAATTACTTAGTCACCGAAGACGAAGTTATACTGAACCTAATTACCTTCTAATAAATTTTCCTTTAAAGATTCTAATCTAAATTGCAACTAATAATAATCATAACCAATAAGCTAATCCTAGTCATAAATACAACCGACCCTGTTCTTAAACTATCCTTATTTTAAACTTTCCTGATTTTACCTATCCTGGTCTTAACTATCCTGGTTTTGTCTATCCTGATCACGCTATTCTGGTTTTGCCTATCCTGGTCACGCTATTCTAGTGTTGACTATCCTGGTCACGTTATTCTGGTTTCGACTATCCTGGTCACGCTATTCTAGTTTTGTCAATCCTGGTCACTCTATTCTTGTTTTGCCTATCCTGATTTTATCCATCCTGGTCACGGCACCAATTGTAACTCCCCCCTCCTTCTTTCTTCCTCCCTTTTTTTATTTACTCTATCTCATACTAAATTTTTCGAATATAAATAATTTAACTTAAATAAACTTAAACTAATCTCCTCCCCTCTCCGCTCTCAACCTACTCTCTCCTAATAATAATACTAATAATACATACTAATACAGTACAACTCCGTATAACTCCGCACCTAACTCACTCTCCTCTATTCTACTTTACCTTACTTTATTTTACTTTATTTTGTTTTGGCCCGATGATTGTCTAGTAACCCTTCGTTGTGATCCGCGTGTAGCAACCTAAATTCTTTGAATGTTCAGTATGGCTTCGCAATCCGTCAGTAGTCAATATCACAAGAGATAAATAATTTGAATTTAGGTTTCGCTGAATTAATACCATTCGTTTTCTACCATTCCTAAATTATTATATGGCGTCCCTAAATAAACTCAACCTAACATTCTCGTTCCGTTCTACCTCTTACCAAACCTGTATTATCTAACTATCTAACCAAGTAGATCTTAATCCTAGTCCTCCGTTGTCCCATTTACAACCTTTCATTCAAAATTATAATTTAATAATCGTCAACCTTTTATCAACTTTTCATCAACCTTACATTTTTCGTAACTCATCAACCTTTCGCTCGACCTTATAGTTTTGTAATTATCACGAGAGTCTATTATTAAAACTTCCATTCTGAATCTACGATCATGACAGCGGCTATGACTTAGAGCCCCGCCCCGCCCTAAGTTGTGAATTTCGTCGGACCAGACTTGGATATTCTCCACCGCTTGTCGGGATTAAGTACCGCCTCGCAGTTACGAAATCTCGACGGAAAGTATTTACTTTCATTTAATTTACTATGTTTGTCTATCTGTGGTCTTCCATCAAATTTCAATTCATCGTTCTATTATCCGTCACTCTCACAGGACAAATGACACTGACAGCAGCTAACATCGCTCCATGACAATAAGCTTACTTGTCAAAGTCACCCGTCCGAACTCATTTAAACAGATGTGAAATCTTTATGTTATCGCTAGAAAATACCGTGAAACTCGCCTATTACTATAAGTCTAGTATATCTAAGCAAGAGAACTTCATAAAGAGGGACTTCTTTTCTTTTATCTAAAGAGTATTCACGGTTCGATCTCATTCATATCCGGTTCGTAAACAATCTCACAACCTTCATTCATGATTCAACGAGGATGAAGGGTTATCAGCGGACATAACCCCCGCCATGGTCGAATTTCCCATCCTTCTTATCTAGTTCATGCGGTTCCTCAATCCCACTTACTTACTTTAGCAAAAGGGAAAGAGGCCCCAATATTTAGAGATCTAAAATCTCGTTAAACCTATCCTAGCTCTACCTACTAGGAGCAACTACATAATACATTAGGCTTTATTTACCCATCTGTACATACGCCTAGCTTATTTAGCTTAATATGGGACTATTGTCCAGGTTTCTATTTGTAGAATTATATTATGTGGTAAGAGGTCATATTTTTCCCCCGGTGTAATAATACTGGTTTTATTTAGTTAGTATTTCAGAAGCATTGTTCTAAGGTTTAAGGATATTTTTCCTTTAGGTGTAGGTAACAACAATTATTTATTGTTTCAGGTTATTTCTCATTGGAAAACCTAGGAATTGTTTTAATTCCAGAAAGTGACAGTTCGTCTAGATAATTCTGTAACACTAAGATTTCTAGTGTGGAGCTGTAGTTCTTTCCATATCTATTCATGGAAGAGTTCAACGATGGAACGATTCAAGTTGAAAGTAAGCCTCAGTTAGTGACTTTCGAAGAGCCTTATGGAGAATCTCACTCTTTTTTAGTCATAAGAAAATCCAGGGAAGGTAATAGGTCATTGCCCATAAGTAGTCAATCTAACAGAGACGAACTCATTCATATTTGTCGTTCGTTGTTTCTTGTAATTAATGTTAAGGACAGAATTATTCCTTTCGAACCATTTTTCTGGTGTAGTACTAGTTTTATTTAAATAGTATGTTAAGAAGCCTTGTTCTAAGGTTTGATGGTAGTTTCCATTAAGTATAATGCCAATTCTTTGTTGATTTCAGGTTATCTCTCTATCGGAGGATTTTTAGAAAGTTCTTCTAGATAATTCTGTAAACACTAGGAATTCTAGTGCCATAGTTAATACCATAACTATTGCATGGAAGGATTCAACATTGGAGCGATTCAAGTTGAAAGTAAGCCTCAGTTAGTGACTTTCGAAGAGCCTTATGGAGAATCTCACTCTTTTTTAGTCATAAGAAAATCCAGGGAAGGTAATAGGTCATTGCCCATAAGTAGCCAATCCAAAAGAGACAAACTTAGTCATATCTGTCGTCCATTGCCTTTGTGCAATTAATTAATCTTAAAATCAGAATTATTCTTTCCGAACCAAGCCTAAGTTAAATTATAGTTAATTTATCCAGATATTTACTATATTTATAAGCAGGTTACGTTTAACCTTGTAGTTTCATTCAGTAGTCCTAACTTATTGTGATTTAATTGATTCCTTTATCAGTTATGTTTAGTTTTCATCGTTCATTTTCTTTCCGTCACAAATTATATTAATTTCTTATTTGTTTTCCCAGATGTTTTCTTTATGAGTATGTAAAGTTATATTTAGGCTCTATAGCATTGTTATGATGGATAATAAAATAATTAAACCGTACTACAACTTCTTTCATTCAAAGTAGGTACATATGTAATGATTAGTCTTATTGATTCGATTGCCGGATGTAACATTGTTTAGATGTTTGCTTGTTCATGTTTGAATAACTCTGTAAATCTATCACAATATAGTCTGTAGTATTACAATTGATTCCCAAGGAAGTTTATGTTTCACCAGTTCATTTCTTTGTCATAGTATTAAACTTTTAATGTCCCCGAGTGCTTGTTTTACATTTGTATTGATTTTATGTAGTTTCCTATAGTTTAAGATGACCCTGTCCTACAGTATGAATTCCTTCCTGTCAGAAGAACCCTAGGCTAAAGGTGTGTGTGTGTGTGTGTGTGTGTGTGTGTGTGTGTGTGTGTGTGTGTGTGTGTGTGCCTACCTGTCAACTTCTCAGGACTGTCCGGAGTCCACATTTAACTTTACCTATCGAAATTGGTGTCTGTGAGTTCGTTTGTATGTTGTATGTTGTGTGTGTGTGGCCCTACGCTCCTACAAACCAGCCAGCTCATAGGCACCCACGAACTACCCATGACTAGCACCTCCAATCGACAACACTATAACCTTGCCAGCACACAGATACCTACGAACCTTCTAAGGCAACCATCTTCCATCGATAACACGATAACCTAGCCAGCACACAGATACCTATGGACCTTCTACGTCCTCCATCTTCCATTGATAACACTATAACCTAGTCAGCACACAGATACCTACGAACCTCCTACGACTAGCATCTCTTATCGATGTCACTATAACCTACTCAGCACACAGATACCTACGAACCTCCTATAGCTAGCATCTCTTATCGTCAACACTATAAACTAGCTCATAGGTACTTACGAATCTCCTGTGGATAGCTCCTCTTATCGATAACACTATAACCCAGGCAGCTCACAGGTACTTACGAATCTCCTATGGCTAGCTCCATTTCAACTCGCCATCCGACACGCCCTATCAGTGTCAGTAAGAATCTGAACCTTCGCAATGCCACTCATACAAACCCTGGCCCTAATATCACTTCCCATCTTCCCAGCACAGCTTTTAAATATTACTAAATCTCCTCAGGAAGAGACCCGACGATCCACGGCCCATATTACTACGCACTTTTCACTGAACTTCACCATTTTCTTTCTCACTTTTCTCCGCGACCCCCGCTCACTTCAAGGACCTCCTACGCGACCGACCCTCACTTTTCCGCTCAAACTCCTACTTTCCACTCCACTTCACCATTTTGATTTTTTCCTTTTTTCTACGCACGTCCGTTCTCCTAGCAGTTTCGCAAGCCCCGCCCAGAGACTCCCGCGCCTCTCTCCATAGACAAAACTTCCTCCCCTTTTTTACCATAGAGTTTCTACCTGTGCAATAATTAGCTTTTTCCAAATTGAATGCAATATTTATGTGTAGCCAAAATCTCACTAATCTGTCAATGCAAATCTCAGTATTCTGCCAAAAATTGATAATTGTGTATTTTTATTTTGTGAAATGTAGCGAGTCCAATTCGGGACCGTTACAACCTACATACCTATCAGCTCCCAAATATATAAAAAAAACAATTGAGTACTTCTATTCTCAATCTTCATTCTCAATTCTTAATTACCTACCTAAAGACAATAACCGAAAGGAATCAAAGAAAAACAGCGGTAATTACTTAAACCAATTAGTTTTGTTAATTTTGCTTTTTTATCGCGTTTCTAAGAATTAAACCGCCGAACTGAAACTTCGAAGACATTTTTCCAGTCCGCTTTAACAAGGGAAATTAACATTTATCACAGTGACAAAAAGGCAGGAAATTCCTTATCGCGATTAGCTTGAGAGGACTTCATTACCTCTCTTGTTAATAAACCAGTTTGGGAAGGAACCTGTTTCGCGTATTTCTTTCCGTAGAGAGAGTTTGGGTTACAGTGGTCGTATTGTGAAGTAATCAAGGAAGAAATTAGTCTTGTCACTAGATTGTTTCTTGGTGTTATTGTCACGGTTGTGGTATTTATAGAGGTACTAGCTGACACCCGCAGGGGTTTCACCCTTTAGAGGTAAGTATTGGAAATAAAAAGCCCCAAATATACGTGTGAAAAATATTAAATTTCGATTTCCAAAATATTTTCAGCCGTTTTGATTAGCATTTGAAAGGTATATTCCAACTTAGCTGTTCTGTTATTTAAGCTCCCGATTCATCAAACGGTAGGTAAGGGGCCGTCCATTATTAACGTGATGTTTTTTTTAGCATTTTTAACCCCCTCTCCCCCTTGGTGATACGTGGTGAGGTTTATTTTAGTGCCTTCAAGAATCTAAAAAAAAATTATAATATTATGTTTTTTTAATTTTTACACTAGCGGTTTAGAAATTTACACTAGCGTTTGACGATAAAATAACACGTGATATCTTACTACACCCCCCCCCCCCCTTTTAGCCTCACATGATTAATGGACTGTAAGCGGGAAAGCCTAGTGGGAGAACCTATGTCTTTCAAGGAGAAGGTCGTGAGTTCAAATCCCAGTGCGGACACGTACCAGTGTGTTCTTGTAAAACACATGTACGTAATTATCACTCGATTTTAGGTGAAGGATAACATCATAAGGAAACCCACATACCTATCCGAGATTGATTTCAGAGGTAGGTAATCACCAATCCGGACCGGGCCCCAGTGGTGGATTACGGCCTAATCATCCTCACAAAAATGAGGGGAGACCCGTGCTCAGCAGTGGGACGATATGGGTTGATGATGATGATGAAAGCGAATGTCTTTAAGTGTTTAGGGAGGATCGTTAAAACTTGGTCACCACTTAAAAAAAAAACAATTTGTTAAAGTGCGGCTATGCTCGTAAAATACGGGTATTTTATAAGAGTGCCTTTATATTCAGCGTCCGCCATATTGTTTTTAAAAATGTAATTAAATTATGTTTTACTGGATCTACGGTCTTTATTAGTAAAAACAGTTGCTACTTCTATAATTATCTTATCTAAATTAAAGATTTAAAAAAAAGCGTCTCGATCACATACGGACGCAGGGAAAAAGGATTCCCAGCGTCCCACTGGTGGGCCAGTCAGTGGACCCGTTTGGGTATATACCACATAGATCCTAATCAGGATAATAATAAATATTTTAAGATTTCACGTCAGCATCCGCGTCGGGCACAAGACATCTTGGGTTAAGGGTCACGGAAGGGATTGGTTTTAAAAAAACCCTCTAAAAGTTGGAAGATAGTAAAGCTAAAAAATAAATGAACCAGCCCTACGCGTCCAATGAACATTTGTACTGAGTGACGTCACTAGAGTATTCTCATCTCATTATTCTCCCGCCTAAATTACCTGCCCAGGTAATGGGTCCCTCTGTCATAATATTATCATAAGCGCCAAATGCAGCGCAATATTCCCCTTTATGGCGCACCTTTCATTACGACAAAGTACCCGACGCTATAAATCTGCCGACCGAATCTTAGGGAAGTTTATGAACGTTTTGTTTTTATTTAGGTGATTATGGTGAAGCGACGAGGTTATTATTCCATCAATATTATTTATGGAAGACTCTCTAATGATGCTGCATCTCTATATATTCATTTATTTTTATTCTATGTATAGAAGAAATCCACCGTCCGATGTCCTAGTTACTCCTCTCCGTGGTTGTCTGGAAGAGATCGCCCTGAGCGATAAGACCGCCCATTGTGACATTAATAGCTATATTTGTTTTGTTTAAATTTTTTGTTTAGGTTTTCTTTGTTCTGTGGTGTTTCAATAAAGAGTTTATCTATCTATCTATCATGAAATACTTTGGCAAAGTTACTTAATTTTTTTTTTTTATTTATTAACTGTCATTTATTCAATACAATGATAAATGATAAATGATAATGATAATTGTTTATTATTTGACGGCTACCATGGCGTAATATGGTGAAGAGCCGATTGCGAAGCACGTTGCAGGATCTATGTAGACTGTGACGCGTTATTTATGTCAAAAAATATTAATGTAAAAAATATTAAGTGAGTAATATTGAAAACGAAAAGCGAAATAATAACCGAAAGTAAATTTGTATGTCTCTGGATGTTTGCTCCCTTTTCTCGGTTAACCAGCTCAACCAATTTTGAAGAAAATAGACGTCGCGGTGGAATGTATAATTAATATTCAATTGAAATGGACTCTTGGTCGTTTTTATTGAATTTCTGTTTAATTTGGCTATTGTATTTGTATATTTATATCTGGAATTGAAAACAAAGAGCACTTATTTTAAATAATATTTCATTCCACTGCTTCGCGATAACAGAAAATCTAGGGTTCGGATTTCCCCCCTAAGGGCGATTTCCAGGGGGAAATAGTGGAATAAGCCAAATAAATTAGTGAAAATAATTTATTTATTAGTAGAATAACAAAATGGGTTTGTTCATGATCGTCATAATTATACCAAGAAAGCGTTCTTCCAAATCTCATCGTAGGCATAAAACATTTTCACAATCAAACATCGCTGGATTGGGTATTCGTTCAACGAAATAAATATAAGGACTTACGCCCCAGTTCACCCTCACAATACCCATTGTACCTTGCCTACTTCGACCTTAATTAAGAGATGAAACAATATATTTTGTATTGTTATACATTAATTCAAAGTATTTAAGAGGTTAGGTTTCGATTCAGTTCATTCGCTTTGTGACAACTGAAAACGAACATGGTTTTTAATTAATTATTTTCATTTTTAAACAGAAAGAAAGATAAACATTTATTCTGACGGAACTGCTCACAACAGCGAACACATACACATTGAAGGACAAGACAAGAAAATGACACACGATGAAGATCATCATCATCAACCCATATCGTCCCACTGCTGGGCACGGGTCTCCCCTCACTTTCGTGAGGAGGATTAGGCCATATCCACCATGGAGGCCCATCCGTATTGGTGGATAACATACCTACGTCTGAAATAATTCTCGGGTAGGTATGTGGGTTTCCTCACGATGTTTTTCTTCACCGAAAAGCGAGTGATAATTACGTACATATGTTTTACAGAAACACATTGGTACGTGCCCGCATTGGGATTTGAACTCACGACCTTCTGATTGGAAGGCGGACGTTCTCCCACTAGGCTACCACCGCTTAATATAATTAATATTATATGTACCAAATGTCATTAAAATCCAATCAGCCATTTCGGCGTAAAGAGAGAACAAACACACAAACACAAAAACTTTCAAAACTTAGTAAGATCTACCTTAAACGATCAATACTCAATATTGAGGGTGACTAAACACGATTATTAAGGAACAGTCAGAAAAAAATATTTCCGTCGTTAATATAATCCAGAATCCAGTAGGATCTGTAATAAACGTCACCTTATTCAAAAGGCGTTCAGAAAAAAATGGCAGAATTTGTATTTTTCTCTCCGGATTACCTGAATCTTGGGACCTTACTATGAAAATCGGAGACGAATTGCGTAAAAGCCAGTTCGTTTCACGCGTCTTCGAATTTAATCTCATTACTAAGGCCGCCGATCGAGTGAGCGGCTCTAGGTAAAGAATGACTAGATAGGCTCAAGGTATTCTTGACCCACTTTTTAAAAGACGAGAGCGTCTCTCTTAGATTGTATTTTTTCGTCTTTTTCCATGTCTCTGGGATTTACGAACCATTTGGTCGGTGGAATTTCCCGGTGGTCCCGTGCAAATTTCCCAAAAATTGGCATTAACTGTTTTTATTGTGCTTTTATAAGGAGTCGGTTTTTATAATTAAAAACCGACCGATTCTACTCCCGATTCTTCTATTCTACCGATTCTAATGAATAGAATACAATAGAAAACTCTTTATTGTACATCAAAAAAATAACCACAGTACAGAAAATTTACAATAAACGTTAAACGGTAAACGTTTATTAAAAGTTTATTCCATTGGTATGCGTAAAATTTATGTACTTAAGTGCGACGAAACAAAACAGATAATTTATAACCACGATATATACAGAAAATACACCCTTTAAAATTGAAAAAACTTTTAAACCAACGAACAGAAATCGACGACACCGCAGAGTACTAGTACCTAATAATTAACTAAATTATTCAAATACAGATTCAAATCAATGTCATCATTATATTATTTTCGTCAAATTGATCCCGTAAGACTTATTTCATTCAGGATCAGATGTTCGGATGAAAAACACCCATCAGCCTCTAACGAGACGAGGGACTCTCAATAGCTACCTGGGCACCTCATGATGGTCATTATACTTGGTAATTTTATCGGAAAATGCTCCATTTTCATTTAAATAACATACATCCCTATTTATGGATATAAGAATTCACATTAAACGATAAAATGTGCTTCAGCTACACTATACTGATTTAAAATCGTCGGCTTAGCACGATTAATAAGAAATCTAGATTATCTCTAGGCCTTCAGGTAAATATCCAGTATCTGCTTATAGGATAGTAGCAAAACACCTCAGATACTAGTACGCGCTGCCAAGAGTAACCAGAGAAGCAGTATTCGAGACTCAAACAGCTACAAGTGCCCTCGTCGCGAATATTTCGGTTAGATACCGAATCAGTTTACTTTGGCATCGAGAAGGAGTGAGATCTATAAACTATGGATGCCGCAAGTCGATCGTAATTCGTGCCCGAAATACGTGTCTTGCTCCTAACTCAGATGCAGCTTTTTACACTTTGACTGCTGAGCCATTTTTCTTGTCTAGTACACCGTAGTGTTTTACCATACAGTTAACACCACAGTTGTGTTTTCCCGCACTCGCGGCATGTTATGAAAAACACTACAGTCGTCAGCAGTGAACGTGTTAAGTGAATTAAAAAGACAGAAGTGGCTTTGACATGAGTACTGGTCTAGCTTAATCGAATGTACAAAATATAAGACGCACTCGCTGTCATGTCGTATGACATTACGAACATGCCGAATCTATTCCGTTTATATCTGCGAACTCGATTCGGCGGATACCCGTCAAGCGTCCAATCGTACGATATTCGATGTCTGTGGGCGGCGAATCGAATAGTAAATCGATATGGAATATTGTTTGCAGCTATTAGGAAAGTATCGGAACAAAATTGATATCCTCTAAGCCACTACTACGTGCTTGTATTAGTTATTTTCTGCGGTTCAACCCTTGCCTAATCATTAAGTTATTCCCAAAAGTTGGTATAGGGAATAGACGAACTTTAAACGGAATACCCTACTGGCTACTTTTCTCCTTTGGAGTAATTCGATTTCCAGCTGTCACTTTCACCGGGTTGTTGCTGGTGCCCTTGGACAGCCTTATAACCTCTGACACCAGAGGCTTATGCGACTTCATTCAATCTACAACCAACATTCAAATTTAAAGCAGTTTTTGGGTTTTTGGCCAGATAAATTTAAATAATTATGGAACTGGCGACAGTACTAAATCTTTCCATTAAACTGACGACTGAAACGCTTATTCATCTATTTGATTAATCAGCTGCATTAGTGTTAAATATCTCCACAGAATATAGTAAAAAATTTGCTTTTATCGCAAATTCCTTTATAATTTAAAAGAGTAAGATGGTATAGCGCCAAAAATGAAAAACTAACCGCCATAAGCGAAACGTTTCACTTAAAATTGACAAAGTATATCTATAACTTTTTAAATACTTATGTACCTAACGCCCAAGTAATTGCGAGTCAACGTAGAGTTTAACTACCAAGTAAAATAGCCGTTATTTTTCTTAACGTTCGAAGCTAGTAAACAACCGTCGTTAACTAAAGTTTAATTAGTTCTGTGATTAGTCGCTACATAAACAAGTTATTCTGGGAGAATGTTTACGCGTGTATCCAACCGAAATTATTGAAAGGTGGAGTGGAAGCGGCTCGTTCGGATTACATCATCTGGGGACGTCGTAATAAACATATTTGTCTATAATATTATTATGTAATTGTAAGAAGTATTATTTACAACATGTGGTAAAGAGTAGCATCCATATACAGCAGTCCTACGTGAGAAACAAACCTGACGATGCGAAGCAACGCTACGTAGTACGAAATTGTTATAGCACTGCTTCTACGACACGTGATACGCGTACGCGTAGCAATTGTCAATACGACGCGTTGCAACTAGGTTGTAGAATATATAAGGCCTTCTTGCGTTCTATGCTACCCTTTTTTTCCCGGGGAAATGCATTAGTCATACCACCCCAGCCCCGGGGGGGCGGGGTGGTTATGTGGGACTCCCCCGCCAGAAGGCGGTCTGACGGGGTTTACCCACTAAAACCCTGGGGAGTTCTCCTCTCCGCATTGTGGAGGTGGCCACGGGTACGAACGGCGCTTCCGTGACCACCTCTGCGGGTGCCCTCTCGGGCTCGGCACGTGAGGCTTGGGCCTCTTTATCCGCTGGGTGCGTCCCGGAACACACGGGCCGCACCTCAGCTCGGGACTTCTGACTTGGGCGTTGGACCCCCCGATCCGCGGCCCAAAAGTCCCCGTTGTGGTCCTTCACTGTGCCCCCTGCTGATCAGGGGGACACGCGAAGGACCTCTTCCCGCCAGGTTATTTGCTACGGCCACCAATTCCCCTAGGAGAATTGCTGACCGAACCCCAGGGTGCACCGTCCCAGCTGCTGCCCTTCCCTCCGGATGCAACGCATCAAGAGGGACGAACAACAGCCGAGCACTCGTGGAGGTTACCTGGCCCGCACCCCTTCTATGCTACCCTGGTATAGTTAGTTTCCATAAAATACTACTTTCCGGCTGTTTGTTATTTCTACAATTTTCTTAGAGCCTGTTGTAATTAAATTGCAATTAGATAGTATTAAAAAAATATCTTTGAGCCCAAATATGCAACGGATTTTAGGTGAAAAACAGACCGTGGAGTCACCTGTCACTTCAATATATTTTGAATGAAATACATCGACTGACGCCATGCAACGAGCCACACCTCTTCGGTGTGGCTTGTGTGTGTTGGACGCAATGGCACAAGCCACGCCGCTGTCACGTTTTTTTAGGGTTTGGAACTATATTAAATGATATGTTTTTTAGATAGAACTAATGTATTAAGGTAGACTAACGTTACATATACCTAGTACATAGTTCTCGTAACGCGTCCGTTCCATACTTTTGTTTCCACTGCTACAATAGTATAATTGGCCGAAGTTTTAACGTAGCGTGTAGCTTATTATAGCTTAGCTCGCCAGTGGATGTGCCCCTGAGAAGTTGTGCCAGATGAGGAACAATGGAGACACGGGTAGAAGCAAAACACGAGTAAGTTGTTTTTGTTGTTGTCATGTTTAGGTTGTTGATATCTGGAAAGTTATAAAACTAACTTTGTACTCGCATTAATTTTGTATGACACAGTTGGAACAGTCAGCGTATTTACATTTTGTGTTGTAATAATTGTCATAATGTTCAGGTTGATTTTATTATAAATATTTATAGTAATTATTCAGATTATACGTTTTTTGATAAAATGACATCGACATAGGGTTTACGGGGATGTCATTTTATAAATTTTCGTCTATTTTTGTTGACTTCGAGCACCCCTTGTGGAAAACCTGGGTTATTAAGTAATCGACAGTATTTGGTGGAGTACTAGTGTTATCTTCTCTGACCGGCGTATTTCCGAAGCACTGGTAGAGTCAATGGAGTTTCTTTTTTCTGTGCGAGATTCAGGCACGGGTCACCACTTGAAATAGAAATGTCCCGTTCAAACCCAAACCATAATCAGTTAATCATTTGTTTAGTAGTAGATCATATTTGTTTTTTTTTCTAGATAAGTGTATGACTAGTAAAAGTGCAATATTTTTACCTACTTACAATAAATGATTTGAGTTTAGAGTTTCTAGTTTTAAGCGTAGCTAAAAATCAGACAAAATAAATCATGTTACCGTTTCCTCACTCATGTAAAGTTAAACTGTGTTGACAGGTGTGACTCGTCGGAGGAAATCTCTAACTTTTTCAATTTGGCGCAGGGAAAATACGAAATAAACGTTAATACAAAATAAACATTGCAGCGCTGTACCGAGGGGACGGTGTTGACAGAGAGAATTAGAAACTGTCGATATACCTACTTACTTCGAAAAAAAATATGTTTTTTTTATTTGACTGGGTGACGAGACGAACGAGTCGTTCTCCCATAACAGTCACAGCACCACCCAGAACACTGCATTGCATAATCCTGCGCGACACTGCACTGCGCTCGTCACCCTGAGACATCGGCTCTAAAGTCTCTAAGTAGTCGTAGTAGAAGTAATAAGTCTAGTTTAAGTAAGTTGTAGCTGACGTATATCAAAGGCCTTAATGCACGAGCGATATTGGTGTATAATACAAAGGCACGGAAGGGTTATGATATATTGCTCACATTTATCGCAATGAAACCTTTGTTCGCATTTCCTAATAACCTACCTGCTTACTGCCTGCCTGTCCTATTTCTCATTCGCACCGCTTTCCAGGAAATTGGCCATTTTTTGAAATTTTATCATCGGTTGATTCAAAATCGACTCCCATGGTTATTTAACATTCTGCAAATAGATATTGTGAGGGTATTTTATCACTTAGGTATTCCAACATTTTCCAAAGGCGCGGTTGATTTGACCTTCCGTCCTAAGTACACTTTATTATGGAGTAAATTGGGAATAATATTATAACTATTCGATTCCATATTTGTTTAAACGCCGAGCTTCTGACCTAAACTAAATGATGTTTGCTGTTTGGATTGGAGAAGAATAAATATTATGTTATTATAACCTCTCATTGTACGGTTAATTAATAATAATACAATTATTTTTGTGAATACATCTATTAATTATTAGACGAATTTAGATATTGTATAAGAAAATTTTAGTGTTACCATACTATGGCAGAATATACTAGCTCGTTTTGTCTACCAAACAAATAAATACAAAATATATAGGCAGCCGGCGCACTCAACGAGGTGAAATCGAAACAAACCGTTGTAGTGGTATTCGATAGAACGGTTAACGGTTACGGTTACGGTTGTATTTCAGAATCGTCGCAGAGGTTTTCCAGGCTAGCTCATGCAGAAGAAGCCTAAAAATATTTAAAATATGGTTAAATTAAGAATAAATTTCAGTAAGGGAATTATCAAAGGCAATTAATTATACACTAAAAACTTATCCCACTCAAAACCATCTCAAATTAAACGCTCAAATGGAAGTAGAGATATCAACTAAGTTTCGCCGATTAATCTTTGAGTCAAACCTGTTGAAATTTATATCTTATCTCGAGGGCATAAAGTGCATTTTAGGTGGGAAGATTCCAATCTTACCCCGAGGGAATCGACACGTAACGGCAACAAAGTTACAGTAACACATTGAAGTACCGCAGCCAATGGGACGTCGGATGTGTGCAGCTTACATTTTAGAGTGCAAATATGATCTAGTTTTAAATGTTTGTCCGGTGGAGATGCGGACATGTTGGCATTTGTGCTGAAATCTTCGTCATTTCTACGAAATATATACTTGGATAGACTGCTACATGAAAAGGTCTTCAATTGATTACTTAGGCGGCACACACACATTGCTAAGTAGTCAGCGTTAGATGTGATTGTTAAGTTTTAATTTCGATCCAACTTGATATCTCCCACTGAAATCATAACCACGTGTGTTCGCTCCCTAAAAACAGTCATACCCCGCTTCTTGCATTCAGACAAAATTATTTTCATAATTTCAGTGAGTTATTCTTTCAACCAGCGCTGTATTTACAAAGGTACAAACCATAGCTGTGTTTGATTAAATTTTGGATATAAACGAAGAGCCGGGCCGCGGCTAAATTAGGGGAGTGAAAATGTGGAAATACCGCTTTACGCAGCGGTTGCCCGACGAGATTCCGACTTGGTTATATTCTAGAATGTTTGGAATATTCGGGAACGTTTGGTTAACTAACTCAGTCGTTAACGTTTTTAATAAAGCAGTGGTTACGCAGAGGTCGATTAAGTTATCGGACGGAGTTGAAGGGACCGGGGAACTGCAGACATTCTAAAGACTGGAGAACAGTACATAATCTTTATGCGTCAGTACGTGTAAGTTAACACATTTTTTTAAGATAATATTATGCTGTTACAATCAGTTTATTTAAATTGATCCTTTAGATTGGAGTCTTGGTTCCAAATTCTGCTACGCCTGTCATGGAATGCAGCGTTGTGCTTCTGACGTGATAATTTTTTTTAAGACATGTTTTTCTCACATCTTAATTCTATTAATCAGTAGTCAGATTCCGGATTTTTAAAAGCCTGGGTTTTAAATGGAACTACTACATATTGTTTATTATTCTCTAGTTTGGATGCAAATACTTTCAGTAACTCTGCGGCTATAATTCTGGGAAGGCACTCCGTTTCCATTCAGGAAGCTTTCCGGAAACCCCTTCTCTTTGGAAAATGTTTTAGATTTTCGGTTAAAATGTTTGTTGCTTATTGTTTTTGTCACTTTGGAAATGTAAATAAATATAATATAGAACTGTCACCAACCGACTGTTGTTATCGTTTGTTCAGTATTTTGTTGAATTAACAAAGTGCGTTTCTATCTGTCGTTTAACTGCTACTGCTGTCGTTTAACCGTCCGATGTCATAATTACTCCTCTCCGTGCATGGTTGTCTGGAAGAGATCGCTCTGAGCGATAAGACCGCCCATTGTGACACTAATTGTAAAATTTGTTTTGTTCTAGTTTTTAAGTTTTCTTTGTTCTGTGGTGTTTCAATAAAGAGTTTATCTATCTATCTATCTGCTATTGCTCTGTCAATTTAAAACTGTTTTGATACGTTGACCACCAATTTGTCAAATGGCAATCGACAATGTGGTTAAAGGTGCAGCATGAAGGTCCAGAAATTACTCTAATCTCTCTAGTGTTGAGAATACCAAGTTACAGTTCTCATGGAAGAAGGAAGATTTTCTATTTTTTTGTAATTTCCATTTTCCATTTAATTCCATTTGTTTTCAACCTTCACTTCGCTTTGTACGACTTGGTAGAATGTCAACTAATCTCATCCCATCAACCCTCACAACATTTAATCCTAAATTGTGTACTTCCCAAATTATCCGTAAAGCCTTTTAATTCTCCGATCGACCACATTTCCGACCGACACATCGTCGACTGGCGACATCCTTTGCATCAACAACAGTGTATCAACAGACGATCAAATATCGAGACATCGATATCGAATTTCGATAGAATCGAATAACAACCAAGATTGTCGATTGTCAACAGTCTATCGACGGATTAAACTCTCTAATAATTAGGGATGCGATTACTGGTGGAATTACGCCAGATTACAGCGCGTGTCAAATGGAATGGCACATTGAAGTGTTGAATAATGTAGATCGTTAAGTATTGTCAACTCAACTCAATCATACTATATCTAAGATAAGATCTTAGATATAGTATGATTAGGTTGGCATGAAATTCCAAAGCGTGTTGTTAAACTTCTGCAGATGTCTGTTGGTAGTATTTTGGTGATATTCTAGGGTGGGGATAACGTCTATCTTTTAAGCAGATACCTTGCGATGTCGAACCCGAGGATTTATGTGCGGGCATCTTATTATCAGTTACATTTTGGTTAAGGCTCAGCAGTGGGCAGATATATGTTGTGATGATGATGATGAGGGTAATGTGCAACGATTTTTTTTTATTTGCCTGAGTTACTAGAAGAGCAAGACGTGCACCTGATGGTAAGCTATACGCCTGCCCATAACAATTACAGTGCCACCCAGAACTTTGCATGGCATAATCATGCGCGGCGCCGCACTGCGCTTGTCACCCTGAGACATCGGCTCTAAAGTCTCATATGCCCAGTACATTTCAGCCAATACAATGATCACATTTTTCATTATATTGGACGAGCTAAATCTCTCGTCAGGTACTATATTCATAATTGTTCCGCACTCATCTCCGAAGTGGAGTAATTACAGCTCAACGAAAAAGAAAGAATTCTGTTTAAATGACTTTTTCATTTCAAATGGCCTGCCCTTTAGGTAGGCAAGGAAGAAAATGTAAGAAAAGATGATTTATTAAGGGTTTTTAGAGAAAGTTGTATTGATAATAGGTTCGTTCACATTGCGGATAAAAGCCTTGACAAAAACAATTTTGATCTTATAAAACCAGCTAGACCCGTATACTAATAGTTCAAGTTGAAAAGATTACGAACTCCCAAACTCCGAGTCACAATGACTAGGGTTTTATACTACAGGGAATGTAGTCGTTACTATAATTAAACACAAACACACACGCACACATACATACATTTTTAATCGTATGCCATATAGTTATTTGTACGTACCTGGTAATTTCGTATTTACTTGTAATCCCGCTGTTACTAATATTTTTCTGTCTGCTCGACTAACAGCTGAGCTCGAGCAATGGGGTATGCTGAAAACCAGCCCTGTGTAGACTAGTCTGCACAGTACAGTGCTGAGCTTACCCCAGTTGCCAAGCAATGCTATAACTAGATAAGTACTGGGTGCTGCGCGATCACATGACAGGCTGTTTCGGGCTGTCTGACCAGTTTGTCGTGTTATCGTGAAGCCTCTAGTTTTGTTTTTTTTTTTTTGTGATTTTTATTGTAAAAGCATTTAATGGCAATAAACAATTTATTATTATTATTATTATTATTATTAAAATGCCTTTTCAGCCTATGAAACCTATTAGCCTATTAATTTATGTTATAATGCCTTTTTGATTATGCAATGCATAGTTCTAGGTGCCACAGTAACTTTTATGGGCAGGCGTAGCGCTTACTATCAGGTGAGTGACAAGCTCGTCTCGTCACTCAGTCAAAAAAAAAGCCTGATGCTAAAAATATAAATTATAGATAAAGTCAGTTACAAAAATTTAGAAAGGTTTCTCTCACTAATATCATAATGCGAAAGTTTGTGGGTTTGTCCTCTCTTCTAATCGAAACGACTGCACGGATTTTGGTGAAATTTTGTATACAGATACTGTAGGTTCTGGAATAGGACATAGGATACATTTTATCTCGTAAAAATTAACAGTTCCTGTGGGATAATACGAGTAGTTAATGCGGGTGAATCCGCGAGGCGCTGCTAGCTTTTAATATTTTCTCACTAGGCGTCACTTTCTATCCCAACTCGCCCCTCACAAATGACTTATTTAATCAGCTAAGGCAACCAAACGGTTCGAACTGAAATGACCAACATAAAAGAATCCCAACTTTTGTTGTTTCCTCTTCAATCCCCCAGAAAAGCTATTAAACTACCTCCAAACAAACTCAAAACATCTGACTCAAAGATTTAAAGTAGTATTTGGCTTCACGCCTGACCATCTCAAACTCTTTAGGAACTCGACGGTTCCCCAAAGGACTCTGTAAAAGTAGACTGATAACAACTTATTCAATTCTGTACTGTAACGGTAGTTAATATAATTACGACAAGGGCCGTGTCGGCTGGAATTAAAACATTAGTTGTTTGCCGCCATCTTGCCACTCGTTTCCAACCCGTGTCACCACGCTGTAACTATTAAACAGTGACCATACTTCCATCAACTGTGTTTTATGTAACTGAACGACAAACAAGTAAAGCTGATCAGTATAGCGGTCTCTTTTCTACATGAGTCAGTAAAGTTAGTCATGGTGCAAACATTACTGTATGTATACTGTTTCAGTGTAATTCTTCTGTACTGCATTTATTTTTGTTTCTGGTGTACAATAAAGAGTTTTTCTATTCTATTCTATTCTATTCTAAGAGTTTGCTATAGCTAGCAAAACTACTAAGCATTTGCATTAGACTTAAAATCCGACACGAGTTCGGAGTCATTACATTAAAATTCAAAGTTCTGGGTAACACTATGATTTTTGCATTAGTTTGCACATTATTAGGTAACCTACCCATCTTACTGACAAAAAGTAATGATAGGTAATAAATAGATGTCAAATGTGAGCATGTATGAAGGGACTTATGAGAGTGGAAGAAGCGAAAGAGGTGTGTCAGGATCATAGCATGTGGAAAGATGTAGTCTCTGCCTACCTCAACGGGGAAAAGGCGTGACTGTATGTATGTAAATAGATATCGCGTGAGATCACGTACTGCCATGTTTCTTATACTTATTGCGACATTATCATTGCTGATACCAGTTCAGACCGCAACGATCAAAGTGGGCGGCCCCGTTGTATTAAAATTGAATTTATAGCACAACACTATTTTTTCCATTAATACTGGGCAAGATTACGTACTGTTCAGGGTCTTATACTGCGACATCATCACCGCTGATACCGGCTCAGACCGGATCGGGCTGGTGCCCGGTCGGGGAGGTTAATTAAATTTTGCTTTATTGTGCAACACCCCATTTTAGGGACTTTGGCAAATGTTTCATGAACCTTTTGGGCACCGTTAATGTGAGGTAGAATTGTAATACTTTGCGGTGGCAGCCTAGTGGGAGAACGTCCTTGTTTCAAGGAGAGGGTCGTGAGTTCAAATCCCCGTGCGGGCACGTACCAATGTGCTTCTTGTAAAACATTTATGTACGTAATTATATCTCGCTTTTCGGCAAAAGAAAACATCGTGAGGAAACCCACATACATACCCGAGAAATATTTTAGAGATAGGAATGTTATCCATTAATCTGGACCGGGCCCCCGTGGTGGATTATGGCCTTATCCTTTTCACGAAAGTGAGGAGAGACCCGTGCTCAGCAGTAGGATGATAAGGATGATGATGATGTACTGCTGGGTTTATGGAAATTGGACACGTTTTTGTTTATAGCCCAAATAATTTAAATAAGTTAATAATTATTTACACCCTTCACAGTAGACTCGCTTAGTTCTATATTTATTTCCACG
Organism: Campaea margaritaria; assembly: GCA_912999815.1. Taxonomy (NCBI): domain Eukaryota; kingdom Metazoa; phylum Arthropoda; class Insecta; order Lepidoptera; family Geometridae; genus Campaea; species Campaea margaritaria. The sequence continues at coordinate 11,576,585 of OU538797.1, read as the reverse complement.
AACATTAAAACTAATGGAGCGTCATTGAAAAAGTTCTACCAAGTTTCTTTGGTCATTACTTGATTAGGGTTTCCCAATATAGATCCGTTACTTAACAACTTCCTTCGGATGTGTTTGAGTACTATTTTTAACAAGTAAGAAATGTTTGTTTCATCCATTATTGAAGTGAAACTTCTATATAGAGGGGGGGGGGGGGGGGGGGGGGGGGGTTATTACGATTTTTTCTGTCACAACAAAGCATTATGGCAGCTTGGTGGGAGGGAGTCACAGGGAATGACACAAAAATCACTTTTCACTTTTCATTTCATACAAATTCACTTCGTCACTTTTCATACAAATGACACTAAAATCCGCCCAAACTGGATGGACTTAACTTTTCGTGGCGAGGCCCCAGGTTATATTGAAAATAACTATAATACTTGAATGTTCTTACTAAATACCTATCATGGTTATTGAGACTTGTCTGACGATTATTACTATGAAGATACTGTACATATATATATATAAAAATGTTATGTTGGTTTGTGTACGCTTCAAAAACTCAAAAAGTTCTGCACCGATCGAGCTGAAATTTTAGCATGATATATAATCCGCATCAAGGATTGTTTTTATCTATTTTATTCATCTGTGACATATCAGCGAATGTGCGAATGTGCCACAGCGAAGCGTGGCAGGGCACAGCTAGTACTATTATAAAAGCTTGGCCAAAACCGCAACAAAAATAAATTCACCCTTAAACAAATCTAAGGTTGTTTATTATTCACAAGCAATTTGTATTAACAGCGGGAGAATCCAGCCTGCGTCGGATTAGGGTGGTTATTGCCAGGCTTTATCATCTTTCACTTACTCCGCGACTTAACTGGCTAAAATCCGTTTTGCACTTTGAGGTAGAATCTTTGATTTGCTTACACAGTGGGCTGAATCAGCTGTTACTGACGCGTAAGTATTTGTTTAAAAAAATGTTAACTGAAACATTTAGTTATATAAAAAAAAGAAGTGTGTTTCTTGTTAATCTTCGCTTAGAGAAAAAGGGAGAAAGAAAATTGTGCTCACACCTCTCTCGCTTGCAGAAATGTAACTCTCTCTTTCTATCTTCACTAACTTATATATCCCTTCCAAGTTTCGTTCGCCTCGCCCGATCACACTTTTCGTAACGCTCTCGTCAAGCATTGACCAGCTTACTCCGCAAGGCAAGCGTGCGTAAAGAAGTTTTACTTCAATAGTTGATTAAAGTACAGTAAGCTTAGGCGTGAGACAGATTAACGCAGCGTGACGTACGGCGTGCACCGCGGCGCTGTCATACATCATGTATGAAAAAGACATCGAGTGACGGCAGCTAGACATCCCTTTTGTATGGCTTGACGCTCATAGCTTGACGTTTTAAAGGTACAAACAGACTGAGTAACCAGTTGCGGGCGCTTTGTTAACAACTATTGAGTTATATTTACCTTTGCGTCTATTCACAGACTCTAGGGGCCTCACTACGAACAGTTAAATCCATCCAGTTTAAGGCCTTAAAATGAACTGCTCTGCCAACTGTCACCGCCAATATCGCTCAGCGTTCATAAGTCGACCAGAGACATTTATCCAAAGAGATCGGAACAATTTGTTTGCATTTATCGGAGTTTATATAGCGCCATCTCATTCTCTTTCTCCCTTATGCTCTTAAGTCTATTTTTGAGTGACGTCACGTCACGTTTGTCATTTATGGGTGAGTGTTTGGGGTGCCAATCTAGGCCGTTCAGTTTAAGGCCTTAAAATGAACTGCATGGAATAAGAATAAGTACGTGGGTACCCCTTAGGTATCAATATAATTAAGGTATTAATTTTTTGCTATTTCTTTTCAATAATAAATAATGGATCACCATGTCAACATTTTTTTTTTTAATTCTCATGACGTCCACTATCCTGCAGTTCAAAACTAATTTACGTTTCAGAATACAGCATACAGACTCTATTTTCCCGAAAGGAACTTTAAAAGGTGCCTGTCTAAGTAATAAGTTTTTTTTATATGAGTAAGCTATGAGACGAGCAAGTCGTTCACGTAATGGTAAGCGCTACGCCTACCCATAACCGTTACAGTGCTTCCCAGTACTTTGCATTGTATAATCCTGCTTGGCACTGCAATGCTCTCGGCACCCAGAGACATCGGCTCTAAAGTCTCATATGCCTAGTAATTTAGCTGGAAACGGTGCCCTTCAAACCGGAACACAGTAATGCTTGCGCACTACTGCTTGGTGGATGAATATCTGGCAGTAGAGTGGTACTTTCCCAGGCGGTCTCTTGCACAAGAGGCCTCCCACTGCTACTGAGTCTAATAATTATGCATTAGAACCACGTAGAGCTTCGGTCTCTAGATATCCTCCTGCTGACCTCTAAATATTTTATTGTCCATACAAAATCCGGTACAGGAATATCCGATTTTACGACCATACCGGTTTTCTATGGGCTTGTATTTTATAGCCTCCCTTCGATAGTATTTTATTTCTTAGGCATAAATGGACATATTATATATGAAGAAACGATGAAGCAAAACCTTTTATTTTGCAGGCCTAAGCTTTAATAGCGATTGGAATAGGGAATGGACAGGACCGGAATATGATTTTCTTAGAAATCAATAATATAAATTGTCGATAAATTCGATGCTTATAGAAGTTTTAGGATACAATAAAATAAATTGACTGATCCAGTTTGGTTTCCCATAAATTATGGTCTCACGGCTTTTATTTGATCCTTTTGTAAAATTGTTTTTGATGTAAGCAGACATTGGGTTTTAAAAAAAACCCTAAATCTATCGAGTTAGGTATCAAATTAAATGTTAAAAAAGAAACGAAACGATTGCAGCGACTAATAAATTTGTAGATGACGAGTAAGACAACATCTTCCTATGCAGTAGTTACAATATACTGTGTACATAATTGTTCCGGGACGCACCCAGCGGAGAAAGAGGCCCAAGCCTCACGTGCCGAGCCCGAGAGGGCACCCGCAGAGCTGGTCCCGGAAGTGCCGTTCGTACCCGTGGCCACCTCCATAATGCGGAGAGGAGAACTCCCCGGGGTTTTAGTGGGTAAACCCCGTCAGACCGAGTTCTGGTGGGGGAGTCCCACATAACCCCCCCCCCCCCGGGCTAGGGTGGTATGCCTAATGCGTACTATATATATACTGTGTATATACTGTGTACATAAACTGTAATTTGTTTTGTGCATTAAATAAATAAATAAAAGCGCTATGATTTATTAAATTATTTCGTAAATAAGACTCAAAAGCCATCCATCATAATTGTCATCATCATCATCGTCATCAACCCACATCGCCCCATTGCTGAACATGGGCACCGAGAGGATTGCTGGATAACATACCTTCGAAATAATTCTCGGGTAGGTATGTGGTTTCCGCACGATGTTTTCCTTCACCGAAACGCGAGTGATAATTACGTACATATGTTTTACAAGAAACACATTGGTACGTGCCTGCGCTGGGATTTGAGTTCACGACCTTATGATTGGAAGGCGGACGTTCTCCCACTAGGCTACCACCGTTTCTGAGTATATAATTTATCCATATTTAGTGCTAGATTTCCATTTAGAAGTAATTAGTTTAAAGATCACTAGATTATTATATTGAACTTAAATACAGAACAAGACAAGTGGAATATTCCATAACAGTTCCGGATCCGGTTTGAAACTTGGTTCTTGGTTCATTTCGGGGAAATCAGTGGAGTTAAAGCGGAGCCCCGGGCGCTGTCTGCAGAGTTACCCACTGTATATATATACTAATAGTGGTTTATTGTTTATTCATACTGTAGGTACTATATAAACAGTGGTCAATAAAAAAACCTAGATACTATATCGAACATTGATCGACAAAAATCTAAGAGGAGGGAAAGAGGCGCAAAATAAAATAAAAAAAATGTGTGCTGGGACACATAGTAGAAGTAAAAAAATAAGTAAAAAAATATTCCAAATAAAATATTTTCCAAAAAAAATTATTACAAAAAAAAATATAAAAAAATTCATAAATGATATTTTTAAAAATATACGAAACGTAACTCTCTCTCTCTTTCTATCTTCACTGACTTATATCTCCCTCTCAACTTCCGTTCAACTCGCCCGATCACACTTTTCGTAACGCTCTCATCACGCATTCACCAGCTTACTCCCCAAGTCAAGCGTGCGTAAAAAAGTTTTAATTAAAATGATAAGGCTTTGTAAAGATGTTTAGGACAATATAATTATAGTATTGCTATCACACTGTTTAATTAAAAATTACAAAAAACTTTATTTACTAAAAATAAAAATAATAAAATAATTATAAAAAATCGTTACAGTTATTGTTTTAGTGTTGTTGTTTGTTTTTTTGTTACCTATCTGTTTCGTAAAACGACAAAGTTGCCAGGCGGAAGTTCCAACGTGTTACAACATAGAGTGATCGAACCACGACTATTCTGTGAACTTTAAACAATGTATGTCGTAGCACCGTAGCAGAAAATTTATCACGTAGCGCCCGTAGGAGATCTACAACGTAGCTACAGTGCTACAAGATAACAACGTATCTAATTCCTTACGAGGCAGATGCCACAAACTGATTGTAAAGGTAGAGTTCCAATTTATAAGTACTAGGTTTCATGTGTGTGTGTGTGTGTGTGTGTGTGTGTGTGTGTGTGTGTGTGTGTGTGTGTGTGTGTGTGTGTGAGAGAGAGAGAGAGAGAGAGAGATAGTTTAAGGTTTGCGAATTTTGTTCGGTCATATTATTTTCTAAATTTTCGCAAAGTAAACAAGAAAATTGTCGAGCAAATGAGGCTTAAAGTGGAAATGTAAATGTCTGCACGTATAGTGTAGGCGATTTTGTGACTTGACTAAACGTATTAATAGTTAAAATCGTTAATTAACACGAACGCTTAAAACAACACTTTGTTGAAAATATGTATTTCAGATTATGCAATGTAAAGTTCTGGATGGCACTCTTACTGGCAGACGGAGCGCTTAACATCAAGTGAACGACCTGTCCGTCTCGTCACTCAGTCAAATAAAAAATATAAATTGTAATCTGTCTCTCCATTCTTATTTATTTGCGAATCAATTAGAAGCTCGCGATAACTTTACTTCATAATTTTCAATTATTTTCTCCGTCAAAATATAATGGGGATAATTGTGCTCGTTAATATTGGTTTCCTTTGTAGACGCTTTGTATTTGTATATTATAAATTTATCAGATCAATGGTTTAATTGGTTTATTGAACAAAATACGTTTGATATCGAGTATAAAATTACGAATTGTGATAAGACTTCAAGATACTTTATAAGGATTTTATTGTAACTGGCTGATATTTGATTTTTATTTATTTTATGCACAAAACATAGCATAGCGGTAGTAGCCTAGTGGGAGAACGTCCGCCTTCCAATCAGAAGGTCGTGAGTTCAAATCCCAGTGCAGGCACGTACCAATGTGTTTCTGTAAAACATATGTACGTAATTATCACTCGCTTTTCGGTGAAGGAAAACATCGTGAGGAAACCCACATACCTACCCGAGAATTATTTTGGAGGTAGGTATGTTATCCATTAATCCGGACTGGGCCCCCGTGGTGGATTATGGCTTTTCCCTCCTCACGAAAGTGAGGAGAGACCCGTGCCCAGCAGTGGGACGTTATGGGTTTTTGATGATGATTGATGCAAAAAACAAATTACAATCGTTGTAACTTATGAGTTAATTAAAGTAGTTTAAAATCTGGATTGTAACTCAAAATATGTACATACAAAAAAAAATTACATTCTAGCGTACAGCACAAAGTACTAAACTAAAGATATATAATAAAAACGATATGAGAAAAAACAGATATTCGTTGATTGAGAATGACAAATATGCCACAAGGCTTTTAAGAGCCCGTCTGCTCCTAATTTGTTTGTGCTTGAAGCTCGAATCAATATATATGAGAATAATTTTGAACGTTGAAGGATATTTTAATGAACCACTTCTTTATCTCTCAAATCCCCCACTTTGCGTTCAATAACTCTAACAAATTTGTAAGTTAGGTATTTTTATTATTTGACCTAGTAACGAAACGAGCATGTCGTTCGCCTGATGGTAAGCGATACGCCTGCCCATAACAGTCACAGTGCCACTCAGAAATTTTCATTGCACAATCATTTCACTGCACTGCGCTCGTCACTCAGAGACATCGGCTCTAGAGTCTCATATGCCCAGTAATTTCACTGGAAACAGTGGCGTTCGAACAGGCACACAGTATTTTTACACACTACTGCTTGGCGGATGAATATCTGGGAAAGGTGTGGTACTTCTCCAGGCGGAAACCCTTTCGACGTAACGAGGCTTTCTATGGCGAGACTCGACGTGGAGAGAACTCGACGAGCCGCACATGGCTGCAAGAAACAGGCTCGACGTGTCGAGAGTCGCCATTAAGCCGTGTGCCGTCGTGAGATACGACGTTATCAGGACTCGGCATGCCGGGAACCATTCAATTCAACTCTTAATGATGTCACAACTGACAGCCTTTGTACTTCATCAGTTGTTGAAAAGAAAATAAAGCGAGTGTAAAAGAACCCACTTGAAAGATTGAACCCCAGGATCGAGGAAACTTTCACCTCGGCGTTAGCTTCGATTGAATTGTGTCCTGTTTAATTCTGTCCGCGTCTCGAGAGTGCGCGACACGCGGGGTATAGGTAAACCATGATGATATGACTAGCAAAACCTATCGAATCACCTTAGAATAAGTGAACAAATATGTGTTTCTAAAAGAACAAACCGACGTTAATTAATTGTTGTAAGTGTTTGTATAATTTACATATTTTTGATTTGCAACACTACATGTAGTTTCTTATAACAAATCTATGATTAGTTCTTGACTCTGCATCCACACATGTGGATGTATACATATTTTCGCGTGTCGTATTATCATGGTTAATCTATACGTATCGATGGCTCGTGCCGGCACTCGATTGTTGAACGTGCTCGAGATCAGGTTCAGATAGGGATGCTTGTATAAACACTAGAGTTGCCAGTACTGATATTTTTAAACAGCTATATTTAGCTTCACAGCTGTATATATTTTACTTATAATCTTGCAGCAGATAGTTTAATTACTGTTTTTTTTTTATAAAAGTAATAATTGCGCCCAGCAGTTTCACCCACGTAATAAATCTCCCGCAAGAATTCTGCATTTCCTAGGTTAACATGTCACGCGTGAAACTAAAAACAACTGAAGATCACGTAAAAAACAAATGTCAAATCGTGAGTTCATACAAAAATCATATAGAAAAAAAACACGTTTATTTTCCTAAATTTTACAATTTTACGGGGTACAACTCCAATTTTCTTTTGGAAATACTGCGAAAATTTTAGAATAAAAAATAGCCAAAACGGTTATTTTTATTATTTTATGCAAGTCACATACTGTGACTGTCAAAACCAGCTCTACCTCATACAAGAAAAAAAACTGAATGTCACACTTTCAATTGTATCACATTACATACATAATTATTTTACCAAGAATCTCAAAATTCGAAAAGAAGCCGTAGATCATATTTCTTTGTGTTTGGTTCATCATTTATAATTTTTATGGTTGTACGAGGTCCCAAAAAAGCCCCCCAAATCAAACACAGATCGAGGTGCAAAGTATGAGTTTTATATTTAAAAATCTTAAATAAGGTTACTGTTTTCGCGGAACGAAACGCTTGCGCGATTCAGGATTTTGTCGCTCAAGTCAACCTGCCATCTGTTATTAAATTTAGGAACTAAATCTTCAAAAGAGGTTTCATAATAATATAAAGAGGTTTATATAGGCGTTGGCGCCTAAACAATGGTCAACAACATGAATAGAAACTCTGAAAGAGAAATTAAATCCATAAGCCGCAATTTTACGATCGTAACTTTATTAAAAAAGATCTGAAGGGAATATGGAACTATTGAAATGGAGTCTGTGCCTCTTTGCAGAAATGGGAAGAAGCCACTTCAATTAAAATTAACGAGATAACTTCACAAAGATGCTTTCATGAGGTTTCACATTGTAACTTTCTTTCATAAAAACGGCAATTTTTTTTCAAAGCTTGAACGTTTTGAAAAATATCAATAAGTTGCTATATAATTTTACATTCAATAACTACATTAACAAATATTCGTAATGCCATTTTGAGCATTGTATTCTTGAGGCTGCATTAAAGTAAAAGACATTAACTTTGCCTTTTACTCTTAGCACGCGCTTTTGGCAAGATGTGGCGATGGCAGGTGGAGTAAGTCCCTGACAGAATGGTGGCCACGCGTGGGTAAGCGCAGCCGCGGAAGACCGATACAACGGTGGGTCGACGACATCGAAATGTTGTTGGGTAATGCATGGACCAGATCGGCCCAAATCCGGGATGAATGGCGTAAGAGGGAGGAGGCTTATGCCCTGCAGTGGGTTGAATGAGCTGCATATTATGATGATGACGCGCTTTTAATGTATATCTTAAAAAAAAAAAAAAACAAGAATGCGAATGATTCATCATCAACCCATATCAGCCCACTGTCTCCTTTCACTTTCGTGAGGGGGATAAAGCCTTAATCCACCACGTGGTCCGGCCCGTATCTTGAATAGGAGTGAGTTAAAAAAAGTTACTAGCTTACAACATAAGGATCCTACTACAATGCTTTTTTAGGCTCTTAATAAAATGGCAGAATTGCAAAAAGTTACAGCAAATTCAGCAAACAACAATGGACGAGCCGAGCCGTCTGCAACCATTAAAATATTTCTTCGTAACGTACATTTACAGGGACAGAATAATTTAATTTAAATTTTTACTTCCATTTTCAGAATAAGAATTAATAACATTGTTATGAATGTCAGGAACGTGTCCCAAGTTCAGTTTTATAAGAAGCTTTTATGGAAAAGTTCCATATCTCGGTATTTACAGACACGTGGTGGAAATATTTCAAGCAAAACTGTATCAAAAGAAATGGCGAAGCGATGATCGCTATGGAAACAGTAAGTTTGAAAGTCAAGTTGGCGGAAAAAAGAATTATTTGTATTTTTCTTTAGCATTCTTCATTCTTTGTACTTTTCTTTAGTATTACCGAAATTAAGATCTCACACGAAACGAAAACCGAATAATCTCAAGTAATCTTAAATACAGTTTTATTAAGTTGTAACGCAAGCGGTATAGTTACCTTAACTTAGTTAGTCTGGGTACTTATTATGACATCTCACAGTACGCACACACACACACACAACGTTTGTCAGTTATACAGATATCAATTAATCACTTAAATGTCCGACATTATTAAAATTAAAAATGTAAAGTAAAAATGTAATGTCCTGTCATAAAAAACGAAAACACCTAGAACGCCATTGCAGAGTACGTTTCCAAACCAGCTAGAAACCCATTGAAATACACACAAAATTTTATCCAAAACGATCCAACACTTTCGGAGGAGTTAGGTGACAAGCACGCGTACAGAAGAATCATATATATTAACATTTTTAGAACAAAATAAATATCCAATTTGTTTAACCTCTCAATGAATAAAATATGAGCTAAATACTTGAAATTCAGGTTCCTATCATAGATATTTTATAACAGAGTACAACATGTGTATAGATACAATCATGTCCCAAATAAACAATTTATTATAATGTTACGTTCGCAGTAAAACCTGATTGAATTCGTGTAGAACTGTGCCAATATCAGCCCTTTTCAAACAGGATAAAGCCTATTTTGGAGTGAAGCCTGTTCAATTGAATCTAGGAATTTGTGAACATTTAACTGCTCGTTTTCTTTGTCATTGCTTTGGGTGGAAAAAATACGGTCGTCATCCCATGAGTCGCGTTATACAGTGAAATATGGCTCCTATTTGTCATATATATTCCATATAACATACACTAGATGCTAAAATGTGTTTGCAGTGATATTTTTTTATAATATAAATACGGTTTTATAATACTGGGGGCCTCACCACGGAATTATTACGATAAGTACTTCTGCGATATTAAATACAAGACAGCCTGGACGGCCATAGCTCAGGATAGGCAGAAATGAAAGGATGGTAGGGAGGCCTTTGCCCTGCAGTGGGACATCTCGTGCTCATAATATTAATAAGTAGATGACAGTTCCCCAGGGAAGTTACAGCGCCATTCTAGGCCTTCTTACTATGGTAAATTGGTGCAGCGTTTGCAAACCATATTTTATTAAAAGCTCTACGTCTTACCGTTGGATTTAAATGCAATTAATATATTCGATTTTAAGTCTAATTTAAACTACCTAAGGGTGAAAACAGCTTAGCGATCGGCTTATTAGTGTTTACGCGATACAAAATGAAACGGACAGTGACATTTTTTTTTTCATTTAGTTCTTTATTTTTAGCACATAGGTAAAGAGGCCTTTATCCTACAGTGGGGCGTCATAGGTCTCTAACCATTATAATATTTTTGAGTAGCTTATTATGTCTGAAGTACTGTGAGATGAATGTATGCTAGTTGTTTCTATTTATAATTTATTGGTTTTTATTTTATTTTATTTTTTTAACTTATTTGATTTTTATTTCTCTTTGGATTATGATTTTAGTTTGCCATTGTAATTATACCTGCTAATTGATGTAAATGGATATACCGTATCAACTATTTTTATTAATAAATAAATAAATCAATTATTTACCACTAGTTAAAATGTATATTCAATGTAGAGACTTTTGACCTATAAAAGTATTATACATACTGACAGGATACAGTTACTGTAAAATAAGATTTATTATAATATTTGTAATCAATCAACCGTGACCTTTCGTTCAACAGATATTCCATGTTTGCTCCCACGCAGTTTTGGAGCCTTTCATTTATTTCTCTTAGCGATCTAATATAAGATCGAAAAATAAAGTACGTCACCATAGTCGAAAATTGTTTTGGAATGAAAGAGATTTTCGTGTCCATTTTACGTTCGCCTACTTAAAAAGGGTTGTTCCCATAGATCTACAGCTCATCGCGCTTGAAAACGTTTTGTACATTAATTCCCTCAATGTCTACAATCAAAATTAAAATCATCATCCCCTCACGTTCTTGAGGAGGATTAGGTCATAATCCACAGGAATCCAATCCGGATTGGTGTATACATTTTTTTTCCACAAAATCCACGCATTCCTTTGCTTGGTCAGAAAAGCTTCTGCCAATATTTATGTGTACCTTTCGGATCAGAGGGCTCTAATTTAACTAGCTTCCAATTTAATATCCACAATTCGCTCATTTGCGTCAAGAAAGTGTCATCTGCTCAAATAAAGGAGATGCTACGTTCTTGACGCAAATAAGCGATACATATACTGCTTCGATATTAGACCACAAAATATTGCAGCAAAATTACTGGGCATATGAAACTTTAAAGCCGATGTCTCAGGGTGACGAGCGCAGTGCAGTGCTGCGCAAGATTATGCTATGCAAAGTTCGGGTGGCACTGTAACTATTATGGACAGGTGTAGCGTTCAAATTGCTCGTCTCGTCACTCAGTCAAATAAAAAAAAAAGGTGAAATCTGTAACATGCTAGCCGAGTACAAGGCACCGTTGATGAATTTAAAATTATATACAGAATTGCAATTGCTACAAGCATGCATGGCGTTCAACATTAAGTAAATGCCTGTTCGTCTCACCTCTAGTTGCTTCTAAAATATAAACTTCGCGTGTCCACAACACATTAGGCCCCGGCTTCCACCTAGCTGGTGGAAGATATGCCGTGATGGATGCTTCCCCGTCACAGCACCGTGGTTTATGAGTAGGAACATGGAACCGAATCAGGAGCTAGTGATTTTGATTGATGATGGAAAACATTGTTGAAAACTATGGTGATAGGGTAATGGGGTGTCCGCCTATCTCGAAGTAGGACCTCTATCGGGCAGTCCTTGAGGGCTAGTCCTATTCTAGGCAGAGCATGCTTACCATATTTGACCACATCGCCATTTAATCTTAACACCGGGTTTTTTTTTAAATGGGGGATGAGACGAGAGGAGAAAGTCGTTCGAGGTAACCGCTACGCCTGCCTATAACAGTAACAGTGGCCAGAACTATGCATTACATAATCTTGCGCGGCACTGCACTGTGCTTGTCGCCCTGAGACATGGTTCTAAAGTCTCATATGCCGAGTACTTTTGCTGGAAACAGTGCCCTTCAAACTGAAACACAGTAATGCTTGCACACTACCAGTGTTCACAACCGTACGATAATTATCGTACATGTAGTGAAAGTTTTCAACTATGTGTCCAAGCAAACATTTAAATTTTTTTATACTACAGCCATTATCCTGAATTGTACGATATTTTTGACCTATGTTGGTCCATATACGATAATTCTACGGCTCTGGTACGATAGGTGCCTCGCGTCAGGTTGTGAACACTGCACACTACTGCTGGCGGATGAATATCTGGCAAAGGTGTGGAACTTCCCCAGGCGGTCTCTTGCAGAAGAGGCCTCCCACTACTAAGACTGGTGACTGGTGACTGGAAGGTAAGCTGGACAAACCATCCTACTAATATTATAAATGTGAAAGTTTGTATTTCGATATTTGTTGCTCAATCACGGAAAAACGGCAGAACGCATTTGGATGTAATTTGACACACAGATAGTTTATAACTTGGATTAATACGTGAATACTTTTTATCCAGTAAAAATGAACGCTTATCACGATAATTCTCAACGCAGGTGAAACCGCGGGACGCATTAGTCTACAAACTATATTCGACTTCTAATTTAAAAGTAATCATACTTTATTTAAATATGTCTGTTATATCTGAAACATGTTTATTTTGCGAGCAACATTTTCTTTAAAGTAAAATAGAGATAATTTTACATTTACCAGTCTGGGATTACCTCGAGATATTATTCATTATTCACGAAGTTTTCTTTGTTGTGTCCTGCGGCGGTACTCTGTTAATCTTTGCTAACTTTGCCGATATCAAGATGTCTTTGAACTAGTTGATATCTTTATATATAAAAATGTTATGTTGGTTTGTGTACGCTTGAAAAACTCAAAAATTTCTGCACCGATCGAGCTGAAATTTTAGCATGATATATAATCCGCATCAAGGATTGTTTTTATCTATTTTTTTCATCAGTGACATATCAGCGAATGTGCCACAGCGAAGCGTGGCAGGGCACAGCTAGTGTAACATATATTATTGAGACGTATTACTTCTAAAAAGTAATATTTTAATGTTATTTTAGGGTACAAAGATGGAGTTATTCGTGAACAAATTCAAACTAAAACAATTCTAATACTAGAAACATGTGCTATATATTGGTATTTTGTCTGATAAGCATGAATTCAATTCGTGAAAGTTTAACAGTCATTTCATTTTTATATTAATTAAAAAAAATGTGAACGCATTCTTTGTATATTAATTTATAGGTTAATTTTATTTATATATTAACATTTACTCTCAGTAGGTACTAACAAAATATATATAAATGAAGTGGTACTTTATATAACACTAACGAGGCCCTTCGGTTTCACCCGCATAGTTCCTATCCCCGTAAGAACACGGAGACAAAATATAGCACAGGTTACTAGTTATATTAGTGAAAGAATTTTTAAAATTGGTTTAGTGGTTTAGGCGTGAAAGTGTAACAAACAAACAAACTCACATTCGCATTTTTATCTTAGTATTGTCAAAGAACGTTTCTCTTTACCAGTTTGATTAAACTTGATTTATCATCTGGTGGCTATATTTATAGCTAAAACGTTGGTACTATAAATAAATTAATATTTTGGTTAGAGATTTAAAGCAATTTTAATATTATAGATAGATAGATAGATAAACTCTTTATTGAAACACCACAGAACAACATATATTATAGTTCAGTCAACTTTACCTGTCCTAAACATATTGCCAACTGGCAGTGCCCCGCGGTTTCACCCGCGTGTACTAATTTTCCTTGGAAACCGTGAATTTTTACGGGATTAAAAGTATCCTATATTCTATTCCAGGACCTAAAGCATACTAAATTTCATCAAAATCCGTTCAGCCATTTCAGCGTGAAGAAAGCACAAACAAACAGACTAACGCATTTATTATATTAGTAAGATAAATATTGAATATCTCATCGCATTGATAAGCTTTCTATAGCAAATTGTTAATGAAGTCTGGAGGGTTCATATTTAATGTGTAGCTAGTTGGAAGTATTTACGAACACTGGTTTTGAAACGTTTGACGTTATAGACATTTTAACAAGAGATAGGATCTATTCAATGGCAAAGATATAAATCAGACAGATAGTACTCAGAAATTTAAATAAATATCTAAATTTAATGCTGTAATTCAGTATCGTTCAATGATAATATCAAAGGTATTTAAGTTTTAGAAACAAAGATTGTTATTACATTTTAATGATTCTTGCTTTAAGGCGGGACGTTTCGCTTATGGAGGGAAATTTAAATTTCCTTCATTATGTGAAACGTTCCACCTCAAGAAATTTTTGTAACAGTGTACGCGTGTATGCGTTTGTGTGTTCTGTATGATAACTCAAATATTATTTTTTAATTTTGAAAGACAAATGTAATAGAAATGTAAAGGCGTTACAAAATTGTAGTTCGCGAGTATTACCTATGATTTGTCGATATATTTAATATTTTTCCGAATAAAATCCAACAGAATCCAAGGGAATTCTCAAGGGAAGGAAGACTGATTATCGTGTATTGTAGCGCCGCGTTAAACACACACGTCTGTGTTTCGCCGCACAGCCGACACGTAAACTGCGCTACCACAACCGGCGTGTTTTCCCGCACTCACGTAACGTTATAAAAAACACAAACGTCGGTGTTTTTAGCAGTCAACGTGTTAAATTTTAATGCAATGTTTCATTTCGATATCTGCCAGAGTTCAGAACATAATTATGGTTATGCATAATTTTCTATTTTCCGCGCGAAGTCGCAGGCTACAGCTAGTAGAAGGTACATAAACCTTTTCTATTGCGTGGAAGGTAAAACGATAAGAGACGGCATACGCCACATACTGTAGATATAAGATTCATCTCGCGCCTCAACGACGTGAAAATCCAAGAAATATTCCATCTGCTTGCGAAGGCTTGGAAACGGAATCTTTACTGAGTAAATAATTTTCTTACATTTGAATTTAGCTCGAGTTTTACGAAACTGTTTTATCTTGCAGATACGCATATTCTTAGAAGCAGACATTTAAACGAAATTTTCTTATGCTAAAATATTAATGCGAGCCCATGAATTGTAAGAAGAAAATTAAACATTACTGATACGTGCTTACGTTAGGTGAGCTCAGGTACCTACTTCTGGAAATGCTTCTAACTTCCAGGAAAACTATGAATTTAAGGCTGCAGGCGAATTAATTACCAGCTACTTTATTCTTTTTGTTTCGCTGGTAAATAATAATTTAATAATCTACTCGCAGTATCGGAAGGACAAAACGTCGGAAGATGTCAATTAGAGCAATTTTTCCGGCGAAATTACATGGCATACGAGACAAACCAATGGCAAAAATGTTTTCCCCTTGAGTGGAGCGGCGGCGGGTATTGCAAAACGTGACAACGCCTATTATAATAACGCGTCACGATCATAATTATACATATGTTAGATCCTCATCCGTAAGTAGGGTTCTCTGTATCTAGAGAATCAGGAACTACGAGGACCATAGTCCTCGAAATTCCTGATTCAGTCCGTTTCAGAGCAAATACCTGTGGTTCACACAAATCTTTGCCCTGTGCGGGAATCGAACCTGAGGCCTCTCGCTTCGCAGTCGGCTCATCACCCACTACGCCACTAGTTTTCTTTGTTCTGTGATGTTTCAATAAAGAGTATATCTATGTATGAACCTATCTACGCCATGGAAGCCATATGAATATGGAAAGAGAAATATACAATCAAAATAACCAAAAACGTAAAAAAATACGTAAGTGACAAGAAAATGAAATATCGTCAAAATAGAATAGAATAGAAAAACTATTTATTGTACACCAGAAACAAAAATAAACACAGTACAGAAAAATTACAATAGGTAAACAAGCGTAGTACAATGGGCGGTCTTATCGCTGAAAGCGATTTCTTCCAGACAACCTTTGGATGGACAGTAAAAAACATTTTTCGATAGTAGGGTGGGTGACGTACAAAATGTAATATACTAAACAACACAAACACAAATAACAATAAAAACATTAGTTTCCTTATCTCGGTCATTCATGTAAAATAAATAAAAAAATAACAATTAATAATTTCAAGAATCGGAGATAAAATAATAATCGTACTTCAAAAAGGTCGACTATAAAAAGAAATGTATCGTATAAAGAAACTAATCGTGTTACCTAAAAAAAGTCTTATAGTTTCATTTAACCCTAAGCCGTTTGCAAAAGTTCATTCATTAGGTCCGCTTTCAACGTTTCCAGTAGCTCGTACGAGTGTATGGCGCGAGTCACTAAGCTAAGGACTTCGCAATTCCAGCTGGGCTAGTGCTTCGGAGGATAATTGACAGACATAGCCCGAATGCCAGTGAATGCAATTGCTTTTCCGATAGCTGTATTGTATCTGTCTCAAGGTAGTAGGTTTGGCTGCCGGGACTCCGAATTGAATTGTTTGAGAGAGCTTGACGCTATTTATATTTCGCTTGCAGATGGAATATTGAAGTACATATTCTATTCTATTCAATCGATCTTGAAATTTTAAATTTATCATTATATAAACAGAAGACAATAATAATATGTAGAATGGACTTTCGCCACATTCCGTGATTCGCTTCCACGCGCCTCTATCCGCAATTTGGAGGGAAATTGGGGGTATATTGGAGACCAGTCAATAATGACAAATGACAATCGACAAACTGGTTATTTCGAACCTTCATAGTACTGTAGTTGGGTTGTCTTTTGTTTTGGTCCCTTAGTATCTTTGAGTATTGCAAACGTCATTTATTTGTGTGAAATGTCAATTCCTTTTTTTTGTATGGAGTGTCTGGGATTTGGCAGTACCTAACTTTATTAGAGTATGTGTGTTGTTTTTTTTTTCCATTGTTATGTTTATGGAAATCAAAAGTATTATAGTATAAAATTGACTTAGTAATTAAAAATTTGCCTATTTCAAAAAAACATATATTTGAAATTATTTTGCCAGGGGTATAAATTAGGCATCCTTGCCATATTTAGATCTTAATTTACCAAATTATGTTCCCATTATGACAGAGTTCATAGCACGAAGTGGTGTCATTGCACCGAATACCTACAGTTAATGAGTATACCCTTAATGAAGACGAATGGGTGCACTGAACCGAGAGCAAATACGGGTAAAATATCGTGTGCTAAATGATAATTTACGAGGCATTTTAATCAAATTATCCAAACATCATTTATTAATTTCGCAGTCGTGTATTTCTTTTGTTTTAGAGCCACTGCTGAGCACGGGTCTCGCCTCATTTGCGTGAGGGGGATTAGGCCGTAATTCATCATGGGGGTCGAGTCCAGATTGGTGGATCACATAGTTAACGATTTATTTATAAGTGCAGTGTACATAAAGATTAAAATTACAATTTAAACCGCCTATTTTCTCAAACTTTAAACATGCCTATTCGGCCTCAGATTTTGTCGTAAAATATGCTCATGCATGCATATTTTTTCTCTCCATGTGAGCTCTCGATCTCCGCTCTTGTCTCGCATACTGTAGTGGTGCACATGTGGAGCCAGCAGAATAAAGCCGTTAAGCAAATGCACATACTAACGCGTCCACTCTAATTAAAGTGCACTTAAGCGCGTGGCTGTGCCGAAATTTAAACCTAACTAATATTGTAAATGCAAAAGTTTATTTATTTGTGTGTTTATCCTCTCTTCTCTTTCACGATTTTTTAAAAGAAAGAAAGAAGAACAATTTTTTTAAAGAAATATATTATACGAGTGCTACATACAGAATGGACATTCTCCACCCCCCGCGATCCGCTTCCCCGCTCTACTCGCAATCCGGAGTGAAATCGGGACGTCAGTCAATATTATACATCCGAAAACAATAGACAAACGGGTCAGTATGCACCTTTGCGGGTTGTCTTTTGTTTTGGTCGCGTATCTTTGAGTACTTACACACACATTTGGGGCGTGTGCCGACGTCATTTATATGTGTGAGTGGTCTGATCAGCTGTTTGTAGTGTCCGAAGTGTGTTTTTCGTCAAACTATAACACGTACCTAGGATACTGTGACTGATTACCTCTTGACTCTAATCTCCACTCATAGTAGTGTCATTATGCACCACCATTAACACGTTCGCTACGGGGCTATTTTTCATAGACTTTCAGCCAGTGTGTATGAGGTCTTTTAGAGGCAAAGTAGAACTTATTTGCAGTGCGTATGAGACCTTTCCGGCCTCACAAAGCCTTTTCAGCCTCTGTCCCTCACAGAGTGAAAGAAGGTGATTTTGACTTCCGCACCAGCGAGAAGTCACGCATGTGGCTTTTTCAACCTCACAATGCAGGGATGTGCAACTAGCAATAGAATTATGCACGTTTCTTTACTCATCATGGTCATAATATTCGAGTCCCAGTTTGATGGAAACTGATAACGACCACTAGTCTAAGTAAGCAAGTAACTTTCCATTGCTAATCGGGTAAGGGTTATCGATCATACGTTACTTGAGCAACCTAAGTATAAGGGTAACTAATTGACTTACTGAATGCTTGATCAAGTTATCCGACTAACTTTGTGTTGCTACGCTCTGTGGGTTAGCTACCCTTTGAACAACCTGGGGCCTCACCACGAACAGTTAAATCCATCCAGTTTAAGGCCTTAAACTAAACTGCCCTGCTAACTGTCACCACCAATATCGCTCAGCGTTCATAAGTCGATCAAAGACATTTATCCAAAGAGGTCGGAACAATTTATTTGCATTTATAGGAGTTTATATAAAAGTAAACCTTAAAAATCTAACTGAAGTGGGTCTAAAAATCTAACAAAAGGCACGGTACCAAGAACACTGGCTGCATTTCCACGTTGAATAGCGACATCTACAATGAAGCTATTAATATTTTTATTTAATAACAACTTCAGAAATACATTAAACATTTCAATTTTACGAGACAATATCCCAAGCCGACGCAAAAGGCTTAACCCAAATTTTAATTCATCCATTAAAATTCAATAACTCTCAATATCGCTACACGGCCACTTTAATAATTCATATTTTCGGCGAAGCTCGGAGATCGGAGGAACAATCCCAGCTATTATCTGAACAGTGAGAAAGTTTTCCATTGTCGCGAGAAATCTGCTGAGAGAGCGGCCGAGTGTTGAGACAGCAGACTTAACCGAGGCGAGTTAAGTCGTACTTCGACACAAAAAGGCTCGAAAACTAACTACATTCAATAGCACGGGACTTAACTCGCGCATTTATCTCTCGAACCCGACAGCTTTATGATTATTACCAGTGACATCTGCTGATAAATTGATCAGGGGCCTCATCACGAACAGTTAAATCCATCCAGTTTAAGGCCTTAAACTGAACTGCCCTGCTAACTGTCACCACCAATATCGCTCAGCGTTCATAAGTCGACCAGAGACATTTATCCAAAGGGATCGGAACAATTTGTTTGCATTTATGGGAGTTTATATAGCTCCATCTCATTTTCTTTCTCTCTCATTCTCTGCAGTCTATTTTTGAGGGACGTCACGTCACGTTTGTCATTTATGAGTGTGTGGTGCCAATCTAGGGTGTTCAGTTTAAGGCCTTAAAATGAACTGCATGGAAAATAGAATAAGTACGTGGTTACCCCCCTGGTTATCTATTTGCTACTAAATTATGTAATGGCCCGAAAGCTTTTTGGTGAAAAAATAAACAAATGAACTAATATTGACCAGTTGTAATTTTCGATCGATTCTTTTTTCTTTTTCCTTTTTTTCCTTGAGCTTACCCCCATCTGCCAAAGTATGCGGGCCGGGTCCATAGAATATATGAGACGTTTTCTTGTATAAACTACGTCATTTAGATATTTTCAAGCTCATTAATTATATCAGTTATCGTAGCGTCATCTCAGTGAAAGGATTAAGCATTTTTTGTAGAAATCCTCACTCCGTTAGAAGCTTGGAAGATTAATTACCGTATTTCATGTTACGGAGTAAAGCTTATCTTCGTTTGTATAGTTTCACTGTACTATACTGTTGATTGAGAAGGATGACGAAATTATAATAAAAATAATACAGTCCAAAGCATTTAGGTCCTCGTGGTTCTTGCTTTCTTAGTTGGAGGCCTCTTCTGTAAGAGTCCGCCTGGGGAAGGGGAAGATATTCATCCGCCAAGCAGTAGTGTACAAACATAACTGTGTTCCGGTTTAAAGGGCACTGTGTCCTACGAATTACAATGAAATTAGTTCTAAAATTGTACCATTTTGTCATCCCGTATTTTGGAAATGAGTTGAATAACCTATAGCTATATACTATCATTGACATTTAGACAGCTTGTAGTAGAAGTTATAAGAGAAGTTAGGTTTTGCCCGCAACTTCATCCGCGTTGTTTTTAGAATTATTGGTTCCAGAGAAAAATTAATCATTTTTGCGTAAAGAACAACAGCAGCATACAAAAAAACACAATAAAATGAAAACTATAATATAATTTTATTTTTATTATTTTTCTTTTCATTGTTTAGGGAGGTGATACGTTAGGGTTGTTTCGGTTTTCAGATAAATAAAGGGTTGCTTAGGGATTTAGATATGCAAATGGATAGATTTACCATAGGGATTAGGTCATCCAACAAAGTCCTATCATACACCCTATGTTATTTAGCAAAAAATAATCCTTATGATGAAGCCTTTCGATCGATACGATAAAGCTACAGGCTGATTATTTTTCTCGTGTAACAGGTTCGAATCCCGGTATAACCATGTAATTATTTAAATATCTATGAATGAAGTTTAAATTGCTTTTTAACATCAAATAATGTCTTCTTTCAGTAAAATGTTAAATCTACAATATTCAAGGTACTTTCCCTCCATTAGCATAATCGTGGGACATCCTGTATATGTCCACATTTTATTGATTATAAATTTCCGCAAAGTAACGCCTCATTCTATTAACTAAAACAATAATAATAACAGGTAATTTGTTAGACAGGATAAAGTAGTTTATTTAACTACCTATCTTCGAATATAATGGAAGTTTCCCTAACTCTGAAAACAGAATGTCTCTTTGAATTTTTAAACTCGATAACAACTGAGCGCGCAGTTACCTACTGCCAGCTACGTAAATTATTTAGCGACATACTTGGACATAGTAGAGAATTTGAGGGCTGCGGTTTGCGGTTGGCCTCACTTCTAGCCTCAGGCACAGGGGCTAGAGATGTACGAGGATATGTATTATTATCTAGGATAGTAACTATTACGAGTGTACGTATATACTGTGCGAGATTCAGGCGTAGGGCGCCGCTTGAAGGGGAAATGTCATTTTTAAAACTATGGTTTGAGTTTCAATCAGCTAACACTTTCATTGCTGAGCCGATTTTCGTGTCTAGCCACGGGTGACACACAGTCTAGCCACACTCCGTAGTGTTTTCCAATACAAAAACACAACAGTTGTGTTTTCCCGCACTGGCGGCAAGTTTTGAAAAACACGACAGTTGTGTTTTCAGCACTGAAGGTGGTTATCATTAGTTTAGTAGATCATATTTGACTTATTTTTAATTTTTGAAGTAAAACTTCTTTACGCTTACTTGGGGAGTAAGCTGGTGAATGCGTGACGAGTGCGTTACGAAAAGTGTGATCAGCCAACGGAAGTTGAGAGGGAGATATAAGTTAGTGAAGATAGAAAGAGAGACAGTTTCGTTTCGTATATCACTGTAGGGGCAAAAGAGAGAGGTGCGAGCACACATTTTCTTTCTCTCATAGCCAGTTATATATATAAAAATGTTATGTTGGTTTGTGTACGCTTAAAAAACTCAAAAAGTTCTGCACCGATCGAGCTGAAATTTTAGCATGATATATAATCCGCATCAAGGATTGTTTTTATCTATTTTTTTCATCAGCGAAGTACATACATAATTATAGATGGAGCTAAAGAAGTTTTACTTCAGTCCTGTGGTCTAAAGTACACTCGTTTTTTTATTTTTCTGTATGTATATGAGACTTAAGTGTTGGACTTGTAAAAGTACATTACTTTTGCCTATTTTGCCTAAATGCTTTGAGTTTTTTGAGTTAGCCGTGGATTTTGAAATAATACTTACCCCTTCACTAATGTAGACTTGACAGTAATTGCGTCTGAGCCGCTTCAGGCCAGTTTGGCCACTTTAGCTTTAAGCTCTAAGCCCAATTCGGGGTCATAACTTAAAACGTTATTTAAGTTAGCTAGTTAAGTTATGTGGGCTTAAGGTAAGCTTGAGGCCAGCAAAAAGTTTTAATTTTGTGTGTTACGTTTTATTTGACATTTACGTTACGAGGTTTTACGTAAAGAGGTACTCAAAGATCGCAATGTAAAGAGTTTTAATTATATTAAGATAAGTGTCACTTAAGCAGTAGTAGCCTAGTGGGAGAACGTCCGCGTTCCAAGGAGAAAGACGTGAGTTCAAATCCCAGTGCGGGCACGTACCAATGTGTTTCTGTTAATCGTATGTATGTAATTATCACTCGGTTTTCGGTGAAGGAAACCCAAATTAAACCCAAAAACCCGAGAATTATTTCGGAGGTCGGGATGCTATCCACCAATCCGGGCCGGGGCCCCGTGGTGGATTATGGCCTAACCCTCCTCGCCAAAGTAAGGGGAGACCCGTGCTCAGCAGTGGGACGATATGGGTTGATAAAGGTGATGACGTGTCACTTATAATAAAATAATGATTTTGCGGAAAATGAAAATGTGACATTTAAAACTCTTTTTTTTTACTGAGTGACGAGACGAGCAAGTCGTTCACCTGACGGTAAGCGCCACGCCTACCTATAACAGTTACGGTGCCACCCAGAACTTTGCATTGCAGAATCTAGCGCGGCACCTAATTACGCTCGTCACCCTGAGACATCGGCAGTAAAGTCTCATATGCCCAGTAATTTTTCTGGAACCAGTGCCCTTCACACCGGAACACAGTAATCTACGAGTACATCGAATTGAATGTGTCCCTTTTTCGAAGTCTGTTAAAATCTTTCCGTTTTCTTTTGTGATCACACAATAACTCATTCTTGGCGTCAATCAATCTTCTAATCAGTGGGTATTACGGCGCGTTACGTTATCGACTAGCCTTACGGATGGTTTGGTCCGTTCTCATCCATCAACTAGAGTAATCCTCGTTAGTGTTCTTAGACAAACAAACCGTGTTTCTTATACACTAGGTATGAAAGTGGTTTGTAAGTTGTCCAGCAATTAATGTAGGAGTTCATTGTATTCTTTGAAGTGGTTAGTTATTAAAGGTACCTACTAAAAGAAACAAAATAACGTAAATGCCCGAACGGCCGCGCTGAGACCTACTTTTGGTGATGAATAAAAATTATAAATGATGGATATAGAAGTCCGGTAGTCGGGATATTTTTCCTATTTTCATTGAAAATTTCCTAGACATTAAGGATATTTTTTAAATATTCTTAATTTTTGAAAGTTTTTGATTTAATAACGAAAAACTAATAAGTAAATAGTAACGAAACGAAAAACTGTTCTTTTTGCATATTTTTTGATTAGTTACAATTGCAGTTTTTTTTTGTGCTAATAAATGCTCCTTCTAGGCATCATTCCTTTAGGGCTGGCAATAAGAATTAACCCGTTTTTTAACTTGTTGCCTGAATTAATAGTTAAAACATCTATAACAAGAAAAGAACAAAGGACAATCTAACAAACATACTTCTAGAACAAATGGCGATCTACCTCTCCGGGAGTTGGCTCAGCGCCTCGCATGGTTTGAGAAAGCAAAGTTCTGTCTGACACTTACCATCAAGTAAATGACCTGCTTGTCTGATAAAAAAAACATCAACGTTAAAGTAGAAAAACTGCTTTGCGTCGCGGCACAGATTAGAGAGGTAATATTCCCGGAAAGATAAGCCGGTAATCCGGATGAGGAATTACCGGTCATGATACGTGGCTCTGATTAGGGCAATGATCCACTACAGTGGAGATGGGCTAACTCCTGAATAAGCGGAGTTTAAGGTTTAGAAATAATACTTAAGTCTACATAGAATGAGCTGAGTTTAGACGAGCCATATCACTTAAAAACTGGTGAGATTGAGGTAAAACGTTATCCTATCCCAGTATTAAAAATACTAAGCTATGTGAGTGTAATTTGGTTTCAATATTTGTGTGTGTTTGTTACCGTATTTGTTTGTTGCGGAAAGGATGTGACACCACCACGCATGGACCCTACACAGCCTATTGGTCTGGAGTTCTATAAACCAGTAGAGAGTGTCAGGGGGTTGGTGTACTGGTTCTGTGGAAAGGTGTAGTCTCTGCCTATTCCAATGGGAGAAAGGCGTGACTGTATGCATGTTTTTACCACTCAGCTTGATAATAATCTAAATATACTTCAGTTTAGGTAACTACTGGAAACTAATAATACTTTTAATCACGTAAGGACGCGGGAGGTAGTTCAGAAACCAATAAAAAAAAGTCCTAGCTTTTTGATGAAAAAATTCTTGCGTAAGAATTTTTTCATCAAAAAGCTAGGACTTACTACAAGCTGTCATACGAAAGTTTTTCCGGTTTTGTCATTTCCCTAAACCCACTGCAGGATTGAAAATGTCGCCGTTATCATATTAGAAGTCTACGCACGAGTCATCTTGACATTTATCAACTTCAGTGGATGAACGCCCTTACATGAAGTTACACGTGATGCCGATTAGCCGAGTAGATCCTTGCAATATTGTGAAAAAACTATCTTATCCAGTGAGATAAACTTCTCGAAAAATAGCTACACATTCTATTGGTTTGGAGTTCCAGACACCAGTAGAGGGTGTCAGGGAGTTGGTGTACTGCTTTCCGCTGGGATCGTAGCATGTGAAAAGATGTAGTCTCTGCCTATCCCAACGGGAGAAAGGCGTGACTGTATGTGTGTATGTAAATAACTATAAATTGATGAATTC
The DNA here is from genome assembly GCA_912999815.1 of Campaea margaritaria. Lineage (NCBI taxonomy): Eukaryota > Metazoa > Arthropoda > Insecta > Lepidoptera > Geometridae > Campaea > Campaea margaritaria. The sequence goes on along the minus strand of OU538797.1, from coordinate 11,551,593 downwards.
CCCTATGGATATGGTAAACAGTTAAAAAACGAAATAAAGGAAGGTTCCGTATGATCGATATAATCAGAACGACGGTTATTTATGTGCGAGCCGGATAAAATTGTCGTTCCATTGTATTCGAATGAAAAACGGCGTGTTCCAGTGCATTGTCGACGTTGTTGCCAAGAATGGGGAAAAATGTACTTGTGAAAAATCACAGTTGAGGCACGCCTTGGACACTTCACGAAACAAGCTGATTTGAATAACTGAAAATCGCAAAAAAATAATTAAAACAAATGTCAAATCGTGAGGTCATACAAAAATGCCATAGACAAAAAGCGATTTCATAATTTCCCAAATTTCCCAATTTTTCGGGCTATTTCCCAATTTGTTCTTTTTTTAATATATAATAACAAAAAAATTGTCTGAATTGATCCAGCCGTGCTCGAGTTTTGCGCATAACAACACACTTAGAAATTCAATTTTATTTATTTAGTATAGTTTATAAGTTACTACTTTACCTTGGATAATTTGAAACTCTTAACTTTACCCGGAAACAACCAGCGAGTTTGGTAAGAACATGTTTTAATTAATGTTCGCTGTAATTTCTCATTTTAATTGCTTTCTGATACGGAATGAGCTTTTCGATCAAATATTACTTTAGACATTGAAGAAGGTTATTGAGTAAACATTGGTGTAAACCAGTGTTTCTCAACGTGTCGCTCGCGAAGCCTCTTTAAGGGGGTCGCGGATCACCATTTTGCTTCCTAATTTTTATACAACCAACCTGTAACCAACTGTAACCAACCAACCGTCCGATGTCATAATTACTCCTCTCCGTGCATGGTTGTCTGGAAGAGATCGCTCTGAGCGATAAGACCGCCCATTGTGACACTAATTGTAAAATTTGTTTTGTTCTAGTTTTTAAGTTTTCTTTGTTCTGTGGTGTTTCAATAAAGAGTTTATCTATCTATCTATCTATCTATCTGTACAATAACATTGGGAATCAGCTTTTATTAACCACACTGGTTGTCACTGTTATAAACTGTCAAAAATATTCGCGGTTGCTGTGCTCGCGCTTTTCAGGTACATTTTCATGTATAATTCTAGTAGAAATAGCACTCGTTCCATTGAATTACACTGACTTGAACAATAACATTTAGAATTATATTTCATTCAATACACGGATAGGAATTGCCAAATGTTGAAGTGTTCATAACTCCTGCAATAATTTCAGTTCTCTTGAATATCTCATGTGGTAGGTATAAAAAAAAGGTTAACCTAATCTTTTGCATGTTAACTTGTTAACTGCTGAAAAAACATGAAAATAGCCCTCTATCCTATCCCCAATAGGTTAAAAACGGCCCCGATTATAAACAGTGGAGGTTAGAGGGGTTTGTTTTTCACACTAACGGTTCACCTTGGGGCATCAAAAGGTTGAAAAACACTGGTGTAAAGGATTCAATCTACGATATTATATTTAACACCTTGTTTTTTAAGCTTTAGGTTGAACTTCTCGTGCTTAGTGAGGATTTTTTTAACAATAGTGTAAATTTATACCCTTTACTGCCGAGACCGTAGGGGACGGGAGCTCAATGTATTTCGAAAATCCAATCCGATCTGAAGATTCATCGATTTTATATTACGTCGATGAGAGGCCTGAATACAACGATGGTACTTATTTAGCTTATCGAAGTGGCATTGCAAATGGACGGGGCAACTGCAACTTGGGTAGAATGCCAAAAAAACGTACAGTGGAATTGAGAACATCCTCCTTTCTTGAAGTCGATTAAAAACAAACCCACATATCTGAGATGAAAGAGTAATAGCTCTAGAATTTGGCGTATATTTACCTAATTATATAAATACACACACGTATAATATTCAACAGGGGAAAATGTATCGTATTGGATTACGGTAAATAGTCCCTTTCTAAGAATACCTAAGCTCGAGGGTACATTAGGATCTTGACACACGGCCGTTTTTTACAGCCGATGTTTGCAATAGCCAACAGAGCACCGATTATTTCCAAATGTGAACTTCGGTGGATTGGGGGCGACGCCATAGATACGCGCGTGATCTCAAATGTATGGCGCAGCTTCCAAGCTCGACACATTTGTATTTTCACGCACATCTGAACCCACATAAGTCTACCAAGCGATGCTAGGCGATACTGACCAAGATGTGACATACGACAAAAACAAACAATACATTACATTATTGTGTTCCGGTTTAAAAAGCAGTGTTTTCAGCGAAATTACTGGGCATTTGAGATTTCAGAACCAATATCTCGGGGTGACGAGCGCAGTGCAGTGCGATCAGATTCTGTGTGGCAGTAGATATAGCTGTTATGAGCCGGCGTGGCGCTTACCATCAGGTGAACGACTGGCTCGAATCGTTACTTAGCAACTAAAAACAAAACGCAAATGGCTACACTATGAACTAAACCTCACAGTGTAGTCGTTTCATGAACATTATTTAAATCGCCCACCAAGAAACATTGTAACCCTATGTAACCTCAGCTTAAGCTCCAGTCGAGGAAATGTAATATGTTTATAATGATGACGGATAAGCAAGACTCTAGGGTTAACATAATTATGTTTGATGTTACCTTGAATAAGCCACGGAAATGTGGAGTTCTAATGCTTGTAGAACCCGAGTAAAGCCGCGCTAAAAAATAGTCTTCACACGTGTATCAATAGTTTTTAAAATGCGCTAGGTCCTTAGTGTGCAAATATTACTGTGTTCCGGTTTGAAGGGCACTGTTTCCAGCGAAATTAATGGGCATAATATGAGACTTTAAAGCCGATGTCTCGGGATGACGAGCGCAGTGCAGCGCAGTGGCGCGCAGGATTATGCAATGCAAAGCTCTGGGTGGCACTGTCACTGTTATGGACAGGCGTAGCGTCTGGCGGACTTGCTTGACGAAAAATTAAAAATAATGATATTACGTAAGCTTTTTTTTTACTTTTTTCGATGTATGTACGATGAGTATTTTGTATCCCACTAATATTATATAAGTAATACGAAAGTTTGTTTGTTTGTTTGTTTCCCCTCTTCACTCAACGACAAAGCGGAAATTTTGAATGTTACTTTTAATTTTTGTATTTTTAGATCGTTTTTTTTTTATTTAAATTTACTCTAGGTCCTGGAATGGAGCATATAATGCTTTTTATCTTGTAAAAATGTACCGTTCCTGTAGGTTAGTAAAAGCCAATGCGGGAAAAACCGGGAGGCGCTGGCTAGTTGTTTAAATTGTAATAAAGAGCGCGACTCATTTATTATCATAAAACGATAAAGACGTTCAATCATCATCAACCCATAACGTCCCACTGCTGGGCACGGGTCTCCCCTCACTTTCGTGAGGAGGGTTAGGCCATAATCCACGACGGGGGCCCAGTCCGGATTGGTGGATAACATACCTACCTCCGAAATAATTCTCGGGTAGGTATGTGGGTTTCCTCACGATGTTTTCCTTCACCGAAAAGCGAGTGATAATTACGTACATATGTTTTACAGAAACACATTGGTACGTGCCCGCACTGGGATTTGAACCCACGACCTTCTGATTAGAAGGCGGACGTTCTCCCACTAGGCTACCACCGCTTCAAGACCGCTTTAAGACGTTCAATATAAAAATCAATCACAAAATTGTATTTATTGCCCAAAAAGCAATATCTAAAGTAAATCAAATAACGTTTTGATAAGTAAATCCACGTTATATTGAAAGAACGGTCGTTACTGCCACATTGTTTATTGAAAACGTTTCATCTGTTGATACACTCTGTTACATAAACAAATTGAACGATTTGTTCGTGGATTCTTTTTCCTTTGATTTAGGATAGACGCTGTTTACTAGAAACAACGCCCTTCTGTATTTATACTTGTTTGTTTATAACTACGATATTTTTTTATATTTTACTGAGTAACTAGATGAGTAAATCTTTCCTCAGGGGCCTCACCACGAACAGCTAAATCCATCCAGTTTAAGGCCTTAAACTGAACTGCCCTGCTAACTGTCACCACCAATATCGCTCAGTGTTCATAAGTCGACCAGAGATATTTATCCAAAAAAATCGGAACAATTTGTTTGCTATTAAGGGAGTTTATATAGCTCCATCTCATTCTCTTTTTATCTCATTCTCTTCATTATATTTAATTTTGAGTGATGTCACGTCACGATTGTCATTTATGAGTATGTGGTGCCAATCTTAGCCGTTCAGTTTAAGGCCTTATAATGAACTGCATGGAATAAGAATAAGTACGTGGTTATCCCACTGATGCTAAGCGCTACGCCTGTTCATAACATTTCTAAGTTTGAATTTTGCATTGCATAATCTAGCGCGACACTGCACTACGCTCGCCATCCTAAGACATTGGATCTAAAGTCTCACACGCCCAGTTATTTCGTATAAGGTTCTTCCACGTCACCGTTAGGTCGGTTTAACCCCGATGCAAAAAGAGGGGTGTTGTGTAATTGTGTATGTATAAGCTTAATGTTTTTACTGTGCGTCTGTCTGTGGCATTGGACCTCTCAATGGGATGGACTGATTTGGATATAGTTTTTACGTTTAAAAGGTGACTTGATAAAGAGAACAGGTCATTTGTCGGGGACTTTTTTATTTCAAATTTGTTCTAGTTAAAAATTCTGAATTTTGCGTCCGGAAATTACCTTCATTAAAACCTGACGTCCGCATAACTACGCATTGGATGACATCTCCTCATGGGTCAATCTCACTAAAACATCTATATATCTATCTATTCAGCCCCCCACTGCTAGGTATAGGCCTCCTCAGTTTCACGCCATTTGCTTATCCAGTTTATCCCGGCGTGCTTGGCGATGTCGACTGACCATCGGGCTGGTGGTCTGCTTCGCAGTCGTTGCGCTCGTCTTGGCCACCACTCCATTACTTCCTCTGTCCACCTTTGCTCTTCCCGTGTTGCCAAGTGTCCTGCCCATCTCCATTTAAGCCTTGCTATCCATATACCTACATCTTCAACTTTATCGCGACGTCGAATTACGTTGTTTGGTAAAACAGTGTTTGGTTTACTAAAACACAGTGGGTAACAAATCGACTCATATAATAATCAAACCCATCCGGATACTCTTAAGTTTGAAGTCCGTATAATTAAGTAACCATCTTCAAGTTTAACCTTACAAGTCAATTACACCGAATCAACGAGAAAATTAGCTTTCTGGGGTCCCAGTCCCAGACGCATTTTATTTTTAATGGATTTACTTTACAGGCCAAGGCGGGGCCGACGCAAAGCACTCGAGGGGTTCAATCGGTGTTTTAGAGATCCTTAGACAAATAGCGAAAAAGGAATCCATGTAAGTTCGTAATTTTTTTTTAATTTATGTCTAAATAACAAGGCGCGCAAGTCATTCACCTGATGATAAGCGCCACGCCTGCCCATAACAGCTACTGTGACACCCAGAACTTTTCATTACAAAATCTTGTTAGGCATTGCACTGCGCTCGTCGCCCTGAGACATCGGTTCTAAAGTCTCATATGTCCAGTAATTCTGCTGCCAACAGTGCTCTTCAAACCGGAACACAGTTCCGTTTAGTTTACCGTACCGTACGTATACATTTTGTATGGCAAACGTATCGTAACTACCTAAAACCAAATGAGAAGTCTTAAGTTAGTAACAACATTTTATTAGGCCCACTTGACATAACTGACCGAGTTAAGTGGACCTCTATCTACATACTGGATATTATAAAAAGGTAGCTCAAGTAGTCCTGTTCAATCAGAATTACATTTGGGCGCATTGTACAGAACCTTTACGCACTAAACTTTTTATTTTCTCCGTTCGCACCTCGCGTCTGCTTCCGATATTGGTTCGAGTAATGAAATCAATTCTGCCGCCGACGATATTTCCAGGCTGATTGCCTTCATACCTCTTTTTTTTCGCGCTGTAATAACATCAGATTCCTTGAGTTACGTCACTTTGCGAGAGCGTGAGAACTGTATTGATATTCGAATGAGTTTCTGTAAGTATTTTTTATTTTATTCTTTGATGTTTGGGTGAAACACGTGGGTGCCTCAATGTTGTGATTGCGGTGCGATGGAGATAAGTGGTGGTAAATTTCTTCTGAAGATAGTTTTACTGTTTTAACACGCTTTATTATGAAGCATCGTTTTTTTTTATTTGTGTAAAGATGTAGTCTCTGCCTATCGCAACGGAAGAAAGGCGTGACCCTATGTGTATAGAATAGAATAGGATAGAAAACTCTTTATTGTACACCAAAAAAATAAACACAGTACAGTACAGAAAAATTACATTACAAGGGTAATACAATGGGCGGTCTTATCGCTGAAAGCGATTTCTTCCAGACATTTTTTGGATGGACAGTAAAAAACATTTTTCATTAAATTGGTGTATGTGTATTATAACTTCACATGTCAGTTATATTTTATATGTATTGGCAGCCTTCAAAGCTCATACAAAAACAGAGCAGTCCACAATGACCTCTGAACGCATGTTTAAAACGACTTGATTTCGAATTGAATAGATGGAGCGTGTAGCTGAGTACCGAAGTTTGGATACATTTTGAGCGGTGTGATGAAGAGGATAACTTCATTTGCCACTAGAGAAAACGACTTCCAACAATCACGCCATGATAATCAGCGAGTAACAGCCTAAACTTTGTTACGAAAGCCCTTGATTCTGAACGATGCTGACAAACACAGCCTTCAAAGTTGACCTTCAAACGACTTCATTCTAAATTGAACAGCGAAGTGTGTAGGGAAGTGCTGAAGTTTCGGCGACATTAGGAACGGTTTGATTTTATCGGCTGATGCCCGAAGTGCCGATAGGCGGCGAGATTGCCTTCAGTAATAAAATCAGGTGGCTTACGCTTCCTAACCTAGTCAGAGCTTTCAGACGGTAGAGTGGTGATATGATTTGTAAGACGAAGCTGGATCTATGGTGAAACATTTGGCATATGGTGGGAAATTTAAATTTCAAACAGTTTTTTCGTTTTAAGGTGGTTCGTTTCTATTATGGCTGGAAATTTAAATTTCAAACAGTTTTTTGGTTTTAAGGTGGTTCGTTTCTGTTAAGGCGGGAAATTTAAATTTCAAACATATTTTTCGTTTTAAGGTGGTTCGTTTTTGTTATGGCGGGAAATTTAAATTTCAAACAGATTTTTCGTTTTTGGCGCTACACCGGGTCACTAATATAAACGAGAGTGTATTTCGCGCCAACCGTAAATCATTATTTTCGTTTTTATGTTGAAATATTTAGCACTAATGTTATTAATCTGTTCTCAGAGTCAACTGACGCCCTAGAGTGGTTTGTCGAAAATTTGGAACAAGAGATCTCAACAAAATATTATCCCGCGTCAAAGTCAAAGTTTGCATATTATCATAAAATATTCCGTTTTAAATTTTCAACGTCATAACCGTAAAACCCGTTTGATACCTGTCGTAACTCCAGAGAGGATGCCATTAATCTTCAGGTCCCGGTAGAGACGTTACGGATATTTATGTCCATAACTATCGGATATCCGTAATAAAAAATATCTTTATCCGAACCGAAACATTAGTTGCGGTTATCGAGCGACCTACTCGATGGTATGTGGTCATGGTCAGAGATGTCCCTGATCCGCTGAGGTATTGGACGTTCTTTTCGGTAGTCTCTGCTTACACCAACGGGAAAAAGTCGTGACTGTGTGTATTTAATCTTACGCATTTTAATATTAATTACGTCACCAGGGGGGTCGACATTTACTTATATAATACTTAACTTATAAATATATAAATGACAAAAGTGACGTGACGTCACTCAAAAATAGACTGCAGAGAATGAGAGAGAAAGAGAATGACATGGAGCTATATAACCTGCCATAGAAGTAAACAATTTTTTCCGATCTCTTTGGATAAATGTCTCTGATCGACTTATGAACGCTGAGCAATATTGGTGGTGACAGTTAGCAGGACAGTTCAGTTTAAGGCCTTAAACTGGATGGATTTAACTGTTCGTAGTGAGGCCTAAGGTACCGGAGGAGACCAGCTCAGCAGTGGGACTATATGGGTTGCTGCTGCTGCTGCTGATGATGATGATGATGATGACAGGTCTCCCTCACCAGCTACAACACAAAAACGCTATTAAGTTTTGATATATAGAGCATACGTTACACCATTGACAGTAATTCGATTAGATATTAAGTAATTTCAAGATTTTTTTTTATTTATCGAAGGGGCTTTGTGATTAAGTTCTGTGATTTAGCATCCGTATCCGTAAGTGCGCACCCATAGCAGCCCTAGTTCCGGGTAACCTGCCCATAACAATGATATTATCGCCCGAAGGCCGCTTTACGGGGGAATTTTAATGAAAACCTTCCGGTGGACTCAAAGGGTCGTTTGCTTTATCAATTAGTTACCTTTTGGATATAAAAGAAAGTCATTTTGAGGGTGTTTGCATTTAATATCCGTTATATTATTGTGAGCCTATTTTATTATGTATGAGATTTTGGTTAGAATTATCCCGAGGTAGTTTGAGCTGACTTGTCCCCTGACAAGTCAGCTTCGAAGAAAGAAAGAAAAAATATATAAAAATTAATGTTTTTTTTTTCATGTATGTTGTTTCGTCCTATATAAAATATGTTATATAGATAGATAATAATAATAATAAAAAGCCTTTTATTCTGAACTTCTCATTGCGAATACAATATTAGTTTTGTTATAATATGTCTCTTGGCATAGGCCTCCTCTAACAATTTCCATTGAGACCTGTCACTTGCTACTCTCCTCCAGTGAGGTCCAGCTGTGAGTTTTAGCTCAATATAGATAGATAGACGAAGCTAAATAAAAATAGTTAATAACAAATACTTACCAACAATGATTTAGTGATTACAGAGCCTGGATTCGTTAAGCAGACTGGGACAATACTAATTCCGAGTTAGTAAGTGTCAACTACGTACCACAAACCCACAAACCTACCCGAGAATCATTTCGGAGGTAGGTATGTGATCCACCAATCCGGATCTGACCCCCGTGGTGGATTATGGCCTAATCCTCCTCACGAAAGTGAGGGAAAACCCGTGCCCAGCAGTGGGACGTTATGGGTTGTTGATGAAGTGTCAACTCACTCTCGTCGCATCACCCAAACGTACCTGTAAAAGAAAAAATAGAATGCAACATTTATAGAGAACTCAAATAGGTCCAAATCGATTCACTGCGCGCCGACTATCTGCGTACACTATTACCTTCGTGATTCTTGATATTTTTATTTTATTTTATACTTCTTTTTTGTTTTAACTTGGATCTATGTTTCTTTTTCGGCCATCTCTCCAAAATTTTGCGCGCCTAATTAGGCAAACCATGTTTGTACATTTACGTAGAATTTTATAAGATCTTGCATGCATTGTTATTTAATTTCTGTCCCTATCCATGTAATCGCACGTGTTTATGCAAATAAATGAATCTTTACCTTTATTTTATTTTTTACCTTCGTTGTGTCGTTTTCTGGTCTTGTTTTCCAAAGTGTAGGCGTTCGTTGCTGTGTGCAGTTGTGTCAGAATAAAGGTTTTCTTTCTTTCTTTCTATTATATTTCGATAGTTCACACATATAGATAGCGGTATAATTAGTTAAATTAATGAACAAAATAGGGAGCGATATTCTCAAAAATACAAAACTCAAATCATTTATTGCCAGTTGGCAAAAATAATGCACTTGTACAAGTCTACACTTAGTGTCATATACAATACATAGAGAAAAATTAAAATTAAAACAAATATGATCTACAAAATTAATTATTATGGTTTGAGTTTGAAGGAAATTTTCCTTTCAAATGGCGACTCGTGCCTGAATCTCGCATAGGAAAAGAAAACTCCATTAACTGTACCAGTGCTTGGGAAATACGCCTGGCAGAGAAGGTAGCACCGAGGAACTCTACAGGGATGTCGTTTTTCAATGTTCGTCATTTTTTTAAGCTACATAAGGTACAATATAAAAATAATCTATTCTCAGGACATATTCATTTGTAATTTTTGTAATTCATAAGCTTTTGTCTGGTTTAAAAAGGGAATGTGATAATTTAAACACACCCGTGGTCATATATATCTACCAACATAATATATCATGCATTTCATTATTTTCGCGTCCGGAACCCATTTGAATTTTATTTATGGCATCTACGGCCTCAAAATTTTTCGTGTATGTGTGTATAAGCTGTTAACACTTTATCGCGACATATTAATAAATCAGAATGTTACAGCGATGTATCTAAATTCAAGTGTTTATCGGTACCGTTCGCAGGTGTCAGGGGGATAACCACGTACTTATTCTTATTCCAAACAGCTCATACTGAGAGGCCTAGATTGGCACCACACACTCATAAATGACAAACGTGACGTCATCATCATCATCATCAACCCATAACGTCCCACTGCTGGGCACGGGTCTCTCCTCACTTTCGTGAGGAGGGTTAGGCTATAATCCACCACGGGGGCCCAGTCCGGATTGGTGGCTAACATACCTACCTCCGAAATAATTCTCGGGTAGGTATGTGGGTTTCTTCACGATGTTTTCCTTGACCGAAAAGCGAGTGATAATTACGTACATATGTTTTACAGAAACACATTGGTACGTGCCCGCACTGGGATTTGAACTCACGACCTTCTACCTACCTCCGAAATAATTCTCGGGTAGGTATGTGGGTTTCTTCACGATGTTTTCCTTGACCGAAAAGCGAGTGATAATTACGTACATATGTTTTACAGAAACACATTGGTACGTGCCCGCACTGGGATTTGAACTCACGACCTTCTGATTGGAAGGCGGACGTTCTCCCACTAGGCTACCACTGCTTACGTAACACGTGACTTAACATCCCTCAAAAATGGACTGAAGAGAATGAGAAAATGTGATGGAGCTATATGAACTCCCTTAAAAATGCTAACAGATTGTTACGATCTCTTTGGATAAATGTCTCTGGTCGACTTATGAACGCTTAGCGATATTGGTGATTACAGTTAGGAGAGCAGTTCAGTTTAAGGCCTTAAACTGGACGGATTTAACTGTTCGTGGTGAGGCCCCAGGTTGTTGTAAAAATGTTAATAAAACAGTCAAAATCTATGTGTTTCAAATGAGACACAACACAATGTATAGACAAGGGTAAAAAGTTCTATTTCAAATTCAGGAAAGTCTTCAACTGTCAGCTTTTTTGCACTAACTTTACCTGAACCTTGGCCGTCATAATGTACAGTCTACATCAAAAGTAGGTGAAAATTTCAAATACCATGACCGGTATTTTGTGCATTGAAAGCTGGTCATCATTGTTTTTAATATAATCTGATGCCTTAAAAATGTCTTAACTCCCCGCCCCTCGCTGAATTCTGTTGAATAGAGGAATATAAAGGGACAGGGTAGATCAATTTTAATTAATCTGATTATATTGAAAATAGTTATGATACGTCTATAATGCACTGAATACCGGTCATGGTTTTTTCAACTTGTCTGCTTATCATTTACTTTTGGTGTTGACTGTACTCATAAAAATCAAAAAGAAGATATTCTAGATATTCTAAACGACAAAAATATTCCTCATAAGCTTGTGACTCCTGTAAGGCTTTTTCAATAACACGTTTTTCCTGAAACAGATGAACAACGTAGGCATATTTTTGTTTCTTTCTTGAATTAAGTGAATTTTCCGGATGCCAACCGAGGACCAGTCACTGTCCCTCTTTTTACTCAGTGCCTCTTCTTTAAACATTGTCAGACAACGACAAGCTTTTAGTTAGACCATGCTTGTGTTGTACTTAAGGGCCCCCTCGGATCGGCATTCACGACGCGTATAGGGTACTATTAGATATTCTGTAACGGTTTCCAACTCACAGGACCATGGGCAGGCCTTGACCTACTTGATGGGAGACGAGGTAACCATTTTTTTGTTAGGTTACATAGTCGTTCACCTAATGGTAAGCGCAACGCCTGCCCATAACAGCTACAGTGTTACCCAGAAATTTCCATCCATTCCTGAGACATCGGCATAAAGTTTCATATGCCCAATAATTTCTCTGGAAACAGTGCCCTTTGAACCGGAACACAGTAATGCTGCTTGGCTGATGAATATCTGGCAAAGATGTGGTACTCCTCCAAGCGAACTCTTACAAATGAGGCCTTCCCCTACTTTCATTTACAGACACAATAGATTTGTAAATTAATGTATGGTAGGAACATTTCTATCATATGCGACAAGGTGTTATGTTTGCAATCATTTGATATAACACATTCTTGTCCGAAATTAACGAATTGTCTTTGATAAAACATACGACTGTTTAAAAGTTAAGGGAGCCTACACAGTTAGAAAGGCTTTCGGAAGGTCACGTCTCAAGCGATCCCTTATCATTTCGCGCTACGCCGCGCTTCTTACTACCCGGGACGTTTCCGCCACTTGCGCGCGGGATGGATTCACGCAAATAGATATGTTATTCAATCAAATGAGCGCTTTCGTGAAATGTGGTTAAAGTGAAACGTAATGTCCTGTGAGAGCGTAGGAACGGCGCCGTTTTTACTAACTAAATAGGATGGCGGAATGACCCAAAATGTGTCTTGGCCTCCCATAATAAGAACCGCCACTTGGGTGTATGTTCATTTTATAGATTTTTTTAATGGAATCCATATTTAATTATTGGAAATTTGCTTAGGTCAAATCTTACAAATACATTGTGGCCTAGTTTCTATTATACAATGGAGTTGTAATTTCTTAAGCCTGTACCTATATTATGAATACAGAAATTGCAAGTTTTTCGAATGTGTGTGTTTTGGTGGTGCGTTTTTGTACCCTCCTCACGCCCAAACGGCTCAACAGATGTGGCTAAAATTAGATATACTGATATTTTACGCCTTGGAATAGAACGTAGGATAATTTTCATTCTGTAAAAATGAACGGTTTCTGTGGCTTAATAGACTACGAGGGTGAAACCACGGGGCAAAACTTGTCTCTGACATAACACCGCAAAGCGGTCCCGCTAGATCGCTAAGTACAAAACGAAGCGGTCCGCAGCTTAATTAATATAACAAATTGGACAAAAACGGTGTCATGTGGGCCACAAATTAGGGCCAACCCGGCTTACTAGTGCGTGATATTGGCCCAACATTGTTAGAAGCAGCTACTTTTGTTACAAGTTACAAGGGTTGGAGAACTGGCAGTATTTTTTGTGAGGCCCTAAATAGGACGTAGGCGATACGTCACGTCTACTGGGAGACAGGGTAGGTAGGGTACGCATAAAGTTTTTGTAGCTAAATGATACAGTAGAATTATCTAGTCTAGAATCTAGTTATTGACGGGGAAATGTTACAAAGAATTAAAAAAAAATACCACTAGTAAAATACGAAAAAAAGAGTCAGAAATAACAAGAAACCCGATTGGGAAATGCAGTCGGTGACTTTTGACTGTATTTCGCAGTCGGGTTCTCGCTCAGTAAAAAAAAAGAAGAAAATAAGCGCAATAGTAATTTAGTTGCTAAAATAAAATAATATTACAGATGTTTTTTATTTAGTTACAATTATAATTAGAAATAAAAAACATTCATTACAAAAATAAAAATAAGGTATGTCTCTTCCATTTGTATGTAACCAGGTTTTCAATTACTAGCTGCGCCCCGCGGTTTTACCCGCGTAGTTCCCGTTTTGTCCCACGGGAACATAATATCGAGATAAAAAGTACCCTATTACTCAATTCTGGTTATAAACTATTTATGTTCCAAATTTCATTCGAATCCGTTCTGAGTTTTAGCGTGAAAGAGGAACAAACATCCATCCATCCATCCATTCTCATAAACTTTCGCATTTATAATATTAGTAGAACGTAAGCCAGATTAAAGCCATATAGAACTAGAAAGTTTCATCTTAAAAGGAAAATCTCTATATTTTTAAGATTGAAGTCCACAAGAATATCACAGGTAATTTAATCAAACTTTCTTCTTCGAAGGCCATTACAATATAAGTCAACACATTCAGTGTTGAAAACACAACTGTCGTGTTTTTCATAACTTGCCACGAGTGCGGGAAAACACAACTGTTGTGTTTGTTGTATGGGAAAACACTATGGAGTGTGCAGAGCCGCACACATGGCTAGACAAGCAAATCGGCTCAGCAGTGAAAGTGTTAAGTTAGTTAAGTTTCCTTTGTTCTGTAGTGTTTCGATAAAGAGTTTATCTATCTATCTATCTACAATTCAACTTCCACACAAGCAAGCTTCTTCTTCTATACAAGGGGTATTATCATAACCTTCACCTCTTCTCCGCTCTCTGTCTCTCTTGGGTTATATACAAACTCTACTTAACACAAAGAATAAATTAATTTAAACCTTGAATTAAACAAAGAATTAGCGTAGAAAAGACTTTGAGATAAGCACAATCTCCCGACGAAGGCGAACTACAGAGCCACACCCACAACAGCCAAAAATATTCATGGCGAATAATAAAGAGATTACCTACTTTGAATGCCAAGTGCAGTTACCGGCGGGGAATACAGCACGCCGGTTTCTAAACTCTTGTCTCAGACTTTGTCACATCGTTCTTTATAGCGCTGGCGCTGTGTAGTCTTTACCCGACTGTTTAAAGGAGGGTTGTATTTTTCGGTCGTATTTCTTCGTCTTTTTGCTACATTTTGTGTATTAACTTTAAACTTTTTAAGTAAAATTTATTTATGTTGGCTTACAGCGTTATTTTTTTATGTGAAACATCTTACGTTGGGCGTTAGACCAGTTGCTGGGAGCAACGTCCGCTACTTCCGACGCGCCATTTTTGCTTTCAGCCAGTAAGTGAAGTTTTAGGATTATAAATTTTAAATTAGTACATCTTGTAACTAATTGAACGATATTTTTTATTTTGTCATTTTTTGCAAACATATTTTGAAATGAATTCGCTTATTTTCTATGCAAAATTGTTTCGATGTTTCATATCTGCCAGGCGCTGCGGAGGCTAAATATTTTTAATTCATGCTTAGAGCGTGCTGTTATTATGAACGACACTGTATCGATGCCTTTAATCTCAAGTAATTTGCAAGTGGACGACTTTGCGTAACCATTAATCTTTAGGAAGCCCAAGTTCTAGACTGGAATTATTAAACTTATCATCATCATAATCATCATCAGCAGGAAGACGTCCACTGCTGAACATGGGCCTCTCCCACAGAACACCACAACGAGCGGTTGCTAGCTGGTCACATCCAGCGGCTCCCCGCGACTCGCACCAGGTCGTCTGTCCACCTCGTGGGGGGCCGTCCTCCGCTATGTCTTCCGTTCCGTGGTCGCCACTCGAGAACCTTTCTTCCCCAACGGTTACCAGTTCTGCGAGCTCCGTGGCCTGCACACTGCCACTTCAACTTGCTAATTCTTATAACTATATTGGTAACCATTGTTCTACTGCGGATTTCCTCATTACGGATCTTATCTCGAAATGAAACCCCAAGCTTGGCTCTTTCCATAGCGCGTTGAGTAACTTTGAGCTTATGAATAAGTCCAATTAAACTTAAAATTACATATAATTGCATATGAAAATGGCTTGGACGTTATAATACTTATAATCCTAAACTTAAAAGGCATGTGTCAACCCTTATTAACCTAACATTACGGACAAAGTGTTGCTAATGTACGAAATAAGGAATCTTTTAAATGTGACGAGGGACATTATAAAATTCCTGCTCAAAAGTATAAATTAGCTTAATTTATGTGGACCTTTAGAGCACCGTTTGTTTGCTTAAATTTAGATGACATTTTGAGGCATTAAATATTGCTGGAACCTTTTTAATGCGACGCGTGACCAAAATGCTGGTGCTTATTTGGCTCTTTAATAATTTACGGGCAAAATTTTTTTAATCTTCATATTAACGACTCAATAACTGTTACTGTTAAAAGAATAAGTCATTAAGTCATTTTATTAAAACAATAGCTTGTTTCAATTTTTTCAAGTTTCTTCGTAACGTATAAAAAAAATTAAGTATTGCGAAAATCGCCATGAGGCGCTCGAGCAGTTTGTCTTTATTTATTTTGTCAAAACATAGCCTTTATTTTTGTAATAGATATATTATTTTAATTAAATGTTAAGTCTTAAATTTACAGGAGTTTTCTTGTTTTCAGTTATTGTTTCAGGTAAGTAATTTATTTTAAAAAATCTCTGAGTATAAACCACGGCAAAAAGTAAATATCGAATAAATTAATCCCAGGAAAATACTATATAAAAAGTGTATAAATTTATATAATAATATCAAATCGGTGAAGTAGTATTTAATAGAATTTTATCAAAAATAAAAATAAAATGGAACAAAGAAACTACTATAAACAGTTCCTGTTCCTACACATTTCTTTGATGTAACCCCTTCTATATTAAAGCTACGCCAATGCAAAAGCACTCAAAGAAATGAAAGCTCCCAAAAAGAGAAGTACCTCCCAGTACTCTGACAAAAACGAAAACACCAAAAGTTTAAATTAATATAAAAATAGAAAGGTTTTTGCAGGGAGTTTCGACGGCCTCTAAAAAACCGGAATAATTTGATAAATGTGCAAATATTTGTTTCGTATCAGAGTGTTTGTTCACCTCGTCGTAGTTTCAAGCCTTTGGCGCACCAAAGAACCGTACAAACACCTGAAAAACAAAACCCTCCTACCGCGCCGTCAGATAAAAAAAAGGTCTAACTCTATAATTACAAAGATCATAATCAAAAATATAGAAAACGAACTAATAAATCAAATAAAACTTAGTGACCAGTAGCTGCTTTTTATCGGGTGAGATAGCGCCGACCCTGCTGTAAGTTTACCACACCGCCCAAGGGCGTCTAACTTGGCGTAACAACTGCTTTCAATCAATAACAACAAGAACCCGTCGACTGCTAGAAACACGCAAGTTTGTGTTTTTTTTAAAACCAACGTTTATGCGAAAACACGCCTGACGCCTTCTGTATTGTCAATTTTATCACAACAGTGGTGTGCGCCCGCACAGCTGATTGACTTTAGTTACGACGCTACGCCAGTGCCAGTAAACACACACGTTGCGTAAAGATTCGCAAAAGTGCCACAATATAACCGGTTCAGCAGTCAACGTGCCGACTGAAATAAGTCATTCATGCGGAGTCGAGAATTTATTATAATCTAGAGTATTAAAGGCAAAGTAGGTATGTTACTAGGACCGTACGTACTCTTTCTATCTTAGAATAAGAAGATATTTCACCTTGACCGTCCGATCGCTATAATATAGTGTAGGCACGTATCTAACGGTGGACAAAATAAAAGCAATTTCCGTCCAGCGTTACCTTGGGCGGAAGGTATTGAGCATTAAATCAAGAGGAAGGATTCTGCGGCGGCGACTCGGAAACCGATTATATTGTACACACCCGACGGGTAGGGATTGGCTCTAGGCATAAGCCGCTCGATTTACTCGTCTGAATGTCTGTAGGACCATGGTCCCGTAGTTCCTGATTCCCTGGATACAGAGAATCCTAGTTAGGAGTTCAGGGGTGTAACGACGTACTTATTCTTATTCCATGCAGTTCATTTTAAGGCCTTAAACTGAACGGCCTAGATTGGCACCACACACTCATAAATGACAAACGTGACGTGATGTCACTCAAAAATAGATTGAAGAGAATGAGAGAAAAAAAAATGAGATGGAGCTATATAAACTCCCATAAATGTAAACTAATTATTACGATCTCTTTGGATAAATGTCTCTGGTCGACTTATGAACGCTGAGCGATATTGGTGGTGACAGTTAGCAGGGCAGTTCAGTTTAAGGCCTTAAACTGGGTGGATTTAACTGTCCGTGGTGAGGCCCCAGGATTTATAATGTGATTGTGACGCCCAATTATTATAATAGCGGAACTGTTAAAATGTGAAACGGGGTTTGAATATCACTGTTCTGCTTTTATTTGAATCACTATGTTAGTTTTGGATGGATTGGTGGACGGGAGATGGATGGAAGCTATAACCAAAACATTTTTGAGGTAGAACAAAACACCGCACTCGATTATGCAGTCATCGAGGTAGTAACGTACGATTCGCATCTACAACTTATTCCAATACGTTGATTAGGTGATTATACTTTTCTAGTGGTACCCAAGACGTGGAAGTGAACAGAGAATTTCAGTAGGATTTCCTTTCTTTTATGCCGAAAGTAAACCCTAACCCCATGCAATCTCGCTCGAGAAAACGTGTAACTATATTCTCTTTCAACCTGTTTACCTCAAATACCTACACTTTTGAGCAACTCGGTCCTTAGCTAACAATAGCCCTTTGTAACTGTAGCTACTTATAGGTGCGTATTGTGCGGCTGGAGCTCAACAAAGGTGTTACTTATTTATCCTTCGTTTCCCATTAGCTTTTGTCCACGTCTTTCCGGGAATCCAAAGTCAATGCAGGAGTGTCCCTTTTTATTCGCCATCGCGTCAAGTTCACTGGATAAGAAAATATCGAAAGTAATCATCGCTTCGATTCGTTTCCGTTGTTCTGGTTTCCGTCCCGAGTTTCTACGCCTGTTGCAGGGTTGCTAGTAAAAGGTCAAGGTAAGGTTGTCGTAGGTACATGAAATATGTTTTTCTTTGTTTCTTTTTTGTTTGTAAATGTAAAAGTAAAATATATTCAAATAAATATTTAGAATTTCATAATATTGCAATTTATCTAGGTATATGGAGAAAATATAGTGCTATACAACTAAACAAATACTTAATAAATACAAATAAATTAGTAAGCAGTCATTAATATAACTAAAATTATGAAGTAGTTTTTATTTGTTCAAAAATTCAAAGTTTAAATTGACCGCTTCGAAACCAACTATTGCGAAAAGTTAGTTGCATCGCTCAGTTTCAATCTCATTCCAGTTTCCACAGGACACTAAACAGTTGTTCCAAACCCGATACCTATCCGTAACTAATCTTAGAAAGTATTCGACGGCCCTCGAGATACCCCAAAGTAGATAAACTTAGGAACACTGCGTCAATTACGCCCTAGAGCCGTTCTATTCAAACTTTGTTATTGCTTCGGTATTGACCAGGATTCGGTAGGTTTACCCTATTATTAAACTGTTAACTTTAATCTCACTAATAGGTATAATATGAAAGTTTGTGTGTGTATGTTTGTTCCATCTTCACGTTGAAACAGCTAAACGGTTTTGATAAAATTGAGTATACAGATCCTTAAGGTCTTCAGCTAGAACCTGGGTTATTGTTTATCTCGTTAAAATTGACGGTTCCTATGGGATAATAATCGACGTAGGTGAAACCGCGAGGAGCAGCTAGTATGATACAGTCCTTCAACATCTTTTAATACTCTCCTTTGACGACATATGCGACTCAACTTATTTTACTGTACCCGAATTCGTGTAAATTTTAGGACAAGACCGTAAATAGGATGTCGAAATAACGCCACTTTAACGGTTTTCCATCTGGTAACGCACTAAAAAGAGAAACAATCGTAAAAATACGTGGCAATTCAGTACAGATTTGCCGAATTTCTTCCTAAAAATACGAAGGGAAATAAAGGGTTTACAGTATACTGTTTTACTCTTTGAGGTTCTTAGCTATTCCAGGCAGTCTCATAAAAAATCCAAGGTTCCGTCGGCTCGAAGGAGCGACGTCTAAATTGGACGGCGGGTGGACTGATCGTGATGTCCCAACTTTACAGAAAGCTTCACTTTCTGCTTGGAGGCAGACCTTTTAGAAATGTATTCTCGTTTTTCTGTTAAGAGAATTGTTTATGGATATTAAATAAAAGATGTGGTACCAATGAAGTGTGAGAGATTCAGCCACGAATCTTTACTTGAAATAAAAATTTCCTTTTTCAAACTCATATGATAATCATTACTCATTAGTTTCATCATCAACCCATAACGACCCACTGCTGGGCACGGGTATCTCCTCACTTTCGTGAGGAGGGTTAGGCCATAATCCACCACGGGGGCCCAGTCCGGATTGGTGGATAACATACCTATCATTAGTTTAGTAGATCATATTTGATTTATTTTTTATTTTGAGACTTAATTGTTAGACTTGTAAAAGTGCATTATTTTTGCCTACTTGCCAAAATGAATTAAGTTTTGAAGTAAACGTTTTGCTAAAGTAAAAGGAATCCGTACTAAATTGGCAACTTGTCACTAGTTGTTCACTTGTTTTGTTCATCAAACCGTCCACAAAGTTTTCAAGCCATGACATAATTTAGTAGCAATTTTTCTACTGGACCATACTAGAAATAATAAAAACCATGTAATGTTTTCCGTTTCACTCACTCTCGTGTACGCTGTATTACTAGGTGTTAATAAGAGAGATGTGAGACAGCTATTGCCTTTAATTATCTTCGTTCTATAGCTTATTCTTATTAAAAGCAAGATACACACAGAACACAGACGAAGGCAATGAGTTCAGCTCTTGCATTCAATTCACAACTCAAAAAGTTTGAAATGTAAAATGTCCGATACAAAGCCACATGTTTGCTAGACAAAAACGGGTCTAATTCACTCATAGATTGTCTAGTAATAAATATGAATTCAATTCGCGAAAGTTAAAGAAGTCTTAACGCAACCGCATTACTAGAAACTAAAACAGTTTCCCTTCTATTTATCCTTTACCACAAGCACTAAGACCAGACGGGCGTCTGTATCCAAAATTCTAAGTCCGCCTCCTTCCATCCTATGCGTGCAAACTGAGAATACAAACAGCCACATATAAACGTCATAGGGTATCTCCATACAAAGGTGTATGTAAAGTGTTACTTCAGTGAAACAAATCATCATCAACCCATATCGTCCCACTGCTGAGCACGGGTCTCCCTTCACCTTCATGAGGAGGGTTAGGCCATAATCCACCACGTGGGCGAGATCCGGATTGGTGGATCACATACCTACCTCCGAAATAATTTTAGGGTAGGTATGTGGGTTTCCTCACGATGTTTTCCTTCACCGAAAAGCGAGTGATAATTACGTACATATGTTTTACAGAAACACATTGGTACGTGCCTGCACTGGGTTTTGAACACACGACCTTCTGAATGGAAGGCGGACGTTCTCCCACTAGGCTACCACCGCTTTTATATCTATTATTATTATTATTTAGCAACTATCCGGGTGCATAGATAAAATTATTTATGATAAAAAATGTGTCCTGGGACACATAGTACGTAGAACTAAAACTTCAACTAAAAAAATAATTCAAGAAATGTTTCATAAAAGATGTTATACGAAACGTAACTCTCTCTTTCTTTCTTCAGTATCTTATATCTCCCTCTCAACTTCCGTTCGCTTCGCCCGATCACATTATTCGTTACGCATTCATCAGCTTACTACCCAAGTCAAGCGTGCGTAATGAAGTTTTACTTCAAAAATATTAATAACCACATAAAATTAGACGCGGAGCATGTCGTCACGTCTACACGTGCCCCCGGCCCCGTAGCCGCTCGGCTCCAGACCCCGTCGTTGCTCGTCTGGTTAGTCCGATAAATTACGAGAATACCCGCATTTTCCTGAATATTTATGAAATGGACGCTACACCGACCCTTTCTAGGACCCACGTAAAGGACCCTTTGTTTCCAAAGGGGCCGTTAAGACGCCGTTTGGACAAGTCGATTGTGATCCGATAGAGGACAAGAATCAATTACGTAGATTTTAGCTTAGATGGAATTTAGATGGTTAACAAATGTAAACGAGTTTACAGTTTTATCTCTTTGATCGTGTAATTGAAAGTTTTGGGAAAGGAATAGGTACGATTATCGTATTTGTGCTTTTTCTATGAAGCTATCTACTTACGCTATCTATCTATCTATCTATCTATCTATTTATTAATTTTTTTTATATCTTTATGTACTACAACCTCCTCCCCCCTCCCTCATAGTATACCTATTGTAATTCTTCTGTACTGTGTTCATTTTTGGTTCTGGTGTACAATAAAGAGTTTTTCTATTCTATTCTATTCTATAGATAGATAGATAGATAAACTCTTTATTGAAACACCACAGAACAAAGAAAACTTAAAACTAGAACAAAACAAATTTTACAATTACAACACAAACAACAAATACAATTATTACAATTTTTTTTTTTTAGTATAGTTAGTTGCAATTAGTTATTTTTGTCATTTATTATTTTATTTTTTTCTTATTCTTTTATTATACTGAGCTAAACTTTTAATTTATTTATGGGCATTCACCTTCAATCCTTTTTTTACTCACACTCTTACCCCTCCCTAATTATTGGATTATCAATTTTTTATTATTAATTTATTTATGGGTTATTTTCTCTTATCTTTTATTATTTAAAATGCCCTAAATATGTTATATATACGACATTTTTGGAAGTCATTCTTAAGTCCGTGTGTCACCAAAGGCAAGAGCTGAAAATCAACGTTGTGGTTTGACCACAGCATTATGCTGAGCTCAGGCCTTGTCTGACATCACTGCGCGCCGGCTATCTGCGTACACTATTATGTTCATCGTGAGTTTTCATTTTCTTGTCTTGTCTCTAAATAAGTACGTTGTTCGCTGTTGTGTGCAGTTGTGTCAGAATAAATGTTTTTTTCTTTTTTCTTTTCTTTTCTTACGCCTATGTACAAGTTGCAAAGTGTGTGAAGTGTTTGCAATGTACAGGAACATTTTAATTGCGCTTGTAATTTTTATTCTGTTATCATTTAATTTTATAGTATGTTATGTTATGTCATTGCCTCTCCTAGTGAACGTCACTGAGCTCAATCTTCGGCTCTCCTCTTCTAGTCCTTGCCAGCTGTTCTCCGCAACTCCATGTTGCCGGCGGGCGTCCTAACGTTAAAATAATTAAATAACAGTAAATTAATTATTATCAGTAAATAAAAACGTTCCGCAAATAATTTCTTTACCAAACAGCGAAGTAACTAATAAACAAGCCATTTGGAAAAAGAAAACCAACCAGAACTTTTGATAACTCTACAAACAGGATGCTCTTGAAGACGAGGGGTAACAAAGCGGCGGGAAATAACTGGAGTTATTCAAAAGTTGATTTCCGCCGGATAATGTGGAATGGCGGAGATGCTTATTTCCTTATCCGGTTTCTTGTTTTCGTTTTGTTGAAGTTTTCCAATAGTATTTACGAAGTTTTTTGCCGGTGGAGGCGTAAGTTGAAAATGTGTTGTAGGCAGTTCTTACCTTATGTAGGCCATACACTATGCTGTCTATCGTCCAATCGGCATGACGCTCGCGCTGCCGATATGATCAAGTAAAACTGACCGTGTGTGGACATGATTTAGCAATTTTAGCATGACAGTTCTACTTGTGTGGTGTATGGCCCACATTACATGTTTGTTCTAGTTTCAATCAACGATTGCCAGCTTCAAGTTTTATTTTGTTTAGCATTAAGTATAGCTTCTTTGCCAGCTATAATACAAAGATAGATAGATAAACTCTTTATTGAAACACCACAGAACAAAGAAAACTTAAAACTAGAACAAAACAAATTTAAATAATTTTTTTTTTGTTATAATAATAACAACAAAGATATTTCTTGCGCAAATTTTCATAATAATACGTAACGAAATGGATCTTTAGAACACATTTCAAGACCTATTTTATTTAAAAAATATAATTATGTGGTTATAATTTTCATGCTTGTTTTCGAATCTTTTTACGGTGACTGCTTGGAAAACTGATTGATTGACTTGATGAAAGATTAAACGTGTAAAGTCTGCCTTTGAAAGCATGGCTTTTACCAACATATTTTTTTGTACGTCAGTCTATTTAGAATTAGGCTCATAACTTAATTGTCTATGCACATCTTCCGTCCATACCTTAGCTTTAGCATAGTAATTGAATCACATGTTAAACAGTATGTTGACAGTGTCCTCAACTTTCCCATAGGGTTGCCACTTGCATGCAAATGAAACAACCGCTAGGTCTTAACTAGGGTTGTCAAGGGGACAAACCCGACCCTCCCCGCGCAGAAGGTACCTACTTAACTAACTGGGATGGCGCAACGACTCAGAATGAGTATTGGCTTTCGATATTATGAGCCAGCGCTTCGGTCTGTCAGTCCTGGCTAGTTCTCAAAAAATTGCCGTCATTCGAATACAAAAGTTAATTAGAAATTCAATTAAGTACATACAAATTTAAATTCGAGTTCTCCACCTTTCTTTACAAATGTGTAGGATATTGGCCTCGATGCAGCTAGTGTCCTTTCAACTGTCCTAAGAGTTACTTAAAACAAAGTTACCACAACTGAAAATAATCAGGCATGTGAAATCGGCAATTTCTCGAGAAGTATCCTCCTCCGCCTGTAGTTCACGCAAGTCTGTACCTAAGGTCGCAAGTCTTGCCTTTTCCATGCAGTAGGTAGCTCCTATCTTGACATTGTTGACCCCAATCAGGGTTGCGGCATGCGGTCTAGTAATGACGGTTGATGCTAATTGGACATTCCGCAAGACGTGGCAACAGATATACTACACCTGGAGGCCTACCATGACGTCTTATAGCGATTCATTTGAGGACCTAAACTGAGCCGCGTCGCATAATCGGACAGTGACGTCTCATTTTTTATGTTGCTGCCATTTTCAACCTAAACGAGATATAGTTTAGGTTGAAAATGGCTTATTAGCGACTCAATTTAGGTTGCTACCATTTTCAACCTTAACAGGATCCAGTTTAGGTTGAAAATGGCAGCAATATAAAAAATAAGATGTCACTGTACGATTAGTCGATTATGCGACGCGGCTCAGTTTAGGTCCTCAACTGAATCGCTATAAGACGTCATGGTAGGCCTCCTGTGCTAGATTGTAGATAAATTTACTATAGGTATTTGTAATAGATACGGTATATCTGTACAAATAAGATAATGACCGAGCGGCAATTTGTGCGCTTTGCAATTCAATGACGCTGAATTTGAAACCTAAGACTTCATTCCATAAGTTCTGTGTGAATTTCCATCACCCTTTCCTCCGGTTTTTACGTCAAACTTCTGTTAAGATCACATACATAGGTCCTGACCCCTTACTAGGTTTCCTGTATCAAGGGAATCAGGGACTACGAGGACCATAGACCTACAAACATCCAGACTCAGAGCAAATACCCGTGGTTCACGCAAATCTTTACCCTGTGCAGGAACCGAACCAGCAATCTCACGGTTTGCATTCGGCTCATCGCCCACTACGCCATGGAGGCCGTGAAATGTTCAAAATAGCTTTTTTTTAAGTTTGTGTGTGTGTTGGTTGGTGTACGCTAGTGTGCAATCTGTAACTAATGACGCATGTAATAGACATAGGAATAGTTTCGTTGTACCTGACTGTCTACTTTCCAATGATACTACATTGGTTAAGTTACCGACAATTTTTATTTGTTTTAATATGCTCTCAGGATTAGTGCACTTTGCCAGTGTCAAGTATCTATATATATAAAAATGTTATGTTGGTTTGTGTACGCTTCAAAACCCCAAAAAGTTCTGCACCGATCGAGCTGAAATTTTAGCATGATATATAATCCGCATCAAGGATTGTTTTTATCTATTTTTTTCATCAGTGACATATCAGCGAATGTGCGAATGTGCCACAGCGAAGCGTGGCAGGGCACAGCTAGTGATATTATAACTTTCGAATTTTATGTATATTCATGTCCAATAGTTGGATCCCAGTCAGTTGGTAGTCTAATCAAAGCTGAGAGTCAAAGTCACGATTTAGTTAAGTGGTAGTAAGTCCTTTACTGAAACCTCTTTGGAGATTTGGAGAGAACATGAAATGGCACGTTTTTTGGGTTTGTATCATTTGTCCACACTCGTGTGCATGTTAACGAACACTTAATGGTTCATTTTCCACCAGTATTACACATGAACACACAAAGAGATACAAGTTACTAATTATTTACGAATCAAGTAACAATCGAATCAACCATTCACAATGCGTGTCCTACCACAGTAGAGACAGAAACGTAAGTAATCTTCATGGAATGATACCAAACGCGGCTTTCGTTCTGGCTCGAACGGGGATGTGCACTTGTACACTTGTACGCATACATACAAAAAAAAAGACTTAAGTGTCTGACTTGCAAAAGAGCCTTATTTTGCTTACTTGCAATAAATTATTTGAGTTTAAAGTTTCTAAGAACTATGCTGACGCCTGTGGCTACGTTAGTAAGAATAAGTCTCTGTGTGGCTGCTAAATCCGTCTGTACGGGTGCGCACCCGTATGTTTATAGAGATAACTGTCTTTTCTGTTTTAGCTATGGCTCTACCAGTTCGATATTCGTTCAGGTTATACGCGCCTATTGTATTTCCAAGTTCCATGCGAGGACCCGAACCGGAGATAAGGTTCCTCTAATCAGTTCAAGACATGTGTTTATCGAACGTGTAATAAAGGTAGCTTTTGTTCTCACACAAAGCCCGTTCGAAGGTAACATTTGGATTAATTTGATCTATTATCGC
Organism: Campaea margaritaria; assembly: GCA_912999815.1. Classification (NCBI taxonomy): domain Eukaryota; kingdom Metazoa; phylum Arthropoda; class Insecta; order Lepidoptera; family Geometridae; genus Campaea; species Campaea margaritaria. The sequence continues at coordinate 11,525,248 of OU538797.1, read as the reverse complement.
GGATTTTAATGTCCGATACTGTACGCTTATGTAACATACATGTTATATCTCTACCTATCCCTACGCATTATAATATTAGAAATACGAAAGTTAGTATAGTATTTGTGTTTGTTTTTTTTATTATTTATTTATTTATTCAAAAACAATCACAACATTATTACAGTACCTAAGCACTAATGCCATGTTATGGTGACCATATATTATAAATAGGTTCGCGTTTGACCACTATCCCACTTGATGGTATGTGGCAATACGGTCAATGTGTTTGTCCTCTCTTTACGCCGCAACGATTGAAAATTTATTATTTTGGGTCCTGAAATAGAGCCTAGTATAGTTTTTTCTTATTTAACCTGTAGTGTCCCACTTCTGGGCAAAGTTCTCCTCCAATTCCTTCCCCTTCCCTCGATCTTGGGCTTATTCTTTCAATCATTTTCAAACGAGTCGAGATTGTAGCGATGTAAAATCTGCAAATAGTGAAAATGAAAAAAAAAAATATTCACTGAAAAATAATACAAACATATCTTAAAACTAAATGTTTGAAAATGATGTTGGACACATTTATAAATATTGCAGTGGAATGTATTAAATTCTAGCCGAAAACATGACGGCTACCTAACTAGGCAAGCCTGTATCGAGGTAACCTGCGTCCGATCCATTCTTCGGATCTCGGTAAATTTTACAAATGCATAAATATTAAAAAAACTGAAACTAAGGTCTAGTTACATTAAATTAAATTAAGTGGTTTAAATCTAACACTTAATATTTAAAACCTTTTCAGTTCAGTATAGTAGGTGGTGGGTGACCTCTTAAGGTTCCAGGATTGCGTTAAGCCCTTCCACGTTAACTGTTAACGTGTTGACTTAGTTCACTTAAGGGCCGCCGGCGTCCTAAGCAAATAAAATTAAAATAAACTCGGCTGCAATACTCTGCTGGTACATGTTGGACTGTTACATAAAGTGTTAGAGATGCGACGGATGTCCGGCGTATATCCGATTTTTGGCCTACTATTTTGATATTCCCATGTGAATATCTCACGGTGTCTTAGATCTTTTACAACATTATACGCGACATCCACTTAATAAAACAATATGCTTCTTACAACTAATATTATAACTGTGAAAGTTTGTGAGAATGGATAAATGGATGTATGAATGTTTGTTACTCTTTCACACAAAAAATTCTGAACGGATTTAGATGAAATTTGTCACACTGATAGTTTATTGCCTGGAATAACATATAAAATACTTTTCATTCCGTAAAATTAATAGTTTTTGCAGGATAATACTTAACGCGAGTAAACCATCGAACTTAGCGCTTTGGAGTCGTGTCATTCCGAACTACGCTGTGCTATAAAAGCCAGAAAAATATATGAACAAAATAATGAAATAAATAATCACATTGCAATCGATCAGGCGGAGATAGCGGGACGAGCTTGACTCCTCTCCTTTTGCAACTAGACCATTAAAGCTCTCAACCGCGAGGAGTGGAAAGAGGAAAGAGAGGCCTTTGCCCTGCGGTGGGATGATCACGGCTAGTAATAGTAATATAGATTGTTTTATAATGTTTTTAACAGAGTTCATTATTGTTAATTTTGTAAAAATTAAGTAAAAAAAATTTAAGAATTTGAATTAATAAAGAGAATATATAGAATAGAGAGAAATAATATAATCGATTCTCCTTCCGACCTAAGTGTGTAGCTTATTCCAAGAGGCTCAGGCGATGATGACGACTAACTCTACCAAATAAAGTAGCCGGATTGAATATCCGGCATAAATATCCATCGTCTCATTTCTAACGAAAAAAAAAACAAAACAGCGAAATTCTCTGTGGGTAAGATTTCCCTTTGATCTCCCGCCGCAGGCGAGGCCTTTACTTGTAATGAAAGATTCAGAGGTCAAGATTTTTTCAATTTTTGTTTATTAAGCTAAGTAAAAGGCTCATTTCCTGTTCGTAAGTTATGTCAGAGAAAAAATGTAAGATATGTTTTGTATACATCTAAATCGAAAATGTTACATTGGCTTATACCTATAGGGTAGGTACATGATTACATAGGAGCTGAATACAAAGAGGTATATTTATATTATATTATAGAATAGAAAACTCTTTATGCACACATACGTAGGTATATATGTACCAGCACCATATAAAGCCACCGCCCATTGCTATTTTTCTAAGTTCCCGTAATAGATGCTCTATGCTATAAGACCATCGGTTTATCGGGTCTACCCTGACGCTTGTTTTAAGTTTTGTTGTTAAACTGTTTCAATACAATATATTAAGTTACCTTATAAGTTACAATTATTGTAAATTGTTTTGTGCATCCTACTAATATTATAAATGAAAAAGTTTGTGAGCATGGATATATGTTTGTTCCTCTTTCACGCAAAAACTACTGAACGGATTTGAATTAAAATTTGTTTGTATGGAAATATGTAATTCCATAAAAAAAAAACTTACACTAATGGAAAGCTACTTTAGCGACTAATTATCAGCCAGTAACATAGGCTATATTTTATCCCCGTATTCCCGCAGGAACGGGAACTACGCGGAAGAAACCGCGGGGCGCAGCTAGTAAATAGATAAATATATAGCTCACTTGGAACAAGAACGTGCTATCTCCTCAAAGTGTATTCTGGGGTAAAATTAAAACTGGGACAAAAATAGAGACGGTATTCAACGACGTCTTCACCCAAACTTTTAATAACAGGAGGGTTACTGTTAGCGAAGCGCGTAACTTCTTTACTAGAATGTAATTACGAAGTTCACGCTTCCCTGTAATAATTACATTGTCACGTATAGTGGCTACTTAGTACCGAGCTTTCCGACTTGCCTGAAGTTTCTCACTTCGACCCAAATTAGATTTAATGAATGGCGTATTGAAGGACCAAGCCATAATCAGTTACCCAATCATCATCATCAACCCATAACGTCCCACTGCTGGGCACGGGTCTCTCCTCACTTTCGTGGGGAGGGTTAGGCCATAATCCACCACGGGGGCCCAGTCCGGATTGGTGGATAACACACCTACCTCCGAAATAATTCTCAACGAAATAATTCTTCTGTAAAAACATATGTACGTAATTATCACTCACTTTTCGGTGAAGGAAAACATCGTGAGGAAACCCACATACCTACCCGAGAATTATTTCGGAGGTAGGTATGTTATCCACCAATCCGGACTTGGCCCCCGTGGTGGAATATGGCCTAACCCTCCTCACGAAAGTGAGGAGAGACCCGTGCCCAGCAGTGGGACGTTATGGGTTGATGATGAAAGCTTGATTGCATTTCTCAATTTTTCTGCATAAACATTATTCACAAGTCCTCATTTAAAAGTACATGTATTTCAGAATATTCGGCTTCCGAAACCCATGCGTAATTCTGGCACAAAAGGCTGCGAGGCCCAATATCGCCTTTGAACTGGCAGAGACTGAATATCAATAGCACAGGAACAAAAGCTACGTGAGGGAACCTTTTTGTAACCCTCCACTCGACTCCCTCCACTCGCATATACGCTAGGGATGCTATTTTATGGCTTATACACACTGTGCAAGCTACTGACCAGCCAGTGGAGAGCAACTTGCTTTTAGCAAACGCGTGTAATAAAAGGCAGTAGCTGTACGATCCACGAATTGCAAGGTTTATTGATTGTCACAATCATGTATCTAAGTTACTTGGATTCTTGACTAATTTAATTAACTAGTTGATATAAAAAGCTTGGACAAGAACATGAGCAATTTTCATGTAACAGAAATGTAGAATAGTAATGGCAGGTGAAACCAAAATAGGAAATGAAACATTCAAATCAATGAATGATTGAGAGATTGAATGATTGAATGAAGGAGTTAATTAATCTATGAATGAAAAAATTAAAAATTGAATGTGTTAGCGCGGCAGCTAAGCTGTATAGGCTGAGCGCGCCTCCAATGGCGGGGGAAGGATAGCTGGTAGAAGAGTAGTACAAAGGAACTTGGCGACTAACCTGGTCTCCATGCAACTGCAATCACCTCGGTTCGGGTCCGTCTCCAAGCTGCTTGTTCCTTCAGGATGTTATGACGTTCGATGTAGTGGACTGTATTTTAGGCGGTTGGTGCGTGTCGGCAAGGAGCGTTTACGCGGCGGGTTTATAGCGGGTTTTGTTTATATTTGCGCGTCGAATTCACGTGGACCACCACAGAAGAGCAGCAGATCCAGTACTTTGGATTCGGCGAGAGCGGCAGCCGCGAAGGACGAGGGTCGATCGCAGACTACTTGCGGCGGCAAGCAGTTTTCTCGTGGATACCACGATATGAGCGACAGAGATAGTCGCCAAGAAATGATAGGAATAGGAAGGTAGGAAGGTATTATGAGTGCCAATGTAAGTGGCGCGAACATTTGCCCCCGGCCTAAAAACCATTGGTTTTTAAAAGAAAGCGGGAAATAAAAAAAATAAAAATAAGAGTTAAACTCTAAAGCGGTCAACGGGTTAAATTATAACATAGCGGTTGACCGGGAAGCAAGGGGTTAAATTATTGGGTAGGTAAGATACATAAACGGACGACGGGTCTCTGGTAGACGCCGGTCGCCGTTTTTACTGACGCTACTCGACAGATGCCATCGCCGCCGACATGAGTGGCCACGACGACGCCGAGAGGCCAGGATAGCGGGGGAATATTATCAGTGATAATAAGAACAATAGAACCTATTGTAATGGGATTCGAAGGTGTATTCCATTTTCCTCTAGATTGAAGTAAGTGAAGATATTCCAACTTCCACCGTTTGGAAAATGATTGTACCATTTGATCCAATAAAGCGTACCGTTTCAATAAGTGTCCAGGTTCATCGGGAACCGTGCAAGCGGGTAAATGCTTCAGCGGTGCGGTCATTAAGAAATGTGAAGCACTCAGCGCGGTCGGCTCAGACGGATCTTCGCTCAATAACGTTATAGGACGAGAATTGATAACGCATTCTATCTGTGTGAGTACGGTTAACATTTCCTCATAGGTGAGTAACTGTGAACCGATCGTCTTATGAAGATGACTTTTAAACGCTTTCACATATATTTCATAATTCCCCCCGAAGTGAGGACTTCGCGGTGGATTGAATTTCCAGTGTATGCGATTAGCTGATAACTCATCTGAGATAGACTTATTATATTCGTCGGAATTTAAAAGATCCGTTAACGCATTTTTCGCATTTTTAACGCATTCCGTTAACGCAGAGGCGGGAAGGGAGTCAAGGAGCGCGGGTGAGTTACTAGCCCATTTGACGAGATCGAAGCCCCCAGCCTTGAGCAACTCGCAGAGATCGTCTCTGAGTTGTAAACAAGCAGACAGAGTAGGCATGGAGTAGCACACATCGTCCATGTATGTGTTGTCGCTGATAAGAGATGCTGCGAGCTGGAAGTGGGCACCGTCGGCGGCGCACAGCTGTCGCAACACTCGCATTGCAAGGAACGGACTGCTACGTAGACCAAAACAAACGCGGTTGAATTGGTAGGTATCAAGCGGAAAAACGGGATCGAATCGATACAGGAATTTTTGATATTTGCGGTGGTCCTTATTTATCAAAATTTGTAGGTACATCTGTTTAATATCGGATGTAAAAGCAATTGGGTAGAGGCGGAAATCCAAGAGGATTGTAAAAAGATCGTTTTGTAAATTATCCCCGGTATATAAAACTTGATTCAAGGAGAGGCCTGAGTCAGTTTCAGCACTGGCGTCCATCACCATACGCCATCGAGTTGTTGTTTTTTGTAGTCTCGCAATGGCGTGGTGTGGCACGTAATATCCAGTAAAAGGACTATCATTGTCGATCAGTGAAATGTAACCCTTCTGAATGTACTCTTTGATTATAGCAACGTACTCTAAGCGCAGAGCAGGTATCGCGGCGAGCTTACGTTCGAGATACATGAAGCGTTTTTTAGCGATAGGGTAAGAATTACCCAGAGAGGTCGCGGGATCGCGGGAGAAAGGTAACGCTACAGAATAGCGTCCCGTAGGATCGCGGGAAACGTTATTTGTAAAAATGCGTTCACATTCTATAGCGTCTGGGCTCAAGGTCGGCGTGCATTGCACCTCTTCAAGCTGCCAGAAGCGTTGGACAAGATTATCTAAACGTGGTCCTTCCGTAAAGGTACAGAGGGAAATATGAGAGCGGCATCTATCTTCAACCAAGGGGTCAGTGATAGAAACAACGGTTTCAATATGAGCGGGCGTAACATGAGCGGGAGTAACATGAGCGGGAGTAACGGGAGCGGTCCCGATTACGATAAAACCAAAAATGGTTTCAAAAGCGGTTGGAGTACCAGGCGGACCAGCGGCGCGGCCTGATAGCAATATTTCAGAAAAGAGCGGCGCGCCTATAAGTATGTCGATCTCGGAAGGCGAAGCGAAACTGTCGTCTGCCAGAGGCAGGCAGTTCAGGTATGAAAGGCAGGATACGTCAATTTTCACTGCCGGTAAATTGTCTGTTATGCGGTCGATAACATAGGCGTCAATTGCAATAAAATTATCATTTAGGCGGGAAGATAAAGTAGCAGAAACTGCTCCCTTGATTGGGTTAGATGCGGAACCTATCCCTTTAACAACGGTGTTCGTCACCTTATTGCATTTTAAATTTAATTTAGCGCAACATTTTGAAGTTAAAAAGTTACTTTGGGAAGCCGAATCAATTAAGGCGCGTACTACATGGCGGCGACCATTTAAATCCGTAGCATAAACTTGTACGGTTCCCAGTAAACAAGTAGTGTCATTAGGCTGCGAAGCGGGGCGTATATTACACAGCGACACCTGTTGTTGTGATGACTGATAAGCAGTTGTAGGTAAGTTCGTCAGCTGAGCGCTAGCGGAGCCCGCGACGGGCGGCGGCGATGCCGAAGGCGGCATGTGATCCCCGGCGGCGGAGAAGTTGCCAGTTCGCGCGCGCGGAGGCGGCGCGTGCGCCTGTGACGGAGCGCTAGGGTACGGGCGATTGTCTTCACGGGAAGATGATACTTTGCGGCATAACATAGAATGATGTTTACATCCACAATAACGGCAATTAAATTTAGAATTGCAAGCAGTATTTATATGCGTAGTGCTTAGACAATTAGTGCAACCTTTGCTTTGTTTTACAAAAGTGTACCTGTCGTCGATAGAAAGCTTATCAAATGCAGGGCATCTATATAAGTTAGCGTGATCGGCTTGTTTGCAAAGCGGACAGTGAGTGACGCATGATGCTGCAAAAGACTGCGTAGACCTTGCAGTACGCGGCCTGTTATCACTGCGGCTAAGAGAATCGGTCGTAGTGCGTTCCAATATTTTGCTTTGTTCGCGGATGAATTTTAAAAGTTCATTGTATGTAGGCATAGATTTACCTCGCATGTGCATTTCAAACGACCGTGCAGTACTTGAATCTATTTTCTTCAAAGCGAGCGATAGTAAAATAAAATCAGACACGTTATCGAGCTTGAGAGACTTCAAACTTGACACAGCCGTGCAGAATTTATCTAGGAATAATTCTAAGTTTTTATTCGTCGCGGTGTTAAAAGATTTAAAATCAAGCATTTGATCAAGATAAGCGGAGGCTAGGTTACGTTTGTCGTTATACTTATCGACGAGCGTCTGCCATATGATCGGATAATTATCACCGTTAGGTACGATACCAGAACAAACTGCAAGGGCCCGGCCTGACAATTTATTAATTAAATATTGGACGCGTTCGTGATCAGTGAGATCGGGATTTTCGTGAATCGTGCGTTTGAATGACTCATAAAATATCCTCCAGGTCATCGGATCTCCATTGAAGACCATCAAATCGAGTTCAGGAATTCTGATAGATTTACGTTGCGGGGCAACATTGAAATCAGCGGTTTTTAAAGGCGGGTTAAGTTTATTATAAACAAACTGACAACGGCAAAACATATCTTCGAAGACGTTTATAGATTGGTAGTTTACCGTGTACGAAGCGTTGAGACTCAACTCGGTGACATTTAATTTGTTCACAATTTCATTGAAATCGGAGCGTAAACGGTCTAACGAGATCATTCCACATAGAAATAAATCTTTCTCAGTATCATCAGTGAAAGCCTTTAAAGATCGGTTAAAAATATCTTGTAAGCGGGAAAATATAATGTCACGTTTACCTATCAAGGTCAAACGTTCGACCTGTAACGTATCGAGCGCCTTTGCGTCCTCGTATACTTCACTATCTTTGTCTTTTGAACGAGTAGCCATAGCCATCTTAACAAAGTATAAAAAAACTAGATAAAGTATGAAATTCCTAACTTACTGCAACTGCCTACAGCATTTACCTGCCGCGCGCGCGGCGTATTGAATACCCACGCGGAGACGCACGGGCGGTCGTTAGGAATACCTTCACTTTTTAATAAAAATTAAGAATTACGGAAAAATCGTTATTTTTACTATTTAGGAATGCGGAATACACGAAATAAGTATATAATAGCGTAGTAGGATAGTACAGGGTACTATCTGAACTGTAATTGCGGGCGGGAACACGATAATTATAGGAAATTATCGTTGGTAAAAATACCAATATAAAATTGCGGGCGGTTATAAAGAGGACTATATGAGGCCTAAGAGGGGCCAGAGAATAGCGGGAGGACCAGAGAAGATCCGGCGGCGGAGGACCAACAATATGTTAGCGCGGCAGCTAAGCTGTATAGGCTGAGCGCGCCTCCAATGGCGGGGGAAGGATAGCTGGTAGAAGAGTAGTACAAAGGAACTTGGCGACTAACCTGGTCTCCATGCAACTGCAATCACCTCGGTTCGGGTCCGTCTCCAAGCTGCTTGTTCCTTCAGGATGTTATGACGTTCGATGTAGTGGACTGTATTTTAGGCGGTTGGTGCGTGTCGGCAAGGAGCGTTTACGCGGCGGGTTTATAGCGGGTTTTGTTTATATTTGCGCGTCGAATTCACGTGGACCACCACAGAAGAGCAGCAGATCCAGTACTTTGGATTCGGCGAGAGCGGCAGCCGCGAAGGACGAGGGTCGATCGCAGACTACTTGCGGCGGCAAGCAGTTTTCTCGTGGATACCACGATATGAGCGACAGAGATAGTCGCCAAGAAATGATAGGAATAGGAAGGTAGGAAGGTATTATGAGTGCCAATGTAAGTGGCGCGAACAGAATGAGAGAATGAATGAGTGAGTGAATGAATGAATTAATTAATTAATCAATTCATGATTTATTCCAATTTTAACCCATGTTAAAAGTCTTATGCCACTACTTACTCGCGTAATTAAACGAACGTTTAACTAAAATCCCTAAACTGAATATTTACTGTTGTTTTTTTTAACTGTTTATTCCAACTTGAACACCAACTTGCACTGTGTGAACTAGCCCTTATTTATAGGCTACATGGTACAGTGTCATTGCAACTGTACGTGTTCAACACAATAGCTTTACAATAATGGCTTCCGGTTTATTCAATATTAACTATTAATTCGTTGGAACAGTCCAGCTTTAATTAACAGTTTATTAATAAGTGGTCCGCCATTTTGTATTTGTATGTTTCAGCGATCCTTCCTACTAAACTAAGCTGTTAATTATTAATTTGAAATTTTGGTGAGTTTCTAAAGTTTGTACTAGCAGAATGGATTTTTATATAACGTGGGGAGAAATTTAATATTCTATTTTCTATTAAAATTAGCTTTAAATCCGTCTAAAGTTTTATTCATTCAACGAATTAATTAGATAATTATTTTTGTCGTGTTGTTTATTTTGTAAATTTTTATTTTTGATTTATTATTTAATATGATATTTGGCCGTTTTATATTTCGAATGTACATGATTTTTTTAGGCATAATAATGATTGTTTATTATATTTAGTGTTTTCAGTGAATACTCGTATACTAAAGGAATATGGATATGAAAATAAGATTTTTATAAATCATTAAAGTTCCCATCATCTATGAGACAAATTTTAAATGTGATATGTATATATAAAAATGTTATGTTGATTTGTGTACGCTTCAAAAACTCAAAAAGTTCTGCACCGATCGAGCTGAAATTTTAGCATGATATATAATCCGCATCAAGGATTGTTTTTATCTATTTTTTTCATCAGTGACATATCAGCGGATGTGCGAATGTGCCACAACGAAGCGTGGCAGGGTACAGCTAGTATTATATAGGAATATAATACAAGTTACTAGGTTTCTGTGGCACACTGCATAGGTATTTACCTCGTTCGGACTAAGTAAGTAGCTAAATACTTAATTACTGAACTCCGCCGCTGCAGCAGCCACTTACCCCTGGGGCAGTTTGCCGGGTCAGTTACGCAGTACATATTCATACTTGATAGTAAGGGGAATTAATACAGGGTAGGTTGGAATTTCAGTACGAAACTAGTAAGGTTAAACTATTATTATCATAATTTACATTTAGCCTAGATTACTTGAAATTCGTATATGTGTGTGTGTGTGTTTGCTCTGTAAAGGTTGATCGATAACAACTGGGAGCGATGGAACCAGCAACGGACGCAATTGGGTCGTTTTTCTAATGGTAATCGCCTCGCCATTTATATACCTATAATAAAATTGAATTTTATGTCTGTAATTTAAAAAATAAAGGTCAACATTTAAGTGAAAACTGCAAAGTATACGATGCCTTATCATTTAGACCGTTTTTAGAATTTTTGTCTGTCTGTTTGCCTGAAAGTTTGTCCCAAATAAATCTATCTATCTATCATCTAAAAATCTATCCGTAACTCTACTGGTCACACTGTGCGCCGTGTAACAGGGCCTTTATTACAAAATTTGGCTTTGCTAGTCATCTGCGCTCTCACCTCCTGAGCTAATTAGCTTCTCCGTTGACGGGTACAGCAAGGGTAACATCATCATCATCATATAAAGACAAAAGTTGCGAAATCACTGGCCATATGAGACTTTAGAGGCGATGTCTCAGGGTGACGAGCGCAGTGCAGTGCCGCGCAGGATTATGCAATGCAAAGTTCTGGATGGCACTTTAACTTTTATGGGCAAGCGTAACGCTTACTATCAGGTGAAAATAGCTGCCAGGAACTGCGTGTGGTTTAATAAATGCAGCAGGGTCCTTACGGCTGCAGCTGGCACACCGCCCGTAGTTTGTCGGACTACCTCCCGCCCTAAATTACGATGTTTTATTGGAAGTTCCGGCTTCGTGATTTACTATCGGTTTGGGATTGTTTGTTTTGGCCAACAGCGTTTGTTTAGTTTCACACTTTAGGGTTAAAGTGGATAGAGATTTTGTGTTAAAATTGGATTTTGGCAGTTGTTTTAGTAGGTTTTAAGTCATAATTGAAACTAGGCTATTAGTCACTGTTAGGCAAACTATAGAGTGCCCTCCAACTTGATTGAGTGGTGATTATTCTAAAGCTGGCATAGACGTTAGATGAACAGAGATTTCATTGGATAAAACAGTATAAAAAACATTACTAGAATATAAATCTTATTACTACGCTGTTATCTCTTCCAGGCAACCAATGCTGAGTAGAAGCACGTCTTATCGTGACGAAGAGATAGAATCTTCGTTTCTGGGATGTTTTCGCAACGTTTGCTTAAAACTAGATAAAGATTGCAAAATCCAGGAATTTCCATTGGAATTACTGGGCAAATGAGACTTTAGAACTGATGTCTCAGGGTGATATGCGCAGTGCAGTGCCGTTCAAGATTATGCAATGCAAACTAGATGATTATACAATGCAATGTTCTTAGAATAATCATCATCGTCAATCCATATCAGCCCACTTCGAAATAATCCGAAATAATTCCCGGGTTTCCTTATGATGTTTTATAAGCTTACAATCTCAGGGATTCATTTATTAAAATGCCTCGCGGGAAGGCTTTTGTAACCCAGTTAAAATATTGTCATCATGCTTACATTACAGGATCCAGGTCAGTAAATAAAAAGCTCCTCTTGCCCATATCCTTAGCAATCTCTTTGGAGTTTCATTGGTATACATTTCGAGAACACGTTCAATACACAGACATGATAAAAGTACCAAGTAAATTATTTACTTACATCGTTCACTCAATATTACTTTTTCTCAATATAATTTCCTAAAATAGACTGAATAGATAACGCAAATAATATTACTGGATTATGTTTTTGTTTCGATTGAATAAACAAAATGGTATATCTCGAGAACTCATTTTATCTGCCATTATCGGATAAATATCTTCATAAGCGATATCTACACTAGCGATTTCTTACGATGGTTACGCCTTATTAGGCTTTATTAGGCTATTTGATAGTACTTAAAATCATCTAGTTCTCTATTTGTATTTTTTTTTTAGCTTAAGTGTTAAAAGGTAATAAATACAATTATCATCATCGTCATCAACCCATAACGTCCCACTGCTGGGCACGGGTCTCTCCTCACTTTCGTGAGGAGGGTAAGGCCATAATTCACCACGGGGGCCCAGTCCGGATTGGTGGATCACATACCTACCTCCGAAATAATTCTCGGGTAGGAATGTGGGTTTCCTCACGATGTCTTCCTTCACCGAAAAGCGAGTGATAATTACGTACATATGTTTAACAGAAACACATTGGTACGTGCCTGCACTGGGATTTGAACTCACGACCTTCTGATTGGAAGGCGGACGTTCTCCCACTAGGCTACCACCGCTTCAATTATAAATCATTTTAATTGTGAGGTATTGAACCACTTCCTGGAGCTACATTGAGCTGAAATTTTGCATACACATGTAAATCAAATGACATTGTCATATAATGACATGGTGGAGCTGGTACGAAGATGGAGCCAGAAGGTGGCCATAGGAACTATGTAACGAAACGATGCAACCCCATCACGTATGGGCTCGTTTGGTTTGTCTTGATGAGTACTCTGGTCTTAAATAATATCCAGGGTCTGGTGATGGAGCCGGGAGGCCATGGGAACTCTGTAGAAATACGGTGCAACGTTATCGAGATTGGGCCCGTTTTACCCTTTGGGCACGGAACCCTATTACTAAGACTTCGCTGTCTGTCTGTCCGTCTGTCACCAGGCTGTATCTCATAAACCGTGATAGTTGAAATTTTCACAGATGAAGTATTTCTGTTTCCGCTATAACAAAAATACTAAAAAATTGAATTAAATAAACATTTAAGGGGGCTCCCATACAACAAACGTGATTTTTTTTGCTCGTTTTTTCTAGATATTGATAACGGCAACAGGTAGACGCTTGAAATATTCACAGAATATTTAGTTATATATCCACTATAAAAATAAATATATAAAATGGGGGGTTCCCATACAGCAAAGTACGGAACCCTTCGTGCGCGAGTACGACGCACACTTGGCCGGTTATTTTTTTTTTTTGTTTGAAAAAATCGCACTCCCTCTGTATGTTCTTACCTTTAATCTACACGAGTTCAAAGACAAACAAATTTCGTAGAAACAGAAGCAGATAGGTAAATATTAACTTCAGATTACCGAAATCTTGCGTCGATGTCCGCATAATTTGATCTTCAGAACGAAACCTCTTCATAATTAAATTCGGTCCAACAACTGTTTAAGAACTCGGAAACTTCCGGTGCCTCGACAAATTTGAGCCTTTGTAGTTAAGGAGCCAATGATCACGCTAGTTACGAAGAGGGAAAAGGGTTTCAGTGAAAGTGAAAAGTTGAAAGTGAGGGGAGACCCGTGCTCAGCAGTGGGACGTTATGGGTTGATGAATATGTATTGTATATTTCTTCTTTATCAAATATTTTTGCACTGGACTCGTGATAAGAAGATTGGTAGCTTCCGTACTACCGAGGGCCATATTTTATGACTTTATTCCTTTTGAAGTCAAAATTGTGCGCACCTATAAAGACTCTGAACGCCGTTTTACAGTTCCGCGAGTTGGCTTTTATGTGCCGTTCTACATTCTCTTTCAGAAGTTTTATGATAAATGGTCGATTTCTGAGTTAAGACTAAGAGCAGCTTACGTAATTCTTTATATTTATATGCTTCATTTTTGGATATTGTAGCATTTTTAGCGCTACAATGAAAAATCTACAGAAGACACACAAAAACGTTCACATCTGTAACATTAGTTATAAGAGAAAGGAAGAAAGGAGGAAGAAATTGCTTTAAACGATAAGGCCGCCCATTGTACCACCTGTTTATTGCACTGTGTCTACTTAAGCTTTATGGTGTTCCATAAATAATTATTGTATTGTATTTGTGGGATTAGTAGGGCTTATACAATACATTACAATAATTATTTATTGACACCATAATAAAAAAAAAAATACAATGGGCGGCCTTATCGCTTATAGCAATTTCTCACAGGCAAACTTAATAATAAAATTATACTAATTTAAGTAACATAAACATGGGCTAGAATCACTTACTTCATTTCAAATAACATGTCATTCTACTTGACGGTATAGATATTCCAGGGTTAACAAGGAGGACAAATATTTAAGTTCATATCTTTTTTCTGATCGTATTTTCTTTTCAAAATGTACGAAAATCTTGTTTCTTATAATGATACATCTTTTCGATAAGTATATCATTAAAATTACGATTTAGCCCTGAAAGAGAAATTTGAGTTTAACATAAATTGCTAAGTAGAGTTATTGCTAACATTGCGTCCATTAACACATTTCTTACTGTCTCTATTTAGGCGAAGACACTTTGTTGATGTTTTCTTTACTGGTAGATTTAACTACACTACACTTCAATGTCACATCACTACACTAACTCAAAAGTTTTTTTTTTCTTTTTAGTCTTACGAAAACCTAACGTTTCGATTTACGTCGATATTTTCTTAAGACCCTTCCTCCCCTGTGCCTTGCTCCGAATGGCACGACTTGCACGTTACGTCCCTTACGACCTAGGTCACACGAATTTAGATATTTATGTTGGCACTAACTCGTTTTATGCAGTATTATATCCGCTTAAAAACGCGCACTGCGACAGTTAGAGTTATGACGCCATAAAGGTTAAATTAAGTTTTGGCAATAAAACACCTATCTCTGGTGTAAAATTAATAGATTCACTTGGAGCTTTACTACTTTTTATATGTACCGTAGTTAAGCTATTTAAGGGCTGTAAAGCGGCAAAGATAGCATGAAAGTTAATTGGGTTTGGGTTCTCTAGGTATGCAGGCTAACATCAGGTGAGATAGGGGTCAAATGCGAACCAATTATTAATAAAAAAAAATTGTTATGCCATTGATGATTCTCATTTAATCATAATACTAATTCATCATCATCCCATATCGTCCCACCGCTGGGCACGGGTCTCCCCTCACTTTCGTGATGAGGGTTAGGCCTTAATCCACCACGGGGGCCCGGACGCGAATGTCCGTCCCGCTATCTACTATAGACTCAAGGTATATTCCTGTTTGCTTATTATTACATTATTAGATATTACTCCGCTTTATATAAATTCAATTTACTTAAATCTACAAGCGAAAAAGTACACACTACGTGGACACAATAGGTTAATAAATTAAAAAAAAAACGTATTTACGAAGAAAGAAAGTTTCAGAAAAAAAAAAACTTTAACGTTGCATTTACGGGAAAATTTAATATAAAAGAGATGAAGAAGAAATTCTGGAGACACACAACTCAAACGGTCGAATGATTATTGAGAAACTCAACGCAAGCACTCAAACAATTTAAAAACGTTCAATATCCTTGTTGGAAATAAAGTTAGCTGTTACAGTAGAGTCATCTTTGTGTCAGCGCTTATTATTCAGCCTAGTTCCACAATGCCTCTTATGTTCCTCGACAAAAGCCCTGAGTGGAGTGAGGTTGCCAAATCCTGAGATACCTGAAGATATTGACTCCTCGAATAGGGTGAAGAGGCCGTAATCTGCTGAGCAAGTACCTACCGGATTTTTCCCATCTTACTTCAATAGACTTGGAACCTTATCAAATTGGGATCTGCGTTTTTTGTACAATATCCTTAAGGTTAGAAGTGAAAGATTGTAGTTTTAAAACAATTCGATTTTTTGCCGAACATGAGCAAAGATTATTTAAATTCCGTCAAGATAAAGGTGTCTTGTCGATTCTGTTATAATATATACAAGCCCGTGACAGACGGACAGACAGGGAATATTGCAAACAGTAGAATTCCGTGGACCATTTAGTCTCAAAACCCAAAAAAAACCATTAAAGTTGACATATCTTTAGCCAAATATGTTTACGAGGATAATATGAACCTTAATAAAAAAGGATATAAATATAATAATTCGAGGAAGGCAAGCGACACTGGATCATACGAGGGATCCTACGAAATCCCACCGAAAATACCTGAATTTAATACCTTCCGCGCTTCAATAGGGATATTTGGCACATTGACATCAATTTATGAAGGATTCCACTTGGAATACAGGATGTTTATTTTGGAATAACAAGTTGAATTAAATAAGGTAATTAAGGTTATTCAGCTTACTGAGCCGTCTCAAAGACCGAGAGATTTAATTTTGACGATTGCTGTTTTTTCCTCCTTTCAATAGCATTTGATCTATTTAGAATTGATACAGTAGTAATAGCATTTTTATGGGTTCATCAATATTGGTAAATGAGGTGGAATGTACCAATCATACAATTTTCTTACGTCAATCAGGATCAGGTTATAAATAAGCCTCGTCGAAGTGAAGTGTGATTAAAATTATAGTGAAAAAAAACTAAAAAACACGCTTTAATGGCAAGCTAAACTAAAAAGTAGATAAATAATTTCTTCTATGATAAAAAAGCGTTTTTATCATAATAGTGTACAGAACTGCAGAAACGAAGTAATTTGTATGCAGAGATCGTGCCAGCCCAAACATGATACATGACTATGAATAGCAGATTCTCGCAAGCTGCATCCAAAATACAAATAATATTTATGTCGTTGTACCCATTTACGAAAGTAAACAAGCTCATCTTTAAGACTAAATACATCGCTGATCATTAAGTAGTTCTTGCATTTTTATATCACTTTTTTTTTAAACGGTCAACGGTAATTGAATTTTTATATCGTACGAAAAAATCGCAGGTTCTGTTTTACATTTTTTGATGACTAGGTATTAACAAAAAAAAACAATGGAACCTCGAACAAACCCTCAACACACTGCTCACATTCCCGGCACCCTCATAAATTTCCCCAGGTATTTCCCCGGCATAATTTAATTGTTCCCTGGCCTTCATCCTTCCATCGCATTTTGCATCACGTAGATGTTTAAGCGTCCCAGGGGAACTGATATCATTTCCCGCCCAAATTACATATTGATCGGGAACTTTCAACATCATACTGTAGATTGTGTTAAGGGTTAAGAGTGGCACTAGGTTCATGGCTATGCAATTTGTATTTAGAATTGGATCGAAATATAAAAAAAAAAAACGAAATATTAAAAAACTAAAATAAAATTGAAAAGGTTAGTTCAAAATTATATTTATGTAGTTCAAAGTACAGACGTAAAGAAGTAGAAGACATTCTACATTAAAAAAAGTTGAAAAATATTTCGACCAACAAGTTATTAATAATAAAAAAACTTGAGGGTTACTAAATGTTACAATCTTGATAAAGCAAGCAAAGTTTTGGGGAATGAAACCAAATACCTTTTATTACCTAAATACATATTCTGCGATATCCTTAACAATATAACGTCGTGACATCGGCGCTGATATTATAGTGTGACTTATAATCAAATTGACGGCCGTAGCTCGGTATGGGCAGCCATTTGAAATCACGCGATGACCCCATGGGACCGCGGATTGCTTCCCTGGCCAAATTACGTATCGATCGAAGCCATGACATCATCTAAATTAATAGATTAATGTTTGATGAATACGCACGAATGTGAAAATCATATTAATTTCCTGTTTCAATGACATAACAATCGAATGCTTTGCATCGATGGTGCATCGATGAAATATGATTCGATTATCGTTGCATTCAATGCTGGAAACATTCAGTTTTGTGTGTACAGTGGCGTACGGGTAATTGAAATTAATAGTTCGTCCGGCTTGTTGCTTTGTTCTGATGTGTACTCGTATAATGAATAATTAGTCACCACCACAGCTCTCGCTTTGTTATGTTTTGCATTATGTATGTCGCCGCGAGGACGAATCGGGAGCTTTCGGGAATCTCCGGCATTTATCAAAGATACTTCGATTTATCTTTAAGATTAATGTATAACGATTATCAATTTGTAACCTTTAATAATGTTAAACCTTAACATCCATTTTAATAGCGTTTTGTCAATTTACAATCTCTAAGTTAATTTATCAAGCTAAAAGAGTTATGTTTGAGTGTATCCGCCGCCGCAATGATAAATCAGGCACCTACGTCATCGAGTCGAAAAGACTCGATTAAGTTAAGATTTGTTTTTGAATATCAGTAATCTGTATGCTTGAATGACATCAAATCTAAGAGTAAATTCTAATTGCGTTGTATCCAGTTAAAACCTTCAAAATGATTACCTAACTTAAAATAGTTCTCAGTTCGATCGTTTCCTATCGTCATTTCAAAGTAAGTTTATTCCTATTTAAAATTATGATTGCTGTAATGCTTATTTACTAGCCGTACTAGGCTTCATAATCTTAGTAATGCTTATTAAAAGCTTCTGCTTAGTAATTGCTAATTCAATAAGCTAGTTCTGATAGTTTGAAGCCGCCATGAGCGCCATCTATCTTCATATCTTGTAAGTCGCTACCATCTTATTGGTTGGCGCAAAAAATGGTGGCGGGGAACTATCGGAGCTAGTTTCTTGACGGCACTTTGAGTTGGATTCTCGGTGCGAAAACATTGTGAGTAAATCCTTGCTAAATAATTCAATAAAATAATTATAATTTTCAGTGATTCATCTGCTTTTATTTCAAACTAAATTCCAGAGTGTGTTTTGTTAACCTTGTGAGTAAAGTTAACAACTAGGTAGACATTTACATTGCAATAGCAAAGCCGGTGGTCAGCAGGCCAGCGGTTTTGCACTTTTTAAAAAGGGGTGGTCTACCATTATCACGATATCAGAAGTGGGATGGAATTCAACGATCCTTTTCTGTCCGTTCATAATAATTTTTCAGGTTACCCTAATCACACCCCCGAGAACAGCGACTGGGCTCCAGGATGGATGCCCCTGAGCCGAACCATGCAGCGCTGGTGCCCCAGCGAGTACAAACGTGTCTACGACATGCGAAGCGACGAGCGGACCTGCCATGGCCCCGATTGCAGCACCACCGGCAATGTTACTACAATCTGGTAATGTACCCCCAGATTTTTTTTTTTCTCAAATATGATGACGATGATGCAGCATATGAGTGATCGGTTATTAATGCAACAAACATCCGTCGATAAAGTCAAGATTACGGACGTATTTCTGCCTTCGTACGACCCGGACGGTAACGTCGGAGTTCGGGAGTGGTGCAATCACATATCTACAGCTAAAAGCACGTATAACCTCGCCGACTACGACATCCGGATGAAAGTAACCGGCTTGCTAAAGGGTCGTGCCAAAATATGGGCTGATAATTGGTTAGTCACGACATCAAGCTGTGGAGGCGGTGATTGGAACGGTGAGTGACGAGCGTCTCCGTATTGAATTAATGAATGCCAGAGCTATCTCAGTGCCCGAATTGATAACTGTTGCCTCTTCTATTCGCGTGAAGCGCCCGATTCAAAGTAATAACAACCAACCACCGTTGAAACGTTCCAAGGTTAATGTTGATTACCGAAATCCCCTTTATTGCACTTTCTGTAAAAGGAGCGGCCATACTTTCAATATTTGTCGCAACAGAAACGATTCAAATGCCCAGCCGACCGATAAAAGTTCCACGATGTCATCCGCTACAATGCCTAGGCCGGTTAGTGATAAGATTTGTTCATTCTGTTCAAAACCAGGTCACACGTTTGACACCTGCTATCGTCGCGAAGAACGGGTAGTTTCTAACGTGAATTCGGTCTCTAACGATAGATCCAGTTTGAATACGATGCGTATTTGCGTTGGTGACAAAATTCTAGATACTGTGTTTGATAGCGGTGCGGAATGCTCTGTGATGCGAGTCTGTCGCAAACAGATTGCCCGGGCAAAGACGTCAGGCCATTCAATATTTACGTGGAATAGGTCCTTTTCCTGTTGTTTCAACAAGTACCCTCACTGCGATCTGCATCATTGACAATATAAATGTTGAAATCATGTTCCATGTCCTGTCAGACTACGAAATGACGTCAGACGTGTTAATTGGTGCGAACTTACTTCACGAGACCGGTCTCAGTGTTATAGTAACAAAAAATAGTGCAACTTTGTTATCTCAGCCCCGCGTCTTGCACGTGCGATCGAACTGCCCTTTGTTTGAGAACATTAACCACGACTTGACGAACACATCTGAAATTGACGAACTGATGATTTTGCTTAACAAGTACTCGCATGTTTTTACCCGCGGTTTTGCTAAGTCTCGCGTCAACACTGGTGAATTGGAGATTCGATTAAAGAACCCAGACAAATATGTTGAGCGAAGGCCTTATAGATTGAGCCCGGTCGAGCGCGAGAAAGTTAAACAGATCGTCAGTGAGTTAATTGAGAATAACATTGTCCGTGAAAGTAAATCGCCATATCCTAGTCCAATTATTTTGGTTAAAAAGAAAAACGGCGACGATCGCATGTGTGTAGATTATCGAGAGTTAAATGCCAACACTGTACGCGACCATTTTCCGCTTCCACTGATCGCGGATCAAATTGACCAACTGGCAGGCGGGCGGTTCTATTTGACGCTTGACATGGCATCCGGCTTTAACCAAATACCGATTTCTGAACACAGTATTGAGAAAACAGCCTTTGTAACACCTGACGGGTTGTATGAGTATCTCACAATGCCATTTGGTCTCTGCAACGCACCTTCCGTGTACCAGAGATGCATAAATCGCGCCCTAGGGCCCTTGTTGAACGCAGGTAGTGCAAATAGTGACGCTAATAATAATAATAATAATAATAATAACGACAGTGTAGCGCAGGTTTATATTGATGATGTCATCAGTAAGTGCCGTAATTTTACTAGTGGATTGGCATACTTGGAGCGAATCCTGATTGCGTTATGCGAGTCAGGTTTCTCGATAAATATTGAAAAATGCCTCTTTTTCAAGCACTCTATTAAGTACCTCGGTAATGTGGTAGAAAACGGTCAGGTTCGTCCAAGTCCCAAAAAAATCGAGGCCCTTCTAAAAGCTCCCGTGCCGACTACAGTTAAACAGGTGCGTCAATTTAACGGGCTTGCGAGTTACTTTCGCCGTTTCATTCCTGATTTCGCCCGAACTATGGTTCCCCTGTACGATCTTACTAAACAAAGCACTGGGTGGCAATGGACTCATGTTCATGAGGAGGCACGTCAAAAGATTATCCATCATCTCACCTCTGCGCCTGTCCTTACTATATTCCAAGAAGGAGAGGCTATAGAGCTATACACTGACGCCAGCAGTCTCGGATTTGGTGCGATTCTCGTCCAAGTCATCAACGGCAGACAACATGTGATCGCTTACTTCAGCATGCGCACCACGGACACAGAAAGTAGGTACCATAGTTACGAACTGGAGACATTGGCCGTAGTGCGAGCGATCAAGCACTTTCGTCACTTTGTCTACGGACGTAAGTTCAAAGTGATCACAGATTGCAACGCCTTGAAGGCTTCCAAACATAAGAAAGGCTTGCTACCTCGCATACATAGATGGTGGGCGTATTTACAAAATTTTGACTTCGAAATAGAATACAGGAAGGGCGAGCGGATGCAGCATGCCGACTTTCTCAGTCGGAATCCAGATCCATTGACGGTCAATACCATGACAAACAATCTCGAATGGATCAACATAGAACAACGACGCGACTGCCGGCTGCGGCCCATTATAGACAGCCTACACAATGGAGATGACATCCCCGGATACTTCCTCGAAGGTAATGTGCTAAAGTACAAAAAGAATGACCTCATTCGGGGCCCTCAAAAGCTGGTAGTAGTGCCTAAGTCTTTTCAGTGGAGTCTCATAAACACCTTCCACACTGCTCTTAAACATCCAGGCTGGGAGAAGACTCTTCAGAAAATTCGGGAGACCTATCATTTTGACAAGATGTCATCTGTTGTTAGAGAGTTCGTGGATAACTGTGTGATATGTAGAACTTCAAAACAAACGTCTGGAGCAACACAGGTCCAGTTGCATCCAATCACCAAACCAACGGTACCGTTCGAAGTCATTCACATGGACATCACTGGCAAACTTGGCACTTCAGAGGAACACGAGTACGTAATTGTAACAATAGACGCGTTTACTAAGTATGTAATTCTTCGACAGAGGACGAGCAAGAATTCACAACTTTCAGCGAGGAGATTTCGTTCTCATAAAAAACAACCCCTGAAATCAGACTTCTCTCGATTTGAAATTTAGCGTGCCTTATGAAGTTTACAGAGTCCTAGAGAACGACCGCTACCTCGTCAAGAAGGTGGTGGGGCACCATGGGCGGCCCCGCAAAGTCGCGCACGATCAACTGCGGCGCGCCCCTCAGCCGGGAGACGTCGCCCAGGCGGCCGTGTCGCCTCAAGATCACCAGCAAGCTGCTCTACCCCCGGTGACGCTACAAGCGGTTGACGACACTGATGGTGACGTCGCCGCCACTGAATAACACAACATACATTGCGCATCACTACTATAACAATCATGGTGAGCACGTTTCATTCTACTCTGCTACATCATTCATACACTAAAACACATCTCACATCTATTTACCTATCTTTGAGAAGGGTAAAATAATATTTTCATTTTGTGGGTAAGACTGTACACTGTGACTGTGACTGTACTGTACTTTGCTGGTATCCCTTCCCATTTCTGTCATTTTCAGAGCCTCTGTGGACCACGGTCATAATACTTAAGGCCCAGACCACAGCATCGACCTAGTCCCATTTCCTTTAGAGCCTCTGTGGACCACGGCGTACAAGACCGCCCAGACCACAGCATCATCCCTGTCTACGAGTACCTATATAAAGTAATGCAATTATGCGTGGAGCATTTGCATTAACATAATAACAAAACTACTTGTGCAAAATGCGTGGAGTGTTTGCATCAAGCAAATCATCAACTCAGCTCAGTCCTACGTACAGCACTGCAAATCAATTTTATCTATTCCTTAGCAAGACAATGAATGCTTTGAATACATGTGATAATCACTTCATAAACATTGCTTATGGAAATATTTTATGGTACTAAAAAGTTGGCTGATAACTTTGTCATTACCTTAACACTAACAAATACCGACAATGATGTCCGAGTATTATTCTCAATACAACGTTATAACAGGCGGAAAATAAGCGATCGTAAAACTTAGTTATCAGCTAGCGTACCGGTGTACGGATGCCTAGCTCAAATGAAAACTTTAAATTCCAGAAACCGCGGCAGGTGCAGAGCACGCACCGCCTCGCAGAATGGCCGTGTCGCCGCGAGGACGAATCGGGAGCTTTCGGGAATCTCCGGCATTTATCAAAGATACTTCGATTTATCTTTAAGATTAATGTATAACGATTATCAATTTGTAACCTTTAATAATGTTAAACCTTAACATCCATTTTAATAGCGTTTTGTCAATTTACAATCTCTAAGTTAATTTATCAAGCTAAAAGAGTTATGTTTGAGTGTATCCGCCGCCGCAATGATAAATCAGGCACCTACGTCATCGAGTCGAAAAGACTCGATTAAGTTAAGATTTGTTTTTGAATATCAGTAATCTGTATGCTTGAATGACATCAAATCTAAGAGTAAATTCTAATTGCGTTGTATCCAGTTAAAACCTTCAAAATGATTACCTAACTTAAAATAGTTCTCAGTTCGATCGTTTCCTATCGTCATTTCAAAGTAAGTTTATTCCTATTTAAAATTATGATTGCTGTAATGCTTATTTACTAGCCGTACTAGGCTTCATAATCTTAGTAATGCTTATTAAAAGCTTCTGCTTAGTAATTGCTAATTCAATAAGCTAGTTCTGATAGTTTGAAGCCGCCATGAGCGCCATCTATCTTCATATCTTGTAAGTCGCTACCATCTTATTGGTTGGCGCAAAAAATGGTGGCGGGGAACTATCGGAGCTAGTTTCTTGACGGCACTTTGAGTTGGATTCTCGGTGCGAAAACATTGTGAGTAAATCCTTGCTAAATAATTCAATAAAATAATTATAATTTTCAGTGATTCATCTGCTTTTATTTCAAACTAAATTCCAGAGTGTGTTTTGTTAACCTTGTGAGTAAAGTTAACAACTAGGTAGACATTTACATTGCAATAGCAAAGCCGGTGGTCAGCAGGCCAGCGGTTTTGCACTTTTTAAAAAGGGGTGGTCTACCATTATCACGATATGTATTAACTGACTTTCCATACATCTTCATAGATGTATACAACTATGCCTGGTACAATATCACTGCACGCTTGGTACCGTTTTATTTTTTTTTAGAAAATTTTAGGCGAAAACAGATCTTCGCAGTGAGGCATGCTGCGCGCCGCGCGGCGTTGTTTCTTTGATATTATACATTTTGCATATTTTGTCAGCGCCGCACTGCGTGGTCACTTTCGTGTGAGACGAAAGGGAGTAAGGGTGCGATCATGTAAGTAGGTAATCTCCAAAAGATCAAGCTGAGGCAAGCACTAAAATAATTTTATTGATCAGTTTTTCGCTGTAAGAGAAAACCCGCTCGACTCCTGAGTTAACGCGTTGGCTGCGGGGCCATTTTTCATAGACTTTCAGCCAGTGCGTATGAGGTCTTTAAGAGGCAAAGTTGAACTTTTTTGCAGTGCGTATGAGACCTTCCCGGCCTCACAAAGCCTTTCACAGAGTGAAAGAAAACGATTTTGACTACCGCACCAGCGGGAAGTCACGCATGTGGCTAATTCGACCTCATAATGCATTGAACGTGTCAATTAATACATACAACTATAGTTCTTTACTAACATAATGTTATATACATGGGTAGCACACCTACACACTATACATGTAAGTATGTATATTGTCGTATAATTATCTTAAACATTATTAATAATTCACGTTGGTAATTTACCGCCTAATTGGGAAGCCTCTACGATACGTCTCGACAATGCGTAACGTATCAAGTGAGTAATTAAATTATCCACGTAATTACAGTAAGATCCAATTGCTGTAATATCCTGTTACCCTAACATTCTTTTGCAACAGTTCGTTCAAGCTGTTTTTCTTTTATTTGTCCGAGTGACGAGACGAGCCGACCTGATGGTAAGCGCTACGCCTGCCACAGCACCACCCAGAAACCTGCATTGCATAATCCTGCGCGGTACTGTACTGCACTCTTCACCCTGTGACATCGGCTCTAAAGTCTCATATGCCCAGTAATTTCCCATATCGTCCCACTGCTGAGCACGGGTCTCCCCTAACTTTCGTAAGGAGGTTTAGGCCATAATCCACCACGGGGGCCAGATCCGGATTGGTGGATCACCTACCTACCTCCGAAATAATTCTCAGGTAAGTATGTGGGTTTCCTCACGATATTTTCCTTCACCGAAAAGCGAGTGATAATTACGTACAATATATTTTAAAAGAAACACATTGGTACGTGCCTGCACTGGGATTTGAATTCATGACCTTCTGATTAGAAGGCGGACATTCTGCCACTAGGTTACCACCGCAATTCTAAAGAGGTCTAAACTGAACAAATAAACGTCCACAACATTTTGTATCCAACGTTACCTACTCAAACTCAAACTCAAACTCAAATCATTAATTGTAAATAGGCAAAATATTGCACTTTTACACGTTAAAAAAAATAATATCTTATACATAAGTATAGAAATACAAAAAAAATAAGTCTAAATATTATGATCTACGAAACTAATGATTATTATCTAATTATGGTTTGAGTTACAAAAAGGATATTTCCCTTCAAGTGGTGACTCATGCCTGAGTCTCGCACAGGAAAAGGAAAACTCCATTGACTCTACCAGTGCTACTAATATTTTAGTGAGATCACGAAAAAGCAATCATAGGTAGGTACAAAGGCCTCCAAAGCTTCATTACCAACGAAGCTCAAAAGCCATCAGAGGAATTCGTTTTAAGATCCGTTTGAAATTCAGTCATTCCCAGCTACATCGTGAGGACATTTCAGTATTGTAAAGCCGAGTTTGGACTAGCGACAAAACTTTGTAGTGGGAAGCCTCTTCTGCAGGAGACCGCCTGGGGAAGAATCACACCTTTGCCAGATATTCATCCAACAGGCAGTAGTGTGCAAACATTACTGTGTTCCGGTTTGAAGGGCATTGTTTCCAGCGAATTACTGGGCATATGAGACTTTAGAGCCGATGTTTCAGGGTGACGACCGCAGTGCAGTGCCGCGCAGGATTATGCAATGCAGGTGGTGCTGTGACTGTTATGGGCAGGCGAAGGGCTTACCATCAGGTGAGCGATTGGTTCGTCTCGTCACTCAGTCAAATAAGAAATAAACTTGAAAGTTTTCAAAAAGCTCGGTAAAAAAAGTATTAAAAAAAATTAATATTTTAGTATTGTCTTTAACAACTATCTTACACAACGTGTGTTCACTATTACACACACCTTTTTTTTTAGTCTAAACTCCGCTTTAGATGATAATTATGTTAGGTTATCAGTTATCAAAAGTGAAGATATTTTACAGCAAAATACGATGATATTTGAGTATTGGAAGGTGACAGGCACCAAGAAATTTATGTGCATATATTTAGGACGAGAGAAGGAATAAAGTCGGTTCTCAAATAACGTATGCTTAAAGAGGTTTTTCTCGGATGTCTCTGTATTGGACACGACCTAATAATAGATGTGTTTGTAACCCTTGAAATAAGATCTTATTTTCCCCATGATGATTGCAGAGTACTCTGAATAATATGTCTAGGTTCAACTTAAATATTCTAATTAAACAAGCTTATTATAAAATTATTTATTATACTTATTAATAACGTGTTTCTGTAAAAGCATATTATTATGTACTTACGTGTATATCAGTCGCTTTTCGGTGAAGGAAAACATCGCGAGGAAACCCACCCGAGACTTATTTCGGAGGTAGGTATGTTATTCACCAATCCGGACTGGGCCCCCGTGGTGGATTATGGCCTAACCCTTCTTACGAAAGTGAGGGGAGACACGTGCTCAACAATGGGACGATATGGTTTGATGATGATGATAATTAATAACAAAGCTGCGTGGAGTCAAATTGCTCAAGCGCCTCCTGGCACCCACTCTTCCCCACGGAAGTGAGGAGAGACCCGTGCTCAGCAGTGGGACGATATGGGTTGATAATTATGATATGACGTGATGTAATAATAATTCCCTAGCACCAAGTCAACGGTTATAATCTGCCTTCACAGGTATTGCTGTAAACTGCAATAAAACTACAAAGAACGCGGCTCACTCTAATAAGATGAAGCTTAACACAACGCGATGTAATCCACTTTGCTCCGTCATCGTCGGTTGTTCTCCACGATCCGGTAGGGTTGCCACAACATTGTGTTTCCGTGGACTTAGGCTGCAGCCTAGGGCGCGAGGATCGGGGGGAGGGGGGGGGGGGGGCTGAAATCGTGTCTTTGCATGCACTATTAATCTAGCATCATTGCTCTACCCTACATATTTCAACTAGACCGAGAGAATTTGAGACAAGCCGAGACAACTTGGGGGGGGGGGGGGGGGGGGTGTCCTCATAATAAGCCTAGGGCGGTCAGAACTCTTGATCAGTCGCTGCTTGTAGTGGTAGGCTTGAAGTAGTACCACACCTTTTCCAGATATTCAGCCGCCACCAGCATTATTGTGTTTCGGTTAGAAAGGCACTGTTTCCAGCGACATTACTGGGCGTATATCGTATAACTGACTAGGATGGCGCAACGACCCAAAAAGGGTTCAGGAGGCTTACCATGACGTCTTATAGCGATTCAGTTTAGGACCTAAACTGAACTGCGTCGCATAATCGTACCATGACGTCTTATTAGCGACTCAGTTTAGGTTTCCGCCATTTTGAACCTAAACTGGATCGCAAGTCATGACTTCGTTCATTCTTTTCGTACCATGAGCTATATTTAAAACCTATTTGAACCTATACTGATCCCATTAGCTGTCAAAATAAGCGTCTCAATAAAAGTTAATATTTTCACAACCAAAGTTGAGCCTTTTTGGTTATATATCTTAATAGCGGCTGCCCCGCGGTTTCACCCGCGTAGTACCTCTTCCAGTGGGAATACGGGTATAAAATATAGCCTTTATTACTCGCTCATAATGTAGTTTTCATTAGATAAATAATTTTAAAAATCGGTGCAGTGGTTTAGCCGAAACCTTATATATTTCCATACAAAATTTCTTCCCCTATTGCTATTTTACCTTGTGGATAATTTTTTTACAAAATTTGAATGTCATTTTTATTTATATCTAATCAAAAGCACAAAAATAAGTTTCCAGCTTCTAGCTTTAAATATGAAGAAACTTCCATACTAACTTTCATCCCCTATTTCAACACTTTACAACCCTTTTCTCGCATTAAAAAGTAGCTTATGTCCTTTCTCAGGCTCTAGAGTCTAGGCTGTACCAAATTTTATTTAAATCAGTTCAGTAATTTAGGCGTGAAAGCGTAGCAGACAGACAAAAAGACGGACAGTTACTTTCGCATTTATAATATAAGTAGGTAAGTAGGGATTATTTTGATTTCAGTGTAAAAATCATAATAATTAAGTGTGTGTATTTGTGTATGCACTGTCGCCTTGGGAGTTTAAACTTAGGGCTACTGATTCCCACAGCCGGCGAGAGTATTCCCTGGCTTGCGTGATTTTATTATAGCACGTTGCAATCTCGTTGTGCCTATTTATGAAATCCCAAAGGTGTTCAAGTTGCCCGTAGCTTACTCGTTGACGAGAAGTTTCACAGTATAATATAAAGAAAACCACTTAAAATAGCCGCTAACACTTGAGACGTAAGCTTGGGAATTTTGGAGTATAGATTCATGCGTATAAGTACCTACTTAAGAAATAAGGTTTTTATATAATATGCAAAATATTAGTCAGAATTACTGACGCCATTGTAGTGAATTTATAAACCACATAAAAAGAAATCGAAAATAGTATTTTATAAAAATCAGCACAAAAGCGCGCGTATTTTCAATATACGAACTCTTTCGTGCTGTATTTTCTAATTAGAGTCGAAGAACATTCATCCGTCCGTCACTCATTAATCAAATGTCAAATGTCGAAAATATAAAAGGAACGTTCTAAAAAGATATCAATTCTAGGACCACAATATTTTACTCGTAATTTAATTTAAAAATGATCTTAAATAAATAATAAATCAATAAACATTATTGATACATACATCTAAATACTTAATTAAATTACTTAGGTGTTGTGTCTTCACACAAATGACAAAATATGCAACATGAAAATAAGCGTAATTTTCCGAAACATTTTTTGATTTATTTCTGAACGCAACCAAAAGAAAGAAACACGGCTAAACGAAGTTAGCAAAGGATGTTGATATAGTGTTGTCTCTTTCCAACAGAGTGACGTCATAGTAGACGTGAGAAACTATCGTTCATTCATTCTTATTGTTAACGATCCAATAACGATTTTGTATAGGTGTAGGTCATGGTACGAAATTATGCGGTGCAGTTTAGGAACCTAAGTTGAACTGAGCCTAAACTGAGCCGTTAACTAATAGGTGAGAGTAGGCCCCCAGGCCTCAGATAATACGAGCCACCACTTCGGTCTGCCTTGCGCCACTCCAGCCAGTCCTCCGCCTGGAGCTCAGGCAAGTTCTACTCTACTTGGCATATGAGACTTTAGAACCGATGTCTCAGGGTGTCTTTTATAAAGTCCGATATTCTATAAAATATCGAGAGTTTCTTAAATGTATAGCTTTGTTGTTAAAGCCGGTTATTAATTTTCCACCGGATATTCAATAATCAGATAAAAATAGATAAATTATAGGCTATGCCTCTGTTCTTAAACCATGTGTTCCATGTTGTTGTTTTTTTTTGGTGTACAATAAAGAGGTTTTTATTCTATTCTACAAGACTTGGAAGCATTTCACACGTTGACTGATAAACCGGTTTTTTTTTGGCACTTTTGTGAATTTTCACGCAACGTGTGTGTTTCAAGCACTGGCAATGCATCGCAACTAAACTCAATCAGCAGTGCGGGCGCACACAACTGCTGTGATAAAATTCTCAATACAGCAGCGCGGGTTCGCGTGCCATGCGTGTTTTCACTAGCCGTAACTTTATAAAAACACAAACGTGTGTATTTTCAGCATTCAACGTGTTAATCATTTCAAAAACTTAAGTCTTTGCGGGATGCTGAACCATCGATACTATTTCGACTATAAAATATGCATGAAAGCACTACTACCCCTGTTTACCTATTGTAATTCTTCAGTACTGTGTTTATTTTTGCTTCTGGTGTACAATAAAGAGTTTTTCTATTCTATTCTATTCTATTAGGAATATTTTAATCCGAAAAGTTGAAATACCTTGACACAAGCTGAACGCAAAAAAAAACACTAATTGCCACACTAATCACAGTCTAATCCGCCTCATTAGAGGTTTCACATCAAACTTGCATATTCTCGCCTTTCTAAGTTAAACTGGTAACCCTATTATTCCCAGGCAATATTTATCACAATTATAGAACTTTCCCGCGTGCTGCTGGATTCGCCAACTTCTAAGTATGACTTTGTGGCTGGGATTCCCGTGACAATGTTTTTATTAAAGTTAAATTTGATGAGTTGACGCCCGGGGGCGTTAACAGATGGGCGCAAAAATTATTTATTTACATAATACCTGTAATTTTTTTTATAAAATAGGTGGCAAACAAGCACGTGGCCCACCCGATGATAAGTGGTCACCGCCGCCTTTGGACATCTGCAACGCCAGGGGCATTGCCAGTGCGTTGCCCACCCTTATTAGTAAGTACTATGTTGTGTTAGCTATGACTTCGTGTAAATATTTTAGTTTTTGTTACAATTAAATCGTGAAAATGATTGCTTCAATTTGATATTGAAAATCGAAATATTATATACATATTCTCCTTGTGTTTTGTTTTATTTGATTGAATAACGAGATGAACTAGTCGTTCGCCTGATGGTAAGCGCAACGCCTGCCCATAACAGTCACAGCACTTCCCAGAACCCTGCATTGCATAATCCAGCGCGGCACCGCACTGCGCTCGTCACCCTGAGACATTTATACCCTGTAATTTCGCTGGATACAGTGCCCTTCAAACCGGAACACAGCAATGTTTGCGCACTACTGCCTGTGTACATTTCTTTCGTGTTTTAATGTGTATGTGTGTATTGATTGTACAGTTTTAACAAAACTCAATCAGTTATTGCAAGTAGGCAAAAATATTACAGTTTTACAAGTTTAATCACAAGAAATGTTTTCTTTCTTTCTAAATAAGTATTTTGTTGAAAAATTTGTTTTTACGATTTTATCGTTACATAAAATAGTATTTGATAAATGATCAAAATGAGCCGAACCACAATCAACCTAATGTCTAAGTCAACCTAAGTCACTGAGAAGTTCCGTTATCTATTCTACCTTCTGTCTCTATCATCAGATCAGCTCGCTGTCACAAAAATATTGTATTGTCATTGGAATTTCAAAGTCGTGCTAAATTTCAACTCGATTAAACAAATGGGTCAAAAAATAGAATAGAAAACTCTTTATTGTACACCAGAAACAAAAATAAACACAATACAGAAAAATTACAATAGGCAAACAAGGGTAGTACAATTGGCCGTATAAAATACTTACAAAATATGTCCCCAGACGATATACAATTCGAAGAATATTACCGAAAAGGTACTAACATAACATCTGACTTTCCTCGGATTAACTATAAACACGCCTAGTCCCCAACCTTGTTATTAATTTTTTAGTCCTTTTTAAATGCAAATGAGATACCAATCTCATCTGCAAAGCCCACTTTCGCTTTGATACGAACGAATTAATTCGTCGAATGAAGTAAAAAAGTTAATACGTGACTCACTCAAAGCGACGGGATCAAATGGTGGCACGCACCGAAAATGAGGAAGATAACGAGTGAGATCTAAAATGACGAAGATCTGAAATGATCCTATTTCTTTGAACAGCTTTGTTGGCTTTCAATTAAATTGAAAGGGGGGGTACGTGTGAGCTGACGACAGGAGGACCGCCTCGTGCATGGGTCAGCGTTTTCAGTGTGTGAGTGTTTTTCTTATATTATCTTGTAATATTTCTAATCATTTTACCCGACTACGACATAGCTAAAAGAAAGGGTTACGTTACGTAGTCTATGTATGTATGTAATATGAATAAGAATATGAAATGGCTGAACTTATTTTGATAAAATTAGGTAACTGTGTAGATTGTTAGCTCTTGAAATAATACTTAAAATACTATTCCTCGTCACTTTTCAAGTAGAATGATGATTGTCTTCTTCGTGATCGTTGTAGAAAACGCGGGTGAAGTCGCGGGACGCAGCTATGTATGAAATTAAAGTGAAAAGTCTAAAATTAATAATCTGTATTAAGCTGTTTGAAAAATTAAACAAAATTTTTAATTAATTTTTGTAAGTTTATAGAGGAAAATATTAAAATTGTATTAGACTAAGTTAATTAAAAAAAAAAACTAAGTGACAGCGCTGCATGGCGCCATGCAGCGCGCCGCATGCCTCACGCCGCACGCCAAGCCTCTTTTATCTGGCTTACAGCTTACATTGATATGACAAACACTTACGAAAAAAACTAAAACACTCTACAAAATTGTAATAAAGAATTCAAAAGTCCTCACAGTCCCGAAGGATGGTAAGTTTCCCCTAAAAATATGATGATATTACGTTATAATCCGGAAACTTTTTAATAAAGTCTTTCTCAGAAATCAACAACCATTCATCGTCTGGAGAACATCTCGAGAAAGAATCCCTAAACCGCTACCAATAAAATATTCAAAGGCAAAACGCGGGCGAGCGGGCAGCCCGAAGTTCTCCTACTCGGGTATATTGGGGAAACTTCTCAAGTTTGCGAAACACCTTTCTGCTTGCTTACGTATAAATTTCGTCTCAGACCTTTTAAAGTCGAAGTTTTAGGACCGCAAATTCATAACTCGTGAATTTTTAATGCTTTGACATGTGGTAGTTGAAAGTTGTTTTGTGAAGTTATGGGTGCTATTCGAGTACGGGTAACCTATTACGAATTCAGCCTTAATCTTTGAATACGTACCTGTAGGTATACTAAAATAAATATGATCATCATAGGGGTGGTAGCCTAGCGGGAGGCCGTCCGCCTTCCAATCAGAAGGTCGTGAGTCCAAATACCAGTGCAGGCACGTACCAATGTGTTTCAGTAAAACATATGTACGTAATTATCACTCGCTTTTCTGTGAAGGAAATTATCGTGAGGAAACCCACATACCTACCCGAAAATTATTTCGGAGGTCGGTATGTTATCCACCAATCCGGACCGGGCCCCCGTGGTGGATTATGGCCTAACCTTCCCCACGAAAGTGAGAGAAGATCCGTGCTCAGCAGTGGGACAATATGGGTTGATTATAATATTATAATCATCCCTGCCAATTCTTTTTTAGAAATCAGTTAATTAATTTTAGTTTTGGTTTTAGGGGGCACGGTAGTACCCACTAAGTCGAGCAAACAAAGCTATAATTACAAATAATTAATGGTAGAACTGTTTTTTTTAAATATAATTAGTAAAATAAATTCATCGTTACATATCTATATATATAAAAATGTTATATTGGTTTGTGTACGCTTCAAAAACTCAAAAAGTTCTGCACCGATCGAGCTGAAATTTTAGCATGATATATAATCCGCATCAAGGATTGTTTTTATCTATTTTTTTCATCAGTGACATATCAGCGAATGTGCGAATGTGCCACAGCGAAGCGTGGCAGGGTACAGCTAGTTAATTATAATTGTGTTAGGTAAGATAGTTCTACTATAGATAGATATATCATACAGATAGATCATCACTTATCATTAGTTTAGTAAATCAATTTGATATTTTTTAACTGTTTTCTATGTATATAAGATGTAAGTGTTTAACTTGTTAAAGTGCATTATATTTGCCTACCACCAATGAATGATTTGAGTTTTTAGTTTCTTACAACTGCTAAACTAACCGTTGGTTCAACATTATTCCTTTTTTCTTTCAATAAACAAACTCAATCTAGTCTTAAGAATATTTACTCAGAAAATGTTTACCTTTCCAAAGTTCGTTACTTCACAAAACACTTTCAATTTTATCACCTGCTGTAAAAGGAGAACACTCGAACACCTATATACAACTAGTTCACAAGACGCACACTAGGGGTTGTGTACAAAGGGCAGGGGGGCGGAATTGAAATCCCATGTCAAGTGCTTATTAGTCTTGGTAAAAGAGGTATTTTTTTTACAGTTTCTAAAAATTTAGTGGAATAGCCTTCCCAAAAATATCAAGTTCAAGTAAAATGGTCAGTTAGAATTGCCAACATTGTATTATTTTTTCTTACCTTCCCTATACTTAGTATAGGGAAACATTCATGACACGCTATAAGTGTGTGCCGCTCTCTCTCTGCCGGGTGTGGTGAACGCCATGCTCGGCTGCGAGAGATCGAGGTAGGGGGTGATCTCCTTCTGCTAAGCGGTTATGGCGCAGAAGACTGTGGAGCGGGTCAGAGAGGCTGACGCCCGATCTGACCCAATCCGGCGAAGGGGAGCGGAGGCGGTTTGCCCGCCAATTTCCTCCTCCGTAGTAGGGTCTCTGGGGAATTTTAGTGGGTTCTAGTTCCACATACCCCCCTCCGTCACCCTCGTGGTGGAGGGGATATCGCCACGGCATTTCACCCTCACAAAAAAAAGATTAAAGGGAAACAATCGTGTGGATAATTTTTTGAAACTGGCAATCACAGGCAATCTCTGGAATAACCGAATTTAGAGACTGTATTCACAAATGTCGAAAAGTTCTCGAATTCGATCCCGAAGAATTAATTCCAATTCTATTCGATATTATATTTTTTATATTCTCTTCTAAATTTCCTCAGTCCGTTACCAACTTTGGTTAAGTCTCGCCCCCTAAGCTTAAATCCTGCCCACGCTAAGGCTGGGGTCCAAAGTGAAAGCTCACGTAAGGTGAGACGTAACCGCCCCGCCGGGAGCTATGACTCTCGGCTCCGATGTGAGGGTATTGCAATAAAACCAGCTACCAGTATTGGGGCGAAGTATGACCCTGGGAAATAGGGCGGAGGACTAGAGCCGAAAGCTTATGTTGAAGTTCTTCGGCTTTCCTGTCGTTTGTACATCATCATCTTCATCAATTCATATCAGCCCACTGCTGGGCATGGGTCTCCTCTCACTTGCGAGAGGAGGATTAGGTCTTAATTCAACACGAGGCTCCGGTCCGGATTGGTGGATAACATTCTTACCTCCGAAATAATTCTCGCGTAGGTATGTGGGTTTCCTCGCATTGGAGAAATTTTTTGACAGCAAAAGTTTAGAGACGCGTGAAGACCAATGTTGACAGGGATATCACCACTGTCCGTAACTTTCCGTAACATTCGTCCGCGAGCCGAACCTGAACCCGAAAGCTTATTTCCATCCCTACTTCGTTTAATTTGAAACGGGATAACGTTGTGCAATTCCGCTGTTCTTAGATTGTGGAGTAAGACCGGAATATTTAAAGGGCGCGACGGTAAAAGAACAAAATTGAATCACCTAAATCACATCAATGTGTTAGTTTAACTATGCACTTTTACCGCCGATTTAAAATAG
Source organism: Campaea margaritaria (assembly GCA_912999815.1). NCBI lineage: Eukaryota > Metazoa > Arthropoda > Insecta > Lepidoptera > Geometridae > Campaea > Campaea margaritaria. Next base: position 11,489,577 of record OU538797.1, on the reverse strand, counting down.
AATCGCGGATAAATCTTCGACGTATCACTAACGAAGTTAATGAAAGAGAACCCAAAGTTATTACACAAGGTGTATTCCAAATTGGAGCCGACTTTCAAGGTCACTTCCATTTATTTAGAAATCAGTTGTGAAAATAGATTCAACACAATTTACAATCGATATCTAACTACTCGACATGTTTAACACGTTCACTGCTGAGAACACAACTGTCGTGTTTTTCATATCTTACCACGAGTACGGCAAAACACAACTGTTGTGTTTGTTGTATGTGAAAACACTATGGCGCGCGCAGAGCCGCACCCGTGGCTAGACAAGCAAAACGGCTCAGCAGTCAAAGTGTTAAGCATCAATAAACGTTTGAGGTAGTAAGTAATTTTGTTTAGGTTACGATAATACTGGAATGCCTATCTGGATAAAAATCCCCAAATTAAATATAGATTTAAAAAAAAAAAACTATCGCGTTAAACGGTAGTCCGTTTAACGCGGCATAGCTGACATTGCTGCGATAACGTCTACGATTTCGTAGTTCCGTAGCACAATATCGTAGCCAGGAACGTCTAAATCAGCAACCGATTACTATAATCCTTTGACTGACATAATCTACGTCTTATGATTATATCCAACGCACAATCTATCTTATCCGCACTCAATTATACCAGAATACAATGCTTACAATCCAATTGAAACCCATTCGCAGCAATCCGAGCGCGCGATACCTACAATACAACCGTCGACGCCATTTATATTAAAACCCATAATCCTCTTAGCAAACCGTAAAATAAATCAAAAAGAAATATGGTCAAAGCTTTCACTGCAGTCGTCATGTTCTTTGGAGGGTGAAACTTTCAGTCAGCAATATTTTAAACGAATTTTAAGTGAAGGATTATAATATACTTTATGTACAGTACCTGGATGACCGAGCTTTGCTCGGTATTTTTTTTTTTATGACATTTTCTAAAAATGATTCCTAGCTAGATCGATTTATCGCCCCCGAAACCCCTTATATACTAAATTTCATGAAAATCGTTGGAGCCGATTCCGAGATTCCAATTATTATATATACATATAATTATACAAGAATTGCTCATTTAAAGATATGTACATTATAAATGTTCACTTTGGCTTCTCGTGCTGTTAATTTAAATTACAATGATTTTTAAGTGAAAAATTTAATGTAAAGTTGCCGGCAAAATTGGCTACATATGTTTTATATGACTGAGTAACTGGACGAGCAAGTCGTTCGCCTGATGGGAAGCGCCACACCTGCCCATATCAGTTACAGTGCCACCCAGAACATTGTATAATTGTATTGTTAGAAGGCTTTCACCGAGCCAGTTCCCCCACCACTCGCCTATAAAAGGCGAGGTAGACCGGCGCATCGGCCTCTTTTGGTGGCGTGCTCTCTCTCGATTGGTTGTGTTTTGTGATCCGTGTTAAGTTAATTATTATTATTGTTCCTTGTGAATATTTCCTTAAATCAATAAATTATTAGTTTTAGGTTATTTCTCTTTTTTTATATTAAAATTATTAAAGTTCCTAAAAGTATTGTATCTAGCGCGACACTGCAATGCGCTCGACACCCTGAGACATCTGCTAAGATAAGATAAGATAACAACTCTTTGTTGCACTCCGAGACATACAAGTGAAAGGAAAAAGATCTTATAACTAAAGGTACAATGGGCGGCTTTTCGGTTCTAAGGTTTCAAATGCCCAGTATTTTCGCAGTAATGTCATTTTTAAATCAACTATTCTAAGGGTCATACTGGGATACTATGAATGTTTATACATACGTAAATCCTGACTAGGATTCCCACATAACCACACCACCAAACACACACACTAGGACCACCACTTTTTCTTCAACTTTTCCTCCATAAATAGTTATTTAAAAAAGGCACCCGTTCTTAAAAACTTAAGCCAACACTTCCACAGTAGAATAATTAAAAGTCTAGTTTTTAACCCTTTCTTTTAAATGCTGGCTAAAAGAAAAGTCCTTAACTTCGGGCTCCATTCACAAACTAAGCTTAAGGGGGCAGAGCTATAATTAAGACGGGCCCTTTCAACCAAACTCTATTTAAAGCTCGGTTTCTCACGTCTTCATTCACACGTTCCCTTTACAGCCTTTCTGTGTAAGGATCTTGACACACGACGACGTTTAGCCGTTAGTGTCGCGTGAAAAACATATGCTTGTGACGTCCTAATTTTGAAATATCTATTATTGAGTACTAACATGTTTTTTTTTAATTATAAATAGGTTCGCGTTTGACCACTATCTCACTAATGGTAAGTGACAATGCGGTCTACGATGGTACACGCTTACCTAGAAGTACCTTATTCACTCGTGCCTTGAAGACTCACAGGTTATAACTTTCAGGAAACACAGACTCACGCAAGGAGTTCCTCTCTTTTGCGGTACGTATAATAAATGTGGAGGCAAACCGCACCATAATAATCTTGCGTCGAAAGCGCAGCTAAAAGTCGCCGTGGGTAAAGCCTACAAACACACACATACCTTATATTCAGCAAGTGACGTCACCCAAGCACGTTTTTCCTGAATGCATTTCCTGATACTATCCAAAGCCAAAGCCAGCCAACCACTTCGTTAATGAAAAACTCAGAAGGGAAAACTCTAACCTGTTTTTTAAGCTTGGCAATAATTAAACCGGATATTCTTAAAGAACTGCACTCGGGAATTGGAACAAGCGCCGTAACCGAGAATTTTAAAGTAAAATTTAAGGTTTTTTATGGTTTAGCGTGTGTAGCAGGCATTAGCGAGGCCTCGGTTTCGTAGTCATTATTATTTCAACAGTGGTTTAGCTAAGTTCTTTTTATATAAGTGGGCGAGAAGCCGACTGTGAAGCGTGAGGCCGCGTGTTCGATTATCGCAAAGACTTGTGTAAACCAAAATATTTGCTCTGAGTCTGGGTGTTTGTAGGACCGTGGTCCTCGTAGAACCTGATTTTCTAGATACAGGGAATCTCAGTTAGGGGACAGATCACATATGTGGAAGTTTGTATACTTAGATGTTTAGATGTGTGTTACTCGATCAAGAAAAAACGGATTAGGATGAAATAGATAATTTATTAGCTGGATTAACACAGACTACTTTTTATTCCGTATAAATTAAAGGTTCCTTTTGGTTAATATTCATTATTATCATCATCACCATCAGCCCACACTCGTCCACTGCTGGACGCAGGCCTCTCCCAATGAACGCCACTGAGCCCGATCTTCGGCTTTCCTCATCCAGTCCTTGCCAGCCGACTTCCGCAAGTCGTCACTCCACCGGCGGCGTCCTACACTACGTTTGCAGAAACGCGGTCTCCACTCTAGAACTCGTCTGCCCCATCGGTTGTCGGTTCTTCTAGAGACGTGACCGGCACATTGCCACTTCAGCTTGCTAATCCGGCTATGTCGGTTACCTTGGTTCTCTGTCGGATCACTTCATTACGGATAACGGTTACGGTCGCATTACGGTTAATACTCAATGCGGAGAAACTGCGGGCACAGCTAGCGGATTTCTAAATAGAAAACTAAATTCCATCTATTTACAGATCTGTATTAAGGGTGCGACATAACTTATCTCAGCATTTACCAAGTCACAACTCATTAGGAAGTTCGTAACTCAGTTTGGCTATGTTTAAGAAGTTTAAGCGCCAGTTATAATTAGAAATACGAGTGCCGCTCTATTTGAACATTTCAAAGGGCGCGAAGTACTTTATACTTACGAGTAATTAGTTTTGTAAGAATTGATGTAACTTTACATGTTTTCGAGAACAACCTTTTTGAGTCAAATATTAGGAAATTAATCCTTTCAATTTGGAGTCATTTGTTTTATTCATTTTAGACGACTTTTTAAAATATCATCTGAATGTATTGTATGTAACGTAATTTGTAAAATATTTATTTGTTAATATTGTGACATTTTGTTTGTTTCTATTTGCTTTATAGTTATTTGCTAAAGTCGCCACGTGAGACTTTCGACAGTTTTTGGTGCTCAAATTGGCCACTAACTTGGCTCGATAGCTGATGCTGATTCCAAGTAAGCTGTTAAGATTGAAGTGTGGCTGCAATGAAGATCAAATCTTAGAAATAGTAAAATCTATTATAACTCTGAAACATTATTTTCATCATCATCATCATCATCATCGTCCCACTGCTACGAGTCCTCCCCCACTTTAGTGAATAGGGTTAGGACATAATCCACCAAGGGGGCCAGTTCCGGTTTGGTGGATAACATTCCTACCTGAAATAATTCTTGAGTATGTATGTGGGTTTCCTCACTATGTTTTCCTTCACCGAAAAGCGAGTGATAATTACGTACATATGCTTTACAGAAACACAATGGTACGTGCCCGCACTGGGATTTGAACTCACGACCTTCTGATTGGAAGGCGAGCGTTCTCCCACTAGGCTACCACCGCTAACATTATTTTCATAGTCAATTCCGTCCACTACTAAGCACCACTCTTCAACGCTATTACTAAAGCGTAGGCACTTTCACATTAGTGAAGTGCTTTAGATACTTCTAGAACTAGAAATTAATGGTCAAATGCATTGCGTTTACAGTCGGGTCACATTAATATCCTAATGCGAAAGTGCTGTTATACAAACTGTGGGGCCAGCACCCGTCGAGACGATTTCATTATGCTTCCGAGTTTTTGTTCCTAAACAATGGGGGAAGTATCCCAAATGGTCTCCCAGGGGAATGGTCTCACAGTAGAATCAAATACAAAATTACAACTTTGCACGGGATATCTATATATATAAAAATGTTATGTTGGTTTGTGTACGCTTCAAAAACTCAAAAAGTTCTGCACTGATACAGCTGAAATTTTAGCATGATATATAATCCGCATCAAGGATTGTTTTTATCTATTTTTTGTGCGAATGTGCCATAGCGAAGCGTGGCAGGGTACAGCTATATATATATATATATATATACTACTAGCAGCGACTTGCGGTTTCACTCGCGTTAACTATTATTCCACAGGAACCGTAAGTCTTTACGGGATAAAAATTATCTTATGCTTTGTGCCAGGTACTATAGCATCTTAGTATTGAGGACCAGATATGCCTATTCTACGAGGAGTGAGGCAATGAGAATAGTGACTAGCGGTGGACAGTAGAAGAAGATGGAAAAGACCTAGCGGGAAAAGGCGAAGAAGACGACCTATGCAACGATGGAGTGATGACATCATAACTGCATTAGGAAAAGAGTGGATTGAATGAGCTAAAGACAGCGAAAACTAGATCAAACTGGAGGAGGCCCTAACCCAACCAGGGCTTCTTATCCAAGAAAATGTATCATGTGAAAGAGATCCGCCAAGCAGTAGTGTGCAAACGTTACTGTGTTCCGGTTTGAATGGCACTATTTCCAGCGAAATTTCTGGGCACGTGAGACTTTAGAGTCGATGCCTCAGGGTGACGAGCGCAGTGCAGTGCCGCGCAAGATTATGCAATATAAAGTTTTGGGTGGCACTGTCACTGTTATGAACAGGCGTAGTGCTTACCATCAGGTGAACGACATGCTCGTCTCGTCACTCAGTCAAATACGAGAAAGATGAAAAAGTTTACAACGATATAATATAGTCTGTGCAAATATTTTAAGTGAAAATTCCTATATTATTAATACATGTCGTAATACTTAGGCGATGGGAAATAAAAATCTTTGGTAATATTTTTATACGAGGAATTTTTTTAAGCAAATATTTCCTCGTTTAGTCGACGCCGCTGATGATAAGAGGGCTGGCTCATTTCTCGCACAGAGAATAGCTATTGCTATTCATCGTGGAAATGCAGCCAGTGTTCTTGGCACCATGCCTCATGGACACCCTCTTTTGTTAGATGTTTAAGTTTTTAGTTTGAGTTATTTTCCTTTTATTTATTTTATTATTTAAGTTCTGTCAATAAATATATTCCCATTTTTATTACAATTATATCACTGCTGTTCGTACACTGTGACCGCAATAGAAACACCGCGGCATCGCAGAGAAAACCCTCTGAAAAAGCTCTCGGATATTTAGTAGTTTTATAAATAGTTAAACGGCAAAGTAAAAATGCAAAATGAAACTGTATTATTTATTCAGGTGGAAAAACTGCATTAGAATGGTGAAATGGTTTGTTGTCGCTTATTCTTTTAGCAGATTTAAATGTGGAACTCCTTTTAGTGATTACTTGAAATACTTACTTTTTTTTTTAATTGTACGATTGTAATAATTAGAGAAGCCTAGTGTGAGAACGTCCGCATTCAAATCAGAAGGTCGTGAGTTCAAATCCCAATGCAGGCACGTACCAATGTGTTTCTGTAAAACATATGTACGTAATTATCACTCGCTTTTCGGTGAAGGAAAACATCGTGAGGAAACCCACTTACCTAACCGAGAATTATTTCGGAGGTAGGTAGGTGATCCACCAATCCGGATCTGGCCCCCGTGGTGGATTATGGCCTAACCCTCCTCACGAAAGTGAGGGGAGACCCGTGCTCAGCAGTGGGACGTTATGGGTTGATGATGATGATGAATAATTAGACTTTTTTATCCCTCCTACATTTTCTTTTAACGACAGGCTGAACTAAGAAATGTTATACAAAATTATTAGTTACTCTTTTGTTTCCAGACAATTATCTCGTTTTTCAGACTGTCACCTTCGCAGTATAAATGTTACCCCCCTAGAACAAACTCAATAGGTATATTTGAAAAGGACCCCAATAGAAAGTTGTTTAAAGTAAAACAACGTTTCCAATTACGTTCACACGGCAAACACAAATATTAATTCAAAACAATACAAGTTTTAACGAACGCCCCATTTCAGAAATGTAATTTCTGATACAACCAAACGGGAGACTTAAAAAGGTTAACAAACTTTCCTTCGACACTGTACTGCGATTTAAAATGAACGGGTAATCATTTACCCTTCATTTAACATAGCTAAATATTATAAATGCGAAAGTTTGTGTGTCTGTGTTTGTTCTCTCTTCACGCCCCGACGGCTGAACTTATTTTGATATAATAAAATTTATTATACAGATACTTTAGGTCCAGGAATAGAACATAGGATACTTTCAACCCGTGAAAATTAACGATTGTTGTGGGTAAACCGTGGGGCGCAGCTAGTTACAAATATGACCAAAATATCAATTAAATGCATAGTTAGATTAAATCTAGAGATGTAATAGATATCCGTATGCATATCCGACAATTCGGTAAAAAAATATTTTGATATCCACTTCCATGCTCGAAATAAGTTTTGGATAGCTTCACCGAAAAAGAATGTTTGCCATGTGGCTTAATGCGTGTCTCTTTCTCGAAAAACTATTCATTGAACAACATTTAACTTTGAAAAACTTTTTAGCACGTGTGTTTGCAATAAATAAATAGTTTAAAAAAAAATACATGAAGACACAGCTAAAACAAATCCGTAGAAGTTTTTTCTATGATGATACCTTCATCTAAAAAGTGTAGTCTTAACATTTTAAATTCGAGTGTGAGTTTGTTTGTATGTTACGCTTTCACACTAATTTAAAAAAAATATTACAGCAATGGAAAGATAAATTACCAGCGAGTAACATAGACTATATTTTATATCCGTATTCTAACGCGAACGGGATATGCGCGGGTGAAACCGCGGGGCGCAACTAGTAATATATAGTTGGTTTAGCGAAAATTGCCACGCCACCTTTATAGCAGCTTCACCGACCTAGCGACTTCAAGAGCTTCATAAGACCCATCTCATCTCTCAGCCGACATCACCCTTTACGTTTCCAAACTGTATTGTCCTTTGAAAGAGCTAAAATCCAATCAAAAGGTAGACCAAAGCCCAAGAGAACAGATGGGGAAAGGACGTTAGTAACAATTTATTCTCGATTCTTTAGGTACAAATGGTGACAGGGGAGGTTTGAGGAAAATCAGAGTAATATTATTATTGTTTCTATAAATATTATATGGCAATATGAAATGATAACTTATGGCGAAAGAATCTCTATTTCCTTTCCTCGACCGTTTCTAGAAAATACAATTTTTGGGAGCAGTCGAGGCACGGTAAGCTAAATCCTAGGCTCTGAAATGCTAAAAATATTGGATTTCGATATACAGAGCCGTATGTACAGAGCTGGGTTAACTGAAATAGGTAACCCTATAGATGTCACTTGGTCCTCGAACCTTAGACCTTGGTAAAAACGGTTAATGTATAATAGAATATTATATTCAAAGAAATTTATTTTGAATCTCTCATTTTAAAAAATCCTCGGCTTCTTACATTACAATTTAGTGTCGAGATGAAATAGCCGTTCATCTGATAGTAAGCGCCTGTCTGTAGCATGAGACGCAAGACGCGACAGAGCTTTGGTTATAAAATCTTAGAAAGCATTGTACTGCAGTTTTGAGCCTGGGAAATTGTTTTTCAAGAATTCACTTTTTAATTTAACTAAAGTCCGAATATTCTTAATGATTACCATTCAGAATTTCTTACTTATAATTTCTTACATTTTATCCGATTATATTACAATTTACATTTTATCAAATTATATTACAAGTTTTTAAATTTAAAGTTTTCTCGATTTACGTTGCCTCTATATGACTTAGTCCAGCCCTGGCTCTGTAATAATTCCTGTTACGGTTTGCTAGCGTTCAATCTACGGCGGAGGCGCCAGATCAAAGGCTTAGATATTACGGCAATGAAGATGACATTACAATGTCTTTAAGGTAATGGTGAATTCCGGGGTAAGGTAGAGGATTAAGGTAACTATTAACGTACCACGACAGGAATATTGAGATCGCAACGTTAATTTCTATGTAGATGTTTAATATTAATGTCGGTAAGTCACTTCTATTTCTACATGGTTGCGAAATGGGGCTCGAGAGTCCCATCTAAGTTTAGCGTATTATTGGTTTTTTATCTTTGATCTTTGACCCGGGCCTCCGTGGTGGATAATGGCCTAATTCTCCTTATGAAAGTTGAGTGAAACCCCGGCTCAGCATTGGGTCAAATTATAAGGGTTGTACTGATGATTATGACAAAATATTTGACTGTAACGTCATAAAAAAGGTAACTTTACTATCTGCATCTGTCTTAATTTATTACTGTCATAATATGTATGTTTGACTCAGCTCCATAACGGCTTAACTGGTTTTGACACAATTTAGTAAATCGTCTCATTGTATGAGATGTTACCAAACACAACATTAATGTTTACGAGGGTGAATCAAAAAATTCTTGGAATCAATATTAAAAAATGCAAAGATTTAAATAATAATATTTTATTTTTCTACATAATCTCCCTCCAATGCAATGCATTTAGAATAACGCGTTTCTAACTTCCTTATTCCTTGTGAAAAAAAATTATTTTCTTGACTCTCGAAAAAGTCCTCTACGGCAGCTATAACCGCGTCATTATCGTGAAATTTTGTTCCACGAATTTCCTCTTTTAATTTTGGAAATAAGTGAAAATCACTTGGGGCTAAGTCCGGAGAATATGGTGGGTGGTCAAGGAGATTGAAGCCAGCACAGCGGATTGCGTTGAGCGCAACTTCCGATCGATGAGCAGGAGCGTTATCTTGAAGGAACAACACGCCCAACGACAGTTTTCCACGACGTTTTTTCTTTAATCGCTTCACGCACTTTCGGGATTAAATTTGCATAATACGGTCCAGTAATCGTCTGGCCTTTTGGCATGTAATCAATAAAAAGGATTCCTTCACTATCCCAGAACACAGAGGCCATAACTTTGCCAGCGGTAGGAGCAACTCGAAATTTCTTAATGGATGGAGAGGATGGTCGTTTCCAAGACATGCTTTGTCTTTTAGTTTCAGGATCAAAATGGTGGACCCACGTTTTATCCATGGTGACAAGACGACGGCAAAAATTATCCGAATCACGCTGGAACATTTCGAGATTACGCTTGGAAATTTCCAAACGACGCTTTTTGTTTTCGTCGGTTAACATTCGTGGCACCCATCTTGCAGACACTTTTTTGAACCCCAGTGAATCAATTAAAATGGATTGAACGCTACCAAAAGATATCTTTAGGATCTCAGCTATATGTTTTATAGTCATTCTTCTGTCATCCAAAACCAGATTCTCAACCTTTTTGACATTTTCTTCTGTAACGGAGGTTGAAGGCCGCCCAGAACGCGGGTCATCTTTACAGCTTGATCTACCTCTTTTAAATTCAGCCACCCAGTACGCAACCGTAGAATAGGGTACAGCATCACCCCCTAATGTCTGCTGAATGTCCAAAAAAATTTCCTTCGTAGACATTTTTTTCAAACTGAGATATTTTATCACCGCACGTAACTCACTTTTATCCATAATTTTGACTTTTTAGCAACTCGTTGCACAAAAAAATTTATTACATGCGAACGAACTGACAAAAACAAGTGACAGTCTGCATAAATATAGTGTGATAGACACTCTTTAATTTGAATATCGAACTTGATCCAAAAAGGTTTCATATATATGCACTTCTAAGAACTTTTTGATTCACCCTCGTACAATGTAGTTAAAGAGGCCGCAGCCGGAGGTGCAAAGAAACACCAAATGCGCTTAAAAACTAGGTTTATTAAAGTTAAAATATTACATGGCTAAATCCTAAGTTAAAAGTGTGTACGTTCGGTCCGATGTTAGGAGCCGAAGTCACCTAAAATTACGTGCTATATACTAATGTATGACATAGGACACTTTTGCTGCGTCTGCGTTTCGCTGTATCGCCGCCGGTCGCACGGTGTGGTGTGGAATACGTTGTTATCATTCTGGACATCGGACGGCTACATAACAATGTAAAACAAATTTCTGGGTGGCACTGTAATTGTTATGAGCAGGCAGCGATTACCATCAGCTAAACGACAAAAAAAATATCCTATTTGGTAATTAATAGCAATGCGACAGGCATTGCTATTATTAACCAGTAAAAAGCGATTTTGAGATGTTGCTTAACATTTTCGACCTGACCCGAAAACATTAATAAGATAATAATGCATTTTGAAGGTCCCAAGAGTTGGCCAAAGAGTCGTACATCCGGCGAGGAGGAGAGGCTGCCTAATGGCGTCGGGAGGATGTCGGCTCCAGTTACCGCACACTTTGATGTGAGGATATCAACACTGGACTGTTTGGTGAGTCAAGCGTGGTGTAAGATGACGAAAATATGTGTATTTTGGCCTAACGCAGCCTTCAAACGAGGCTAGGCAGAATTATAGATTAGAACAGACGTTCACAGACAGACAGACAGACGTTGTTTTTTGTCTGTTTTATGATGTTGTTTTTTTATTTCTACAGTGTTCTTATAAAGAGTTTATCTAACTATCTATCTATTAGCATTGGCTCGTTTTTCTTTACTTTTTTGCTTTGCCAAAGTTAAGATAGTACGTTTTACTCATAGCGGGAAATTCTATTTTTAGGTTTTTTTTTTGTTTTTGACGCAATACCGTGTGACTAATTTAAATGATAATGCGATTTCACACTCTGGTTCCTTTGTATATCTTTTATTATTGTATTTAATTGTATTGGTTTCCTCTCACATAAAAGTACGGCAAAATAATTCCAATTTAAACCAAAGCGACATCTAATTTCCCATAACAAAACCATTCCCATGGGGTAACGGCACCAATACTCCACACTTCTTGTTTATTTTCGCGTAAAACCGTTTACGTGCAAAATAAAGATACGTGCCGGCCGTGTTCATTGAGTGGAGAGAATTCGATGAAGCTCAAAAAAAAACAATGTTTACCACTTCCCCGTTGGAAGGGTCGATGGAGTCGGATTGGAGTGTATAAAAAGCGGTGCTGCGAGTTATATGTTAACTGCAGGACGGCTGCGCACTGGAATAATAATAAATAGTTTTAGCTGAGTCTTTTTTGTTAATAGAAACTGAAAAAGAACACCTTCCAAAGTTTCCCTTGTTATGTGATGTTTCAATGTACTGTGCATCTGGTTTTTTTTTATATGACGATGTGAACAAGTCGTTCACGTAATGGTAAGCGCTACGCCTGTCGGTTCGTCGGTTGGTCGCGGCGTGCGGGCACAGTGCGTGTGTCGCGGGTGACCCAAGACTAAAATTAAATCAAACTAGGACAAATACGTGGGACCCAGACGGATGGAAACCCTACCTTCAAAGGACGGTTGTAGTGGAAACATCATGGATACAGGATTCACTAGACTGCAATACAGTCTAAATTCCTAAGGTTTATCAGACGTTCATAGATCATCGGCAGCACTTTACTAATATCTCTAAGAGGCTCCTGTCTCCGAACCCCTTTTTCAATAAAAACTCCAATACTGCGAATAAACTCATTTCAGTGTGTCAGCACTTTGGAACAGTTTATGTACCTTTCACCCGATCAAGCAGTTTCTGTCCCTCGATCCCTACACCTTTTTATTTAATTTGTTACTTGTCACCTTCACTGTGACTTTTCAATAAGCTTGCGTTACCTGTCAGCTGGAAATGTGTTACATGAAATTAAGTTTCACTGCTGAATCGGTAAGGTATAAGGTAGTTTGGCAGATAATGGTCGTCTATTAGTTCACGTTTGGCTATAAATCCATTTTGTATCTCATAAGGACCCATGTCAACGTGCCTATTGTAAGCGGGATTTATTATTAAACTGACAATTTGATCGGACGGTGCCCGTCCACGAGGGCTGTCCTGTAAACGTACTTTTATAAGAAATAAGATGAAATGTCCTATGTTACTGTTAAGGCTGACTGTGACGCTTTTGGAAATTGTATACTTGGAAATTATATTTATTTACGGCCGGCTGTTACTGCGACTGTGTTGGGATTTGGAGAAATATATTATAATTTATATAAGTATGTACAAAGCCCGGGAAGCTATTCAAATTTATTTATTGGAGTAAAACTTCTTTACGCACGCTTGACTTGGGGAGTAAGCTGGTGAATACGTTACGAAAAATGTGATCGTGCGAGGTGATTGAAAATTGAGAGGGAGATAAGTTAGTGAAGATAGAAAGAGAGGGAGTTACGTTTCGTATATTTTTCAATCTATCGTATTAAAATTGTTTGTTTCTTTTTTTTAATTATTTTTGGTTAAAGTTTTAATTGTACTCTATGTATTCCAGCACAGATTTCGTAGTTTTTTTTTCATATAAAAAATGCAAAAGTAGAATAGAATAGAATAGAATAAAATAGAAAACTCTTTATTGTACACCAGAAACAAGAACGAAAGTATTATAAGTAATACATTCGTTTTATGTTCTCAAATTAATTATTAAAAATTAAAATCAAGATCGGTTCAGGTTTTAATCTGAACTGATCTTGATTAAATTTGGTATAGATACAAAGCCTAGGGAACCTAGCCTAGCCTAGGGAACACTAGCCTAGGGAAAGACGTAGGAAACTTTTTATTGCAAGAAACTGAAGACCGCGCGGAGAAAATCGTGGGTAAAAGCTAATATTTAAATTACCTAAAGTGTAGATACCTTTTGTAATTAAGCTCTAAAGGCCTAACACAACATCATAAAAATACCGTAACTACGTGTAGAGACGGCAACATACAGCAAACCGCACGCCCGTTAAAAGCTTTTATGACGGTACAAGGATGTACTGAAAATATGAAAACGAGGTAAAGCAAGTAATACGTATTAGCTTCTCCTACGTTGACTAATATCCCACATAAACCGTTAATTTTGACAGGATATAAATTATCCTTTAAGTTATTCGAAGACCTAAAGTTATCTGAGTATCTGGTGGTGTCAGGTGGTGGCATCTGTTATGGGCAGGCGTAGCGCTTACCATCAGGTGAACTATAGGCTCGTTTTGTCACTCAGTCAAATAAAAAAAGAACTCTATACATAATACCTTTCATCAAAATCCATGAACAAGTGATTTTATACCAAATTTCATCAAACTGCATTTGGCTGTTTTTTTTTTGTTTTTTATTTATTGGACTGGATAACGAGACGATAAAGTCCTTCGTCTGATGGTTAGCACTACGCACGGCCATAAAAATATTAGTTGCAGCGTGTATAGAAGACAAACACACATGCAGACAAATTTTAGCATTTATAATATAAGTTGGATGCGAACTGCAGGTGGATAACACGCAAACCAATATAATTTATAATTTTGTAGGATTATTTATTAGAACGGCCTACGCCAATAACACTAATTAATTAAACAATTGTTAAAAATCAATTATAAGGTACCATGGATACGAGAAAAACAATAATCACAACATAAAAAAAACAAATCATTATCTCTTCAACTATCTAACAAAGGACCATACATGCTCTACCACCATCTCCCCTGCCAAAAGTTACCTGACCGACTGCAGTAAGCCATTTTAATCGTTCTTTTCCGCAATCACTAGTGTAATGTGTCTTCCTCGTCCCCCGCGACCCTTGTCAACACTGACAGTTTTTTTTGTTTGCAGAGCATGACACGGCTTTGGCACAATCGTCGACAAAACTCCCCAAACCTTACATTTACGATTCTATTATACGCAACATTTTTATTAATCGCGTGCGTAAAGCTAAATTAGAAGGAAGGACATATCACGCAACTATACCCTAATTGGCAACAATATCATCTAATTGATACTCTAATCCTCGCCACGGCGCTTACCATTGTTCCCTGTCGGATCTGATCTGAGGAATATTAATGAAGACACGTCAGTATTAGCGGATCCAGGGAAGGGGCTAAGGGGCTCAATCATCCATTGATATTATCCTACCATCCTAATGCTACCCCCCCCAGCCATAGGCCTAAAATAGGAAGAATGTTGGGATACCAATCCAAAATTGTAAGTGTTGAAGCTAATGTGCTTCTAGATATAGTTGTTGTGCAGTTTCTTGGAAGATTGGAGATTTTATAAATAAAAGGGCGAGAACGTAGCTTCCATGAGCGTGTAATTTTTCTAAGCCTAATACAAAGATTCTAAATTAACCAATAGGTGCGCGGGCATATGTAGCGATCGCTTATCGCGTCATGTACCGGTGCGGTGATTGGTTGCCGCTCCTATAGTACCCGATGCATCTGCGCGAACAGTAAGGTATCACCTAAAAATCCTTCATAACTAAATAAACAATCGACAGCGGAGCATTCCATTAGGTTAATTTCGAAGTCTCAAAAAAATTATGAAATCCAATGCGACGTCAGATTTTGTATACTGCCCATATAAGTACATTCGTGAATAAAACGAATTGTCTCTAACTAACAAAGTTTGATTCAAAGATTAACCATCGCTTTTCATGGGCCAGGCCCCCCTTCGAAAAAAACAATACATAAGTCCCTCGTTTGACTCAAGCCCCCCCCAAATCAAAATACTAGATCCGCCACTGCACGTCAGATATGTATCTGTGAACTCTAGATTAGGGGATCAGAAGTATTGAGTTATAGAGGTAACAGAGCGTATCGTGGGTATCAGATACGATGATAAGACTTGTAACCCTGTAAGACTTGTAACGCTAATGCGTTACAAGTCTTACAGGGATAAGAGCTTCCTGTGTTGTGATAGGATGTTATTGAAAGTTATGTAACAAGCGACGACCCTGCTCCTACCTTAATGTTTTCTGTCCAATAAAGAAATTGTTACCTGTCACGAGAAAGAGATAAACGAGAGGGAAATTGCCCTGTATTATTTTTTCATGTTATGTAAAGACATAGTAGCAGAAAGTAGTAATTCTACTTTAGTGAAGATCTACCTATTCAAACACTTGAGTAAACTTGTAAAAGTGCTATATCGTGTACACGTAGCTTTCTTATAATTGAATAGAATAGAAAACTCATGTACACTAAAAAAAAACAGTACAATGGGCATTGGGCAGTCCTATCGCTGAAAGCGATTTCTTCCAGACAACCCTTGGATTAATAAATACTTTTTACATTCAATCAAATCTCAAATAGTTAAAACATATAGGCTTTTTCTGCAAGAGTCTGTCTGGAGGAGGTGTCTCTACCACACCAGCACCAGCACCAGATATTTCCACCACGGGGGCCCTGTCTGGATTGGTGGATAACATACCTACTTCCGAAATAATTTTCGGGTATAGTATATGTTTTTACCTTCATCGAAAAGCGAGTGATAGTTAAGTAAATGTATTTTACAAGAAGGCCTTCCAATCAGAAGGTCGTGAGTTCAAATCCCAGTGCAGGCACGTACCAATGTGTTTCTTGTAAAACATATGTACGTTATTATCACTCGCGTTTCGGTGAAGGATAACATCGTGAGGAAACCCACATACCTACCCGAGAAATATTTCGGAGGTAGGTAGGTGATCCACCAATCCGGATTTGGCCCCCGTGGTGGATTATGGCCTCACCTTCCTCACGAAAGTGAGGGGAGACCTGTCCTCAGCAGTGGGACGTTATGGGTTCATGATGATGATGATGATTTTACATGAAACTCATTTGTGCGTGCCAGCACTGGGATTCAGTAATGTTGCTGCCACTGTTGTTGTATGTTGTTGCAGACACTGGGATTCAGCTGTCAACTGCCAGTAATGTTCAACCATTATTGTATAGGTACCGGTTTAAAGGGCATTGTTTCGAATGAAATCTCTAAGCATTAGCGACTATGAAACCAATGTCTTACGGTGACGAGCTCAGTGCAGTGCCGTGCAAGTTTTTGCAATGCAAAGTTCTGAGCGGTATTGTAACTGTTATGGGCAGGCTTGGCGCCTTCTATCAGGTACATGACCTGCTCGTCTCGTAACTTAGTAACATAAAAAAAGCATCGGCTAACAATAAAAAACTGTCATATTGTTTTGTTCTAGTTTTTAAGTATTCTTTGTTCTGTGGTGTTTCAATAAAGAGTTTATCTATCTACTCATATCTATCTATCTATCATATTAGAACAAAGAAACATTTGCAGTGTTGTTGACCTATATATGCCACCAACCGACCACTGCTTTTCCAGAAATGTCACTGTTTAGGACTTCCCATTAAACGTCTCCGCATAAACCCCGTACAATGTTGCCCATAAAGCTGCAATAAAGCAGTTTAGTTGGGGAGCTAATGGCAGTTTAAATTACTCATAAACCAGCGGGACGTGGCTAATTTTCTCGTGGCTTTAAGAAGCTCTATTTCAACTGTATATTTAGAATGAGAGTACCTGAAAGGTTGTAAAAAAAAGTCGAGTTTAGACATTTGAAACTAGGATAAAGGTGTTTATAATGCCGTTAAGATTTTTTATTTGATATGTAAAATTATAGGTTGGTACGATTAATTTACAACAGGATACGAAATACTCTTTATTTCTATATTTTAAAAGGCTTTATGCTAATAAAATGTTCTGTATAGTATCGGACTTAAATAAAACAAGGACTTAACTGAAATACAACAATATGGCTTTAATTCTGTTAAAGGTAACTTTAATGCCTTTGACATAATTACAGCTATGAATTTTTTCTTCATCTTGTTGAATATGATTTCACTACAAAGTAACGGCTAGTTCCATCAACTAACTTATAAATTATGATTTTTTTACCTAGGTAAAACACGATCATGTATTCTTTCCGTAGACTAGTAATAAAACCAACCAGCAACACCCAGCCTACATGCATTCCCTTGCCGCTACTTAGGAGGAATCACTCGGCTCATTTAGCGCGCTAAGCGATGTTAAGCACCACAAGGGGGGATGACTCAGCACCCCCCAATCCCCCACCACCCCTGAGGGTGCTAAGGGCGCTTGTGACAAGTCAGGGCAGGGTTAATATTGTAAGTGGGCCATGACTTAGATTTTTAAATGTTACGCTGTGTTTTGGTAGGTTTACGACTACTGCACCTTCTTCATTTTAGAAACATAAGTTTGTGGTTTTCGATAGTTGAAATAGAGGAAATAACCTTAACTTTAGAACCGATGTGTCTGGGTGACGAACGCAGTGTCGCACAAGATTTTGTAAGTGACTATAGACACTGGAGCTCTTATGGGCAAGTGTGGCGCTTACCATTACGTGAACGATTTGCTCGTCTCGTTGCTAGGGAAAATAAAAGTAATAAAAAAGGAAGTTATAAGCGTAAGGACATTATTAGACATTACGGATGAATTCTGGAAAAGCGAGCATTATGGAAAATTAATATTTCACAGTAAGTGTTAAGTGCTTTATTAGTAATTGTAGGATTTTAAATGCTCAAATAAAAGTTCTCATTAGTTACGTTCAGCTTCTGAAATAAAATCGATGATGTAAGTATAAAAAAACATAGTGAGAAGGATAATTTCGGTCGCATTGTCTAGCATAGCAATAATACGTAGAATAATGAATGAAATTTTGAAATTAGAAGTTTTCACATGTTGACTGACTTTACGCGTTGACTAAATCTGTATAAGAAAGAAAATCATTGAAAAAATATTTCTGTAAAATGATATTTTGATACTAATCTATGCGTGAATAAGACCCATTTATATCTAGTAAATATGTGTGTATCTCTATCTAAAGGCTTTAATAGACACTTTGAAAGCAAATATTAAATGGAACCAAAGACTATATGACTTTCAATTCTTCATTTGAAAGATAGCTGTCAATTAAAATAGGCAGGTGCCTCTCATGATACGTTGATAATAGCTTAAAGTTGAATTTCATTCTGTCAATTTAACCAGGCTTGTATTAAATTTGTAAAGTGGATAGATTTTTCGAAAGTGAAAATATCTGCAGTTGATAAAAGACTGTCAAATATTAGCTTCAAATCAAATGAAGATAACTAATTCGCATTAAATTGTCTCACCAGGGGGGGGGGGGGGGAAACCACGTACTTATTCTTATTCCATGCAGTTAATTTTAAGGCCTTAAATCTTCGATCATTGATAAACTTAGTTATCGAAGCCTTAAACTGAACGGCTTAGATTGGGACCACACACTCATAAATGACAAACGTGACGTGACGTCACTCAAAAATTGACTGCAGAGAATGAGAGAGAAAGAGAATGAGATGGAGCTATATAAACTCCCATAAATGCAAACAACTTGTTACGATCTCTGTGGATAAATGTCTCGAACGCTTAGCGATATTGGTGGTGACAGTTAGCAGGGCAGTTCAGTTTTAGCCCTTAAACTGGATGGATTTAACTATTCGCGGTGAGGCCCCTGATGGTAAGTGACGACGCGATCGATGGTAGAGTATCTATTCTGCGGTAGAGCATCCTTGCCTAGAATATACTTACCCATTCCTTCTCGACTTAGTCTCAAAGTTTTTTTGTGTTGTCAATAACTAACATTCACGAAACCGGCAGTTAATAAATCATTGTTGATATATAATCATCATCATTAGATCTATGATTTCATTATATATCATCATTGATATATAATCAAATCATAGATCTAATTCGTCAACAGGTGTTCCGAGAAATAGGTCCAGCAAATCTGGCACCGATTGCGATCCAACCGTATCGCGTCAGTCGTCGAGATTGGGATCCGACGGGATTGGGAGTTACTGCAAATTGGGACCTGCGGCAATATGGAGGGCCTACCCTTTGTAGATACGCGGCTGGCTGTGATCTGATGTGGATGTTAAAGAGATTGAGACTAGTGGTTGTGCGCTTTAGGGGACAAGTTGCTTTAGATTGATATATTAATAGGTTGAGAATTCAAAATGTTAAGGTGGTTCGTTTCTGTTATGTCGGGAAATATAAAATTCGAACAGTTTTTTCGTTTTTAGAGCACTAATGCTCAAAGATGTCACTGAAATAATATATAAACAGTGAAATCATCAGTTTGAAGGTTTATTGACATATTTGAGCCATACGGTGCATTAGTACTAAATATTATAACATAAAAACGAAAAAGAATGATTTACGGTTGGCGCGAAATACATCTCGTTTATATTAGTGACCCGGAGTAGCTCTAAAAATGAAAAAACTGTTTTAAAATTTACAATTTACAATTTTTATTGATACCGTTAATGAGAACCTTATCCGATTTGGCTTTAGGTTCGATTTAATAAGTCCCTGCTACTATTTCATTAACCCCAAGAAAACTTTTCTAATAAAACTTTTTCAATATGATCTAGTAGGTTTTGGAACCAGTATTATAAACCACGTTCTTCTCAATAGCATAAACAATGAATAGCCCTAAATATCTATTACAACAACAACTTTTGCCGAAAATTTGGTACTAACGCAGTTATCCAAGCAGAATCCAAGATTGGGTGCTTTGCTGGGTTGGATAATACTACCTAATGAGTAATGAGTTACGAGTTAGTTAAGGAAGGACACTTTCCAGTATAATGTTACTTTTTATCTGACTGCGCGACGCAAAGGAAGGTATTGTGTTTATCGGTCTATGTATTTGTTTTAAAATATACTCATGATTTGACCGCTACCGTGAAATATAGTTACATTTTCCTTAGGAATTGTGCTCTAGAAGTTAAAATATGTAAAAATATTTTTTATTTTTACTGTATTGGTATATTGATACATTGATTTAATTGAATAAACAATTTATTGTTTCGTTAAAAAAACAAATATGATGAAACAAAATTCCCTTATGAAAATCTCTAGCTACCGTTCAAAACGCGTCGGTTTGTTTCAATAGTCTTTATTCAGAAGGGCCATTCTCCTAAATTGCAATTTGAATGAAAACTGAACGAATCGAGACCAAATTGTAAATTGACTAAAAATGACATTTTACGATAGATTGACAGTGCCATAAGCGTTTGACGTAGCGTTGTCGATTTAAGAGAATGCCTTTGAAAATTTGTTTGGATCGGAACTTATTTTGATAATATTTAATTAATAGAATCAACTATTAGATCTCAGTCACTGACTGACTGTATATTAACTGGCTCAGCGTGGTATAGTGCGATACAATATCGCACTAAAACTTCGCTAATGACAGCGCGAGTGCAAAGTCAGTTGAGTAGTGAATTAATACACCCAAATCGGCAAAGAAGTGCTCATTAAACTGAGATTAAACGATAGTTAATCTACGAATCGTCGCGAGATCATACATACTTACGAAATAATACTAGTATTATACGGCAGTGAGATTGGCCTAGACGAGGATGGAGGTACGAGCTTGACGCCTGGTCCACATAAGCAACAGTCCTTTACTCAACAGTGGCACGTGAAGCATTTAATCCCAAGCAATGACGTAACTCTTGAAGTCACAAATCGCTTTCTAGCAGAAAGAACATTATTTAGAAGCCTCTGTTATGTGTGTTTCTTTGAACTTTGTACCAATTCTTTTTGTTTTTGTATAAGCTCCTCGCGAACAAATAGTCTCTTGGGTCACTTTGTTTGCGAATAGTTGAAAAGAAAAAGGTCCTGCTCTATAAGTAAGTACCTTTAAAAGCAATTTCCCAAATTGGTTAAAATAATGGGTGCTTCTCTCTATTTATGCTGCACCTACTTTGCTACTTTGTTTGATGATACCATGTTTGCCTAATAAGAAAAGAATGTTTCACAATAATCTGAAAAAGTCACCCTATTAGGGTGAAATGACAATGCCCAATGCCAAAATGGTCTAGTATGAGTCGTTACTTTTCTAGTAAGTATCTCATTTCACTAAGGGCCAATCGTTTGATCCTCAGTCTAACTAAGTAATAGTAACGAGGCGAGCTAGTCCTTCACATGATGGTAAGCGCTACGCCTGTCTATAACAGTTACTGTGCAACCCAGATCTTTCAATGGCATAATCTTGTGCAGCACTGCACTGCGCTCGTCACTCTAAAAAGTTAGTTCTAATGTCTCTATGCCTAGTCATTTTGCTGGAAACAGTGCCCTTCAAACCGTAATACGTTCGCTTGTATTGCTTGGCGGATGAATATCTGCCAAAGGTGTGTCAAGCTGTGTGAATAAAAACTAAAGATTCTCTTCATATATTTAGACTAATACTTGTTTTATCTATGGATAAAACAATAATAAACTACTATAAATCAATAAAACTATCGCAAAGGTCATCTAAAACCAGACATCTCCCTCCGGGAGCTCATCCAGAGTTATCCAAGTTTATGGCCGGCGATTCTCTAGGATTTCTCGGTTCACAGGGCTCCGGTATTCTCAGAGCGTCACTTTAGGACTCTGGGCGCCTACGTTTCAAGTACTTCAACACTTTGTAATGGAACCCTTTCAATAACTTTAAAGAGTCGTAGTCCTTGCCTAGTAGTAGCATGTTTCTGGCATGTTTTAAGACGAAAATTCTGAGATCTTTGGAGCGTCTTAAGACAAATTTTATGAGATACAGCTGCGTAAATGCAAATTTGCGTCTACGTTTAAAACAAGACTTTCGAGTTGTCGTTCAATAGCGTGAAACAGATTGTCTGGCGATGACACAAAATTATTACTTATATTAAAGTTATCTGTGTTTAATTCCAGAATATCTTATTATATCTTTAAGTTAGCTGGAACTTGGGAGCCTTTGAGTTGGACTTCTAAAAAATAAGCGGAAAAATGTTTTAAATAGGAATTATGTCTTAAATCTTAAGTATTTAGGATTAGAGAATACTTCTTTTTTACTTCATTATCATAATCAACCCATATCGTCCTACTGTTGCGTGCGAGTATACCCTCACTTTCGTGAGGAGGATTAGGCCATAATCAACCACAGGGGCCGGTCCGGATTGGTGGAAAACATACCTACCTTTCAAAAAAATCTCGGGTAGGTGGATTTCCTCATGATGTTTTCCTTCACCGAAAAGCGAGTGATAATTACATACATAATTACGCTTTACAGAAACACATTGGTACGTGCCCGCACTTTACTGCTGTTTGCTTACTTTCTCTTTATTATAATAGATACGGATAGATTCATGTTCTGAAAGCAAACGTTATCAAGCGTCAGTCAGGGTAACCGTTCAAGAAATTCCGCGAGCATATTTCGTATCACTGATTTTTGAAGCAGAAAATTGGCCAGAATCACTACGGAAACCGACGACCGACGATGGCAAAAGAGGAAATTTATGGCAGGAATCTATTTCTCAATCCAGAGATTCGTCATACGTCCGTGAGACGAGCAAAGACTTGACGATTTATGACACTAATCAGCAGAAATATCGATCAAAGCCTGCGGAGCAGGGTACACGCTGATCAAGCGACGTTTGCGTCAAAATCAGAAGTGAAGCGGCGTAAATTATTTAGGATCAAAGGTCAAGTCATGAAGATTAATTTTGGTTGAAGTGATTAACGTCGTGGGTTACGAAAGGTTGCGCCGGATTTGAGTTTGCCTCCTTGATTTTGCTGTGTTAAAATCTAAGGCAATTTTTACTCAGTTTTATTTTTAAAATGTTCATAATGTATTTATCAGATATTCATATAAAAACTTCAAATCATTCACAATACATAGTAATTATAAATCTTTTTTTTTTTAATACAAGTACAACCACAGAATTAATGACCTATTGTTCATTCAGTAATTTTTAAAGAGATCATACACGGATAGATAGATAGATAAACTCTTTATTGAAACACCACAGAACAAAGAAAACTTAAAACTAGAACAAAACAAATTGATTGAACGGATTGTTATGAAAATATTTTTTTGCCAATAATTTTACATAAAAACACAATGAAATTCAATAAAACCATAATTAAATCTGATTATCAGATATTATATTTGAATCACAGCTGAATTGTGGCACGATTGTTCACGTGAACATAAATATACGTACAACACTGGTAACGTAGTGAAGTGGTCACGTAGTGTGGAGGTCGCTCACGTACGATTGAGCTACAGACCTCATGTTTCGTGGGTAGAAAATAGATACAATATTTGATATCATTTTGCGAGAATACCATGATCGGTATACGATATTTCGATACTTGTTTATGTGAATAAATGACGCGTACAATATTCGGCACGCAATTTTCTCTCATTCACCTTCTATCTCCATGATGATCTGTCCATTCTCTTCTAGACATCCTCTACACAATTATTCTAGCGTTTCCTGTGTCGTCATCTTGTCACGTTAACAAGTATGATGTATAATTGAGAGAGAAAGCATGATAACGTTCAGACTACATCCCGTGTCTTTATGTTTTTTCGTATCATAAGCAATAGCTGTTTTCTTTATTTCACTGAGTGGCGAGACGAGCAACTCGTCTTAGTTTCCCGATAACTGTAATTTGAGTATTCGGGTCAAGGAATGTATAATAAATTATGTATTAATTAATCAAATAATAATAGATATCTTCTAGGTAAGTACACACTATCGGCAACTGCGTCATTGCTAATCGTGTGAGACCGCAGGGACATGCTACCATATCACTTCGCCTAAAAACCGACCGAAAAAAGAAGAGCAAATAATCGGTGACATGAGAAAATTTAATTATTGGTAACAATAAACAAAGCAATCAAACAACCAATACAAAACGAAATATATATTTTTCCCAAATTAATAATTTGTGTCGGGTATTTTCATCCAATTTCAGATAATTAATTCATTAAATTACATCCAAATAAAACTTATCCAACGTTAGGCAATGTCATGAAAGTGCTGACTTTGCGAACTGCGGAATTTTTAGATAAGTTTGTAGAATTAGGTATTATTATACATTTACCTACGATATACTTTCCATTACTACCAAGTTTCTAAATTAGATAATATTCATTACGATCCAAGCCTAAACACACCCGAAAAGGGCATTTCAAAACTCTGATAAAGTTTTAAGATAATTTCAAAAAGAAAAAGGTGGGCGAGATATTCAAGAAGCAAAATAGACAAACAATCTAAAAGCTCCTCTGTAAATCATTTAAAACTTCTATGGTAATTTTCTTGGAAATTTCCATTCTCTTGGATTCCAAAAATACTTAAAATGAAAAGGGTAAGCTTAGTTTTAAATCGTTGAGATTGAGACAGCAATCGTAAAAGAATTCATACAATTAAGTCAATGGAAACACTATTGAATAGTCATGCTAAAAGTCTCATAACTGTTTTAGTAGGTACATAACATAGGTGCGTAATTTTTTCAACGTATGTATCTGCTTACGTCAACAAAGTTAAGGTGGTGAAGGCCGTGATATAACAGATTATTCCGGAAATCCCCCTAGGCCGTCCCTTTAGAGGGGGATTTCCGGTACACCCTCTCTTACGTACCCATCGAAGCTTGAAATCGCTGCGACGTCATGCAACAAAATGGTCACCCATCCATTTGAGTCCCGCTGGGGACGCTGCTTAACATTGTTGGTCGTTTACGGTAGTTTAGTCAAACTGTTGTATAACAAATGGTTCATCGAAAAAGGTAATTTCCGAATGACCTTCCGCTCCGTTAACAGTAGCCATGGGAACTATGTATTATGTCATTTATCCTCCTTTGTTCTCACATAATTTTTCATTAAACTAACTTCTTTTTTATGAAACAGAGTTATGAGACGACCCATTCGGTCACCTGTTGATAAGCGCCACTTTTCCATAACAGTTGCAGTGCCACCCAGCACTAACAAATGTATTTCAAAATCATGCTCACCTCTGCACTGCGCTCGTTATCTTGAGACATTATTAATTTCGCTAAATACATTCTATTTTACAACCCGAAACACTCTAGGTCATGTTTGCACACTACCGCATAGCGGATGAATATCTAGTAAAGTTACAAGTAAAGGTCACTACCTGAGTAAGGTGGTACTGACACTTTCAGAAGAGCTCTGCAAAAAAACTTCAGACCTAGTTTTGGAGTTTTCCTTCCCCTAAAAGAGTTACGGACCAGCACTCACGAACCCATTTCTCGGAAAAAAACTAACTGAGAGTACTAGCATTCGACCATAAAATAGGCTTTACAAACTTTGAACGATTTATGCCTAGTTCCATAAATTACCTACCTTCAAGTTCGAAGAAACTTAGAGAAGGCGCTTTCCTAAACTAGATTTACCTGAAACAAAACAAAGCAATATAATATAAGGACCGGAATAAATAACACGAGATTTACTAGGTATTTACTTAATTGCCTGTTCGCGAGAATCATTAGTAATTAACCAGAATAACAGGTAATTTAAGCGGGGAAAGTTAATTCAAGGTGAAAATTAAGCTTTGTTTATTGCCTGAGAGGAGATAAAAGCATCTGATGTTTGTGTAGATGTACATGGTGACGCTGAATACTGAAAACGTAACTAAATATCAAAGTACACATATAACATTTCAAAGCTGCAAATTGCTCCAATTCTGGGTGTTTGTGGAACTCTTAAATTCCGTCCCATGTTCTTCTGATTATTATTCCCATGATTAATACTGTGTCCCATGATTATTACTGAGTTTGTAATCATAGAAGGTAAGGTTATGTAGGCCATACACCATGCTGCCTATCGTCCAATTGGCCTGACGCTGCCGATTGGATGAAGTAGAACTGTCCGTGTGTGGGCGTGAATTGGCGTGACATTTATACTTGTGTGGTGTATACAAACTGCAGATTGGATCAAGCCTGCAGCATCATGCCTATTGGACGATACGCAGTATGGTGTATGGCCTACATTAGATATGTACATGTGAAAGTAGGCTTCAATAAAATTAAGTGTAAATTACGCAGATAGTATATTTTGCCAAATTTCAAAATAAGCTAATGATATTAAATAATCTATTCGTTTTAATACGATTTTACTGCGCTATTACGGATTGTCATTCTTTAAAAAGTTTTCTTTTTATTATAACGAGTAAATTGAAAGAGGCTTTTATCTCAGGGAAGAGTGAATTTTTATCCCGCCTGAAATTTAGGATACGGTTCGTTTGACTGGAGCCGCGGATACTTCGGGGTGCTGGGTGATAACTTCGTGGTTGGCGACGGTGGCGCAACCATTGCGAGGTGTGGGGATGTGACTTCGATTCCACGCAATGTGAAAAAACAGCTTCTTAAAAATTTATCTAGCTGAGGCTTTTTGTTTTTGTTTAATTTTAGTTTAATTACTACTTTAATTTGGCAATTAAAGGTGACCCTTTATACCATAATTATTGTTATGATACGTGTTAGCTTCTACTGCAATATGACTTGCATTGTATTTCTATTGTTAACCGTAACATTGTATCTTGTTGTTAACCGTGAGGACCTCGAAATGGCACTCTGTTTCTATAAAATTGTCTATTAGCAAGTTATGGAGGCCGCAGCCGGAGGGTGCAAAGAAACCCCTAATGTTCTTAAGCTAGGTTTATTCAAGTTAAAAATTACATATCTAAATCTTAAGCTAAAAGTGTGTACATTCGATCCGATGTTAGGAGCCGAAGTCACTTAAAATTACGGGCATTACAGATTACAGTTCTGCTGCGTCTGCGTTTTGCTCTATCGGCCTATCACGGCCGGTCGCACAGTGTGTTGTGGAATGAGTTGTCATCATTCTGGTCATCGGACGGCTACATAACAAGCATAAGTTCTGCTCTTGATCTTCCAAATCCTTACTTCCTTACTTATATTATAAATGCGAAAGTAACTCTGTCTGTTGCTCTTTCACGCCTGAACTACTGAACCGATTGAAATGAAATTTGGTACAGAAATAGTCTAGAGCCTAGGAAAGGACACAGGCTACTTTTTATCGCAAAAAATGCATTGTAAGGGTTTGAAATAGGGGATGAAAGTTTGTATGGAAGTATCGTTATTTTTGAAGCTAGAAGCTTGAAATTTATTTTTTAGGCTTTTGATTAGATATAAATAAATTTGGCATTCAAAGCTTGTAAAACTTTACCCTTGAGGGGTAAAATAAATATAAGGGTTGAAAGTATGTATAGGAATATGTAAAGTTTCGGCTTAACCACTGCACCGATTTAAAAAAATATTTCTCTTATGGAAAGCTACATTGACAGCGAGTAACATGGGCTATATTTTATCCCCATATTCCTGCGGGAACAGGAACTACGCGGGTGAAACCGCGGGGCACAGCTAGTGTAAAAATAAATTAATAAATACTTAATGCCTACCTTAGAATTATTGTCACAAATGAATAAAACTTTGACTATCATGACACCACGTGGCACCGGTAGAAAATGATTGGTCTTTATTACACGAATGCGCCCGGAGGAGTGTATGTATAATGTATTTGTCTTTGACACGCTCTGTAGCCCTTACGACCTAATATATTTTTTAAAGTATCGTCTTACCTATTATATGATTGCGCTACAACGCTACTACTACAGTCATACTACCTAGGATACTACTATCTTACTTATAAAACACTAGCTGCGCCCGGTGGCTTTATCTGCGCTGACTATAATGTACTGACTATAAGCTGCGAATGTAATTACGTTGTTTTGTTGTGTCTTGTGTTGTGTCTGTTGATATCTGTTTAAACCGACCTGGTTTGCTGTTGTTGTTGTTGTTGCCCGAGCTCTGGCTGAAGAGAGAGGCGCCGGTGAGCCGGGCGCGGCGGAGGATCCACCACATCTTGTCAATAATTACAGCCAAACCTTTACTGGAGACTCAATTAGTCAACTCAGACCGAGTTGGTTCCGAGTAACTTGTAACTTCTTGAGTCAACTTCAAATTTCAATTTCGGAACGCTCACAAGGAGTTCCTAAGTGATTCCCGGCGTTTAGCTGTGAAGAGGTGACATACGATTTGTTTTACGAGCGCAAATCCTGAAGTTTTTTAATTTTCAGTGATGTACGAAGTCGATCGCGTGTTGCGGGAGGTATCGTAGGAGATACGTCCTCACGGGCGGCGGTGACTTGTGTACTGAGCGGCGTTCTCGGCACATCAAGACCTGCGCATTAGGGATGTTAAGGAAATCAGTGAACAGGTGAATTTGTCTAGTACTTAAGCAGTAAAACACTGAATTTTACGCTTAACGGATTGTTAACAGATGGTTAAGATGTACTTTTATATCGTTTAGATGATAAGAGTTTTGTCTAGTACTTGCTTAAGCAGTAAAAACTGGAGTAAAACACTAACTTTGACACTTAAAGAATTGTTAACAGATGATTGAGAGGTGTTCTTAATTTTTTGAAGTGATAAGGTTATGAAGAATGGTTACTTTTTTAATTGGTTCTTGAAGGAATTAATATTTATCAGTTAGGTTTTTCTAATTTCAGTGGCAATTTGGCCAATGTTTATTTCTATTCATAGTCATAATTTTTTTTTAAATATGTGGCCAACAAGCATGCGGCCCACCCGATGATAGGTAGTCACCGCTGCCTATGGATATATGCAACGCCAAGGGCATTGCCGGTGCGTTTCCTACCTTTATTAGTAAGAACTCTTTTTTGTTAACGTTGTTACGATTTTGCAATTCTCTCCAGTCAATTGCAAAGCATTTTGATATCGTCGCATGAGTGCACATAATTATTATCAACATATTTTCATTGTGTCAGGTACCAGGCCGATGAAAATTCAATGACTCTTATCGAGAGTTACCCTTTACACTGTCACCGAGTCCGTCCGAGGCCTATCTAAATGTTGAACTAATGTGTCACCCATCTATCGCCAACGAAGCTTAATTAATGTAAATCTGGAACGTGGTCAACGCATAACTTAAATGAAAATTCATATTGGAATTTCCCAAAAATAGATTTTGCATTTGAAACAAAGCATTTTTGCTGAAGATAATTAATTTTAATTATTTAATGCAAGTTTTAAATAGAAGCACATAGTTAAATGAAAATCCTCAAACTGAAAGCCTTTATTTTTCATCGCGAGCTTTATAATACAGCGAAGGCAAACATTTTCATATTTTTAGGAGCGTTCTATCTAAAAACCATTTGAGATATTTTTAGTTCGCATTTCGTATGATCCTATGCTAATATTGTCGTAAAAATGGAAAATAACCTGTGTAATGGTAACCTTGTCTGATGTGAAAGCGTCGATAAACACCTGAAAAGAGATAGGTTAGACTTTCATGTTACTGAACTCGGGTATGATCAGGCGTCCCAAAAACGGGTGGTGCGTGGCGTCAGCACTTTTTATCCGTTCTCAAGTTCTAGACACATGGCGTCGGGAACGTATCTTTCGAATTGATCATAGCTTGTTGGAGATCAGTAAGTCCATTCTGTAGAAACGTGACTTTGCGTAACTTTTTGTAATCCACTTGAGTAATAGAATTTGGAGGTTCTAAACGGCTCACTGTCGTAAACACGGCCAGTCGCTAGTAACCTTTGACGGGCGTTCGATAGAGTATTTGATGAAAGTTTGTTTTTGTCCTAAGCTCTTTGATCCTTTCTAATTCATCGGGATAATAAACATTTATCCCTATTGAACGTGGCTATATTGGTCATTCCACAGTATTATTACGGGATCAAAAGTATTCTATGTGTTAATTCAGTTATAAACTATCTGTGTCCCAAATTTCATCCAAATCCGTTTAGTGGTTTTATCGTGAAAAAGTTGACGGTGATGACCATGAAGCTGTTCTGCAGATGGTTTTACGGCTGTTTTTAGATTATCTCATTTGGATGGGTTTCGGCTTCACTGTTCCGCATATTTACGTTTATACGTACCTATAATAATAAATGTATTTGTTTTGACCGAGACATACAACGTGAATTAACGTAATTCTAGCGAAGCTCATCAATCTTCCCCCGCTAACGTGGAACGTAACAGTATTACGTTGTTTACTCCTAACCCAATTTCCATACTGTCACGCTCTTGCGCTTTTCTTAAGGGATTATTTTGAAATCACACGAGAGTTGAAGCTTTCGTTTTAATCGATATTCAATCGACCCAGATTTTGTTATATTCGATCGCGTGGAAGATGATCATATTTTTCAGAAAACTGGGTCTTAAAATTATTATATTTATGATCCAATTTATGAGTGTGTGTATGTGCGCTTGTGTGAATGCGTGTTTTTTTTTAATAATCTGTGGAAGTTCTTTGTGACAAAGAGTTTCCATAAATGTATTCTAAATAGCTGCGCTCTGCAGTATGACCCGCGTAAATCCAATGTCATTTTGTCAGTTTATTAAAAAATTACGTATAAAAAAACATGATCAATTTATAACAAATCTTCCAATTTTCCGCGCAACTTTCCTAATTTTTTCGAAATCAGTCCATCAGTTCACGCTTGATGCCGTGACCGAGGGAAATAGGGATTAACTTATATATATGTAGTTATATATATATTCATGACCGTCTTGAAAAAAACGGTATATTTGGCACATGAAACTTGAGATTTCTGCCCCAAACTCACCCCCAGGGTGGCATCGAGGGCGCGGGCTAATAAGGGCAGGACTAATATACAGCCTGGTTTATTGCCGCGTAGCTTGCTACCAATTGGAAGGGTAATGGATATTTTGAGAAGTAGCAAGAATGCTGCAGGGAATGGAAATCGGATTTTTGAAGGAATTCTTAATTACGTTCCCTCTGCTTTGACTTAATGAAATAGTATGGGCGATAATCTACTTGACCTAGTGCAAAGTGTGTGCAGTGCAGTGAAGATAATACGAAAGTAAGCGTTTTTTAAATAGTTATTTATGTGCTCACACTCGGGTTAAGGCCGAAACTACACGGGCAGTTCACCCGCCGTACACAATATTCATATTAAATTATATCTAGTACGGTTTCTTGCGGCGGCAGAACCGCCCGTGTAGTTGGGGCCTAAGAATATAATCTTAAGAAATCAAATGAAAATCAACAACGTTACGTTTTCCCTTTTCCACTAAACAAAAAGAAGTAATTCTTGATGACGTTCGAATTGCTCTTTCCTTTGCCGATTGGTGAACCGAAAAAGGTTAACATCATTTATTTCGCTGAAACCTTAAATGAAGATGCAATTACAAAACAATATGATATGTTAGATGTGTGCAAACATTACTGTGTTCCGGTTTGAAGAGCAATGTTTCCAGCGAAATTACTAGGCATATGAGAGTTTAGAGCCGATGTGTCATGCTGACGAGCGTAGTGCAGTGCCGCACAGGATTGTGCAATGCAGTGTTCTGGGTGGTGCTGTGTCTGTGTGACGACATGAGCAAGTTTTTCACCTGATGGTAAGCGCTACGCCTGCCCATAATCTGTTATGCTCATGTCGTCACACAGTTAAATAAAAAAAAATTTACAACTCCTAACTCATAGCTGACAGTTCCAACTATAAAATCCTTATTTACAAGCAACTATCTCCAAGAACTGTCCACTTACCAAATGTTAGACATATGTACCCATTAATGTCGCACACAATTTAAGGTAGTGTCGCTAGATCACTTCTATGTCTCGCCCTAGGGGCTGGACACACCGACACTGCAGTAAATGTCGCGACACTTCTTTATAGCACTCAGGTGTTTTGGGAGACACAAATTGGTTTTAGTCGTTGGTAGATAAGTGCCTTTATATAAGTAAGTTTACCAGTAAATTTCAACAAGGATCTTGCTAAAGATTTTCCCTTATAAGTACTTTATTCAACATACTTTTAAAAGGCATTTTTAAAAGTTTAGTCGCAAAAGTTTTAGACTTTGAAAATAAATATTCTTTATTAGTTTTGAGAAGCAGAGTATCGTAAAAAATACTGAAAATGGTGTTAGAATTCTCATAAGTTAGCAGTGCACCTGGTTTCGCCCGCGTTAACAATTATTCCACAGGAACCGCAAATATTTTCCTGTATAAAAAGTATCCTAGATTCTATTCCAAGACCTAAAGTATGTATATACAAAATTTCATCAAAATCTGAACAAATACACACACAAAACACACATTATATACACAAAATTTCACATTTACAATATTAGTGAGGTTATACGTGTTAGGCTGGGACATTTTTAAGTAAATCTGATTAGTTTTTGGCCCGACTTCTATGAAGCCGCAAATTTTTTTTCGTTAGAATATTGACATATGCTTGGCAACAGCACACGCTATACCCATATTTTACTATGAATTCTACTAAAGAAGAACATCCTCAGTCAGAGTATATCTAGTATATACATTCATTGAGGTAGAAAATCCAGTTCCTTTGAAGATTGCTTCATATAAACCAACGACGAATGTTCGGGTGAGCGAGTGTGGAATGGGCCATTTTTTTATGAATTCGTTCGCCTTTTCCCCTTCTCTTGCCTGCCTGTCCCCGTTTTCCCCTTTAGTGAAGGGGACGCTGCCATTTTCTTTGTTCTTTGTTAATGCTTTTGTTCTGTTTGAAATATTGTTTTTTAAAGATTTGTTTGCTTGCTTGTTACGTAGCCGTCCGATGTCCAGAATGATGACACCGCATTCCACACCACACTGCGCGACCGGCGGCGATACAGCGAAATGCAGACGCAGCAGAACTGTCCCATGTCTCTATATACTGTAATTCCCGTAATTTTAGGTGACTTCGGCTCCTAACTTCGGACCGAACGTACACACTTTTAGCTTAGGATTTAGATATGTTGTATTTTAATTATAATAAACCTAGTTTAAGAACATTTGGGGTTTCTTTGCACCCTCCGGCTGCGGCCTCTATAACTTGCTTAATCATTTATTTATTATTTTCGCTGGTTTCTTTGATTAGGTTAAAGTATACAGAATGTGTTTCAGTAAGTAGGTACCTGGTAGGTAAAACATGATCGATCTTTTTTTTTTCATTCGATGCAGTAACAAGCTGACGACCTGTCTGATGGTAAACGGTTGCCGGCGCCTATGGGACACCTGGAACACTTGGGGCCTTCGGCCTACTCTCTAGTGCTCTTTTCAGCCCTTCTCTTGAAGAGATCTATATTAGACTTCTGCGGAATTCATAAAATGATTATACATCCTTCATACAGCTAAAATGTATTTTTTTTTTTTAAGCGCCAAAATGAGATATTTTTTTTTAAATTATTTTTGTACAACGTTTCGTAAGTAATAGTATTTATTCTGAATACAGGGGTTAATGTACTTACTAATAGGAATAGAAACATTCAGAAATCCTCGTCGAAATCTTAAAAATTTGTATATGACAAAGAATCTAATAAGAATTAATTGAATTTTGGATATTAATTTAGTTTAGTTAAACCGTTTATTAGGAGGATAAAGCCAAAGACATTTCTTTTTTCTTCGATTAATATCAACTCCCAAGCGCGTAGGTAGCTCAAATTGTTCCTACACCCACACAGTCACTTTATTTTAACCTTTCAATCTCATAGAACCATCTTTATTTTGAACTCTACCTTTTTTTTTCTTGTAAGTATATTGACTTGTGAAAGTGCATTATGTTTGCCTAACTTGCAATAAATGATTTGAGTTTTGAGAATAAATATGTGAAAAATAATAAAAAGGTTTTAATGATGTATAAAATACACAATTAAAACCTTTTTTATCGGCTCGGTTCCATGATTACTTTCTCTATGAAGAGTTATCTTTTGCTTAGTTATGTCTGTATTCTCGTTAAGAAAAGTTGTAACTTGCTTGTTTTAGGTGCGCTGGGGGAAAACTGCTTCGGGAACTTCAACCTCATTATCAATTATTAAAGATACCTCCTCTGATTAGATGTTAGTTAATAGGCAGCCTTTGCTCGCTGGCTAACGTAATTTGTGCTCCATATTACTACTTTTACCAATACATAATGTGTTATTTGTTAAATACTTTGTATTTTTTTGTCTTGTATATCTGTTTTAATGAGAGTTAATGAGCTATTTTTTTTATCGAATCTAAAAACGGACCTCAAATGGACTTATAAAAAACGTAGAAAACCAATATTCTTGTAATAAACACCACACTGTTTCAAACATCTTGAAATATGAGGAAAATTTTAATTAGGCAATTCACGCTTCAATATTTACATCTCATATTATTCATCATCATCATCAACCCATATTGGCCCACTGCTGAGCACGGGTCTCCTCACTTTCCTTAGCCTGATCAGGCCATGATCCACCACGGTGGCCCGGCCCGGTTTGATGGCTGCCTGATATAATTATGGATAGGTAGTCATGTGGGTTTCCTCACGATATTTTCCTTCACCGAAAAGGTGAAAAGGTGGTAAAGACGTACATAATTTACAAGGAACAGATTGGTACGTGTCCACACTGGAATTTGAACATAGTTTTAGTAGGTATTTATTTATTAAAAGGTCTCATAGGTTTTTTTCCGAGGCTGTCTCTTTTTCACTATTCTGAATTCATTTTATTTATTTTACAGAGCTCTCAAGTATTAATGACACCACTCGTAGCGAAGATACGAACTCTTACCAACACGTAGCTTATTCGTAACAGTAAACTCGTAGCGGTTGGCGTCCGCAACTCTTAGTATAGTTATTTTTTTTAGAACTAGGACTCTTTTTTTTTACCCGGGGAATGCATTACGTATACCACCAAACCCGGGTGAGGGCCGGGTGGTTCTGGGGGACTCCCCGCCAGCTAGTCTGACGGGTATACCCACTAAGCCCCAGGGTGTTCCACCGAGACAAATTTGCTGTCGGGGCTACGGGTGCGAGAGTGGACTTCCGCCGCCCCGACGGCGTACAAATAGGACCCTGCACTAACTTTAAACGAGAACATTTTTGGAAGTCATTCGCCAGAAGGTAAGCGCCACGCTTTTCGATAACAATTGTAGGGCTGTACAAAACTTTGTTTGTACAATCTTGTGCGGCATTTCTGAGTACTGCTCTCATTATCTTTAAGCATTGTACACGGAGACGAAATAAACCGATAATTGATTTAATTAAATATAAAAAAAAATTTTTTTTTTTTTTTTCAAATATTATGTTTCTATTTTATATTTTAAATTAAAAAAAAACATCTTTGCTTTTAAATCTCATATGCCCATTTTCGCTAAAAATACCAATGCCCACTGCTGCTTGGTAGTAGAATATCTGGTAACCGGTCGTTAGTTCCCAAGGCAGACTCTTGCAGAAGAGGTTTACATTTGTTTATATAAAAAGCAAATAAAAGCTACCCTCAATTCGTACTAATTTTATCGGCTACTAAATCAATAGATAATGGATTTATTAATTTTTAAACAAATATTTTCTGTTCAAACGAAATCAGTCGGACGAAAACTTTGGTAAATGAACAAAGTTCTGTATTTGTTCGTACCTTGGCTGGTGAATTGTGAAAGTTCAATCGTTCGCGAAACCTTTGCGAAGCGAAAGTATATTTTCTGTAGCTCCGCCAGCTGCGATGGGCTGAAATTGAATTCGTGTGGAAAATTGTCACTTACATATCCTGCATAAGCAGTTACCGGCAATTATCGATTTGCCGTGCCAAGAGACATCTCTACCGGCGTTACTCTATGGTGACGCCAGATGCGGCTGACAGTTGATAGTTCGGTTTGCCGCCAAAAAGGAGTAAGCTTTGCCTCGTAAAATATAAGTGTGCTGTAAAGTATTTTCATGTTTATAATTATATTCTTAACAATACATACATTGCCTTATACGCCCGTTGCAAACTATTTAAACAGCGTCCGTAAAAATATAGACAAAAATAAAAACCCATCAAAAATCAATGAAGAGTCAAGTCTCATAACTCTTTGTTACATGTTCGGACATCTCAAAGAGAGCGATTGGTTCGATATCGTTCAATTTGACATAATAATCGAGAAAAGTCGATTTTTCAACAATTGAATCGTCGATGAAAATATTGAAGACGATCTCGAATCGAAATTGATGTCAGAATATTCGATTACAACTATGGTAACGCTGTTTGTAACGCAGTTATCGAATAATAATACAAAAATATTTTTTTTATTTTTTTTTTACAATTTCTAAAGTCCGCCAAAAGTAAGTATTATGTTTTTTCTTAAACTTTGGCTATTAAGACTCACTAGTCTTACTATTTCTAAATGAGCAATTAGCAAAATCTTATAGGCTAGGCTGTACTGCCAACGTACACTCTACGAGTTGGCGCTCCCGCACCGCGCGCCGCGGTTTACCGGGTCCGGTAAGAATGGCCGGGCCCGGTTTGCAATATGTACTTCAGATACTGGAATAGTACAGGGGATACTTTTATCAATCATCAGCCAGAGCTTATCATCAAAGTAAGTGGTTTTATCATAAATAAAAAGAAACTTCTATATCTCCCTATTTTTTAGCTTAGTTTATTTGAGGCTGACTGTACCGGTCTGCGATTAGATTTCAAAAGAAACGTGATCCCCAATTTGTTAACAAAGTTTTACACACTAATCAAAGACTAGCAAGAACGAAAGTGTAATTAATTTATAAAAAAAAAGTTTAGACATGGCAAAGGCGAATAAGATTTATAGAAGCTTAATTGATTGATTTTATCGACGGTACAGTTTAAAAAAATACGAAAATGTTTTTTACAAATAATAGATTTAAAAAAATACCACTGTAAACGAAGTCACGGGTAAGAGCTAGTCTAGTATGAGAGGCTGCGACGCCACATCCGGCGGACTAATGAGGCATATGTGATGACTATAAGGGTCGAGAACCGTGCCGTGACTGCGATGCAGTACTGCAGAAACCAGCTACTCAGAAAGGTAGGTATAGCTTTATTTTTAAAGTGAAAACTTCTTTAGTTGCGGTGAGCACTTTATTTCCTGGGCACTGAATGAGACTGAGCCGCCACGCTCGGCTATGTAACTCACAGTAATTTGGCAGAAAACAGTGCCCTTTAAACCGGAATACAGTAATGTTTTCGCACTACTGGCTGTCTTGCAGAAGAGGCCTCCCAAAACAATTGTCAAACCATTTCTCGTCAGGTTTCAAGGCTTGACGCTATTCATATATCAAAGGATTAGTATTTAGAGGGATCAATTATACAAATTACAATATTAGCTCAATGAAACTAGACCGACATTTAATTGGCAAGAGTTGGATTAATTAATACGAAATAGAATCTTCGTTTTGAGATTGTAATTTTAATTAGGTATACTTTACAAATCGTAACAGGTCGTTCTATCTTTACTTTATAGTCTAGTTTTTTATATTCAGTTTGGCTTTGCACGGTTTGTGCATATAGTTAGGGTCAAGTATATAATAGTTTACAAGTTTTAAAATAGTTTTTAAGTACTAGTAAAAGCTGAGAGTCACGATTTAGTAAAATTGTGGGTGCTTTACTGAAACTTCCTGTGAGTTTTGGAGAAAACACGAAATGGCACATTTTTTAGGTTTGTATCATTAGCCCACTCGTACACGTTAACGAACACTTAATGGTTAATATTACACATTAACATATGCAGAAACACATATTTGAGAAAAAATACAAATAGAATAGTTACTGTTGTGTTCACTAATCTAGGGCTTGAGTTTAAAGTAAAACAACCAGATTATTAGTAAGTAGGCACACACTCAAGAGAGACGACCACCCGCTCTGATTGACAGATTGGGAATGAGGAGAGGCGCCACTGTCGATTGTGTGCGTACATTTATTTGTATATCACAGGTACAACAACTTGACATTTTCGGTTTCCCGCCAAAACTTTGTAGTCTATAACTCTATAGTATTGCTGCTTTGCTTTTACCACAGAATAAATAAGTTTGTACTAGCAGTAAGTACATTAATATTTTCAATCTGTAAGCCACAAAATTGTCAAACTAATGACTACATTACAAGCGAACGAACGACTGGCTCGTCTCGTCACTAAGTCAAATTTAAAAAAGCATTTTTGAGTAAAATAATATGACCATAATAATTTCATAGTCAACGAAACCTCAAGAGACCCTTACATTTTTGTTAAACCTACGAAAATTCATAACAATGTACAAAAGCAACCTTTGTTATCACTCGTGAATAATTTTCAACTTAATCTGACTTGGTAGACTCCTTTGTTCCCTTCACGAACGGGGGTACCGGCGGCGGCGTCACGCTTTGTACCTATCATCTATGTGGATTTGGACAGACAAACAAATGCTTGAATGAGACATTATTATACTTGTTACGGCTAAAAATAAAGTAAAGTGTGTAAAGAAAATTTAGTTTAACCGGCTAATCTTAGGCGGCAAACAATAATACCTAAAACCTATGCTCAAATCCAAAATATAAGCTATTGGGGCTAATTTCTTTGTAACACACAAATCTAAATTTTTGTTTCGCCCTGTCAAATGATAAGTCTCTTTTCAACCACATGAAAATGAAAAGGATGGCAATAGGAGCTGTCAAGTTTAAGATTACATAATACCACAGACTACTAAATAGTACAGATTATACATAGATCAATTTCCGAGTCTACTTGTAGGTTTTCTATTTCCGTATCCTAGTGGCCTACGGAACGGTCGACGTGTTTCTTCGCACTTCGCCGCGTCTGAATCTCATTATCGCAAGCTGTGACGTAAGGTAATCCACTCAGTTGTGTACATTACCAACAATGAACCGTGGATAAGTCATAGAATAAATAACAGGACTCGTAGTAAAGCTACGGCTATCACCGCCGCCATCAGCATCACCATTTCTCTGAGTCAAAAGAAAAAAAAA
Organism: Campaea margaritaria; assembly: GCA_912999815.1. NCBI lineage: Eukaryota > Metazoa > Arthropoda > Insecta > Lepidoptera > Geometridae > Campaea > Campaea margaritaria. Next base: position 11,450,480 of record OU538797.1, on the reverse strand, counting down.
AGAGTAAAATGAGTAAGGCGAGTGAAGTCTGTGTGATTTCTCTGAAACGAGCAAGTCGTTCACCAAATGCTAAGCGCTACGCCGCCCATAAAAGTGACAGCGCCACCCAGAACTTTGCATCGCATAATCTTGCGCGGCACGCCAATGCGTTCGTCACCCTGAGACCCTGAGATTTTTCTGTGCGAAAGTTAGAAAATTCGCAAATGCTCATATGACTCTCGAACAACCAATTAGTGGGTCCACAAGTTGTTCCAATTGCTCGGCCAAATGTAATTTGAACTTCGAATTGGATGTCGCTTACATATGAGTGGCAGGACAATTAAAAGTTCCCAAAAATATGGTTTTTGCGCTTTCGTCGAATGCCATTCGACGTAAGTGTCAGGACAAAAAGCTGGGCTCGCGAATGTTTAGCAATCTTAATTGAAATGTCATAAACCTTGACATTGACATGTGTTTGACTGGTGGGTATCTAGCTTTATTCGGAGCTAAGAAAGTGATCCCAGTGTCATTGCAAAATCAAATCGATGCAAATTATAAGATACATTGGTACAAATGTTATATACTAAAAAATACTAAGAAACATTTCTTCGCAGACGCACGAAGCGATTTGCATCCACATATTTTATAATTCAATCAGCAAAGCAATGGATCACCTTACCAGCGTCCATGTTTCCCGAAAAAGATACTCTGAAAGTCTTCAAGGCGAGAGTGAATAGGTATCTTCTAGGCAAGCATGCTCCATCATCGACCGTCTCGACACTTACCACCAGGTGAGACTGCGGTCAAATGCTTGCCTATTCTGCAATAAAAAAGAAAAGACAGCCTCTAGCCTCTAATATTTGTAAAATCCCACTGTTTTGTTTTTATTTGTTCCAAAAATATTTTCAGATAATTATTTTGCGCAGAGCCACGTTTTGCGTAGAACTTGATAAGCGTGTGAACGTCAAATGGAATTAACATCCTAAATTCTAAAATAATAGCTAATAAATATTTCCATCACATCCCTTTCATTTCTTACCCCTTATCATTTTCCAATGCCCTCTCGAACCCTTCAAACGCGTGCCACGGGCATGAAATTACAGGATGATTGAGTTTTAATAAACGAAACCACTTCCGACAAGTTAAGACCATACTACACGGGCGGGAATCCGCTCGAGAAAGCTGCCGCAGACCATCAAACTACACTGATGCTGTTTATCGCTGGCTTTTGTTCTTTACTCAACGTGGATCCGCCAATAAATCAGTAATCGTGCAAAACCAAAACCAAGCAAAAAATTATTACAAAATAGAATTTAACCGCCATTGTGTGGTTAGAAGAAGCGGTTATCGACGGCGGTTTGACGCTACATGCGGTGGTAGATTTTCTCCCTCCTATATACCGAGACGGGAAACCGCTTAGTGTAGTATGCACCGTACAACTTTCATATTAAACCTGCTTTGCCCTGGATTTTCTCCCGCGTCTTCCCAGTTTTCCCACAAGAACTCTAAAGCCCGTGTCACATATGAAAATAAACTGAATATCGTGAAAAAACAAAAGTACAATCCAATGTCAAAAGCTCTTTCAGTTTTTCCCAAAAGTCCCAATTTTCCGCGCAAAATATCCAATTTTTTTCGATAAAACCTGTTTAAAATACGAACATTTTAATCCCAAAAATGCCCAATATGGTTAAGTCGTTCTCAAGTTATGGCGTAACCAAGGGAAATAGGGATTAATTTTAATATTACATAGGAGATAGATAGATATATACATTGTACCTAGTGCGGTTCAGTTGCGGATTCCCGCGGCGGGAGAACCACCCGTGTAGTATGGGCCCTTAATGATGGAATCCGCGAGTAATTACTCCAATGTAATAAATACACGAGGGAGTTTAATCAGTCCTTGTTTTTGGCAGTGGATAAATTTCAGAATGTAGCAATCAACGACAAAAGTAACTGAAAAAAAGGCCGATATACACATTTATTAGTTAAGTAGCGAGTTAACTTGCGAAGCTCTCGAGTTAAGTCCTTATCATCTTTTGAATTGTACCTATATCAGCGGTATAAATTAATATTGTTTCATATTTCTAAGCACTTAAGTGGATCTAATTTACTTTGGTTCAATATTCTGCTTGTAAAGGTAACATAACATGAATATAAATTCATTGGAGTGTTTTCATTAGGCACTTTCAGTATAATACATCATGAAACATTAAAGGAATTTTTTTTATAGTTTTTATATCCATCCCTTTGTAGCTAGCGTGTCTAAACAGCAATGAACTTTTTTGATACCTTGCCCAAAGGAGAATTAATGCTACAAGTATGACATAAACTGGGGGTTGATTATTGAATTTCACGGAGTGGCAAAATTTCACAGAAATAGCCGGTTTCTTTCATAAATCAATGAGGATCACCATAAAATAATAAAATGAGTCCGAATAGTATTCAACACGTAGGATGTTTAATTACTGTTAGACAATAATTAATCTATTGTACAAAACAGTCATACAAGAGATTAATAAGTATCTGCCATGGAATTGCTAATTATAATTATACACTATCCTACGTTGGCCTCCCGTCTCGGTGGCCCCTGTGATGCAATATGACCTCCTCAAGAAAACGAGGAGAAACCCGTGCTCAGCAGTGGCCGGATAAGAGTTGTGATGATGCTACTTAACACATAGTGTTAGGGTTTGTAAATTTGTGACAATTAATCAATATCAATGTAACTAAATAGTTCACTTAATACCTCTTTATGCTGACAACTTTTTGGTCTAGATTTGTCTTTGGTTGAGTAGCCTGACGAAAAATAGCGGGAACGAAGACATAGGGCCAAAAAGAAAGAGCGGGAAAATTGAGAAATTTTTGTCGATGAGGGATTCTAAAACTAACTTGTCATTTTAAAATATAAGGTTTTTCTTATGTGGAAAATAAAAGTTAAGCTAGTTCAAATAACGCTTTATTCTTCTATTCGACGGAACCTAAATTAGCGAGTTTTATAATAGTGTGTAGCGCCTACTTCTGAGCACGGGTCTCACCTCACTTTCTAATCCTCCATGTGAGGAGAGACCCGTGCTCAGCAATAAGTCGATATGAGTTGATGATGATACCTGTGCTAGATGAATTCAATAACCAAGCAAGACTAAGCACAATTCCATTACCTACTAAAACTGCTCAATGAAACTCTTGGGACTAAACAGACTAAATACAAACACTTGAATTAATTGAAAGATTAACCGGTCAATACCGGTTAAGGTCAAAGCTGTTACTGAGCTCTTGACCAGGCCGAGATGTCTCGTTAAACTGTGATTACCCCGGCCTATCTCGGACACTTGATTACAGAACTTTATAGTTGGATTGGAGGCTTATGAAACTTAATGGAAAAGTCTGAGGAGATTGCTCTTTGGCGATATGCTTGCTTCCTAGCTTGATTGGCAATATAAATATTTATAGATAAGTAGTATAGGTTGTAATTTTTCTGTACTGTGTTTTTACTGTAATTTTGTTTCTGGTGTACAATAAAGAGTTTTCTATTCTATTCTATAGGGTAGTACTTAAATATACTTAGGGCCAATTTTTCATGCTTATCTATGGTATAAATGAAGATTATGACGTTTGCTGACATTTCATTTATAACTAAAAAGTTTACATATCTTATTGACACTGGCTGCAATAAAAAAAAATTATGTGTGCTGGGACACATAGTAGAAGTAAAACTTCAACTAAAATTTATTTAAAAAAAATATAAAAAAAAAAAAAAACTAAAAGATATTTAAAAAAAAAATACGAAACGTAACTCTCTCTCTCTTTCTATCTTCACTAACTTATATCTCCCTCTCAACTACCGTTCGCCTCGCCCGATCACATTTTTCGTAACGCATTATTAATTATATCTAAAAATTAATATAGCGTGTTAAAATAAACATGTACCTACTTATCTACTTATATCTGTCTTCATCTAACTCGTAAGGTAATCTATTTGTGTCCTTTTTACTATTAGTTTGTTCGAGGTTACATGCATTGGAATAAAACTTCAAATAACTATCCGGTTGTGAAAAATGTAAACCAACTATTCATCTCATAAAAGGGCCTAATAACTTATTCGTCCATCAGTTACTGAGTCGTATATCTAAGCAATGAAAAATTGCTCCTTAGTTACCTAATTTCGAATTTTATTAAGCGATAAAGAATACCCAATCATTTCATCTACCAATCCGCATACAAGGCTATAGATTTTGTAGCATACACAGGTAGAAGCTTACCCCCAAATATCCATAACAAATGATAAATTTGTAGGCAGCGCATAATATCGCAAGCCTTGACCTTCACCCTAATGCTACCCTCGTCAGGGTAATCGTATAGTTAGGGGATGACATTCTCATCAAAGCATGCGGGTATCAATGAAAACTGATTCTTGTGAGGCATGTGCATAGAACTTAGATTGTAGACATTATCCTATCATAGGAAAGTACCTATTTAATGGATAGGAATCCTATCCTCAGAAGCCATAGAAAACGAATTAATTACTTCCTATTTAGTAGGTTGGTACCTATGTGCTAAGAGGTCTGAAATGTTTTGTGTATTTAATCATAACTTTCGTTAAACAGGTGGACGAAGTCTTAATTAGGAAAATAGTATAGGCACCTAATTATCTAAGTACTTATACCTTTCTAGTCTTGAAACAAAATCTAGGAAAAAGACCATGCCATTTCTTTTCTGGCAGTCAGAATATGTGTTTTAAATTAACAATTAAAGATATAAGCATGAATTTCTAGACAACTACGAATATTAACTCCATTTATGTATTAAATATCCATAACCCTCGTATGTAGGTAAATAAAATTAAATAAAGCTAAATTGTCATTGAACACATCCTCATAAATACCGAAATTAATATCATGCAACGTTAAAACGAGCTTACCTACATTGCGGGCACAATAATACCATTTCATTTCACGTCATTAATCATTGTGGACGGGCGATATTAATGTACAGGACAATGCGCAACGCGTCAAACGGAACGTAAATAATGGCGGGAAGCGCATAGCATGACGTGGCAACAAGATGGCCGACCGTAAAATGGCGTATCATTGTGATAATGTAAAAAATAAAAATAGTCTTTTGATACAAAACGAAATCGTACCTCAGTTGCTTTATTATTAGGTACTGACTCAGAATACAGAAAGAACGGTACTGAATTTCTTAAGAGTTTAATTATCGATACATCGATACTGTAATACCATATAAATCAAAAATAGATTTGTTAATTACACTAGCGACCCACCCCGGCTTTGCACGGGGTGAAGGTTTCCTCTCCAAATATATATATATGCAATAACGATGTGCTAGCTCAGTAACTAAGCTATATGTGTTAACGGCAGTGGAAGGATGGCTGATGGAAGGATTCTGAAAAGGAGCTGCATGACAAACCTCGTCTTCATGTTACTGCCATCACCTCGGTTCAGAGGGGTTATGCAGCACGTCACAATGAAACGAACTTGAGCTGATTCGCACCGTACTGCATAGCCCCTCAGGTCCTGTAGATCCGTCTCCAAGCTTCTTGTTCCTTCAGAATGTTGCTGCGGTTGACGCGTGTCGGCAAGGAACGTTTACGCGGCGGTATATAATAGCGGCTTTGTTTTATTTATTTTTTTCGCGGTTGAATACGCGTAGACCTCCAATGAGAAATGGCAGATCCAGTACCTTTGGGTTCGGGCGAGGAGCGGCAGCCGCGAAGGACGAGGGTCGACCGCAAATATTTTCCTCATGGGTGCCACGACAGACGCGACAGAGAGAGTCGCCAAAAATGTTAAGAATATGAAGGTAGAAAACTAATATGAGTAAATGTAGTAAGTGACGCGAACGCTATACTTTGATTGGGTTACCATTTAAAGCAGTTTTATTGCGATTCTGTTTGACGCTTTTTGTTACATCACTGAAATTGCCCTTTTTTCATATCAATTAATTTAGACCAAGTCAATCTTTAGCAATCAGGGACATACATACCAATTAAAGTTTGTAGTAAGTCAATCTGGAATCCAAGTTATTATCTTACCTACCCAGGCCGCCCATGTATTCGTGAAATCACCTACCTAGGGTGTAATTTTATCATGGAATAATACTACCCAAAGTATAACAAGTACTTTAATGAGCAAATACCTTTATTAAGTAACAACTAATTGCTACAACGTACAACGTGTTGGTAAACTAACTGCTACTCAACAATTGAACAACCTACAAAACTATAGGTACAGCATATTATACGAACTTACTTTTAACACTTTCACTGCTGTGCCGATTTGCTTGTCCAACCACGGGTGCGACTCTGCACACTCCGTAGCGTTTTCCCATACAAGAAACTCAACAGTTGTGTTTTCCCGCGCTCGTGGCAAGTTATGAAAAACACGACAGTTGTGTTCTCAGCACTGAACGTGTTAAAACGTAATTACGGTCTATAAATTTTACTTTTCATTCCAGAGAATGTTTCTAGAGGATTTTAATATTAAAATCTAAACATTAAAGCGTTAATGCTTTCAAGTATTCATAAATTTATCAGATTTTAACAATAAAAGTTTTGATCATAAAAAGAAATTTAAATTAAAACAATTTTAATTAACACACTATTACTATGTATAAAATTAGTAGCTACAATTATGCTATCTTTATTATACTTGTCGCCAAATTATAAATTCCGTAACGTTAAGACTACTAGCGTTAATTGAACGACAAAAGTAGCATATAATAATTTAATACTCTACCTTTTGATAATATCTTATTCCAAAGGAGTGAGATTTAAATCCTTCAGTACATTGAACTAAATTAATTGTTAATTAGGAATACGAATACATTCTTAGTCGAACATACAAAGTTGGTGTCTGTCATTAAAGTATTTGGTGCTTTGATATTTCATTAAGTGAAGCAACAACAATTTCTTGTATTAATATACTATTGTTAAAATATTTTTACTAAAGTAAAATACTTTAACACTTCTTGTCTAGACACGGTTAAGGATCTGCACACACCGTTGTGTTTTCCCGAACCGCAAACACAACAGTTGTGTTTTCAGCAGTGAACGTGTTAAACAAAAATAAATTTAAACAGACTCTAAAAACCAGCATCATTTAATCCAAATATTTATTTAAAAAAACATCTAAGAACAAAATGTTATAAAAGGATCGATTAGCAGTCTTGTCCCACACAGCCCGAGGGTCGGATTAGGATGAAGGCCCCGCGCCGGCGCCGCCGGGGCCGCCGGGGCCGGCGGGGCCGGCGGGGCCGGCGGGGCTACCGGGGCCGCCGGCGGCGCCGGGGCTCGCCACACCCTTCAGCCTTTCGTTCTCGGCGACCAGCGCTTGGACCCTTTGGTCGTACTTTTCTCTGAGTTGCTGTCAAATAATAAAACCAGTTAAATCATTCAGGAATCTAAAATAATCTGCGTTATATCTTTGATCATGAATATAGGTTCTCTGCTTCATGAAATCTGGTCGTTAGCAAATGTTTTCGGCGAGATTTATCTTCGGGTGTTTCGGATATCGTTTGTGTTCTGTATTGGGACAGTTAAGTGATCAAACATGGTAGCTGGAAGCAAACCTAGCTTCTATCGACGGTGAAAGCCACATTCTCAAATTAAATCTCAAGATCGAATGTCCTGAAAACGACCAGCTTCAACATTCGGTTCCTTACTAAAAAGTTCCGAGCAGCTCACCTTAAACAGCGCCAGTTGTGTCTCGTACTCCTTGCGAAGGTCGTCGTTGATGTTGGAGCTGGTCTGCGCTCGCTGCAGCACCAGCCCGTAGCGCTCCTTCTCCGCCTTGAACCGAGCCTCCATGGCTTGGAGACGGTCCTGGAGTCGAGAGGAAAATGAGTTTCAAGACTGTGACAAGAAGGTTAATTTTATTCTGTACGATTGCAGTTTAGCTGGCTTATAATTTCACAATGTTGTTTCAATCAAACCGTGTAATCGCATAGTTGAAGGCACAAAGAAGATAATAGGGACTTCCTAAACCTCATCATCTTCTAACCCCCTGGGTGCTAAACACCTCCCCGATTTACCTCCATAGCCTTAACTTCAGAGTTCCTGATCTCCAGCAAGTCCTTGGTGATCTGGTTGATGTCCTTGAGGGACTGTATCTGCGTGGTGAGCGCTTCGATCTGCAGTTCCTGGTTTTTGACCATCTTCGTCTTGTCGAAGATCATCCCGCGAGCTTTGCTGAGAAGCTGGAACACAAAACATGATGAATATCAGCTCTATTGCCATCCCTCTCACTTTCATAACACTGAAAAGTGACAACCAATTATTTTATAGAACTAAGATGAAATTTAGATTATTTGTACAACGGAATTGACACCAGTTCCGAATGTGCACTGTCAATATATGTGAATGTCTGTATGTTCGTCTCTATGGATTTGTTTATGGGACTTTCATGTCCACAAATGTGACGTCACATCCACACAAAACCACTCTAAACAATAAGAATATTTACCTCTTCATGCTGCTGTTTGATTTTCTCTACCATTTCGTGATTTTTCCCAGTGGGCTTCGAAAGCGCTGCTTGAAGCTCTGTTTCCAAATTCTTTACTCTCGCTTTAAGAAGATCGATTTCCTTTTCACGAACCTACAAAACAATAAGTATTTTTATTGTCACGTCTACTTTAACTGTATGTATAGCATTTACAGCTAAATGAGTTGTAACTAGATCAGTTTCTTTTTTCTTTTTTTTTTTTGAAGAGCATTTGAGCGATTTCTAAAGAATATAATTTTCATTTCGACTATTAAAAAGTTTTTCTATCATTATTCTGTTATTTTATAACCAGCATTTTAATTGTATCATATAATATTATCTCCTCAAACATATTAATATCTTCGTCGATATACCCGGTACCTTTAATTCCAGAAGCAAGCTGTCTTGTGTATTTTCATTTTTGACCTTCTCTAATCCTTGAATCTTCGTCACAAGGTCTGATTCTCTTTGTTGCGAGTCGCCCTGCAGGAAAACACTTTCCATTAATAAGGCAGCAGTTAAAAGGTAAGAAAAACGGACGAATGGAGATTCAAAACAAAATGTTAAGAGTTTTTGTAACCAAGCCCTATGAGCTTTAATTTAACAAAGTTTTATAGCGACAATCTGATCTTACTTGGTCTTTAGATGTGCTAGAATCTACCACTCCATTTGCTTCCGGTTTTGCTTCAAGAGTTTGTTCCACTGGGAATGCTTCGACTTTAATTTCTGATGCTAGTATAATTTCGTCAATTTCTTCCTTTGGTGGTTCTAGTTGTGTTGCCGGGTCTTCTGGTGCTTCCGTTTTTACTTCCACTGGTGCTTCGGCTTGGAGTTCAACCTGAGATGAAATACTTTGGCTAAATCACGTATTAAATAAATTAAGAGTTTTAGATAACCATCATATTTAGATACCTACATGTGAAATGCAATGCGATGATCATTTAAATTTATTTAATGTCTGTTATTTGGGTACCTATCATCATTATACATTGCGTGTCAAGCCTTTATCAAACAAACCACATAACTTCCACTGTAAAACCTTGTAATAATCACATTTTCCCAAATACTGGGCCCAAACTCGGCCAAATTGTTTTTAGATTGTTTATTAATTGTCCTAACATTTTCCCTTTGGCTACTTTTAGATTTCGTTATTGAACTTTGAATGTATCATCACAATTTAGTCTTTAAAGACAAGAGTAGGTACAGATGACTTAAGTGACTTCTGGAAAGAATTGAAGATTAGAAAAGTGAGCTAGGGAAGTTCTGTGATATCTCTTAAGTATTACTACTTACATCAGCTGCCTCCTGCTTGATTTCAGCAACCAGCTGTACTGGAGCTGGCGTCACTGCCGGCGCGCCTTCACCACCGCCTGTCTCCGGAGTCTGTACGTTGTCTGCCTGGAATGGAACAGTTCCTTTATCAATTTTCTAAGAGACTGCTTTATTGTATCTTCTCTAAGGGCGTATTTCCTAAGCGTTGGTAGAGTTCATCGACTTTCCTCTTCCAGTGCGAAATTTTGCCATGAATCAAAACTTGTGAGGTAAATTTCCTTTTTCAATCTCAACCCCATACACTAAATTTTTAATCTTTATGTTTATATATTCTCTTTGTTCATAAGACTTTCAAAAGTGCTATTATATTGCCTACTTACAATAAACTTAATTAAATTTTGAGATTTTGCTGTTGCCGATAGCTAGTCCTACCACCACGACTTCAACTAGAACACTGGCATGAAAAAAGTTCAAAGATCGACACAAAAAAAACAGATAAGCTACATCCGCACCTAGGTAAATCCGAAACAAGTTGAAACAACATAACGTGTTTGCTTGCTAACTTCACAGAATCACAAACACAAACAAACATCCCCCAACATTCCGACACAATTTTGTGAAATTCATAAAGTAAATTCAAGAACGTTACCTACTTTCTTACGAGCAACTTTCGTATCACAGAATTCAGAGATCAAACGTCCCGTGGATCTGAGAATGGGCATGTCAGGGCATTAATTAGGCATGGAATACTCTTTCTCGAAGAAGGGAGATCCGTGCCTAATTTTATAAGCTCATAATTCATCCTAGAATTACTTAGAATTCTACATGAACATGTTCGAGCATTCCAATCTAATAGTTTCGCATATCAGTATAGGTAAATAGCTGAATATTTAGAACATAATTATGGATTTATACAGTATGCATCCATTTACTTAGTTAACTTAAAATAAGTAGGCACTAACACGTTATTAATTAGTATCTTATTTAAAACTGTTTAGGTTCTGAAGACAACATATATAGCTTTTAACCTGATCGCCAAGTAGCAACTTCAAGGAGCCGTAGGCTAGACCGTATAATATATTAACCTACCTAATAAATAGCTATGAAAACAAACGAGCCTCCAGAACGCCTCCGAACAGTCCCCTCGGAGTCAACCAGCCCCAAGGGCCATTGCTCTATTGGTCAATTCTAATGAAACTAGGTCGAACGCTCAGCTTGGTGTAGGTGCAGAATAGCTTCTTTTTTTTATCACGTACTAGGCAAGCGTTAGACTACAATCTCGCCTGATGAAAAGTGACGATGTGGCCGAATGTGAAGCACGCCCACCTAGGAGGTATCTATTCACTCTCGACTTTAACAACCCAGGGTTATATTTATATTATTTAATGTATTTATCTCATCACGCGTTTGTTAGACGCAAACTTAATTGCTGCCTCATAATGTTGTGATTCCAAATCAAAGCTCTAGTGGCAGAGGTCATTATCAAATCGAACCCAGACATAAATGGTTACTTACGGTGGTAGTAGATGAGTTAGGTATTATCTATTGGTAGCAAGTCGTTCGCCTGATGGTAAGCGCTACGCCTGCTCATAACAGTTACAGTGCCACCCAGAACATCTATCCAAACTAACATACTAACACCCACCAGCAGCAGCCCACGTACACACCTAGACAAATAAATAGGTAACTAATCACACTCAAAGTTCTGAAAAACTATAACAGTATAATGTTATTAGAAAACTAGGTGTTTTCCCCCGGGCCGGACCCTGTCCGAAAACTTTGATGGAACCATGTATTTACCTTCATATCTCTATTTGTAAAGGAACGTCATTATAGTTTGTTGAAAGGAAAAAGTTTCCCCTCTAGGGCCTGCCGTTACAAATGACGTCCAGCCTCCCTCTCATAACATTTTGTTATACCTAGTGCTTAAACTATCTAACCGAAGGACCACGCACGGTCACCTTTACCCCTCTGCTAAATTTATATGATCGACTGTTCTTATAAAGATAGTTAACTCGCGATCTCAGACTATTTTGATCGATCTTTGTTCTATATTTGTATTAAAAATGTGCCGTTTTGGAGTCCATAGGGAACATATTATGGACCCCAAAACCTGCTGAACCAATTTCGATAAAATTTTGGCAGGGACTTCAGTGGTAGCTCACGAGGGTTCCTTGCCCAAAAAAACTAAAAAATAAATACAACACTTTTACTTTACATGACATTACAACGCGTGCCAGGTAGCTAACAGCCAGTATTTTTATAAATGACAGTAACCATTCATACAAATTAAAAAAACTATAATAAGATCCTAAACTGTTACTGCCACCACGTGTGTTTGTTTGTACCAAATAGGTAACTACAGCTAATCCCGCGGGAAATTGCGGGCGCGGTCGCGAAACAAATGGCTAGCAATTTAATGGTTACCTCTATTTGTCAACAGGAATGTCCTTCCTCTATTACTTAATGTTTGAAGACCTCCGTGTCGTAGTGGGTGACGAGCCGACTGCGAAGCGTGAGGTTGGGGGTTCGATTCCCGCACTGGTCACAGATTTATGTGAACCACAAGGATTCGCTCAGTCTGAGCGTTTGTAGGACCATAGTCCTCGTAGTTTCGGATTCCCTATACAGGGAATCCTAGTTAGGCGTCATGATATGTAATCGTGATCGCAAAATTTCATTTTAAATGTTTGTTAGTACTTAATGTGTTAAAACTATAAATAATTAGATGAACGCAATATCATGCGCGCGTCATTTGAGTCGATGAACCTAAAAGCACCAAAGTTTTGCGTTTCATTATTGCTAAACACCATCGGCTTTGCACGAGCTCAGAATACTGGCCTATTATAATATAACATTATCTACTTCTAAGATAAATCTGACTCTACGTCTCTAGTGTCTACAATATTCCTACTATTCATGCACCTACAATACAAAGTATGAAACACAATCCTAGTTTTCACGATTTTCGTAGATACGAGACTTAAAACCTATGTTGTACCTAAGGCTACAAATAGAAAAAAGCATACTCTAATGTCCTCCAGTGAATAGAACGCGTTCATCACCGAGTAATTATTAATTTCTTCGCGGCCGGAGCCATGTACACGTGTCCATATATACCTCATGTTTAAACCATCACAACTTTCCTTTTCGGTAACACTACTGTTTGAATTAGTGCTCCAAGCTTCCTCCATTATAACAAAAAATTTACGTTTGATTTGGCAGTAAAAAATGTATCAATAAACAGGTTGCACTCACCATGATATTCCAAAGAGAATTTCTTTTATTATCTTTTAAAAAATGCACAGCGCACCAACTACGACAAATTCACGCACTAAACTCGAAGACGCATCTATTTCGGGAGTGCAGACGTGGTGATTTAAAAATAGAAAATACCTCCGTCGTTTTAGCGATTCGAGTTATTTACTAGTTTCCCGCCTGAATTTCAATCTGTACTCTGTACTCATACTGCGTATATCTTATGAACAACTCATGAATAATAAAATTGCGTACTGAAGACATAAAATAAATCTTCTGTCATATTCTCAGCTAGGAAGAGTCAAATGGCTCTTTTTTAATATTCTTACATCATTTTTCAGGTAATCTGGGCAAAGCATTTCATGTTAAGGATTTTAGTGGTTCACTTTATTGAAGTAAAACTTCTTTATGCACACTTGCCTTAAGGAGTAAGTTATGGTGAATGCGTTACGAAAAATGTGACCGGGCGAGGCGAATCGAAGTTGAGAGGTAAATCATAATTAAATAATAAATAAATGATAAGTGATTACCCCCTTGGTAAAGGGATAACTTTACCAAGGGGGTAATCACTTATCATTTATCACCATCACCCCATGGTGATGGTTGAGGGGTTGAGGGGATGAGGGATAAATAATAAAGGATAATAATAAAAATCATACAGATTTTTTTTCAGAAATATGATATTTCATATAAATGATAAATATCGATAAAATAAAAAAAATAAAAAGAGCTATAGAGAAGTTTTACTTCAGTCAGAAGTTTTTGCTTTACATCACCTATCAACTACCTACATAATAAGTTCACTCCAAATACAAATAACTCTCTACTGGATTTAAAAGACGCGCCAAGAACCTCAAAATAGTAGATTGTATCACAAGGGAACAAAATAATGTATTTAGGGCCAGAGTGATTTTTTGAATCCAGAGTGAAGGGAAGGATTCTAGAGTAGAATCCTAAGAGTAGCAGAGTAGAGTAGTAGAGTAATATTTTGCTTACAAACCAAATTACAAATTAATTTTAATATTGGATGTCTTTTCGCAATTTTGGAAGTTTTTACTGTTTTGTTGGGAACAGAAAATGACGTCATTTATCAATATTTCACACTGTTTTAAGAGGATGGGCGCGGTGACAAAGGTTGAATCGGAGGATCGTCTGAGGAAGGCCGTAATTTAATAAATTAAATTAAATTATAATTCATTTATTTCAGGGAATTTTAGCCCATAAAGCAGTATACAAAAAATCACAATAAAATTAATATAAAAAAAAAAAACAAAAATACCATACAATATAATAAAAATAAAAATTCATAATATTAATAATAATAGTGTTATTATTATTATTGAGTTTATTATTGTTAGTTATGTAGAAATAATGTAAAAAAAAAAAATATTTAAGAATTGAAATGAATAAAGAGAATAATAATATAAATTTAAGAAGTATAATAGATAAAGTGAATAATAATCAAGTCAGTACCTTCGCACCGGCATAGGCACTGTGACATGTAGGTCACAGCAATGCCGGAGGAAGGGGCAGTGAAGTCTGGCAGCAATCATCGCCAGAACAGTATGGGAGCTAGCCCACACCCTGCGCACCAGGGACGCACGTCGCTTGCGCTTAGTCACGTGGAAGCAGGCTGTGCGCGCCTCCGCAAACATGCCCGGACCGCTACAGAAGCGGGGCAGCCCCAACATTACCCTGAACGCATTGTTGTACTGGACGTGTAGGTTGCTGTAACTCCGCTTGGTGTAATCAGCCCATAAGCTGCAAGTGTAGAGTGATGTGCAGTACGCTCTAAAGAGTAACTTTAACCTCTTGTGAACATCGCCAAACCTACGGGCTATCATGTTGGCTCTTATCGAGAGCGCCCTTCGCTCCAGCTCAATGTCCGCATTGTCCCTGAGGTCGACAGTCAAGTATTTAAATTCTTTGACCACCTCAAGCGGCACACCATTGAGCCGTATTGGTGGCACATACTGGGGACATTTTGTAGCAGCGTCAAAGACCATGCACACAACTTAATACTTACAACTATGCGCTTGCTAATTTTAGCCTTATTTTCGATTGAGTCCTCGATATATCCTTCCGCAACACCACTGGATTTCCAACTGCGATGGCGCTTCAGGGTGGATAAATCTGCTCCTGGATCTGCTAAAAGAGTCGCAGAAGTTCGGCGAAAACAGTGTCCTGTATAAAGATGAGAGTCTGGCAGTTTCAAATAATTTGCTATTACTTCTGGCATCTTGCTAATTTTATTTTTCCCAATATTTTGCTTGAAGCACTTTCCGTTTTGATAACGGATGAAAAATCGATTCGTTGTAATGTCAGAAGGACGCAAGTTTTGGTATTTGTCCACAATATTTTTATATTGTCCACGAACGGTGAACGAGCGCTCAATTTTTGTTTTGGTGTCCTTCAAATTTACCAATAGAAGATGATCGGAGTGGTTTTCCACGTTTTCAACAGTTAAATTTAAAAGCTCCTGTCCACGACATGCTCCGTGGATTCCGAAAATTAAGGCCACCTATAACAATAAACAATATGAATAAGTTTTATGGATATAATAATAATTGGTAATTAAATTTAATTTTTAAACATGTACTCAACTTGGGTTATCTAAGCGTACTGAGAGTTTATGCAATACTTACTTTTATAGCAAGAAAACAGTTATCAGGCGCCTCATTCAAGAAAATCTCTACATTTTGGCTGGTAAGCACTTTTGATTTCTTTGATTTGTGTCCTTTAGAAATTCTCTTCAGATAAGCAATTAATTTGGAATAATTCTCAATCTGAATGTTGTTTTTGGTATAAAGCGTGGATTTTAACATTGAATATATGCTCCATAGAGTAGAAGGTTGTTTGGTCTTCGCTAAATGTTGAAAATATGCTAAAAATACCATTTCTGAAAATGACAGTGCTTCCTTTTCATTTTTCCATGTAATAAAATTTTCATAAGCTTTTAAATACTTTTCTCTTGATCTGCTTGGAAGTAAATCGTTTATTACAGTTTCCGCGTTTAATTTTATATAGTCTGGTGTTATTACTTCACTTTCACTTTCACTGCTAGAACTCATCTTTTATTCAATTTGTGTGAATCAAATTAAAATTGTCTGTAATATTTTGATAAAAAGTATACCAAAACGAATTAACTAATTAGAACAGTGTTCCAATTCCAAATTCAAAAGTCATTTTGTCACTGTTATTGAGTGCGCTGGAATTACCCAGTTTGTTCGCACATAATGACACTTATCGAGGAGGCAAAGGTATCTTTTCGAATAGAAGGGAAGGGATGAAAACATATTTTACACAAGTCTTTGGTTCAAGTCTCCCGTGGGATTAAGCTAGCAAAGAGAGCTAAAAACAATATTGAACAAAACTTTAGACAAAAAGAACAATCTATAGTTTTTAAATTTTTCAAACGATTTTTTCATCAGCCCAGCCAGTGCGCCATCGAACCATCCACGGCCATTTTCATCCGATTTCAGTTGAATTAAGTTGAATTTCATCGTTTTTATTTTTAAATCGATCAAACTTTGAAGCTCTATATAACTGTCAATGTCACTCTCACTCAACTCAAAAGTCAAACAAAACCAAACCAAAACCCATAGTCAGCTGATACAATGATACAACTGATAATATTTTGTTTATTTTCTTAGTTCGTTCATCGTTCATCACAATACATCTCACATTTATTGTTCTCCTGTTGATCATAACTTATAACAAACCGATAAATATTTGTCTATCTTCACTACAATACAGTGAATTTAAAACATAAAGCTTACGCAACATTCCCGCCAATATTTTATCTTAAAAGTATACACTTTTAAGATGACATCGGAAAAGTCTGCTCAAGTTGGTCAGGCGCGCGAGGCCTTCCAGCAGATGTACCAGATATCCCAACTACTCAACACTGGACTGGATGCAGAGTCCCTCTCTATCTGCGTTAAGCTGTGCGAACTTGGAGTCAATCCGGACGTGCTAGCTTTTGTTATCAAGGAAATAAGGAAAATGGGAGAGAGTGCCGCTCTTAACAAACCTGCCAACTTACAAACGAACTAAAGGTTTAAAGGGTAATAAATTCAACTAGCGTGTGAATGTACTACTACCAAATTATTATTTTTTTAATTTTGCAGTCTGCTTTGCTATGAAAGCCTCATTCTTGTATTGTAAGGAGTTTTATTTAATATTGTATTCATTGTCCCATTGTAGATGTAGATTCAGCACCATAATCTCACATGCAGCATTTACAGATAATTGATTATACATTCACTGCTGAACTTTTTTTTATTAGTCCCTTTTGCGAATCTTCACACATGTGTTTACTGTTTACTGGTGTTGTGTCGTAACTAACCTTAATCAGCTGTACGCACACAACTGCTGTGATAAAATTGTCAATACAGCAGTGCAGATTCAGACACCAGGCATGTTTTCACTTGTTATATAAACACAAATATGTATTTTTAGCAGTTAACATGCGTTTAGTGCTGAGAACACAAATTTTGTGTTTTTCATAACTAGGCGCGAGTACGGGAAACCACAACTGAACAAACAAAAAAAAACTATGGACTGTGCAGAGCACCCGTGAAGCAAATCGGCTCAGCAGTGAAAGTGTTAATTGTTGTCTGGATGGATCTGTGACTCAGCCTACAAGTTAATCTTCAAATCATCCCTGCAATAGTGATTTCCTGATAACTAAAAAATGAATGAAGAGAAGAATAAAAACTGAATTACTATATTGTTTCTTACTACTAAGCTAAGTATTAATTTTTAGTAAAAATTCAAATAAACAAGATCTTTCACAAATAAAACCACAATAATTTAGAAAAAAAAAATTGTTTTATTTAAACACCACATATCATAGAACACAACTTACAAGATTTATCTACATAATGTGCTCAAATTGCATGCATCAGTACTTCGTAGGACCATCTGGAGATGGGACATAAACTCCACGAGAATCCAGAGTACCGACACCTGCGACAATTTCAACACAATCACAGACAACTCATGGGAAACAAATACTAAGTCGAATGTGAAGTTTGTAAGTGTCTTCTAAGAAATATGTTACTATAATTAATTTTCGATAAATAATATTCCGTTGAGCTTTGAACAAAATAACTCTATGCACATTCACAATAATTATTCTTTTTGAATAGAGATTTAACACTCAAAATTTAAAATTTCAACATTTCGCTCTTTTGCGAGTACAATGTGTTAGCTCCTAAGCAATTCAATTTGATATAACACATTCTTGTCACAAAAGAGAGATGTAATGTTACAGCTAAATTACATAGAATTGAAAGTGAGCACTTCATTACAAGATGAGTCCTCAAAGCAAAATTTGTACAGTTTTAACACATTCACTGATGAAAAAACAACTGTTGTTTACGTTGTATGGGAAAACACTATGGAGTGTGCAGAGCCGCACCTGTGGCTATACAAGAAAATCGGCTCAGCAGTGAAAGTGTTAACCAAAGTGCTGAATAAAGTGATCTAAAAATGTAAATTAGCTATAACATTATTCATTAGACAGGTACCATATCTATTTCAATCGATAAAGGTATAAGAGTGGCCGTAGCAAGCAGTACGGTACTGAATATCACAGACGCAAACATCCACTCAAATGTCAAAGGTAATATTCTAATTTGGTTGTATGATAACATACACACATTGCTGTATGCCTCGTGGCAAGATAACTCGGATTGTACAGTAGATTACTAAGTGCTAAACATATTGTCATGATTTTGTAGTTTGCTTTGATGTGCAGACATCGGAAATAGTTTTTATTTGGATTAGCGTCACATTTTATTAATAATATCTGACTGAAAGCATACCTAAATACAAATATTAAAATTCTTGTATATCCAAAATAAAATCTAACCAACGGGATAAAAATTACCAAGTTTCATAACTGTACAATCCTAAGAATCACCATAATCTTATGTCTACTGAAAGGTGGGGTTTTGCCCTTGAGTCTGGCCGAGGACGGAGGGGTCCTCGAAGATGGGTTGTGGCTTGAACTGCTCAGATGTGAGCCGCGTGAACATGATGCCGATGCCTTCAATCAGAGCCAGGAGAATGCCACCTACCAGGGCACTACCTGCCATGGCCGGTACACCTGAAATTATTACATAGGCATTCAATACACTTCAAACTCTTAATAAGAAAAATACACATGACATCACATCACACACACACCATTCAAACATCCAACATCGTTTAATTCAATCTGAACATTTGATTATTTGATTTCATTTTAGTCATCGTAAGAATATTGAGATTGCAATTAAAGAAAGACATAAAAAGTCCATAGATGGGGATGTTGTTTTAACACAAGAAATTTTAACCATCAGGATCTATATATTATATGCAGATCCACAGGAAAATTGCTGTGGGACTTAATCAAATCTATATTGGATTAGCTGCCCCCTGCATTCCACCCGCATTGACAGCACCCTATTTCACTGTCCAGCCCTTTAACTATCGTAATGAAAGAAATCACATCAATCTGTTGCCACATGAAAGAAGGTGAAACTGACAAACACACTTTTGCATTTATAATATTAGTAGGATTAAATACAAAAGAAATTACCATTTCTGGCAGCGAGGATGCCTCCAGTTAGTGCCCCGCTCATGATTGAGTTCCAAGGGTCCTCCTTTTGTCTCAGGTACACTAAGGAACAGTCAATGGTGGAGAACATTCCACCCCATACTGCAAAGTTGCCGCCTGTGATTGGTGAACGCTCTTTTACTGCTGCTAAGCTGCCAAGCTGGGGAAAGTAACATTTTATATTAATCCTGAGTGTTGCATCCGTAGCTTAAATAAAACATTCCACATGTAAGACCAATTAAAATTATTTTTTTCATAATCGCTATGTCACAGTAAAGTAAATCGGGCCTGGAAGGAGCTTTCTTTCCTCACAAAAGTGAGGAGAGACCCGAGCTCAGCTGTGGGACGATTTGGGTTGTTGATGATGGTGATAAAGTGCTTCCTGATAAATCATCGTGCAGTTTGCTAAAAGTTACAGTTAGGTGATGACTGTATACTAAGCATTACTACAAGTCATTATATTAAAAATCAATTAGTATCTTACTAATATATCCCGTAAGGTTTAGTAGTGTGGTCCATTCGGTATGTAGATTGACCAGGCAAATGTAGCGTATCAAAACACTTCATAAAAAAATTACCATTTTTCTGCTGAATCCCACTGGTGCATTTCTGAAACCTTTGATGGAATGGAATATGCCGCCTCCAATGGCTCCCATAATAAAAGCACCACCAGAATCGTCTAGGATTCGCCACGGACACGGCTCTCTGGTATATTCATCCATTTTTAACCGATTTTCCTAGCCTGAAACACCAGTTAGATAATTTAACCTCAAAATGTGAACTTTCAACTTTTAATACAAAATGTATGAGTGAACACAATCAATACGTACTGCCACGATCTAAGGCACAGTTCGGACCTTTATTTTTGTATTTACGGCGTTGTTATAATGAATTGCTTTAATTTTACGATTATTACACCATGTTTGAAGTTCAACTTTTCTGAAGAGGACAATTATTTTTTAATTTTTTACTTGTCTGTCGCTCTTTTGACAATTGACAGCTAGTACGGATAAGAAAATTATGTTTCATCAAAAATAATAGAAGTCCATTTGGGATTCCGATTCCGAATTGGATAGCGAGTAAACTGGTCGGAAAGATTTGGTGTTTTATCTCTTCAGTTTGTCGTTTTTCGACATAAATCCATCATTTTGATTAATCTTATTGTTGTGTTGTCCTAACCTGGTGTTGGTAAGTGTGTAGTTTACGTGTAATAGATTTTTATTTCCGTGGTTGAGGTTAACTTAACCTCAACCATGGATTGCGACCCACCCCCGGCTCCGGATCTTCCGGATCCTACAATCCCCTCTAACTCAAACAAGAGACGCCTAGATTCGGAGCCAGCTCCTCCTGCTAAAAAGACGATTACCTCTCCCGACTTAGCATCTGCTTCGATCGAGACGGTATATATGGACTCGTCTATAGTTGTCGGCGGACTCTCGTACTCAGCAGCGGACAAAGGCCCATACGTGGTCCACGTGTCCCGCTCGGAGCCTGACCCCTCGGCTGGCACTTCGATAAGACCTATGAAGTTTGGCCAATTTTTAAAGACCCACAAAGTTTCAAACATTTGCTCTGACGGAGTCAAAAAAGTAGGCAGAAATAAGATATCTGTGGAGTTCACCTCTGCCGATGCCGCAAATAATTTCCTCACTTTCCCGGTACTAGAAAAGTGCAAGTATATTGCCACCATTCCCTCCTATAATATTACCCGGATGGGCCTCATCCGTCAAGTCCCGACAGACCTATCCATGTCTGAATTTGTCAAGGCTTTGGAGCTCCCCACAGGGTGTGGTAGAGTTCTGAAAGCAAGACGCCTTAATAGGAAAAATGTCGAAGGGGGAAAAATATCATGGATTCCAACCCAGACAGTTGTTATCACTTTTCAAGGTCAGCTACTACCAAATAGGGTATATTCCTTCTATAATTCTATTCCAGTCGAACAATACCAGTACCCAACAATCCAATGCTTTGCATGCTGCAGATTCGGACATACGAAAACGCAATGCCGGTCTAAACCCAGATGCTTCCGTTGCACTAAAGAGCATTCCGGTGAAAGCTGTGATGTTGCAGAAAAAGATGCTACCTGCCTTCATTGCTCCGGCAATCACTTCTCTACAAATAAAGCTTGCCCAGAACAAGAAAGGCAAAAATCTATCAAGTCCGTTATGGCCCAAAGCAATGTCTCATATGAGGAAGCTGCGTCCCAATTCCCCAAGGCTACTCGTAGCTATGCGGAAGTCTCCCAAGAGACGAATTCCCCTCACTCCTCATCTCAGGCTCTTAGATATTCTCAGGCTACCCTTCCCCAACACAGTCGATCATATGTCAAAACTGTATATGCCACTCCCCAACCTAAAGCCCCTCGAGGACAGTCTTATAATAAGTCCGCCCATCGAGAAATAGTTGCTGTCCCAATAACCTCATCTCCAAATGGTTGTGCTTTAATCAACAACCATTCCTCTGATCCATCTTCAATGGAAAACATGTTAGAAACCCTCATTACCTTATTAATCAACATAATCCTTAAGAATCCTCAATCCCTACCGTCCAACGTTGCCTCTAAACTTACTCAATTAGTCTCTCTATCCGGTCATTATGGATCCAGTCAACATTCTGCAATGGAACACCCAGAGCCTGCGACGAAAGAAGCATGAACTGGTCCATTTAATTTCAAAATTCCACCCGTCAGTCATTGCCGTCTCGGAGACATGGTTGGTTCCTGGTTCCCGTTTTCGGGTGTCAGGATACTCCTGTCTTCGGGACGACAGGGCTGACGGGTATGCAGGAAGTGCTTTACTAATTAAGCGCTCTCTCTCATTTTCCCAAATCTCCCTCCCTCTCCATCCCCCTGATATCAACATAGTTGGTATTAGGTCCTTGGACATCTCCTTTGTTTCTATCTATATTCCTCATCCTAATTCCTCACTAATTTCTGATTTAATGCTCCTAATTTCCTCTATTCCTCCCCCTATGGTAGTGATGGGTGATTTTAATGCCCATCATGTCCTATGGGGTTCTAGCAACTCAGATTCATTTGGCCTGTCCCTGTTGGAAATTTTCAATGAAATTAACCTTTGCGTGGCTAATGATGGTACTCCCACTCGTCGTGTCTTCCCCTCTCAAAATCCGAAAAGTGCCGTCGATATCTCAATATGTTCCCCATCTCTCTCTTCCCTTCTTTCATGGAAAGTTCTTCCCCTTTCATATGGTAGTGACCATTTCCCTATCATAATTACTATCCCGAACAAATTATCCCCTTATTGCAATCCCTGCCCGTCTATTAAATACAAGCTTTCCTCTGCTGATTGGTCTTCCTACTCTTCTACTCTTGATCTCAAACTAGACTCTTCTTCTATCTTCCCTATAAATATCGACCCCCTTATTTCATATAACATATTCATAGATAATATAATTTCCGCAGCTGAATGTCACATCCCCCTCAAAAAACCAGCCAAAGATTTTAGAATTTCTCCTCCATGGTGGGATTCTGACTGTTCTTCAGCTGTATCAGAACGAAAACAAGCTGAACTCAAGTACTATTCTTCTATGTCTGAATCAAATTTTATTAAATATCAACAATCCTCAGCGAAGTTTAAAAAATTAGTCTCTAAAAAGAAAAAGCTCGCTTGGATAAATGTCTGCGTACATTTATCCCCAAGAACTCCCTCATATCTAGTATGGAAACAGATTAGACGATTCAGAGGATCGTGTAACATAGAAAATATTTCAGCTAATGACCCCTCATCTTGGCTAGAGGCCTTTTCAGATAAACTCGCTCCCCCTTCTGTTCCTTCTATAGAATCCTTTCCCGTACTTCCATCCTCTCTTCCATCTCATAATTGCTTTGACCGTCCTTTTTCTTTTACTGAATTGAATCTTGCCCTTGACGGACTGACTGACTCTTCTCCTGGTATTGACGGTATACCTTATTCTTTCATCACAAAGTCTTGCGAAAAAACTAAACAAGTATATTTGGAATTTATAAACAATTTTTTTCAAAATGGCATTGTTCCTGACCAATGGAAATCTCAAATAATTATCCCAGTACTAAAACCTGGTAAAGATCCTTCTGATCCAAGTAGTCGTAGGCCAATAGCATTATCATCGGTCCTATGTAAAATTACTGAACATTTAATAAAACATCGTCTGGAATGGTTTGTTGAAAACAAATCCCTACTAGCCAAAACACAATTCGGCTTTAGGAAAGGTTTAAGTACCATGGACAGTTTAGCCATCCTAACTACAGATATAAATATATCATTCAAGAGAAAACAATACCTGGTGGGTGTATTTCTTGATATTTCATCTGCATATGATAATGTCTCGCTTCCCATGCTCAGGAGGAAGCTCAATCAGCTGAGTATTCCAGAGAAGCTTGTTCGCTTTATTTGTAATATGCTGATGGAACGTTCGGTACTGGTAAAATCTGACAACTACTTCCTCTCCCCCAAAACTGTCTGGAGAGGCTTACCACAGGGCTCTGTGTTAAGTCCATTACTTTACAGCCTGTATACTTACGACCTTGAGAGCTCCGTTAACTCGTTTTGCGAAGTACTTCAATATGCTGATGATCTTGCGCTCTATGTACAAGAAAGGTCTATTGAACAGGCTACTAGTAGACTTAATTCAGCCCTATCCTATCTAGAGGCTTGGTTATGTGAACATGGCTTATCCTTGTCTGCTTCTAAAAGTTCTGTTGTAGTTTTTACTAAAAAAAGAAGCATCCCTTCTATTGATATATTTATTGGTCATGAAATTATCCCTCAACGTAACAGTACTAAATTTTTGGGCATCAAGCTTGACTCGAGAATGACGGGGAATTCCCATTTTGATTATATTTCTCAAAAATGTGAAAAAAATGTTAACATTCTCCGTTCTCTCTCTGGGGTCTGGTGGGGCTCTCACCCATACTCCCAAAAGTTACTATATAATGCCATAGTTCGTAGTCACTTCGATTATGGGTCTTTCCTACTAAATAGTTGCAATAAATCCGGTCAAGACAAAATTATTAAAATCCAATCAAAATGTCTACGAATCATCCTTGGAGCCATGCGATCTTCCCCTATAAACGCCATGCAGTTGGAGTCTGGAGACCCCCCCCTAAATATTCGTAGGCAATTCCTTTCTGATAGATTCCTCTTTAAGCTAATTCAAAATTCCAATCACCCTCTTCTTCCAAAATTAGAAATTCTCTTTGATCTCTATGATATTACCTCTAAGAAAACTCCTTGTCTACTCCTTAGCTATAACAAATTTACTAAACTCTCAAGTCCATTGATTCAATACTCAGCCAACCCTCTTTACTTAACTCCATATGAATCCCTTATTTTTCAACCTAATGTCATTCTAGACTTTGGCATTGCCAAAGACTCTCCCAATCCCCGAGGGTTATTTAATGAACAAATTTACACAAAATTCAATGGTTGGCATATGATTTTTACTGATGCATCCAAACTCTCCTCCAACAGTGATGTTGGTTCAGCAGTGTGGTTTCCTTCCTCAAAGATAAGTTTAATCTTTAAATGTCCTTCTCTCTGTTCGGTGTTCACTGGAGAGGCTCTTGCTCTCTTGGAAGCTATCCTCTTTGTGAAGTCCCATAGCCTTGATAACTCAATCATTTTCTCAGATTCTAAAAGTTGCCTTCAATCTATACTTTCTAATCCCTTCCGATCCATATCTCGTTTTCCTTTAATTCTCCAAATTAAACAATCTCTTTACGATTGTCACAACCTCGGCATCAATATCATTCTCGCCTGGATTCCGGGTCACTCTGGAATTCCTGGGAACGAGACAGCCGACTCCTGCGCAAAAACAGCATCGCAGATTGGTTCTCTTGAACATTACAGAATTTTCTCCCATGACCTCTGCCTTCTCCCTAATGTTCACCTCAAAGATGCATGGTCAAAGTCTTGGGAAACTTCTAAAAAACTGAAAGGCAAACACTATAGTGACATTCAACCAGATATTCCAATTACTCCTTGGTTTTTCAAATTTCGTAAGGCCAACAAAATTACTACCTCCACTATTTGTCGCCTACGTTTGGGTCATTCGTGCACTCCAGTCCATTTGGCCAAACTAAGGATCAGGGATAACTCATTGTGCGAATGTGGTCTGGACGAAGGAAGCGTGGACCACATATTCTTTGACTGTCCAAAATTACGTTGCTCCCTATATGATATCCTCCCTCCCGACATCCCCCGTCCTACTTCCTTTAAATGCCTCTTATCCCTCACCTTCTCCCCCGTAATTAATTATATATTATGTAAATTTATTAGTATTAATAATATTAGATTATAATTATAAATATTTTATTAATTATATTATAACTTTTAATTTGAGTAATAATACCTAATAATATTTATATATCCCATAACATATTTAGATTATAAAGTAGTATATGTTACTACTAACAATGTATTGTCTTAGTTGTGATGTCTCTTTACAGATAGTGCAGATAAATCAACTTGATTCTCCCTCTACAACACCGTCCATATTATTTTCACAATACACCTCTTCCAAAAGTTTATGAAACTATCATTAAACGGACATTGGCAGAATTGTGACAACTCTAGTCACAGAGACCATAATCAAGAAGTCAAGTCAAGTCAAGAAGTCCATTTGTAACGTGCACGAGTTGTACGACACGCTCGCACTCTGTTGACATAGCATTAGTTACTTAAATACTGCAATAAAATACTAGGTAAGTATATTGTTAGATTAGAGAGCCTCACTTCTTGGGTAAAATAGTAAAAACCGTGGATTTAACAGAAAATGAAATTCTTTATTCTAAATGAAATACGTGCACAAATTACGCGAAGCCAAACATAAAAAAACAGTCTTGACTGACAGCAACGTGCAAAACTAATGAAAAATTACAATTTTAAATCTGACAATTGACAGATCAATGACAAGATTGCCATTATTTGACATGTTGATAAATCACACAGCTGCTTCGGTGTGAGTGAGCTTTTCATTTTCGATTTTCATGAAAATATTGTTAATATAGAATAGAGACAATATTTGTATAGTTTGGAGTCGCTATATGAAGTCGCGATGACCATTCACAATTTATATATCTTCGATCGATACGGCACGCTTTTATATTACGGAGAATGGAACAGATCCAACCAAGCGGGGATGTCTAGGGAGGAGGTAAGTCATTCCTATAGTATCATCACCAGCTAATTATGTTTCCACTGCTGCTGGGTCATAGCTATAAACAGAGCATATTTCCTATTTCCTGGTTTATAAGACATATTTATATTTAAATTTATATAATTTAAACGGTTTAGACCAATTACATTAATTATTTACATCTAATAGTAAAATACAGTACACAATTTCACACAATCATTCATTCTTCAATCATTAATACCTACCTACTAACACCTATGAAAATTATTCTTTCAGGAAGGGAAGCTGATGTACGGAATGCTCTTCTCCATCAAATCTTTCGTCGCCAAAATATCACCTTTAGACCCTAAAGATGGATTTATGCACTACAAAACATCAAAATACACGCTGCACTGTCTAGAAACACCATCGGGACTGAAATTCGTAATGAACACTGATAACCAAGCACAAGGAGTCAGGGAGCTGCTAAAAAAGATCTACGGAGACATATTTGTTAAGTACGCTATAAGGAATCCACTGTGTGGCATCGGAGAACCTATCACCAGTGAGCTGTTCAAAAATAAACTGGACGCTTTTGTAAAACAAGCACCTATACACACTGTGAGAGCTTCTTGATAAGCCGTTTAGTTGTTTTAATTTTAATTGATGTGTGATTAGTATTTCTTAAGACCGAGACTCGTATAACTATGTCCTGCACCGCTCCACGGAAATATAATCCATTAATTGATTCCAAAATTGTTTATAATGTATAGTGTAAATATAAGTTAAGTAATGTAGTTTCCAGATATGTAATATTCATGTAGAATTCCATTCATGTAAGTTTTTTGTTGTTGATTAAACGATTTTATTCTATTCTATTATTCAATGGTCTACTAATTTTTAAACTAACTCAATATTAATAAAGAAGATGGGGATACACGTTAAACTTTATCACCATAATCTACGTCGGGGGTTAAAAATAATACTTTTGTCACTGGCTGAGTGCAAAAATTTAGCGAAGCCAAATCTTAAGAAAAAGTGACTGTTTCGTTCGAAAACTTAGAACTTGGGTGACTTCTCCGTTAAACTCCTTTTCTAAACCCTAATAACTCAAAAAGGGCTAAACGTTTTATTTACGTCAACCAACTAGTATGTTCCTATGAAAAACGTTGCTCAAAGGCTACAGAACAGTATAAAACCCCACTCGCCCCGTCAAACATCATCTCAATAGTCACTTTAGCAGGGTCTGACTGAATATAAATACTATGAATCTAATCAAATTGATAATATACTTATGAATTAACTAAATTAAATTATGAATTGATTAAATTACAGACGAATTAATAATATTTTGTACAGAAGTTGATACAAGTGTTACTTTGCTGAAATCCACATTCAAAAACATCATATAAAAGTGGCTCTATGAATGATTTCATGGGTAACAGTTAAACTAGTGGCTAAAACTTATATAATTGAGTACCTACGATACCTAACTTTATTTATTCACTACGGTGACTAAAGTAGCGAATGGTTTCATCGTACCTACCCCCCGCGGCGGCGCTTATTCACGGCTTATCCCTACAATAATTTATTTGCGGTCTATCCTTCAAAGCTTCAAACCAATTTGTTTCTGTGTTCGGACTACACCGATGTTTAACATTCTCATGGAAATGAACGACTCCTTTTGTTATAGTCAATTTAGTCTTTGAAATTAATTGTTGTAACCTTTCGTCGCGCATATTAGGTCAATAATAATTATTATGTCAATAATAATACGCGTGGGCGGGCACGCACCTACAAAGCGGTCTAGTCTATTGCAGGTATAAACCGAGGTCGGTTTCAGAGGTAGGTATATTGTCCACCAATACGGACCAGCCCCCGTGGTGGATTATGGCTTAATCCTCCTCATGAAAGTGAGGGGAGTCCCGTGATCATCAGTGGGACGATATGAGTTGTTGAAGTTGAAGTTGGATTTAATTTCTCAAAGTTACAAGAGTAATTAATTCGTGTTTTAGCCATGGATAAAAAAAACATCCCTGAATAATTATTATATAACGTTTCACAAGCTCCAAAACGTGTCTTTTAATGTATTTTCTATATCTTTGTACGTAAATCCATGGCCCGCAGAGAGGAAATTTTTATTCATCTTGGCGTGGAGATAAAAGCCACGAACCCAAAGGAAAAACAACAGTTCACATTTGAATTTAGACGCTGAAGCATTCAGTTTAAATTTATCCACATTATCATGAGCACAAAGAGCACCTAGTGAAAATTTACTTAGAAATATGACAATTATTTTAAAAATATTTTTAATTTCTTCATTTATTTTTCTGTTTTATAATACAGTTGTTGCATCAAATGAAAATGATACGATAGCTGCTATTTATAAAGTCACGAGTGATTTACCGACACCAAAAGATTTACAAGATTACTTGACTTCGTTGGATCGGTTAATGGATTTCACCTCTTCTTACAAAAACTTTATGAGTGTAAACTTAGCGATCGGTTTGTCAATACTGAATGGTAAGTTTTACTATATTACAATATTCAGTCAAAAATACATTATTTTCTGGCGTTATCGGCTTCAAGGATGGAGATTTTTACAGTTTACCTTTCTGCTCTAAAATAGATAAAGACGTATCAAAATGACTTAAAGTTCGTTTAATGACTTAATAGTCGTTTTTGTGTAGGCACACAAAGTAATTGTATTGTTTAGATGACATTTTTGGTCATTTTTATTTTACGCTACATAATAAATTATTGATTTTAGTAAACTTAAGGCAATTCTTGAAGGATGATACTCTACCAACATCTTTACAAAATCACCTGAACAGCATTTTAATGCGAAATGATCGAGTGCTACATCATTATTTCAACTTTAAATTGCCGAAGACACTTACAAGCAAAATGGGTAAGTATAAATTTAATAAGAAACGAACTATTATTTAATAATTTATGTAATCGTTTATTATAACACTAGCTGTGCCCTGCCACGCTTTGCTGTGGCACATTCGCACATTCGCTCATATGTCACTGATGAACAAAATAGATAAAAACAATCCTTGATGCGGATTATATATCATGATAGATATATTGATAGATAAACTCTTTATTGAAACACCACAGAACAAAGAAAACTTAAAACGAACAAAACAAATTTTTCAATTAGTGTCACAATGCTAAGATTTCAGCTCGATCGATGCAGAATTTTTTGAGTTTTTGAAGCGTACACAAACCAACATAACATTTATATATATATAGATATTAAATATGTAGTAGCAAGTATAAGCTCATCCATGTGAGATGCAAAGTCCTTTCCGTAAATCAAAATGGCCTGATACTCTGTCGTATGATGGACAAGCATATCACATCATGTTCTACCGTACATCCACAGTAAGCAGTCTCTTCAACAATGAGACAGCGTGGTCGAAAAGAATGAGAAAACTTAATCTTGGTCTACTGAAAAAAACGTACTTGTATATACCCAAGTACCCTACATGGACACAATATCTGCAAGCTGTGGATGATATTAGCAATACTACACCGAACTGGGGTCAGTCTGGTCAGTAAACCATGCTAAGAAACTAAGAAATAGTTGAGTAGTAGCTTTTGCATCCCTAATTTATGAACTTAAGTAGTTTAGTAATTATGTACTTATTTAGCTGTGCTCAATTGCATTTATATTATTGAATTAGGTAAAAACTTTTTTTTTTCTTTGCAGACATGTGCATGATATCTTTGTCAGATGTTAGAGAAACCCCTTGGAGTTCCGAAGATTTCTCCAAACAGTGTCAGATTCCTGTAAAATGTTACAAAGCGATCGTTTTTGGAACTAATTTTGGTTATGGTCTGACCCATAGGTAAGCCGTTAAATCACTATAGTAACTGCTTCTGGTACAGTCTGCAAAGGATTTTTTACCAATTCATTGCTTGTTTTTATATTATCATGTTGCTTACTCGTAGGTATGTTTATATGTATGAATGTTCTTATTCCAGATTTTTACTTCTTTTGCTCGCTCGTCTTAGCCGAGCATGTGCAATATTTTCTATCAATCAGGATGCTCTCATCAGAAATACTCTTTGCGAAACAATGTACAGGGAGGCAGAATTTATCGCGTTCAACGACTTCAAACAGGCAGATCTTATGTTTGAGCAAAGTACGTGTTAATAATGAAAAAAATTCAAATGAAAACGAAAAAAAATTATTCACTGCAAAATAATACAAGCATAATTTAAAACTAAGTGCTTTAACATATCTTAAAACTAGATGTTTGAAAATGGTGATGGATACATTTAGAAATATTGCGGTGGAAGGTATTAAATTCTAGCCAAAAACATGACGGCTACCTCACTAGGCAAGCTTGTATCGAGGTTACCTGCGTCCGATTTCCATTTCTCGGTAAATATTACAAATATGTACATAAATATTAAAAAAAAACAAAAAAAAACCAAGACTAAGGTCTAGTTACATTAAATTAAATTAAGCGGTTTAAATCTAACACTTAATATTTTAAACCTCTTCTGTATATTCATACGTAACTGTTTTTAACCATTTAGAAATTATTATTTTTGCTTCAGAGACCTTCTTATTTTTGATATCGCAGTGCTTGGCGACTCTGTTGTAGACATTAAGTTTTACGAAAGTCCCCAAGCGCGAAAGGTTTTAGCAGCGCTGCCCCAACATGTTATGCAATATACTATAAGGGATTAGGATATCGCGTAGTAAACAGAAGTGAGTATATCAATACGAGCTGCGCCGCGTAATAGGTTTGTTTAGTGCAGCATAGCCACATGTAAGAGTAGGTAGGTACTTATTATAACACTATGTAATTGTTTGTTTTTCAGTGGCTCTTTGCAGTTTAGATGGGCATGCTCAATTCCTACGCAAGTCTTGGCTAACCCATCTCCTTCGATACCAAACTTCATGGGGGTGCTTCAATGTAATGCTCCCGACGACCCCAATAAAACACTTTCAGGCATTGACCTCTATCTTGCACTCGAGAAACTTGCGCAGGATTATTTTGAACGAGAAATGCAATGAACACGTTACGTCTGTGGCTGCCGGGGCTCTGGGTGCAGCTATTAGATTTATTTTAGAAAATTATAAATAATGGACCGAAATGGCTCGTACCGACTCACAAGCCAAGAATAGGTCAAATAAATGATGATTTGGGCATGCTTTCTTCAATAAACTGTTTCTAAAGCAATTTAATTTAACTTTTATTTATTTAGCTGGTATGAAGTATTTACTTTATTTTGACCTAAATCAAAACATTTTTACTAGAAGGAATTATTATGAGCTGTTATTGTACCACCACTAATAGTAAACACTGTAGGTACTGTGACGTAGTACTATCTATTCTGTGGTACCTAAAATTAAATTACGCAGTAAGTAAGATTGCTTTACTTCTATAGATACATAATAAGTACCATGGCTATTTTTATTGACCAAGTGAAGCTAAATCTTTCTTAATCGATTTCAACGAAGTGGAGTTTCGGAATAATTATTACTATGAGACTTTAGGACTAATGTCTCAGAGTGACGAGGGTAGTGCCGCGCAAGATTATGCAATGCAAATTTTTGGGTGGCGCTGTAACTGTAATGGACAGCCTTAGCGCTTACAATGAGGTGAGTGCCTTGTTCTTCTCGTTGCTCATTCAAATAAAAAAATATATACAGTTAAGTATGACAAAATAGCCACGTCTAAAAATTCGAGGCGGCAACACTTCAAGTATTAAAAATTTACATAAAATTTTACATTGACAGTTGGTTGACAGCTTCATTGAGTGAGCGTCTGAGTATGACTGTTTGCTGTATGACATAGGGATGGCGATTCTTTACGATAAAGATCGATTTTTAAATCGATTCGAATCGTAGTCTAATGAATCGATTCACGAAAAAATCGAGGCCTACAATATCGATTCTTAAAAATCGATTTTTTTTTCAAGTTTGCGTTTACAATGTAAATTTGTATCAATTTTACTAAAAACAAGATTAATATTGCAATTAACGATATCTTATCAATAAAATCAGGGAATTCAAAAATAGCAATTATTTTTATTACCGTATCAAACTATAAGATCAACTATAAAAAAAAAGTATTTATATACTAACGGCCTTACTAATAAAAAAAAGTTAAACATCTGTGTAACAACTGTATTACTATACAGTGAGTAAGCTATGAATAGGCGTTACACACTCCCTTTACTAATAATCCGTGGGTAAACAATGCATAGTTATCAATTCCTTATAACAAAAACCACTGGCAACTTTCGTCAGAAACGTTCGAAAACATTACGTCATATTATCAGAGTCTTAATATTAGTTCTAAAAACGCTCATAACTTTGATGCATTAGTAGTGAAATATATAAATTTTATTAAATTAACTATATTTTTCGTTCTTTAATTACTGTTTTACTTTCACTTAGCCATTTTACTATTAATAAATATATTTTTATTACTGAAATAATTGTATGGTTTATACCAAAACAGAAAAAATCGAATGTCGATTTTCAAGGGTGATATATCGATTCAGTGAATCGACACAGTACTTCATATCGATTTAAAAATCGATATTTTCTGCTTGAAAAATCGATTCTTCGATTAATCGATCTCAGATCGCCATCCCTAGTATGACATTTGATTGATTATTATGGTTGTTTGTTGCCGCGGCGAGGAGCTCGCTGACTGGTTGTTGTCTAGAATTTTAAAGTACAGAACAACGCGTCTTTATCCCTTCTATCCACAAATTTCTGACAACTCTCCTTCAGTTTTCTGTGAGTCTAGCTGGGTGCTGTGATGTGGAAGTGCTTGCAGCCACCAGATATCTAGGGTGATTGGAAAACTGATTTTCTCCTCTACGTTTTCCCGTGTGAATATTTACTAAAAGTGCCTTCTCCTTGAAAATACGTATAATGGCTCAATATTGTATCGGTGCGAATAAGTTATACTGCTGTGATGAGTGAGACCGACGACACCGATGTTCTCCTGTTGATACCACCCAACTTCTTCCTCGTGCAGAGTTCAGGATCAGACGAATCCCTGCTGGAGTCCTCCAGGACCGTTGTACATAAACCACTCTCGTGTACAGCTCAAGTCCTCGATAAACTAGTGAATCAAGTGCATACTCTAGAATCTAGGTTAGAAAGCTTGGAAATAAGCAGTGATATATCTAGTATAGGACGAAAGTCGCGACTTAAAAACTTGGACACGACGGACAGCTTTGACAGTCATAGCCTAGACCGCAAATGCTTCACATTCCCTCGCCGGCGACGGCGTAGAGCTCTCAGAAGGGAAAACAAGCGTGACCTGTCCCTTACTAGTCTAGATTCCGTAAGCACACGCAATAAATCCGTACCTCCTTTAAAGTTAGATCGAATAACACATAAACACACAGAGATCACCAATGATACAAGAAGCATGGATGGTGACATCAGCAGTATCATATCAACACCAAGTAAAAAGAATGACAAACTTCTCTTGAGTGAAATTGATGAATTCCTCAGTAAAGTGGACACTTACGAAAGTCCAGAATCAAAGTACAAGGAGCATGACGTCACGCTGAGCCCTGATAACATCATTAAAGCTACAGGAGACTACATATCTCATAAATTAGACTCCAAACATGAAGATGATCAAATTACACTGCCCAGTGGACGAATTGTTTCTAGTAATGTCTTAGACAAGTACATTTACTTGGTCAAAGGGACCCAACTTCCATCGCAGCCAGATAAATCGTTGCCGTCTTCAAGTGGATACAAACAGCAATTTTCCGAATCCTTGCAGTCTGGCAGTAAACGATACAGTGAAAGCTTAAGCAGGACTATCGAAAATACTCCTAAACATGACATCAAACCACTAGAAACGAAGTCTCCAAGCATGAGACGGCTCAACTTCTCCGATAAAGATGTGCAGCCAACATCCACACCAAAACGGAGTACTCAAAACTACTTGGACACCTTCAGGCCAACCTCTAACAAAATCTATGATAGGGCTACAAAAGTATTAGAACAGTACAAGGCCCAGAGCGGTCAAAACACTCAAAGTTCCGCCGATAGCTATCTACATTCCCCACAGAAGGAAGAATTCAAGATGCCGCAAATGAGACCTTACGGCTATGATCAAAAGGATGGCATTAAGATGACAGGAATGCAGCAAAAAATGATAGATTCTATAGATACGGATTTGTTGAGTTTGAGCGAGTTGTGGGGGGAACGAGGGGAAAGGGAAAAGGCTGAGAGGATTGATAGTGTGAAGTTAGAGGAGGAAAGATTAAAAAGAGAGGTGAGGTTTCTATGTTTCATACCTTATAAGCATAAAACAATCTGACTGTTTGCTGCATTTGACTTTGAACCTTATTTTTAACATAGTTTAGTTAAGATTAGATTGCTGATGTTATGTCAATAAGCCGATGTTTTATATTTCTATCTACCAGCACTGTGAAGCCATAATCCAACAGCTCCAAAAAAAGATACTTGACCAACAAGAGAAGCTAGCTGTTGCAGTCAAAGTGGATAAAGCGAAGGACACTGCCATCGCCAAGCTCAAGGACGCCTGGCTGAGGATCACGGGGAGTCTCGACCGGGCTGAGGAACGGCACCAATTGGCCTTACAGAAGATGGTCCGAGAAGTAGAGAATTTTAGAGTGGTGGCTGATGATGCTCAAAAGGTAACTAATGCAGTTATAGGTTAATAGAATTTGGAATTCGGTGGAATGTTCAGTCCGAATATCTCCCATAGTTGAAGTTTGGTGAATGGCTTAGAACTTTGATATACCAATATTCAGTGTATATTTATTGTGGACCGAATTTTTCTTTGTCTCTATGTATGTACTGTATTTACTATCAGGAGTGCCACCTACTTGTTTGCCTATGATATATATATTTTTATATTTATTTATTTATATATTTTTTGATATTTATTTGTTAATTCATAGACGAGCACAGAATATATGCTGATATAATCTACTCTCTCACAGTGTTGTAAAGCACTATACAAAATTGTTCACGTTCGTAACAATGATTTATTGTTTCTCAGCCAGTTATCGAGTTTCAATTTCGATTTTTTTATTTTTTTTTTATTACTTTTTGACTGTGTGTACTCCAGCACGAACATAAGCAGTCATAAGTTTAATTGGCACTCCATTCTAGTTGGTCAGTTGAACAGCTTAACCAGAGGATCCCAGACTTTCTTTCTTGTATACCACTATCAAAATTTTGCAGATTCCGGTGGACCCTCTGCAGCTACATTTCTACCATATACCTATTTATTTCCTACCATATATATATAGACCCCCGTCGAGTCTCCCGTGGACCCCTGGGAACTTAGGAGCTAAACTAATTAAACTATTGTTTAGTCCAAGTTCATAACTCCAATTTGTTTACAGAAAACCAACCATTTCGAAGCCGAACTCTATAAAACACTCGACCTAGCCCATGACTACCAAGAGAAATGCAAACAACTGACCACGGAAAAGAAAGAACAACAAGAGACCATGGTAAAGGCGCTAGCTACTAAACAAGAGGCTATTAACACTAGAGACAAGGAAGTGGAGGTGCTGAAGGAAAACTATGAAACTGTGATGAGTTTGAATAAGCAGTCCACGGATTGTGTTAAGAATCTGGAGAATGCTTTAGAAAAGGTAGGTAACCTAAGTAAAACCGTTATAACTGATAACCACCCACTACTAAGCACAGTACCCATATTAACAAGTGTCGAAAACTTTTCGAATCCAATTCCGACGCATTCGAAAAACTACTATAGATAGAAATTATCAGTAGCGTTTTTTTCGCATGCGTCAGATTGGGAATGAATGCGTCGGAATCGGATTCCAAAACTTTCCGACGCTTGTGAATAGACAGCTCGTGCGGAGGATTAGGCCGTAACCCACCCCGGCGGCCCGTTCCGGTTGGATCATATGAGGAAAATTCTGAGACTACCCACAAGTCTCAGAATTTTCCTCAAGTTTTCCTTCAATGAAAACCAAGTGATAATTATTTATACATTACAAAACACATTAGTGTGTGCCTGGGATTTGAACTCGCAGACCTGACCTTGGAAGATAGATGTTCTCCGAATCCGAATCTGAAAACACTCCAATTACTGGGCATATGAGGCTTTAGAGCCGATGTCTCAGGGTGACGAGCGAAGTGCAGCGGCGCGAAGGATTATGCAATGCAGTGTTCTGGGTGGTGCTGTGACTGTTATGGGCAGGCGTAGCGCTTACCATCAGGTGGACGACTTACTCGCCTCGTCACTAAGTCAAATGAAAAATTCTTTCTTTCATATCTATATATATAAAAATGTTATGTTGGTTTGTGTACGCTTCAAAAACTCAAAAAGTTCTGGACCGATCGAGCTGAAATTTTAGCATGTTATATAATCCGCATCAAGGATTGTTTTTATCTATTTTTTTCATCAGTGACATATCAGCGAATGTGCGAATGTGCCATAGCGAAGCGTGGCAGGGTACAACATTTATGTATTCAAAAACATGTACCTGTCCACAGGAAAGACTAGACCATGAACAAACTAAGCTCAAATCCACCGAACTTACTAGTAAGATCCAATCTCTATCCGATGAAAGTGCCATCTGGAGTCAAGAGCGGGACTTGCTGAAAGAGAAGGTTAATGAAGAGCGAGCGAGATGCAACATATTGGAACGGCAGCTGTGTGAAAAACAGAATCAAACTAGTGAACTA
This sequence comes from Campaea margaritaria, assembly GCA_912999815.1. Lineage (NCBI taxonomy): Eukaryota > Metazoa > Arthropoda > Insecta > Lepidoptera > Geometridae > Campaea > Campaea margaritaria. Next base: position 11,413,051 of record OU538797.1, on the reverse strand, counting down.
CTGAGGAAATGCGTAAGTGTACTTCTTCACAGAACAACATTCGCCACATCGCTTTGTCACTTCAAAGACGTATTTACGTTTGTTGTACGTTTTTCATGTTAAAAATATGTGTTTGTTGGTGCTCATGCTCAGCTTCACAACGGCTAACGGGTTTTGATATATTTAGGTCTATAGACACACAGATACACCTTTCCTGACCGACACTCGGCATACATACACACATATAGACACTTTGTCTTGATATTTCTAGAAACTGTCTGAACACTAAGTAAACAAAAAAAGTACAAAACATCCCAAAATAGCATAAAAAAGGGTTTGATAGGTGCAATGGATTCTTTCATCCGTAGCTGACGCAGCAGTGCACAATAGTTGGTAAAAAATTAACATGATATCATTATCTTCCACCCCATCATCACACTGTCACATACCACCATTCCAGGACTCCCTAGACTCGGAGTCCAAGGCCCTCCGCAAGCACATAGACCTTCAGAAGACGGAGCTCAAGTGCCACTACCAGCGGCAACTCGAGGAGGCAGTCATGAGCAAGCTGCAGGAGTTCCAACGGCAACTGGATGCAACGGAGAAAGAGATGGAGCAAGACGCAAGGATCAAGGAGAGCTCCTTGTGTGATAACTTTAATAAACAGATGTTGAGGATAGAAGAACAGTAAGTATTAATTTAAAAACATATGTACGTAATTATCACTCGCTTTTTGGTGAAGGAAAACATTGTGAGGAAAGCTATATGCCGGAGAATTATTGTGGAGGCATATGATCCACCAGTCCGGACAAGGCCCCTGTAGTGGATTATGACCTAAATCTCTCTCGTCTCCGAGTGGCGTTTTAATTAATTGATCCCTAATGGTGGCAACTGACTAGTAACATTTAGACGCCATTTTGGAGTTTTTGCTTGTGCCCGCATTTTATTAAAATTTATTTTTAATTCCAGGCATAAACTGGAGGTGAATGTCCTAGAAGAGAAGCAGAGAGAGGAGATCAAGCTCTACCGGCTCCAACTCGCGCAGGCTAGCGAGAAAATTGGATTGCTCGAGGTAACAATGTGTCCATCATTAGTATATTCATGCCCAATGATGGTTTCTCATCATGTTTTTCTTCCACGTACGTGCAAGATGTGGAATGATCTTCCATCCGAGGTTTCTACTCAGAAGTACCGCATTTTTAAAGCAAAACTTTAAAGTAACTTTAAAGCAAAAGTCAAAATAGTCCTCTTTAATTTGGTTAGTGTTGGGTCTTTTGCATTCATTTTATGATTTGATTGCGCGCAATACTGATTGATTGATTTAAAGGTCTGTTAATCTTCATGTTTTTAAAAGAGATTGCTTTTTGATTTAATTTGCAGAACAAGTTAGAGTCGTACAAGCGGCGGCGCGGGCAGATCGCGTCCCAACTGCACGGCGTCATGGAGGCGCAGTGGCGCCAGGCGCTGCTCATCCTCACCAACGGACACCAGCACAACGTGTCCTCGCTCGACCTCACCAGGACCGACAGCGGTTAGTAAAAATATAAAAAAAAAGACAATAATAATACTCCTGCTAAAGCAAGTTCCTAAATTTTTTTGAGGGGAACATTCTATAACTCTATTCCCTCCACCACGGGGGTGACGGAGAGGGGTGTGTGAGACTCAAACCTACTAATACCCCCTCGTGAGCAACCCTCCGATGAGGTGGTGCAAGATGGGGTCACGCTAGAAGTTCCTATCTTGTTCTGAGAGTCGGTGTCTCAAATCATACCGTGAAATAAATACAATCACATGGACTCAGTTTGCCTGTGTGAAGGCTAAGGAACCGGGGACTAAATGGCTAAACACCAGGATTAATGGCTGATCAATAAACACTGTTCACATATTTGCCCTGCGCAGGAATAGGTCTGGAAACTTTACGATTCACAGTAAGTTGTTGTCTACGTGATGGAGGCTATGTCAGTGGTTGTATGTGCAGTGTCGACGCCGGTGGCGCTGGACTACGCGCCGCCACCGCCTCGGGCTCCGCCGCCGCCCCGGGCGCCGCCGACGTTCGCGGACCCGGGAGCGCCGCGCGACATGCCCGCGCTCAACTTCCAGGCGCTCAGCGACAACGAGCTACAACATTATGTCAAACTGGTAACTAACTACACCTATTGCTAACACGTTGACTGCTGAACCGGTCAATTTTTTTGGCATTTTTGCTAATCTTCACGCAACGTGTGTGTTTACTAGCACTGTCCGAGACTGTCTGTGAAATTTGCAATCCTAATTTTTGTTATATTTTTATTTTATTTTCAGTTGCTAACGAAACCGCCTCACTTGGAGGGCGGTGGTGACACCGCCCCCCTGGAGCCCCCGGGGGCTGGGCGGGACAACGAGGAACCCACCAGCGATCGACCCGGGGCGCGCGACTCTCGAGCGAAGCGGAGCCTCAACTCAAGCAAGCCTCCTTGGAAGTCATGACGGCACTTCGAACACAGATAAACACCTTCAAAAACCTTAAAAGACTGTTGTAATCAGGTGTGGCGTTTACCATCAGATAAACAATCTGCTCGTCTTGCTACTCAAAGACACACTAGGTAAACCAGTTATTGAAGTTCAAATCACGAATTTGCAAGTTTCGTTATCGCCATTTGGGTTTTTTTTATAAATATGGAAACACTCCACCAATCCGGACTGGGCCCCCGTTGTGAATTATGGCCTGACTCTCCTCACGAAAGTGAGGAGAGACCCGAGCCCAGCAGTGGGACGTTATGGGTCGATGACGATGATGATGATGGAAACACTTGCGTGAAAAGATCTTGCTCTCTAATTATACTAACGTACGTATTTTTTATCTGCCTTGTAATTGAATAAAACCATGAAATATATTACTCTCTCCTAACGTGTAAGGCCCGGCTACACCCACCACAATATATTTATTATAGGTCTAGGGAGGCCTTAAGGCGGTTACGTCACTTTAGTTGCAATTAGTTTATTGCAACAGCAGTTGTCAAAACGTATTATTACGTTTTGACAGGTGTAATTGCAATGAGTCAATTGAAATTGATTGCAACTAATGGTTTGCATGGGGCCTTGTATGAAATAGGTAAGTATGTGTAGATTTATATAGAAACGCATATATTTTGTAAATTTGTAAGAATTTTTATATAATTTGTGTATTGTTATGGAATTAGAACACGACATTCCTGTATATGCCCACGAGATATTTTAATGTTAATAAATAAAGTTATATTATTTTTACAACTTGTTTTTTTCTTTCGATATGAACTATTTCAAAGTAGGATAATAATAACAACATCTAACACCATCAGTGCTAAAAACACAAGTGTCGTGTTTTTCTAACTTGCCGCTAGTGCGGGAAACCGCAACTGTTGTTTTTGTTGTATTGGAAAACACTATGGCGCGTGCAGAGCCGCACCCGTGGCTAGACAAACAAATCGGCTCAGCAGTGAAAGTGTTAAGATTCTCTCGCTAGACGGCTGGATTAAGGGTCGGATACAGAAGCCAGTAATGCACGACACGGCGCGTATTGTCAGGAGGTTCCTTCTCAATAGCCCTAACCCTAGGCCTAGTACCCTAGTACCCTAGTACCCTAGTACCCTAGTACCCTAGTACCCTAGTACTAGTAAGCCTAACATTTTTATTGTACTTTTTTTAAACTATAAAGAATAATAATAATTAAAAAGCTAGGAAATCCAAAATAACTAAGGTTCTACTCCAGCTTTTTCAAAGACGTTTCTCCAGAAGCGAATTTCCTCCGGCTTGTAGTTGGTTCCGACCGTAAGCTGGTCTCCAATGTTCGCGTAATGTTTGCTGATATTGTCGTATTCTGGCCAGGAGACGCCGAGACTCTGGTCCGGGGTCGGAGTCCTGCAGTGGAAATTATTCATCATATTTCAAAAATGGTAGTTTATAATTTTGAACAAAATTGTAATTGAAACTTTTTGTAGGCCGACTCGCCGAAAACTAAAGTTAAAATGATTATGTAAAGTATAATGTATACCACAACAATACCACTCTGAAACACGGGAGCCTCCCTGACTATTGCCAATAAATCAATCCCTATATTTTTAAAACATTTATCTTCACAATCTAGCTGGCTAAACCCGTGACCGTGTTTTTTTTTTATCAGAACAGCCCATGTAAGTGCAAAATGGTTGAAACATTACCACGAAGCAGACCTAAAACTCACCCATGTTTGGCAAAGTTGGTAAAAACAGTATTGACCAGCTGAATTAGCTGGTATTCCCTGCTACTTGTATCCACCTCCATGTTCAACCCTTTAGGGTCAAACAAATACAGTAGGTCATCCATATGAGATGCTCCGTACATTCCATATTTCGCCCCCCTGTTCCCATAATAATTTCTTCTAGACAAACACGAGAATATGTATAGAAATCTTTTAGAATTTCCAATTTTTGGTAATTTATCCGCGAATCCATGGACGTCGTAAAGAAAACCCGACTCGCTAATGTATTTAGCAAACTCTTTTATAGTATCTTCGCTAATGAGCCTGTCTCCGAAGTATCGCTTGTAAATACTGTTCGAGGCTTCTAGGATGGCGTCTGGAGTGCATTGGATTAAAAGTTTTGTAGGGACGACCATCTCAGGATAGCGATTGTACACTTCGGCAAAACTGTCAATGAAAATATCCGAATCGATCAATGATTCTGCGTCTGTGTGACCGATCAGCACGTCTACATCGTTGACTTTTCCTTTCTTGAGCATTTCCAACGGAGTTTCACTCAAAAAATGTTCCTGCCCCAAATCTTTCTCGACAACTGGGACGAAGTGATACAATTTGAAAATGTTGCTCGTTATTTCTTCGGAGGTAAAAACGGTAGGTTTGTAACCGATAATTTTGTCTGCAGGAATGCTTTGGAGAAATTCGAGTAGCTCCTCAGGATCCCGTGTTTCCTTGCCGAGTAGTTTCCCGAGGACGAAGGCACGTCGCCTCGGGTGGTGAGCTTGCGACCAGTCGTTAAACGGGACCCCACTCATAGATATAGCTCTTTTGAACAATCCTTTAGACATTGGCGATAAGATGTGATAACCTATAGCAGCACCTCCAGAGCTTTCTCCGAAAATGGTTACTTCACCTGGGTCACCGCCAAAGCTTTTAATGTTCTCCTTAACCCATTTAAGGGCCATGACTTGGTCTTTGAGTCCAGCGTTCCCTGGCACGTTTGCCGTATCGAGGCAGAGGAACCCTAGGGCCTCGAGCCTGTAGTTCATAGTGACGAGTAGTACTCCATGGTTGACCAGAAAGTCTGGTCCGTAGGTTTTTTCGTCACCAGAACCACTGAGGAACCCCCCGCCATGGACGTAGACCATAACCGGCAGAAGGGTAGCAGGGTGCAGTTCTTTGGTGTAGACGTTAAGGAACAAGCAGTCCTCGCTGCCAGTAATAGTTTCGTTGTCTTTCTGGATGCACTCTGATCCATGTGCTGTGGCTTTTCTGATGCCGTCCCATGGCAAAGGCGGCTGAGGTGCCTGAAAATTAAAAACAAGTAAGCTCATGTTTACTTTGTCTGTCTGTTTTTTCTTCCTACATTGATTGAGAGACCAACCTTAAACCTTAAGTTTCCCAACGGTGGTGCTGCATAGGGGATCCCCTTGAAGCTATAATACTGCCCATTCCCTGTCACCAAGTCCAGGAGTTCACCTTCCAGCCAACCCTGTGCCACTTTCACTTTGGCCATATTTGCTAATGTTGCTGCAATTAAAATTCATTGTAACGTAAATCCCATGGATTTGCATTGTGCAGCTTGGGAATAATATTATAAGTCGCAGGGAAAGTACACTGTTTGACGGAAGAGGTTATAAAGTAGACTTTTGAGTACCTAGTGGTTATTTTAATAAAATTGTTTTTCAATCAAAAGTTAAATAATCCCCCAAAAGTACATGACAATGTGCCGTTGCTAATGTAACTTGGCAGTTTCAACCAGTTATGAAGGAATGCAACTCCTTGTCGGAGTCTGCATCTAATAGGTACTCATTAGCTTATGTGAACCCACAAGACTGTATATACGTAGAAGGGGAAATCTCGCTATCGCAAGGATTGTAATTAATGATTGAGCACGTATGTAGGTACCACCTACCACAGACTGCATTCCCTACTAAAAACCTACCGATGTCAATGTGTGAGCGAAGGGCATAAAACCGGTTATAATATAACAAAATATTTTAAACTTATAATTTATAAAGTCATTGCTCTCAGGTTAAGATTAAGGATATTAGATTTTAGAGGGATTTTTAGAGTTTTTATCTTATAATAATATCTTATCTTAAAATAGTGCGCGAATTTATTTACAAGTATCCACTGGAGTAGTTTTTAGGTAGGTATATCTTGTATGCAGGGGGATTCATCAACTTACCTGTAAGAGATGAACTGGTGACTAGCAGTTTAAACGCGAACATATATTTAAAAAACCCAAACATTTAAGTATTTTTTTTTAATATTATTAAGTAGCGAGATGAACAAGTTATTCACTTGATGGTAAGCGCAGAATCTATTGCTGCACTGCTCTGCGCTGGTCACCTTGAGGCATTGCTTTTAAAGTCTCAAATGCTAAGTAATTTCGCTGGAAACAGTGCCCTTAAAACCGGGACACAGTAATGTTTGCACACTACTGCTTGGCGAATGAATAGCTGGCAAAGGCAAACTTCCCTAGGCAGTCTCTTGCGCAAGAGGCCTACCACTACAGAAAGGTATATTTATCTATGTATTTCAAATGTATTTAAAAAAAAAAAATGTCCAGTAATTTGCCTAGTAACAAAATGCCCTTCAAATCGGAACAGTTTAGTATAAGTACCCACTTAAATAAATATTCTAACCTGCCGGGGTGATCGTGCCGTCGCCGTCGGCGTCGTGGCTATGCGTGTATCCGCACACGAGCGCCAGTACAGCGCACGCGTGCACTATTGTGGCCTGCATTTTACCACGGGTCGATGAATACTGACACGAGAATCCGGTATCGCAATGACGATATCTTCATTGCGGTAATAATGTGACCATGTCAGTAATATGAACGTTTTACATACCCACTAAGTAATATTTTAACACGTTGATTGCTGAACCAGTTTTTACATTTGGGCACCGGTACGGACCGTGTCTGTTTTCCAGTAAAGCGTGCCGCTGTGTGAGCCACACTGTAGTAGCCACGTTAAACACACACATCTGTGTTTCCACACATCAGGTGTGTTTTCCCGCACCCGTGTAAAGTTATAAAAAACAACGTCTGTGTTTTCAACAGTGAACGTGTTAACTCCTGTCTATGATTTTGGTTTGTAAAAATCCCAACCAACCAGCACTGAAATTTTTGGTGCGATTTTGCGGACCCGTTTTTGGGAATTGTCATTTTCCTCTCTAGGGGGGACAGCTTGGTAGTGTTATGGGAATAAACCGATATTTCCTACCTTTATTTGTTTATAATACCGTCGGGTCGGCTTAAGTTTCCAAATTCGCCCACCGTAGGTTAAAAGGAAAAAAAAAATTACAACCTTACATAATTATGTAATGAAATCCATTGCCGCCCAGTGAAATAACCTTACATTATTTAATTTTTGTATTGTATTCAAGTGAGTAACGAGACCAGCAAGTCGTTCATTAAGCGCTACGCCTGCCCATAACGGTAACAGTGCCACCCAGAACCTTGCATTGCACAATCCTGCGCGGCACTGCACTGCGCTCGTCACCCTGAGACATCGGCTCTAAAGTCTCATATGCCCAGTTTTTTTTTTTTGGCAGAGGTTGTACCTTCGTAAATAGTTAAAAAAAATCAACAGAATGCAGTTTTCTAAATAAAAACATTATTTTAATTAATTGCCTACTATTTATGGCAAGAAACATATTACAATCTTATTTTCCTCATTATGTGCCTACTTTGTTTTCACAGAACTAAGTAATTCCGCACATAAGGAAAATCAGTAAGAAAATTGCATAAACTAGGTTGAATAGTCTAATAAATTACCAAGATAGCGTGATCTTAGCACGGAGCGCGGTGTTGTAGTAAAATAGAGTTTATTTTCTATAGATAGCATCGACAATCGAGTGCTCAGATCTTGTCATATCGACAGTGGATTTCTCTCAATACAGTCTACTCTGCTCACTATTTCATTTCTATCGATGGTTAGTATCAAAGAGTTAACAGCATCGATTGAAAGTGGGACATTCGGAATTAGCTCATTTAAAGTCATTCTACAAACTGCACTGCTATAAAGGTAGACTTCCGTGCTACATAAGTGGTAGCGGCAAATAAGATTATTAAATAAAATAAATATTTGATATAACAATTTATTAATGAACATAAATGCGAATTAAAAATATACATAAAAATGATCTTTCTATACGATTACGATGGCATCACGACTTTATACAACACTAAACATTAACAATGTACACTTATGAAATATTTTAATCACATTTTTTTTTTAATATTCTTTAAGGCAAGAACTATATAATTTTATTAAGTCTTTGAAAATAATAAAAAAAATATAGATACCACACCGGCAACCACACTTTCAAATCCTGTTCATAAATCTCAATATTTAAGACATTACAAAAGAATTCTTAATTATCATTGATTTCTAGTTCCATCTCCAATAGACATAATATCTAAACATTAAATACACACCGTTTACTTTAAAAAGATAAATAATTAATTGATATTTTTACATAAATAATTTTGTGAATATCACTAACCACCATTTCATAAAGATACACTTACAAAAATAAATGAAAATTGTATTATCAAAACTTAATACTCCAGAGTTCAATTTGTTTTTTTATTGATTGCATTGCTAAGCAAAACTCCTCACGGCACTTTGCAAATTTTGCAAAACGAAGAGCTATTTACGAATATTTCTTGAACTTAAAGAAGAATGGGCATTTAAGGCCCACTGTCCAAGAACCAAGAACACTGTAGGTACGTTTAATGGAAGGGGCTGCACATTTGTTTTCTATGTCACGCTCACTGCTTAGGTATCGTCCGGTAACCACGTGAGGCTTGAAAGGGAGGAAGGGAGGTCTAGCAAAAATCACGAAATATTGCAAGATATCGTCAAACGCGCGATTTCTAAACTGAAAAGCTATTCTAAATATTCTAAAATAGTTACGATTCTTTGTAGGTATTAAAAAATACACGTGGGGAAACAATCGGGGGGGGGGGGGGGTGTAAAAACTGCTTTAAAAACAACATCACGTGATTAATGAACGGCCGCTTATTGTCCTATAGAGTAACTGCCAACCCTGATTATGCATAGTTAGGCTCGGTGCATTGGTCTAAATTCGATACTAATTGATTACCACAATACCCGACTGACTTCGCAAACCGAGTCTAACCACACTCTGTAAATACTTGGGGCTGACCACCGGTTAATTCCCAACAATAACTTAAAAAAATAAAACAATATTATACCAGTAGCTGGATTTAAATGTAGTTCTAAAAAACTATAGTTTTTTTTTAAATTATTTCCCAGTATTTCTAAGCAGTTTGTCTGAAGAGTCTCAAATCTGCTGCGGATTCTCTGTCTTTAATTTCAACATTAATATCCATTCCCTTTATTTATTTGAATACCTTTATTGGACGATAAACTCAACCTATATGGGTTATATATTTGTGATGATCAAGTAATAATTATTATAATATAAAGCAGCCATTTTAACGACTATTCTCACACATTATTGAAAGCAAATTATAGCAAAGGTTGTGTGGAAAAAATCGCTTTTAGCGATAAGACCGTCAATTAATAACCTTATGTCTACGGCGGGTGTCGTTCCCAACTACCCGCGTTTGATCTAGTCTATGTCTATTTGTTCGCGCCACTTACATTGGCACTCATAATACCTTCCTACCTTCCTATTCCTATCATTTCTTGGCGACTATCTCTGTCGCTCATATCGTGGTATCCACGAGAAAACTGCTTGCCGCCGCAAGTAGTCTGCGATCGACCCTCGTCCTTCGCGGCTGCCGCTCTCGCCGAATCCAAAGTACTGGATCTGCTGCTCCTCTGTGGTGGTCCACGTGAATTCGACGCGAAAATATAAACAAAACCCGCTATAAACCCGCCGCGTAAACGCTCCTTGCCGACACGCACCAACCGCCAAAAATACAGTCCACTACATCGAACGTCATAACATCCTGAAGGAACAAGCAGCTTGGAGACGGACCCGAACCGAGGTGATTGCAGTTGCATGGAGACCAGGTTAGTCGCCAAGTTCCTTTGTACTACTCTTCTACCAGCCATCCTTCCCCCGCCATTGGAGGCGCGCTCAGCCTATACAGCTTAGCTGCCGCGCTAACATATTGTTGGTCCTCCGCCGCCGGATCTTCTTTGGTCCTCCCGCTATTCTCTGGCCCCTCTTAGGCCTCATATAGTCCTCTTCATAACCGCCCGCAATTTTATATTGGTATTTTTACCAACGATAATTTCCTATAATTATCGTGTTCCCGCCCGCAATTACAGTTCAGATAGTACCCTGTACTATCCTACTACGCTCTTATATACTTATTTCGTGTATTCCGCATTCCTAAATAGTAAAAATAACGATTTTTCCGTAATTCTTAATTTTTATTAAAAAAGTGAAGGTATTCCTAACGACCACCCGTGCGTCTCCACGTGGGTATTCAATACGCCGCGCGCGCGGCAGGTAAATGCTGTAGGCAGTTGCAGTAAATTAGGTGTTCGCGCCACTTACATTGGCACTCATAATACCTTCCTACCTTCCTATTCCTATCATTTTTTGGCGACTATCTCTGTCGCTCATATCGTGGTATCCACGAGAAAACTGCTTGCCGCCGCAAGTAGTCTGCGATCGACCCTCGTCCTTCGCGGCTGCCGCTCTCGCCGAATCCAAAGTACTGGATCTGCTGCTCCTCTGCGGTGGTCCACGTGAATTCGACGCGCAAATATAAACAACACCCGCTATAAACCCGCCGCGTAAACGCTCCTTGCCGACACGCACCAACCGCCTAAAATACAGTCCACTACATCGAACGTCATAACATCCTGAAGGAACAAGCAGCTTGGAGACGGACCCGAACCGAGGTGATTGCAGTTGCATGGAGACCAGGTTAGTCGCCAAGTTCCTTTGTACTACTCTTCTACCAGCCATCCTTCCCCCGCCATTGGAGGCGCGCTCAGCCTATACAGCTTAGCTGCCGCGCTAACCTATTGTTGGTCCTCCGCCGCCGGATCTTCTCTGGTCCTCCCGCTATTCTCTGGCCCCTCTTAGGCCTCATATAGTCCTCTTTATAACCGCCCGCAATTTTATATTGGTATTTTTACCAACGATAATTTCCTATAATTATCGTGTTCCCGCCCGCAATTACAGTTCAGATAGTACCCTGTACTATCCTACTACGCTCTTATATACTTATTTCGTGTATTCCGCATTCCTAAATAGTAAAAATAACGATTTTTCCGTAATTCTTAATTTTTATTAAAAAGTGACGGTATTCCTAACGACCGCCCGTGCGTCTCCGCGTGGGTATTCAATACGCCGCGCGCGCGGCAGGTAAATGCTGTAGGCAGTTGCAGTAAGTTAGGAATTTCATACTTTATCTAGTTTTTTTATACTTTGTTAAGATGGCTATGGCTACTCGTTCAAAAGACAAAGATAGTGAAGTATACGAGGACGCAAAGGCGCTCGATACGTTACAGGTCGAACGTTTGACCTTGATAGGTAAACGTGACATTATATTTTCCCGCTTACAAGATATTTTTAACCGATCTTTAAAGGCTTTCACTGATGATACTGAGAAAGATTTATTTCTATGTGGAATGATCTCGTTAGACCGTTTACGCTCCGATTTCAATGAAATTGTGAACAAATTAAATGTCACCGAGTTGAGTCTCAACGCTTCGTACACGGTAAACTACCAATCTATAAACGTCTTCGAAGATATGTTTTGCCGTTGTCAGTTTGTTTATAATAAACTTAACCCGCCTTTAAAAACCGCTGATTTCAATGTTGCCCCGCAACGTAAATCTATCAGAATTCCTGAACTCGATTTGATGGTCTTCAATGGAGATCCGATGACCTGGAGGATATTTTATGAGTCATTCAAACGCACGATTCACGAAAATCCCGATCTCACTGATCACGAACGCGTCCAATATTTAATTAATAAATTGTCAGGCCGGGCCCTTACAGTTTGTTCTGGTATCGTACCTAACGGTGATAATTATCCGATCATATGGCAGACGCTCGTCGATAAGTATAACGACAAACGTAACCTAGCCTCCGCTTATCTTGATCAAATGCTTGATTTTAAATCTTTTAACACCGCGACGAATAAAAACTTAGAATTATTCCTAGATAAATTCTGCACGGCTGTGTCAAGTTTGAAGTCTCTCAAGCTCGATAACATGTCTGATTTTATTTTACTATCGCTCGCTTTGAAGAAAATAGATTCAAGTACTGCACGGTCGTTTGAAATGCACATGCGAGGTAAATCTATGCCTACATACAATGAACTTTTAAAATTCACCCGCGAACAAAGCAAAATATTGGAACGCACTACGACCGATTCTCTTAGCCGCAGTGATAACAGGCCGGGTACTGCAAGGTCTACGCAGTCTTTTGCAGCATCATGCGTCACTCACTGTCCGCTTTGCAAACAAGCCGATCACGCTAACTTATATAGATGCCCTGCATTTGATAAGCTTTCTATCGACGACAGGTACACTTTTGTAAAACAAAGCAAAGGTTGCACTAATTGTCTAAGCACTACGCATATAAATACTGCTTGCAATTCTAAATTTAATTGCCGTTATTGTGGATGTAAACATCATTCTATGTTATGCCGCAAAGTATCATCTTCCCGTGAAGACAATCGCCCGTACCCTAGCGCTCCGTCACAGGCGCACGCGCCGCCTCCGCGCGCGCGAACTGGCATCTTCTCCGCCGCCGGGGATCACATGCCGCCTTCGGCATCGCCGCCGCCCGTCGCGGGCTCCGCTAGCGCTCAGCTGACGAACTTACCTACAACTGCTTATCAGTCATCACAACAACAGGTGTCGCTGTGTAATATACGCCCCGCTTCGCAGCCTAATGACACTACTTGTTTACTGGGAACCGTACAAGTTTATGCTACGGATTTAAATGGTCGCCGCCATGTAGTACGCGCCTTAATTGATTCGGCTTCCCAAAGTAGCCTTTTAACTTCAAAATGTTGCGCTAAATTAAATTTAAAATGCAATAAGGTGACGAACACCGTTGTTAAAGGGATAGGTTCCGCATCTAACCCAATCAAGGGAGCAGTTTCTGCTACTTTATCTTCCCGCCTAAATGATAATTTTATTGCAATTGACGCCTATGTTATCGACCGCATAACAGACAATTTACCGGCAGTGAAAATTGACGTATCCTGCCTTTCATACCTGAACTGCCTGCCTCTGGCAGACGACAGTTTCGCTTCGCCTTCCGAGATCGACATACTTATAGGCGCGCCGCTCTTTTCTGAAATATTGCTATCAGGCCGCGCCGCTGGTCCGCCTGGTACTCCAACCGCTTTTGAAACCATTTTTGGTTTTATCGTAATCGGGACCGCTCCCGTTACTCCCGCTCATGTTACTCCCGCTCATGTTACGCCCGCTCATATTGGAACCGTTGTTTCTATCACTGACCCCTTGGTTGAAGATAGATGCCGCTCTCATATTTCCCTCTGTACCTTTACGGAAGGACCACGTTTAGATAATCTTGTCCAACGCTTCTGGCAGCTTGAAGAGGTGCAATGCACGCCGACTTTGAGCCCAGACGCTATAGAATGTGAACGCATTTTTACAAATAACGTTTCCCGCGATCCTACGGGACGCTATTCTGTAGCGTTACCTTTCTCCCGCGATCCCGCGACCTCTCTGGGTAATTCTTACCCTATCGCTAAAAAACGCTTCATGTATCTCGAACGTAAGCTCGCCGCGACACCTGCTCTGCGCTTAGAGTACGATGCTATAATCAAAGAGTACATTCAGAAGGGTTACATTTCACTGATCGACAATGATAGTCCTTTTACTGGATATTATGTGCCACACCACGCCATTGCGAGACTACAAAAAACAACAACTCGATGGCGTATGGTGATGGACGCCAGTGCTGAAACTGACTCAGGCCTCTCCTTGAATCAAGTTTTATATACCGGGGATAATTTACAAAACGATCTTTTTACAATCCTCTTGGATTTCCGCCACTACCCAATCGCTTTTACATCCGATATTAAACAGATGTACCTACAAATTTTGATAAATAAGGACCACCGCAAATATCAAAAGTTCCTGTATCGATTCGATCCCGTTTTTCCGCTTGATACCTACCAATTCAACCGCGTTTGTTTTGGTCTACGTAGCAGTCCGTTCCTTGCGATGCGAGTGTTGCGACAGCTGTGCGCCGCCGACGGTGCCCGCTTCCCACTCGCAGCATCTCTTATCAGCGACAACACATACATGGACGACGTGTGCTACTCCATGCCTACTCTGTCTGCTTGTTTACAACTCAGAGACGATCTCTGCGAGTTGCTCAAGGCCGGGGGCTTCGATCTCGTCAAATGGGCTAGTAACTCACCCGCGCTCCTTGACTCCCTTCCCGTCTCTGCGTTAACGGAATGCGTTAAAAATGCGAAAAAGGCGTTAACGGATCTTTTAAATTCCGACGAATATAATAAGTCTATCTCAGATGAGTTATCAGCTAATCGCATACACTGGAAATTCAATCCACCGCGAAGTCCTCACTTCGGGGGGAATTATGAAATATATGTGAAAGCGTTTAAAAATCATCTTCATAAAACGATCGGTTCACAGTTACTCACCTATGAAAAAATGTTAACCGTACTCACACAGATAGAATGCGTTATCAATTCTCGTCCTATAACGTTATTGAGCGAAGATCCGTCTGAGCCGACCGCGCTGAGTGCTTCACATTTCTTAATGACCGCACCGCTGAAGCATTTACCCGCTTGCACGGTTCCCGATGAACCTGGACACTTATTGAAACGGTACGCTTTATTGGATCAAATGGTACAATCATTTTCCAAACGGTGGGAGTTGGAATATCTTCACTTACTTCAATCTAGAGGAAAATGGAATACACCTTCGAATCCCATTACAATAGGTTCTATTGTTCTTATTATCACTGATAATATTCCCCCGCTATCCTGGCCTCTCGGCGTCGTCGTGGCCACTCATGTCGGCGGCGATGGCATCTGTCGAGTAGCGTCAGTAAAAACGGCGACCGGCGTCTACCAGAGACCCGTCGTCCGTTTATGTATCTTACCTACCCAATAATTTAACCCCTTGCTCCCCGGTCAACCGCTATGTTATATTTAACCCGTTGACTGCTTAAGAGTTTAACTCTTATTTTTATTTTTTTTATTTCCCGCTTTCTTTTAAAAACCAATGGTTTTTAGGCCGGGGGCAAATGTTCGCGCCACTTACATTGGCACTCATAATACCTTCCTACCTTCCTATTCCTATCATTTTTTGGCGACTATCTCTGTCGCTCATATCGTGGTATCCACGAGAAAACTGCTTGCCGCCGCAAGTAGTCTGCGATCGACCCTCGTCCTTCGCGGCTGCCGCTCTCGCCGAATCCAAAGTACTGGATCTGCTGCTCCTCTGCGGTGGTCCACGTGAATTCGACGCGCAAATATAAACAACACCCGCTATAAACCCGCCGCGTAAACGCTCCTTGCCGACACGCACCAACCGCCTAAAATACAGTCCACTACATCGAACGTCATAACATCCTGAAGGAACAAGCAGCTTGGAGACGGACCCGAACCGAGGTGATTGCAGTTGCATGGAGACCAGGTTAGTCGCCAAGTTCCTTTGTACTACTCTTCTACCAGCCATCCTTCCCCCGCCATTGGAGGCGCGCTCAGCCTATACAGCTTAGCTGCCGCGCTAACATTAGGAATTTCATACTTTATCTAGTTTTTTATACTTTGTTAAGATGGCTATGGCTACTCGTTCAAAAGACAAAGATAGTGAAGTATACGAGGACGCAAAAGCGCTCGATACGTTACAGATCGAACGTTTGACCTTGATAGGTAAACGCGACATTATATTTTCTCGCTTACAAGATATTTTTAACCGATCTTTAAAGGCTTTCACTGATGATACTGAGAAAGATTTATTTCTATGTGGAATGATCTCGTTAGACCGTTTACGCTCCGATTTCAATGAAATTGTGAACAAATTAAATGTCACCGAGTTGAGTCTCAACGCTTCGTACACGGTAAACTACCAATCTATAAACGTCTTCGAAGATATGTTTTGCCGTTGTCAGTTTGTTTATAATAAACTTAACCCGCCTTTAAAAACCGCTGATTTCAATGTTGCCCCGCAACGTAAATCCATCAGAATTCCTGAACTCGATTTGATGGTCTTCAATGGAGATCCGATGACCTGGAGGATATTTTATGAGTCATTCAAACGCACGATTCACGAAAATCCCGATCTCACTGATCACGAACGCGTCCAATATTTAATTAATAAATTGTCAGGCCGGGCCCTTGCAGTTTGTTCTGGTATCGTACCTAACGCTGATAATTATCCGATCATATGGCAGACGCTCGTCGATAGGTATAACGACAAACGTAACCTAGCCTCCGCTTATCTTGATCAAATGCTTGATTTTAAATCTTTTAACACCGCGACGAATAAAAACTTAGAATTATTCCTAGATAAATTCTGCACGGCTGTGTCAAGTTTGAAGTCTCTCAAGCTCGATAACGTGTCTGATTTTATTTTACTATCGCTCGCTTTGAAGAAAATAGATTCAAGTACTGCACGGTCGTTTGAAATGCACATGCGAGGTAAATCTATGCCTACATACAATGAACTTTTAAAATTCATCCGCGAACAAAGCAAAATATTGGAACGCACTACGACCGTTTCTCTTAGCCGCAGTGATAACAGGCCGGGTACTGCAAGGTCTACGCAGTCTTTTGCAGCATCATGTGTCACTCACTGTCCGCTTTGCAAACAAGCCGATCACGCTAACTTATATAGATGCCCTGCATTTGATAAGCTTTCTATCGACGACAGGTACACTTTTGTAAAACAAAGCAAAGGTTGCACTAATTGTCTAAGCACTACGCATATAAATACTGCTTGCAATTCTAAATTTAATTGCCGTTATTGTGGATGTAAACATCATTCTATGTTATGCCGCAAAGTATCATCTTCCCGTGAAGACAATCGCCCGTACCCTAGCGCTCCGTCACAGGCGCACGCGCCGCCTCCGCGCGCGCGAACTGGCAACTTCTCCGCCGCCGGGGATCACATGCCGCCTTCGGCATCGCCGCCGCCCGTCGCGGGCTCCGCTAGCGCTCAGCTGACGAACTTACCTACAACTGCTTATCAGTCATCACAACAACAGGTGTCGCTGTGTAATGTACGCCCCGCTTCGCAGCCTAATGACACTACTTGTTTACTGGGAACCGTACAAGTTTATGCTACGGATTTAAATGGTCGCCGCCATGTAGTACGCGCCTTAATTGATTCGGCTTCCCAAAGTAACTTTTTAACTTCAAAATGTTGCGCTAAATTAAATTTAAAATGCAATAAGGTGACGAACACCGTTGTTAAAGGGATAGGTTCCGCATCTAACCCAATCAAGGGAGCAGTTTCTGCTACTTTGTCTTCCCGCCTAAATGATAATTTTATTGCAATTGACGCCTATGTTATCGACCGCATAACAGACAATTTACCGGCAGTGAAAATTGACGTATCCTGCCTTTCATACCTGAACTGCCTGCCTCTGGCAGACGACAGTTTCGCTTCGCCTTCCGAGATCGACATACTTATAGGCGCGCCGCTCTTTTCTGAAATATTGCTATCAGGCCGCGCCGCTGGTCCGCCTGGTACTCCAACCGCTTTTGAAACCATTTTTGGTTTTATCGTAATCGGGACCGCTCCCGTTACCCCCGCTCATGTTACTCCCGCTCATGTTACGCCCGCTCATATTGGAACCGTTGTTTCTATCACTGACCCCTTGGTTGAAGATAGACGCCGCTCTCATATTTCCCTCTGTACCTTTACGGAAGGACCACGTTTAGATAATCTTGTCCAACGCTTCTGGCAGCTTGAAGAGGTGCAATGCACGCCGACTTTGAGCCCAGACGCTATAGAATGTAAACGCATTTTTACAAATAACGTTTCCCGCGATCCTACGGGACGCTATTCTGTAGCGTTACCTTTCTCCCGCGATCCCGCGACCTCTCTGGGTAATTCTTACCCTATCGCTAAAAAACGCTTCATGTATCTCGAACGTAAGCTCGCCGCGACACCTGCTCTGCGCTTAGAGTACGATGCTATAATCAAAGAGTACATTCAGAAGGGTTACATTTCACTGATCGACAATGATAGTCCTTTTACTGGATATTACGTGCCACACCACGCCATTGCGAGACTACAAAAAACAACAACTCGATGGCGTATGGTGATGGACGCCAGTGCTGAAACTGACTCAGGCCTCTCCTTGAATCAAGTTTTATATACCGGGGATAATTTACAAAACGATCTTTTTACAATCCTCTTGGATTTCCGCCACTACCCAATCGCTTTTACATCCGATATTAAACAGATGTACCTACAAATTTTGATAAATGAGGACCACCGCAAATATCAAAAATTCCTGTATCGATTCGATCCCGTTTTTCCGCTTGATACCTACCAATTCAACCGCGTTTGTTTTGGTCTACGTAGCAGTCCGTTCCTTGCGATGCGAGTGTTGCGACAGCTGTGCGCCGCCGACGGTGCCCGCTTCCCACTCGCAGCATCTCTTATCAGCGACAACACATACATGGACGACGTGTGCTACTCTATGCCTACTCTGTCTGCTTGTTTACAACTCAGAGACGATCTCTGCGAGTTGCTCAAGGCCGGGGGCTTCGATCTCGTCAAATGGGCTAGTAACTCACCCGCGCTCCTTGACTCCCTTCCCGTCTCTGCGTTAAGGGAATGCGTTAAAAATGCGAAAAATGCGTTAACGGATCTTTTAAATTCCGACGAATATAATAAGTCTATCTCAGATGAGTTATCAGCTAATCGCATACACTGGAAATTCAATCCACCGCGAAGTCCTCACTTCGGGGGGAATTATGAAATATATGTGAAAGCGTTTAAAAGTCATCTTCATAAGACGATCGGTTCACAGTTACTCACGTATGAGGAAATGTTAACCGTACTCACACAGATAGAATGCGTTATCAATTCTCGTCCTGTAACGTTATTGAGCGAAGATCCGTCTGAGCCGACCGCGCTGAGTGCTTCACATTTCTTAATGACCGCACCGCTGAAGCGTTTACCCGCTTGCACGGTTCCCGATGAACCTGGACACTTATTGAAACGGTACGTTTTATTGGATCAAATGGTACAATCATTTTCCAAACGGTGGAAGTTGGAATATCTTCACTTACTTCAATCTAGAGGAAAATGGAATACACCTTCGAATCCCATTACAATAGGTTCTATTGTTCTTATTATCACTGATAATATTCCCCCGCTATCCTGGCCTCTCGGCGTCGTCGTGGCCACTCATGTCGGCGGCGATGGCATCTGTCGAGTAGCGTCAGTAAAAACGGCGACCGGCGTCTACCAGAGACCCGTCGTCCGTTTATGTATCTTACCTACCCAATAATTTAACCCCTTGCTCCCCGGTCAACCGCTATGTTATAATTTAACCCGTTGACCGCTTTAGAGTTTAACTCTTATTTTTATTTTTTTTATTTCCCGCTTTCTTTTAAAAACCAATGGTTTTTAGGCCGGGGGCAAATGTTCGCGCCACTTACATTGGCACTCATAATACCTTCCTACCTTCCTATTCCTATCATTTCTTGGCGACTATCTCTGTCGCTCATATCGTGGTATCCACGAGAAAACTGCTTGCCGCCGCAAGTAGTCTGCGATCGACCCTCGTCCTTCGCGGCTGCCGCTCTCGCCGAATCCAAAGTACTGGATCTGCTGCTCCTCTGTGGTGGTCCACGTGAATTCGACGCGAAAATATAAACAAAACCCGCTATAAACCCGCCGCGTAAACGCTCCTTGCCGACACGCACCAACCGCCAAAAATACAGTCCACTACATCGAACGTCATAACATCCTGAAGGAACAAGCAGCTTGGAGACGGACCCGAACCGAGGTGATTGCAGTTGCATGGAGACCAGGTTAGTCGCCAAGTTCCTTTGTACTACTCTTCTACCAGCCATCCTTCCCCCGCCATTGGAGGCGCGCTCAGCCTATACAGCTTAGCTGCCGCGCTAACACTATTAAATATGAATTTAGTTCGCGAAAATTTAAGATGTTTTTCATTGGTATTTTGCTATTCATGATAATATTTTTCAGTATTTTTATTAGTGTTTATAAGGAGCGGTGCCTACGCGAGTGCGGAGGCTGGTAGCGAGCTGTGCTTCGGCTTGGCTTTGTGGACGAACACCCTAATGCAGCCGTTGAAGTCGGCGCTCACTAGCACGTGACCTGTTTGTGATGACGCGACCATACCGCCCTCTGCGCCACACTGAAATAAACAAAGTATAATTTACTAGCAGCGCCCCACGGTTTCACCCGTGATAACTATTATTTCACAGGAACTGTCAGTTTTTACAGGATAAAAAGTATCTTATGTTCTATTCCAGGACCTAAAGTTTCTGTATACGAAATTTCATCAAAGCTCAGCCGTTTTGGCGTGACGAGAGGACAAACACACTAACACACAAACGCACAAACTGTCGCATTTATAATATTAGTGAGATACCAGCTGAGCCCGCGACTTCGACCGGTTACAATTTTTTATATTTATATCTTCTGATGGCTGCAAGATATCTATAGGGAACATACACAAAAATATAAGTTAAAATTCCGGCTTTTTTTAAAGTTTCCTTGAAATCCATTGAACCGTCACAGACAAACTGTCAGACAGATACAAATTCTTAAAACAATCAGTTACGATTAGGCATCGTATAAATTGTACACTTACATTTTGCCATTAAATTTGATATCACAGTAAGATACGTTCACTTTACTATCGGTACAATATGTAATTAAAAAGAATTGTGTAAAAAAAGCCAACAAGCCTTTATAAAATGCGTATTTTCAGAGTTTCAAAACTAGTGTGGAGCGTGTAAGGTATGACGCCTTATTATTCTTATTGTTGTATTATAAAAGAACTTACCACTTGCTCCTCTTTATGTTCGCCATCTTTATCCGCCAACTTGGCCTCCTGTTCCCTCTCCGTAATCATCCGAATCATATGATCTGGGTTAGGCGCGAACACCGCGCACGTCACGACCGCGTTATGCGCTTTAATCCCCTCCCAGAAGTCGTTCCTGTCCCTCCTAACCGAAGTGAACTTAGCGTAATCATGATAAGTCTTCCATATGTATATGCACTGGTTTTCGGAGCCGCTGACTATGTATTTGCCGTCGTGCGAAAACGAAGCCTTGATCTGACTGGACACGTTTACGTAACCTTTGTATTTACAAGAGAGGTTCAGATCCCGCAAGTCGTAGAGCCGGATTCGGCTGTCGTTTGAGGTAACTAGTATTTTGTCGTCGTTGGGCATCGGTTCGATTCCGCTTATTTTCCGTCCGGTTGAGTTTTTCCCCCGCGACGAGCGAACGTCGATTTGCGTGTGGTATTTCAGCTGGTCCGTCGTGTAGAATATGCAGCGGCCGTCGTACGTGCCTACGACGGCGAATTTGCCGTTCTGGCAGAAGTTGGCGGCCGTTATCAGTTTCGTTTTGCCGTCGACTTCGTTCCAAACTGCGACCTGGAAAGAAATATCAAGGTGAGTTATAGATTACTGGAAGCAGGCAGAGTTAACTTTTTCAAGATTGATACTTATTAAGAATTCTCTAACTATTGAGGGCCTCTGCGTTCATAACCAAAACATGCTACGCGACTAAAAAATACTAACCGCTAGTATGACGGTTCATACTAAACCGTTCGTCTATTACAGTGGTTCCCACCTTTTTATTGGCCAGGGACTAATTTGATCTTGATGTACAAAAACAAAAATCACCGCAAAATTTGCATCTTCTGCACAACTTCAGCAATCCTAAGACTAATATTATTGCTTAAAGCTAAAGTTCTCGCACGCATCGCCGTGAAATTTGAAATCATTCGCGGACTATATTTTGACAGCGGGCCACTGGTTGGGAACCACTGGTCTATTGTCATTTGGGTCTACTGACTTCCCTCCGGATTTCCGGGGAATCGGTTCGCGGGGGGTAGTGTCCATTCTGTATCCGGCACTATGTGCAGCGCGTGGAACAGGTGGCAGGGCGTTACCTTCTTGTCGGGAATGTTCCAGAGGCGCAGCTTCCCGTCGAGGCTGCCGCTGAGGAAGTAGCGGTCGTCCCGCGGGTGGAACACGATGGCCGTCACGAAGTCGATGTGCTGGAAACAGCACAGGCACTCGCCGCGCGATATGTGCCACAACCTGCACAGGAATGTGCGCTTTAAACCGATGGTGGAAGGTTACTATTCTGATTTAGGGTACGGGCTTCGATCACGCTTCGCGGCATTTTGAGCCTTTCAGTGTGTCTCAGTGCGTGACACTTCATGTCAAATTAAAGGTATTTAAATACTTTTTTTTTATATCACTTAAGCCTAAACAGCCCTTGTGTAATCGGTAAAACTAAATTAAGTAAACATATCAAAGGTTTTACTTCAGTCGTGTGGTCTGAAAAACACTCGTTTATTTTTTTACAATATATACAAT
This sequence comes from Campaea margaritaria, assembly GCA_912999815.1. Lineage (NCBI taxonomy): Eukaryota > Metazoa > Arthropoda > Insecta > Lepidoptera > Geometridae > Campaea > Campaea margaritaria. The sequence continues at coordinate 11,390,343 of OU538797.1, read as the reverse complement.
TGTATACTGGTGTATCGTTTTTACTGTCGCAATGAAATCCCTACCAAAACTTTACCTCACAGTCTTGTCCATAGAACTGGACAGGATGAAGTAGTTTTTCGACCAGGACACGTCCAACAAGTCCGACGTGTGTCCCGAGTACACGCAGAAGGGCTTCGGGTAGAAGGGGGCGGAGGGGCGGAGCGCCGGGGCCTCGTCCGGCGTGGGGGGCGCCGCCGACAGCGACGCGAGGGACTCCTGCGAGGGCGTGGGGGACGACTTCTTCTCGGCGTTGTATTTCGTGCGCATGTCCTGTTCAAACAAACTTTAGAGCCGCTGTCTCAGGGTGACGAGCGCAGTGCAGTGCCGCGCAGGATTATGCAATGCAGTGTTCTGGTTGGTGCTGTGACTGTTATGGGTAGGCGTAGCGCTTACCATCGGGTGAACGACTTTCACGTCTCGTCACTCAGTCAAATAAAAAAAAAACAACTTCATTAAGCGAGTGCAACGATGGGCTTCAAAAATGCATCACCGCAGGTGGTTGCAGGTGTCAGAAAGTTTTCGAATCCGAATCCAACGAAACCATGCCCGATCCGACGCATTCGAAAACGTCTTCCTGACAATAATTGTGAATAACATTTTCCTAAAGCGCCGTAAAAAGGTGTTCCTATGGTGACCTGGAACATGTGGTGCGCGTCCCTGGTGACCCACACCCGCAGCAGCTTGTCCTGGCCGGCCGTGGCCAGCAGGCGGCCGCACACGCTGAAGCGGCAGCACCACACGGCGCCGCAGTGCCCCGCGCCCATCTCCTGCGGACGAGGACACGCGTTACCAACAACATATCGACGCTAGAAAGCGTAAACGCTGTAACCTTGAAACGCAAAATTGTTCACCAAACTTTTTTTTTGTTGAAATAAAATCATAACTCAATATCTACTCGACCTAAAAACGTAAATTTTGGATATTTGGTGTGTTACATACAAAGTTACAATACTGCTACCTAGGTTATATCCTAAAGTTCCTAGGGGACGTTGATATGTGGGTTTGTTTCCAAATATGTAAAAAAAGTATTTTCGGGTCGGTCAAAGGGTTACAGCGTTTACGCTTTCTAGCGTCGATATATACGTTGTCACTGAGATGGTCCGCGATACGTGGCTCGCGTTGTTGCGATCTACGTGCCGTGTGAACGGTCAAAGTGAAAAAATCACAATTCACATGGCCTCTACAAGGGCACTCGTGAAAGTTACCTAACTCTACCACCGTTACAGGAATATATATTCAACCGTAAAGAACGGCAAGAAACTCGAACACAAAAAAATTTAGGGTTTGTGTTCGAATTAAACGGAGTCACGCTATCATGCGTCGTTTAAACAGCACCTTTACACAGTTTAATAGTGATAGGCCTCTTCTGCATGAGACCACCTGGGAAACTACCACACCTTTTTCAGATATACATCCGCCAAGCAGTAGTGTGAAAACAATACTGTGTTCCGATCCGACGGGCATTGTTTCCAGCGAAATTACTGGGCATTAAAGACTTTAGAACCGACCGAACACCTTCTCCGCCAACATTTCCTCACCTGAACATGCCTGACGCAGCCGTCGAAGTCGTAGGGCCCCTTGTGCGAGTTGCTGGCCTTCAGCTTGATGTTGTGTTCCCCGCGGACGTCGTCGGCTATGTCGGCCACGTCCTCCTTGTGGCGCGCGTGGGACACCTCCTGCGCCAGCGACTTGGCCGCGTCCACTGTCTTCTTCACTGTGCTCCCGAAGAAGCGTTTTAATCTGCAATTTGTTATGTTTGTCGTTGGCAAATTGTTGGCATTTTACAAACGGCGTCGTTTGTCAACCAATTGTACACTTCGCCATTTTACAAACGGCGTCGTTTGTCTAAAAATTGTACAATTCGGCGTTTTATAAACGGTTTCGTGTCTCGTTTCGTCGTTTAATTTATTAGTTCAAAAAAACATTAGAAGCTCAAAAACCACTTCGCAAATAACACAGATGATTTTCACAGTGAAACTTCTATGATCATGAAAGTAAAAGTGTTACACAAACTATAGCGGTTTAATAATCAATCGGGGTCACGCTGAAATTATCTATTAGTTCATTCAAATGCATATAGACTACATTTTAAGGATTACGTTACCAATTAACTAATTGCGCCCCATGGTTTAACTCGCGTAGACTATTATGTCACAGGAGTCTATCGAATTTACACGACCAACATGCTGGTTTATATTTTTCCCAAAGATTAAGCATTGCCATACAACGTGGCAATGCTGCCAGCACTTTGGGAACGTTGTCAACCAGTAGCGGTTTATTAGATTAGTGTAGGTTTTATTTTAGGCAATTTTTTAGGTTATTATTCTAATTGTATTTTATGCCTTTCTCCCGTTGGTATAGGCAGGGACTACATCTTTTTACATGCTATTATCGCAGCGGAAAGCAGTACGCCAACTCCTTGACACCCTCTACTGGTTTGAACTCCGGACCAATAGGCCGTGTAGGGTCCATGCGTGGTCCAACATCATAGCAAAGTGGCTTTCTGTAGCCCCGCATTATTTATTATTAATTTTAATTTAACCATCACGTAGTGTTCGTGAATACGGACATTAGTGTGATTACTGATTACTATAACCTAACATACTATAAAACTAAGTCACTGCAAAGCGGTTCATGTTAGAAGCAAAACTCTTGTTCACCTGACATTTATGTTGTCCTGAGAATGGCATTTCACTAAATTGTCCGACGACATCCTAAAGCGATAAAATATATTAATTACGTCAACCTATACTTAGTGGGAGAAAAAATTTAGGACAAGGTAAGGTGAGGTTTTGGTTTGCGTGGATTGGTCGGCGCCACACAGCGCCCCCCCCCCCCCCCCCGTACCGGGTGAGCCCCCTCCCGCCCCGCGGTGCTATGTTAGCTTGTGTCCTGAATTAGTTTGCAAACTCGAGGAGCGAGGCTGTAAGTATGGACCTCTCATAAACATAATCAATGTACACTAACTTCTCAGTCTTCCGCTTGATGCCCGTGGTGTGGCGGTCGGCGGCCTCCCGCTTGGTCTCCTTGGCGTCGTCTTCGGCCCCGCCAGCGCACACGCTCTCGCTCTCCTCGTCTGTTTCTCTGTCACACACACATTGGCTATGAGACGAATGCTCATATCATCTACAATGAGATTTCGGACCATTCGTTGAAGCCACAAAATAATAACTCAACAGAAAGTCTGCTTCATAGCGAGCGCGCCGATGCCCACGTAAAAATAAAATGTCAGGTGGTCTCAAACGACTCCGGGCTCGAGTGCTATGCCCAAGCGAAATCAGAGCTATCGAGCGTCTATATTTTGTCACTTGGAATTATATAGAAAAACGTATGACTCTTATAGCATAGACAAGAAAGAATAGAGTTAACTAGGGATAAACTAGCCAAGTTGCATTATCGCTCTTTTGCGGCAAGATCGTGTTATCTCCTCAACATATTGAGCGTGAGATAGCACGTTCTTGTCGCTAATGAGCATGTTCATTTCCATGACTGCTCAAACTTGTAGGATTGAGCTGTAAGTAACGGATTCAATTACTTATAGATACAGTGTTAGCAATAATTATGGCACCCGACACAAGCCTACACTCACACACCAAACAATTACAAGCCACATTTCAACCCAATCTATGCTATGGAAAACAAAAACCGTTAAATATTTTCGGTGGAACTCAAATATAGTCCTTTCTACACAAGGACGCAAGGTTGATAATCCTTAGAGCCATCGCTTGTCGGCGTTCTCATTTTTAACTTTGACATAACTTTTTTTTTATACTAAATATTTCCTGTAAAATCGAACCCTGGCTACGAGCACAAGCTATACCCACACCTGCACAAAGAGTCGAATTTTAAGTCGAGAAGCGAACAATTCCCTCACTGAGATTGTTATTAGTAACTCATATTCTGGAACGTTAAATAACTGAGAACAGATTGTGTATTGCTGTCCTTGTTATTTGTTCAGTGCTAGACAGAGACAACAATAGCCTTAATGTGCTGTCAAAGTTAGCAAAGGTTTCAGAAACCGACCGATAGTATGTTTTGGTTGTTAATTTTATTGTGAAAAAGTTATGAGTAATTTTGCCGTGGAGTTTTTTGCCGGTTCTTCTCAAACGTATTCCGATTCCGAGTCAGTTAACTTTCACGAATGCTTTTTCAATGCCTTTGTGAACAGCAAATGATTATAATTTTATTGCTTTAAGCCCGATTTCAGCAACACTATGTATCGGTTGGGAATGTAAATATTGTTACTGTGGCAACGGAATAGATTACTTTTAGGGGACTATTCGCGTCTCGACTATCAATTGCACTATAAAAACACAACTGACACACCACAGAAAGTATTAAACAGGAACCTATCGGTTAGTGTGGGGACCGAGCCGGCGGGCGGCGGCAGACGCTTGGCGTTGAAGGCCGACGCGTTGACGACCAGGGAAATGCGTTTCCGCCACGACGCCTTGGCTCTCAGAGCCGGGCTGCAAGGTTAGTTTGGTTACAGACATTCCATATCACGAAAGCCATTCAGATGCTGTTCATTTGGATGTAACATAAGGATACGATCGCTGAGGCTCGGGAGGGGCGCGGGCGGCGCGTACCTGGCGTGTTCGTCGTCGTTGGCGCGCGCGATGTACTCGGAGGTGAGGCGCATGATGTGCAGCGACAGCGGGTTGATGCACTGCGGCAGCGTGTGCTCCGCCACCGACAGCGGCACGCGCTCGCCTGCCGACACACCGCCGCCTGTAGCGCCGCGTAAGGACGGGTGGGCCCGCGCCCGGTTACAAACGGACAAATGTTCAATTCATTTCAGACATAGGGAAGTCCTGATCTTTTAATCGTTCAATGTTATAAAGAGCGATGAGAGAGAGCCATTAGCCGGGCCGCCGCGGGTGCTGGTTACGGCTCGCGAGGCTATTTGTAAGTATGCTGTCCATTTTGGATGCTCGAGGGCTTCCGGTAGCTCGGCCTGCCTCGCGAGGCTCGCTTGTGTTCCGGACAAGCTACTGAGGCTGCCGCGCGATCCCGAGCGCCCGATGCGGGCCCGGCTATTAATATTTGGACAGAAAATTACTAGTTTTTCTTAATATTGAATAGGTTTTCGTTTGATCACTATCTTACTATAAGATTAAATACGACCTTAGATGTAGTCGAGAATTTGGCGGGATGAAACAGGCGCCGCCTCGTCGCCGCCGAGGCCGTGCAGTGGATACGTTACCAGTGTCGAGGTTGAGCACGGTGACCTGCTCCAGTATCTCGATGTCGGTGAGCTGGTGGCCCGACGTGGTGCGAGTGCGCAGCGCCAGCCCCAGCGCCGCCTCGTCGCCGCCGAGGCCGTGCAGTGGATACGTTACCAGTGTCGAGGTTGAGCACGGTGACCTGCTCCAGTATCTCGATGTCGGTGAGCTGGTGGCCCGACGTGGTGCGAGTGCGCAGCGCCAGCCCCAGCGCCGCCTCGTCGCCGCCGAGGCCGTGCAGTGGATACGTTACCAGTGTCGAGGTTGAGCACGGTGACCTGCTCCAGTATCTCGATGTCGGTGAGCTGGTGGCCCGACGTGGTGCGAGTGCGCAGCGCCAGCCCCAGCGCCGCCTCGTCGCCGCCGAGGCCGTGCAGTGGATACGTTACCAGTGTCGAGGTTGAGCACGGTGACCTGCTCCAGTATCTCGATGTCGGTGAGCTGGTGGCCCGACGTGGTGCGAGTGCGCAGCGCCAGCCCCAGCGCCGCCTCGTCGCCGCCGAGGCCGTGCAGTGGATACGTTACCAGTGTCGAGGTTGAGCACGGTGACCTGCTCCAGTATCTCGATGTCGGTGAGCTGGTGGCCCGACGTGGTGCGAGTGCGCAGCGCCAGCCCCAGCGCCGCCTCGTCGCCGCCGAGGCCGTGCAGTGGATACGTTACCAGTGTCGAGGTTGAGCACGGTGACCTGCTCCAGTATCTCGATGTCGGTGAGCTGGTGGCCCGACGTGGTGCGAGTGCGCAGCGCCAGCCCCAGCGCCGCCTCGTCGCCGCCGAGGCCGTGCAGTGGATACGTTACCAGTGTCGAGGTTGAGCACGGTGACCTGCTCCAGTATCTCGATGTCGGTGAGCTGGTGGCCCGACGTGGTGCGAGTGCGCAGCGCCAGCCCCAGCGCCGCCTCGTCGCCGCCGAGGCCGTGCAGTGGATACGTTACCAGTGTCGAGGTTGAGCACGGTGACCTGCTCCAGTATCTCGATGTCGGTGAGCTGGTGGCCCGACGTGGTGCGAGTGCGCAGCGCCAGCCCCAGCGCCGCCTCGTCGCCGGCCGAGCGCCGCCGCGCGCCGTGGCTGTGCAGTAACCTGCGGGACGGATCGCCAGGCCACAGGTTGTTAGGGGGTCAAACGTTCACGTTGAAGTATTAGCACAAATTGGTATTACCACATACAGAATGGACACTTCACCCCGCGCGATTTGCTTCCCCACATATATATCCGAATTCGGAAGGCTGTCAATATTAAAATGTAATAGACATACGGGTTAGTATGAACCTTCATACTAGCGGATTGCCTTTTGTTTTGGTCGCCCAGAAGCATTTGAAGCGTGTTTAATCGTAATTTTATATGTGTGAACTATCAAATTAGCTTTTGTATGAAGAGTCCGGGTGTGGGATTAGTACAAACGTTTGAAGACCGAGGCATCTTGGGTGTAGTGGTGACGTGTTTGGACAGATAAGTGCGTTTGTGTGCGCATCGCGACAGAACTTCGGAGCTTACAGTGACGATCATGAGTAGGTACATCAAACGAAGCTAACTTTAAAAGCGAATTCCAAAAATTGTCCCTAAAATGGACCAGAGATCCAGTGCAAAACGGACGTAAACCAACTTATTTTCGTTTCGCTGTTCAAAATTGGACAATAGCCAGAGACGCAGAACAAAATCTTCGAAATGTTACTTAATTTCTCTTTTGCGGTGTAGAAGATTGGATTTTCGATTTCGCATTTGTCATTTTAGTGCTCATAAGTCACCATTTTAAATTTCATTGCTCTCTTATGAATTGATTTTTTGTAATTTTCGGACATGAATTATTAACGTATTTAAAAATAAATTGATGCCACTCCAGGGGAGAAATAGAGGGGGGGGGGGTGTGTCTTTGCAACGGAGTAGATTTATCGATATAAATAGTTTGAAAATTCCTCAAACATATGTATGTACGAGGGTGCGTCAATAAGTCTGAGTTTTTTTTGCATTTTTCGCTGTTTGAGTAAATACGCTATGGTAAACAACCATTGAAAAGGTTTTGTATAACAGGTTAATATCATTCTTGGATACTAACAGTCTACTAAACAATAACCAATTCGGATTTCGTAAGGGAAGAAATACCTCATTAGCCATATTCCAAATGTTAAAGCAGGTTTGGGAAGAAATCAATAACAAAAGAACAAGTATTGCGCTATTCTTAGATCTCTCAAAAGCCTTTGATTGCGTAGTTCATAAAACCCTACCTGTTAAATTAGAAGCAGTTGGAATCCGTGGAACAGCTTTAAAATTAATCGAGTCTTATCTGAGCAATAGAAACCAGTCAACTCTGCTTGAAGTATATAACAAGAACACAAAAACCATAGAAAAAGTTCAATCTGATTTCCAAAATGTTATTATAGGAGTCCCACAGGGCAGCATTCTTGGACCACTTTTGTTTCTTATATATATATCAATGAATTGCCGCTTATCACTAAACATCTTTTTGTCATGTTTGCAGATGACGCTACAATTTTCATTCCACAAGAAAACATGAATAGCGATTATGAAACAGAAGTAAATAACACACTGGAATCTGTTACAAATTGGCTACAATTAATAAATCTTAAAGTTAATTTAGAGAAAACTACAATCATACAATTTAAAAACGTTAGTATGTCCCCCTTGCAATTAAAAGTACAAAATAAAGGCTATTTGATTGAAATAATAAATGAAACAAACTTTTTAGGAGTAACCTTAGATTCCCGTTTAAATTGAAAAGCCCAATTAAACAAAATAAATAAAACCATCTCAAAATACGGCTATGCCCTTTCAATACTGAGTGGTGTCGCATCTAAAGCTGTTGCAACCAATGCATATTACGGTTATGTTTATCCTCAGTTAAGTTACGGCATTATTTTCTGGGGTAATTCGGTCGATATACAGTCAACATTTGTTTTACAAAAGCGTTGCCTGAGATGTATCTATCATTTAGAAAAAACAGATTCTCTTCGTAAATTTTTTTGTGTTTATATGTACTTTTGTTAAGGATAACACAGAATGTTTTTTTAATACTCAATCTGTTCGTGCTGGTAATCTCCGCAGCAAATATAAATATAACATCTGTATTCCCCAAATTAATAATACTGTTGTGCCGGCTGGCGTTTACTATAGCGGAAAGTTGTGGAACCATCTCGAAAGTTCGAGGCGCTATAGGAAACCAATAGAGCAGCGGCGATATAGCGCCATCTAGTAAGGAATAGTGACTTTCTAGGCTCTAGAATATTCCACGCGCCGATAGAAAACTGTGGAATAGGGAAGAGTCCTCGCGAATGTTCGGGAAGGTGCTAGGGCTCCCGAAAGGAGTATAAAGGCGCGCCCTACGGCCGAGTCGAGGACAGTTGACTGTGCGAACTTCGAAGCGACACATCTAAGCGATAGAAGAGCGATAACTACGAACTATAGACCAGAGTGTTTAGTGAATACAGTGTGTTATAAGTGATATTAGTGATTTTGTGTGTTAATTTACTGAGAGTGAATATTTGTTGGTTTCTCCGAATAAACAGCGTACTTTCGGTGTAAATTGGCCTATCATTTCTAATCCGAACCCCTAGCTCGTAACAAATTGGTGTCAGAAGCGCGATTAGAAATGCCGGACCCCGAAGGAGTGAGGACGAGAAACCAAAGGCAGCAAGATATAGACCAAAGACGGTTCGGAGCCTCGCCACCACCGACCAGTACCGAACCTGCAATGGAGTCTGCAAGTGGAAGTTCAGACTTACGATCGACTACGGGTTTTGACTTTGCAGCCTTAATGACGATGATGCAGGAACAGAGTCTCTACATAAAAGAGATACATAAAACAATTGTAAAAGACGTCGATGACATGAAGGAGCAGGTTCACCGGTATACAAACCGTATCTCTGAAGCCGAAGCTCGGATTGCCGATGTAGAAAAAACCTTGGGTGTTCTTAAGGTTGAAGAAGGGATCTCGGCCCCCATTATTACTGCGACATCGGCGCGTGGGTTTAAGGCCCCACCTTTCGATGGAACGTCCTCGTGGTCAGCTTACAAGATCCAGTTTGACGCTGTTATGAAGGCAAATGGATGGACCAAGGAACAGGCCCTGACTGCGCTTACTTTGGGTCTTCGCGACCAGGCACTAACCATACTGGAGGCTCTTGGCAAAAATATAACGTACGAGCAGTTGCTAGAAGCATTAGAATCCAGATACGGGGATGCACATCTGGAGCACGTGTTTCGCGCACAATTGAGAGACCGAGTTCAACGTAATGCTGAAAGCCTACAGCAATGGGCCTTGGAAGTGGAAAAACTAGTTCGAAAGGCATACCGATCTGCACCTGCACACATCGATGGAAACTTGGTCCAAGCTTTTGTCGACGGAATACGAGACTTAGAAGTCAGAGCTGCTGTAAGGCTTGGGCATCACAACTCACTAAAGAATGCTTTGGCTCATGCTTTGGAGGTAGAGGCAGTACGACAAGACCACCGTGCCCATAGTGCTAGGGATATGGTGGCATCAAGAGCGAGTGACCGGCGTTCAGGGTTCAGCCCTAGATGCTACGCCTGTGGAAAAAGGGGCCACCTCCAATCTAGTTGCCACCAGCAAAATCGATCACAGGAAGATCGATCGAAGGAAGCCCCGAGGATCTTGATCTCACGGGCGAATGATGGGAACAGCCTGATCATCAGAGGCGAAGTCAACGGAACACCATGTAAGCTGGCTTTGGATACTGGAGCTTCTCGCACGATCCTGAGTTCCCAACTTGCAAGCCAGTCTCTTGGGAACTGCTTTAGCAACTGTAGACGCATGGAACTACTAACGGCTACTGGTCAGCACATATCCGTCCATGGTGAGAAGGAGGCGGAGTTGAAACTAGGAAAGAAAACCTTCCGGCATAAAGTCATCGTGGCTGACATAGTTGACGACTGCATACTAGGTCTGGATTTCATGCGGAAACACCGCTGTATGATTGACATAGGTCAAGGGATATTGAAGTGTGGTCCAGAAGAGCTCCTTATAGAAAGTGCATCATCCGGAAAAGTTAACAGTGTGAAGAAGATCGTAGGTCCACCCAGATCAGGATCAACAGTGCCAGTAAGGACGCTAAGAACAGAACTTAGCGGTGACTGGAAGGAAGCCCTACAGCAAGCTCAGCGAAATGACACGGACATTGAACCGATTCTGGAATGGGTTAGAAGCGGTGTCCCAAAACCCAACTGGAGTGATATTTCTGCAATGAGCACAACCACAAAGAGTTATTGGGCGCAAGGGGACAATTTAGTCATCCAGAATGGAGTCTTGTGCCGTAAATGGGAAAATCCTCGAGGAGATAGGTGTCATTTGCAAATGATTGTTCCTAAGGCTAGAGTACAAGACGTTCTAAAGCTGTGCCACGGTGGATGCTCAGGTGAACATCTGGGAGTAAAAAGGACTCTTTTGAAAACCAGAGAGCGATTCTATTGGATTCACTGTCGAGGCGATGTAGAGGACTGGTGTCGCAAATGTACCAGTTGTGCGGCCGGGAAGGGACCCCAGACACGCAGCAGAGGAGCATTAAAGATGAACAATAAAGGTTTTGACGAAGACTCACTGGTCTGGTTACATAGCCCCGTGCGCATTAAAGGAAGATGTCCGAAACTACAAGCAAAATGGGACGGACCCTACCGAGTGGTGACCGGAATTAGCGATGTCACATGCCGCATTCGAAGGAGTCCCCGAGGAGCGCCTAAGGTTTTACATGTGGACCGACTGGCGCGATGCTACAGGTCTAACAGTGCTCGGGACGAGCATGTCTTAGAAGGGGGTAATGTTGTGCCGGCTGGCGTTTACTATAGCGGAAAGTTGTGGAACCATCTCGAAAGTTCGAGGCGCTATAGGAAACCAATAGAGCAGCGGCGATATAGCGCCATCTAGTAAGGAATAGTGACTTTCTAGGCTCTAGAATATTCCACGCGCCGATAGAAAACTGTGGAATAGGGAAGAGTCCTCGCGAATGTTCGGGAAGGTGCTAGGGCTCCCGAAAGGAGTATAAAGGCGCGCCCTACGGCCGAGTCGAGGACAGTTGACTGTGCGAACTTCGAAGCGACACATCTAAGCGATAGAAGAGCGATAACTACGAACTATAGACCAGAGTGTTTAGTGAATACAGTGTGTTATAAGTGATATTAGTGATTTTGTGTGTTAATTTACTGAGAGTGAATATTTGTTGGTTTCTCCGAATAAACAGCGTACTTTCGGTGTAAATTGGCCTATCATTTCTAATCCGAACCCCTAGCTCGTAACAATACTATGTACTACAAAAGTTCCTTTATCAGTGCTATTCGAATTTATAACCATCTACCATCAGATTTAAAATGTTTGAGTGGTAATATATTCAAAAAAAGTTTAAAAGAGTGGTTAATATGTAAAGTCCACTATAGTCTTAACGAATTCTTTGATAATGTCTAACTTAGAACTATGTCTCTAATAATTGTTAAAAAAATATATATTGTACATCCGAAATGGATATAGACTGTTGCTACATAAATAATTTTAAGATCTTTATACACACAGTTTTATACAATAAAATTTATTCTTATTCTAATTCTTATTCATCTTTTAATTTGTTACATATTATTGCCTGGAAAAGGATTCTTACTAAAAAAGCGTTCAAGAAAATGGAAAGAAGTAAATTTCGGGTGACATCTTTCTTTAGAAGAACTGACAACTGATGGGGTAAACGAATTCTGAAGTGGAGCGTTTGGACAAACGTAGTGTAGGAGGCCCGCCCGCAGGTGGAGTGACGAGAAGAGCCGCAGATCGGGCTCAGTGGCGTTCATTAGGAGATACTTACGTCGACAAATATAGACTGACGATGATCACGTAAATTTGATGTGCTCAATAAGCATTACTTATTGCGATTAAAACCAAAACGGAAATTTAATTAAAGCTTGATAAATACTATGGAAGCTCCGCATCATCTATTTGAATGATAAAAAGTACTATAGTTCGTTGTGGTCATACAAACAAAACTGACGTCGAACGCCCTGGACACCAAATTGAGGTCCCTACACCCGAAAAAAAACGGGGTGTGGCGGACATAGCCATGTGTACGGAAATTATGTGACGCAGCGAAACGACCTCAAAATGGCGGCGCTTCGCGTAATGCGTTACAGTTCTCATTCAGCGCAACGAATTTCTTGACCCGTCAGCTATTGAGTGGTGAAATTCAATTTTAGATGTACATGATAGGTATGTAGCTGCAAGACTAAACTGTATACCCGATTTTGTTATCATAAGTTTTCTAAATGCACGTTAATAGGAAACAAATCATGTTATGGTGATTGACCATCGGAGATTGAAAGTGCGCGGGTTCATAGGCATATCTTATAGTAATGTAAATTACTGGGCATATGAGGCTGGCTTTAGAGCCGATGTCTCGGGGTGACGAGCGCGGTGCAGTGCCGCGCAGGATTTAATGCAGGGTTCTGGGTGGTGCTGTAACTGTTATGGGCAGGCGTGGCGCACTATTAGGTGAACGCTTGCTCGTCTAATCGTTCAATTAAATTTAAAAAAAAAATGTTGTGCGGTGGATTCGATTCGCTTAAGTACGCCAGATGCACAGAGTGAGTGGAGTAGTGAGTAGTGAAGTTACCTGGCGGAGGCGCCGAGGCTGGAGTGCGGCGCGGGCGGCGCGCGGCCCTCGCTGTGCGTGCGGCCGGCGCCGCGCGCGCGCTCCTCCGCGCCTGCGGGGGGGGGGGGGGGGTCAATAAAAATTTAACACGTTCATTCACTGCTAAAAACACACACGTGTCTGTTTCTATAATGTTACAGCAAGCGAAAGCACGCCCGGCGTGCGAGCCCGCACTGCTGTATTGACGATTTTATCACACCAGTTGTGTGCGCCCGCACTGCTGATTGAGTTTAGTTACGACGCTACGCCAGTAAACAGTAAACACACACGTTGTCTGAAGATTCGCAAAGGAGCCAAAAAAAGTAAAACGGTTCTGCAGTCAACGTGATAACGAGCTCTATAATCAACGCTTTATTTAATTAGTATAGAATTCTACGTTAACACTGACTCCTGTGCCGATTTTCTTGTCTAGCCACGGGTGCGGCTCTGCACACACCGTAGTGTTTTCCCATACTGGTAACACCACAGTGGTTTTCCCCCACTCGCGGCAAATTATGAAAAAAAAAAAACTGAAAGTGCTTTATGAATTTATGATTAGATAATCATAAATTCATAAAGCACTTTCAGTTTTTTTTCTAATTTTCCGGGCTAGGTCTACAAATTTTCTTTCCATACAAATTAAACAACAATAAAAATAGCCAAATCGATCGACCCATTCTCGAGTGGATGATCTTTCATACATATATGTATGACAGTGGATGTTTATTTGTACGTAATTCTTTTTCAAATATATTTTTTTTTAGTGACTATGTTGTGTATCAGTTTACTTACCGTTGACAGCTTGTTTGATATCGAGCGGGTCTCCGTGCAGCGCGGCGGAGCGGAGGCGCGCCGCCGCGGCGTCGAGCGGAGCGGCGGCGGCGCGGAGGCGGGGCGCCGCTCCGTCGTGCGGCGCGGCGGCGGAGCGGAGTCGCGGCGTCGCGCCGTCGTGCAGGCTGATGGAACGGTCGCTCGCTGGAAAGAACATTTGATCTGTGCGATCAATAAATTTAGTAAACATGAAGTAATACATGTTAGCTATTGGAAGTGAAAAAATTAGATTATATCCTAGGCTACTTTTAGTTATACCCCCTTATTTATAAAAAGTTATCGAACGTCACTTAGTACTGCGCAGTACACAATTGTAGTGCGCGATTTTATGAAACGTCACATAACTTTTTATGAATAAGGGGGATACTTTTCAAGGTATCCACTAAATATAGGCAAAACTACAAAATATCTTAAGTTAGACTTTAAGCTATCTAACAGTGAAAACGAAATTGTTACTGGTTGAGTACTGTTTACGTAATGGGACTACAAAAGTCACTCATCATCATCATAAACCCATATCGACTGCTGAGCACGGGTCTCCCCTCACTTTTATGAGGAGGTAGGGCCATAACCCACCGTGGGGGCACGGTCTAGAAAAGTGTTCCCACTTTTGATAATTGACTATTATTTATTAGTGTTACGTATAATAATCATAGCATTTGACATGCAAATGCAATTTTTATTTTCACTTTGTAGTTCAATAGAGAAAAGTACAAAGCAGGAATAAAGGGCTTTATAAATATAAAAATCTATATCTATACATATATTTAAATGGAAACTGCTATTTAAGCGATGCCTAATCATAAATGTCTAATAATTACATATAAAAAAAAGAAACATACCATATTTGGAGTGGTCTAATTCGAGTGAATCCTGGAACTCCCTTGTGAGAGATTCTATGGTGCTCGCGGGGCTCGGCAGCGCCGCCACCGCGCTCGCATTCGCGCCCGCCTGAACAACAACAAACGGAAATTTTATTATGGGACATATTTACATTGCCTAGAAAAACTATTCTGTTGAAAAAATAAGTTATTAGTATTTTTTGTGATATGAAAAGTATGTTTAAATTTTTCATAGGACGAATAGCAGGCAGATAGTTATTTGAAGTTTTATTCCAAACCTCTAACACACCAAATTCATGCCGATTTATGCGTAAACGGGACATAAATAGGTTACCTTACAAGTAAGAGGAAGACAGATATAGAATAACATACAGTTTTCTTTTTTTTATTGCAGCCAGTGTCAATAAGATATTAAAACTTTTTTGTAATCAATCCAATGTCAATAAGCGCCAAAAACTTAATTTATACCGCAGATAAACTTATCTGAGCCATGAAGAAGCAGATAAATTAATTCCTCAGTGGATGCTTTCTTGAGCGATTGGCCACAAAAAAAACAACAAAAAAGCGAGATCAGAAGAAATAGAATTTAAATAGATTAATAAAATGGTGGTTAATACTCACATCGACCAGCAGTGAGTGTAGTTGCGGTTTGTCCATAGTGGAGCGTCGTTGCGGACGCATGTCGTCAGTGTCTGTAGTACAAATGCTTAAGTTGTCACCGTCAGTCGTAGATAGGGACTGAGATCCATGCAATTTGTCTGAAACAATAAATTACCTGTAAGTCTGAAAACAATACTGTGTTCCCGGATTGAAAACAATACTGGTTTGAAGGGCACTGTTTCCAGCGAAATTACTGGCCGTATGAGACTTTAGAGTGACGAGCGCAGTGCAGTGCCGCGCAGGATTACGTAATGTAAAGTTCTGGGTGGCACTGTAACTGTTATGGGCAGGCGTAGCACTTATATTTAGGCAGATTTTAACTTAATTGTCAACTGACTACTTAAGTGGCAAATTTCTGTTAAGATAGAACCATAGATAAACTCTTTATTGAAACACCACAGAACATAGAAAACTTAAAATCGAGAACAAAAGAATTTTAACAATTAGTGTCACAATGTGCGGTCTTATCGCTCAGGGCAATTTCTTTAAGACAACCATGCATGGAGCGGAGAAGATAATGTTTCAAATAAGTTTTCTAAGCTAGCTGGCCATGCTTTAATGATATTGTTTACTTTAGTGAACAGAACTAAGTTACTTCGTTTCTTTTTCCGTGGAGGCGCGACGGGCTGCGGGGCGCCACTGGAGCCCGAGACGGTCACGATGGCGGCCGAGGCGCTTCGGTTCTGTTTGAGGCTGTTCGCTTTAGTGCTCGCTATCACATCCGGTTCCGCCATCGCTAGCACTAACGAAACGAACTTTGTTTAATTACTCTGTGACATTTCACAAAAAAAAAATGTACTAAAAAATTTAATGTACTAACTATTATTGATCACGCTGTGGCATTTCAGAAAAAATATTTGTACCTAATATCCGAATTTATATCATCATCATCATCATCAATCCATATCGTCCCACTGCTGAGCACGGGTCTCCCCCCACTTTTGTGAGGTGGATTAGGCCATAATCCACCACTTAATTTGTAAAAAAAACTAAAGAATTAAGTAACGGCCTCCATTCTGTACGGTAAGATGATTGCGAAGCGTGAGATGGCGGGTTCGATTCCTGCTCAAGGCAAGTATTGTGCCACAGGTATGTCTGGTTAAGGTACCGTGATCCTCGTAGGTCTTAATTTAGAAGAGACAGGGAATCCTAGGGCTCAGAATAGATGCACATGGTCGTAACGGAATAAAACAAATTTACTTACCATTTTGAGTTCTGTTGTCTGATGTGCAAGGGTCATCGGATATGGTGGAAGGTTCTCTCGACGACGCTGAGGGTATTGGGGCGTCGCGAATATTAGCTGAAATTAAAAAATGTTTTTTTAAAAGTTCAACAGATACTGAAGGTAGACACCGAAACTTTTCAGTGGAAGTTCTGGAATACCGAAAATGTGACGTTGCTGTTGCTGGCTATTTATTTTTAATCAAACTTGTTTCTTCGTGTGTTAATGTGCAACCGGTAGCACCATTAAGGTGGACTTCCGTGCGTCGTGGCCGATGCGCCTGACACGCGCGGCATGTCAAATGTATGGCGCCGGTTTGTGGTCGTTCAAGTGATACAAACCCACAAAAAGTGTAATTTCCTTGTCCATTTAGTTATTTTTAACTATAATTTATTTTCATTATATTTTTAGTAGGTATGAAATTCATTTTATTTTACAGGAGTACCCCCTTGGGGTCAATGAAAAATAAACATTGGTTGTGTTTTACTCACATTGAGATTCAGCAGCCCCGCTCAGTATCCTGCCGATGCGACCAAGCGACGTCATGCTCTGTAAACTCATTGTGTCATGAGCTATTATTCTGTAACAATATGTAGTACACTATTCAACAACACAGTAACTAATCTCGCTTTTAATTTTCATTAATAGTTGACAGAATCGTTAAATTTTTTATATATATTTTTAAATGTTTTCATGAACATTGTCGAACAAGATATTAAGATGTCATAAATGATTATGTTTTGTGTAGTGAGTAGATCTAAACACACGCAGGAGACAAGGTTTGAAGCACAAATCACTATCAAGAAAATGTTTGTATCCTTAAAACATCAACAAATTGTATGAAATTTGATCAGCACCCGTACCAGACGTAAATGGAAATAATTTCAACAGCATGAAAACTGTTATTTACTTTGAAAATGCTTTTATTTTATAAGACTATTTTATATTATGAAAAGAAATAAATTAACTAGCAATACAAAACCATACACATTTGAAATGTTTATTTTTTAAAAGCCATATTCTCTCCGAGGTAACTAACTAACTAACTAGCTATTACTACTAAAAGACACTGTTAATATTTTAAACATTCAGTAGAAGTTTTACACTTTTTTTTTTATATGCATGTTTTAACATGTAATTTTTTTTACGTGCATGTTAAAAGACGTGACTTACTTGAAAGGATGTTCTATTTGGAAAGTATGGTGGTCTACAGAACCCGCGGGATCGGGCATGACTCCTTCATCTTCTTCTTCAGTCTGCATGCATCTTCGCAGCTCTTGGAATTTCTTTCTTCCTTGTACTACCTAGAAACGGTTTAATGTAAAACCTTGATTTAAGAGAAAATTATGTCAGTTGTAATTTGTATTTAGGATATGTTTTTTGTATTAGTTATTATAATTTTTTTACGATTGGTAGGTAAATTGATTGAAAATAAAATAAGTTAATTCAAGTTCGAATTACTTTTTTCCTCGTTATTTTCAGGTAAATAACCATTATGGGATAAAAAAACATTTAATTTTTTTTTACAAATCATACCTACAAACTACTCCCAAATAATTACACCGCTATCAGACATTGTCTTTTTTTATTACTTCATAATCATATACCTAGATCCTGGACACCTAATTAGAATTCCCTGTATATAGGGAATCAGAAACTTCAATGACACGGTTAATTGGTCATAGTATTTATGGACCTAAAAACACCCAAACACAGAAGCAAGGACTGAGTCTGTCCGATTATAAAAAAGTTACTAAGAATAGTGGCACAGGTGAAATGGGACTGGGCCGGACACGATTGTCTAATGCCAAACCAGCTGTGTTTCAAAATTACAATCGATAGGGTTCCAGCCGGAGCCAAACGTCAATCTGGTCGACCCCGGCAAGGTAGCATGACAAACTGAACTCATATACAAAGGATTGGCCAATTGAAGCAATAGATCAGATGGAAAGATGGAAGGGAGGCCTTTACCCAGCAGTTACTTATGTTAGTTAGCTTCTTATTCTTTCTTAAAGCATATTACTCACGTTTTTCACTGTAGTCCTATCATCCTCGATAGTTTCTGATGCTGCACTGGGGGACACACTTGGATGAGATTCAACTGATTTCACAGCAGGGCTTTTGTCTTTATCAGAGGTATCTGTAGTATCTGCTATGGTAATATTCTTGCAAATGGATGACCTTCTGGAACCATGCACATTAAACAATTTTGGTTAGTAATGAGCTTTAGTTAAAACAGACGGCCTTAAAGACAAACTGAAGATACACAAGAATAATCTTTATTAAAGGTACTTGGTACTTACTTACTTCAACACATACAATGCAAGCTTCTCAGCTGTAATTCTCATAATCACTGTTTTCTATTTCAATATAAAAATTCTGAAGGGACAGTTGTAGTAAAAACAATAGCCAAATTATGAGCTTTAACTTCTTAATAGTAATGTTGAATTTTGAATAACATTATACAAGGACTTATTACCCTTTACTGGCTACTAATAAGGCATAATGTAGGGACATTCGCAAATGCGATTTACCAATATTGGAAACACTTTGAACCATAGTATATTGATTTTAAGGCGCTCAAACATATGCTTATATCATGAATATACAATCAGGAACATCATTTTAGTGATAACAGTCAACGTTATGCCAGTGATATAAGGATCAGAATTGAATGAAAACAATGACCGCACTTACTACTCTGTAGGTGCTAAAAACTGGTTGTGTTGTGGTTGTTAGTGGCCGCTTAATGTGTTATTTGTTTTGGTCTAATAACTCATTGTTCCACATGAGTCAAACGTCCTCGCATCATCGCGCGTCTGTTTTCGTAACTAAAGACAACTAAAGACCTGTCGTTGACCAAGGACGCATATCAATGGAATTCTTAACATCTGTTTATGAAAAAACTTTTAATTGCTAATGTTACTTTTTAGACCAAAAAGCTAGTCAATTTGGCACATGAAAGTCTAGGGGTTATTCATCAAGTTGTTTTAGGTAATAAGAATATAACAGATCGCAAAAATAGTGCAAGAATTGTATTGAATGATTTCATTGCTTACTTTGAACCCTTCATGGGTGTGAACTCTTCGGCATCATAAAACTCTTCGGAATCACTGCTGTCACCCATTTTTGCTATTAAAGTGAAGATTATGCACGGACGAAGAACTAGTATACAATCATTTACATCATAATATGAAAAAAGTTAGTTTTTTTTACAAAAGAAAGTTGAAATCTTGAAACCGAATCGTTTCTACAACCACTTTCATGTCAAAATTGTCAGGTCAACGAAATGTCACTTTGACAAGACGTAATATTATTATTCCACTATCGCTATCACTATCGGTACATTATTAGCATGCCATTGTTCTTTCGTATTTTTCTATCGTGATTAGAAATGAAATTATGTACCTTTGATCACAATCTAAGACGTCATTGAATGATATTCTCGGAAAATTCATAGAACGTATACCAATTAATGTATAAAATATTTTTTTTATATATAATGTCATGCTTAATATGTTTTGAAACAGTAATGTCGATGTGGAACGATTTTAATGTTGCAAGGTAGTAAAGTTTTAAATCTTGTGAAATTAATGTGAAATGGTTAAAAAACGCCAAGATGCATTTTTTTGCCATATTCTATAAAATATTCATATAAAATCTAAAAACTATATTAAGTATGTATATAAAGAAAATATGTTACTAGAATTTATTTGTCATTTTTATAAAAGTTGCAAAGCATACTAATAAAACTACATCAACACGAAACTTGGTTGTGACATAATTTTCCAACACATTGAAGTAATACAGTGTACAGTAATATTATGTGTATGTATTAGTCACATGGGAAGTATCCATTGAAATAAAATAAAAATCATTGATATATTTTCAAGTGAAGTTAGTCCTTACCTACTTACTTGGGTAGGTAGGCACCTAAAGATTAGTTAATTCTCGGCTTTGGGGAGAAATAACTGAGCATGGCAACATAAATACGATGACAGCAAATTGGGCCGTAAATCCACCAAGGATAAAAAATAATTCATGTCACTAGTTGCCAGATATATCGCGGGATCTGGGACTTCGCACGACATCGCGAGACATGTCTTGTGAGTGCAAGGCAACATCTGGCATCCGATGTGGACTGTCGAGCGATGTCTGTCTAACTGATTTATCTCTAGCGAGCTTGTGGCTTTAGCATGTCTCCATAAATTGCAGAAGCGTAGCGATAAGCAAATAGCAGGACGAGTGGAGTGAGTGAGCGTTCAACGCACGCACCGTAGGGACAATAAAGCTATTTTACTGTTCTCAAACCCACTAAAACCTCCGTAAGCAGTCTACCACCGAGATGGGCCAAAATGGGTCCAGTTAGTAAGAATACCAGTCGCCACCTTGCCCCAGCACCAGGCGACTGGCAATCTGGCAGTGCTAGCCATGACCATAGAATCTAATATGCCCTGACTTAAATTAGGAACGAGAAGATTTAAAAAAGTATCTAGGTATACTCACATGAGCTAGTTTTCTGCGTCACTTTCTAATAAGTAATTATGTAAAGAATCATTCCTTTCGAGTTCACTGGACTGAAATGACTAATGAACTGCCTACACACCAATACACGTAGGTAATTAATTACGTTGAATTCGTTGTCTAGGCCTTAAGACGAGAATTCCCAACTCTTGTGAGCCACGCTTGTGGTCAGCGTGATAATAAAAATATCATTATGTTAATGAAGTCTGAAGGTTTTTCCAAGTTGGAGATCCTACCGCCCCGCGTGACGTGTCAGTTGCTGGAGTATTTTTGTTTGACTGAGTGACGAGGCGAGCAAGTTGTTCACCTGATGGTAAGCCCTACGCCTGCCCATAGCAGTAAGAGTCCCACCCAGAGCTTTGCATTGCATAATTCTGCGCGGCACAGCACTGCGTTTGTCACCCTGAGACATTGGCTCTAACTAAAGTCTTATGTGCATAGTAATTTCGCTGGGAACAGTGCCCTGCAAATCGGAACACAGTAATGTTTGCACACTACTGCTTGGCGGATGAATATCTGGCAAAGGTGTGGTTCTTCCCCAGGCGGTCTCTAGCAGAAGAGGCCTCCCAGTCCAAGATCCAATGTCTCCGAGTGACGACTGCATTGCAGTGCTGCCCAAGATTTTGCAGTGCAAAGTAATGGGTGGTTCTGCAGCTGTTATGGTTGTGGGTATATGTGGAATGTACCATCAGGTGGGTGGTCTGTTCGTTTTGATACTCTGTAGGTACTTAATATAAAGATAAAAAGTTATAGTGCGTGAATTAATCTAGAGCTGGGTGTAGAATTAACATAGCTATTCTATAGACAAGCATGACCGTTTTTTTTATTTTGTCGCTTGCTCGTTTGGCGTGTAAACATTTTACTCCATTAGTATCCATTTCGCTATTTAATATGCCTATTATTAAATAACTTTCTGCATGTCTCATGATAGTCATTTTCCACTCCGTTTCGCTAAAACAAAAAGGAAAAGTCGAAACGAAACCATATCCCACACTCACCTGTCGAAATCCACCAATCTTTTATTTATTTTTTTCTATGGCACCTGCCTATTGTGCCATTCTTTCCGTCACGGTTACGGGCCGCGCGCCCAGCCCGAACGGGACTCGACATCCTTGTAAAGATGCTGCGAAACCTGAACCGAAGGCAACGGCCACGGGGAGGCCGCCTGGTTGGTGGCCGGCTGCCTCCGCGGCCCCTGACCTGTTTAGCTTTATGAAGAATGAGGGTAAGGCCTTAGCAGACTTATCTACCACAGATTAAATGCACATCTGATGACGAAGCGCCGAAAGTCCTGTCAATCGATAACATTCCCAACCGATGGCTCCGAAATCTCCCCAAGCTTAGGAAAGTAGGTAGGTAGGTACATAGCATAATTATTGTAGGTCTGTGAAAGAGTTGGTGAGGTTTCAAACCGATCTCGCTATGTTTGCAAAACTTGCAAAGCACACAAAGTTACTGTCCGGCCTCCAGCCTTAGAGGCTTAGGACAATTCTTTTTAAGAATGCGCTTTGTATCCAGTTCTGTTCCAACAGTTCTGTATCAGCTTCTGTTCCAAATTAGCAAAATTAGCTACACCTATAACTCAACTGGTCAGTTGCACTGCGCGCCATGTAACAGGACCTTCAACACAAAAAATGGCTTTGCCAGCCACCTGCGCTCTCACCTCCGGAGCTAACAAGGTTCACCGTTGACGAATACATCAAGGAGGACGCCACCATCATCATCAAACTAGCTATATTAAAATGATTTCATTAAGAAGAAACATATTCATAGCGAGAAGATCACTTTAATAATAAAAACCTAAACCCTTGTCTTTTTATCATAGCAACATGTAAATAAATACCCATAAGTGCCACATCTTGGTGTATTTACTTAACAGTTAACTGTTATGATCCACCAGGTGGTACGCTTTAGTTCAAACAGTCTTATCATATCTGTGAGAGAAGGCCTGATAACAAGCATTGGCGAATGGTGGTTATGACAGCTAGCAGCTAGATATTTTGATATTCTGCGACTACAAACTACTACAGTCATGACAAAGGTCGTCGCCGGTCCAAGATTTCGCGATACGCAAAAATGGGTCCCACAGTACTATCTATTCTGTGCTCACAGGTTTAACTGCGGGGATGTCAGTGGCCAGCTCAACTGCCATTATAATAAATAAGTACATTCACAGACATTTAAAACTAACATTTAAAAACTAACATTTAAAAATAACATTTAAAAAAAAAACACCAATCGACTTCAAACAAAACCCCCCTTGGTTAGATGTCGTGAGATTTTGCTTGACACCCTCCACTACCCTAAACTCACGTGAGATTTAAAAAATGCGTATTTTTAATGTAAATACATGGTAAATAATTATTCTTTTTTTACTTTATTTAACCCAGTTTCATTGTTGTTTCACTGTTTCTGGCGGCAAAAACTTGACCCCCCCCTTTCCCCTACACACGATAAAGTTTATTGAGGTTTGACTGGTTCCCCTCGCCCCCTAAACACCACACGTAATTAATGGACGCCGCATTAGGTACAAAAAACGTCAAATGAATCCGATTTTCATCAGAGTTTATAACACAGCTGCTGTAGTGAAATTAGGATCTCACTTTCGTAAGGGGAGACCCGTGCTCAGTATTTGGTTGATATGGATTGATGATAAATGTATAATTTGGTTGTAGAAACAGAAAACAATTCAACCGCGAGTGAAACCGCGGGGGTGTAGATTAGCTAGCATGTAATAAAATTCATTAAACCCCGTGATGTTATGCCGATAACACACGCAAGGCAAGTTACAACTAAAATTGGTAGAACTAGGCCAAAGCTTTTCCGGCTCTGAAGTTAAAGTTAGCACCTGAGTTATACTTGTATACTACCTAGACACCTAGGTACCTACTTAGTTGTATTGAATTGAAATCAACCCGATAAGACCGCCCATTGTGACACTAATTGTTAAATTTCATTTGTTTTAGTTTTTAAGTTTTCTTTGTTTTATGGTGTTTCAATAAAGAGTTTATCCATCTATCAATCTATCAATGGTTAAAATAATAGCTTGCCTCCTACTGCATTTCATTGTTGAAATTAAGACCTATATATTTTAATAACGATCTATCTATTTCATTAGTCAATTTGCAATTTAGGCCGCAATCGAGTAGGTTTTCGTTTCATTATAATAAAATTCCTTTGTACGCGTTTGTCACTTAACTCCTAAACGGCTGGACCGATTTAAATGAAATTTCGTGTGCATATTTCAATGGGTTTCTGGGTTTGAAAAAACAATTGTACCCAATAGGTGGCTCTGCAACCGGGTTCTAAGTTTTTTGAATTTCAGGAAAAAATCTATGAAATTAATTTATTTAAATTAAAGAAGTTAAGTACTTTTAAATTTATTAATTTCTGCGGGTTAATTAATGGAAATCTGTGTGCTGAACGCTGTGTCCTCGACATGCGTCACGATATTCAGCTACTATACCTGCTAGCTAGTCTAGCTGGTATAAAACTGTTGATCTCCCCTCTCGCGGTTATTCTGTTGTCAGTATTCGTGTTGGCTGTACGTGGTGCCGCCTGTGCCTAATTTTCTTTAAAAAATCAACTGTCAAAAATAATGTAAGTTTTTTTTTCTATTTTAGTGCTAGTGTTGTGCTGTGGTTGAGTTATATCGATAAGTTAATCATGCTGCAAGAAATAATGTAGTGAAGATATTTTTATATATTTTAAATTAGTAGTACTTACCTACCTACTTTCTCTAGTATTTTTTTTTACTTAGGATTAGTTGTAAAAATAATTTAATTTAGGTATATATGTAACGTCAAAACGAAAGCTATAAAATGGTACGTTTTCTTCTTTTAAATAAGTACGACCAGGCAGGTAGGTAGGTATTCGTAAAAAAGCATTACTTCCTTTATTCTAATTATTGTCCTAAAATGTTGTTTTTTTTAATGGGTTTAAAAAAAGGCTTATCTAGTCCGTGTAATATTTAGTATTCTTTGCCTAGACTATAGGAAAATGCCAATGACCATCGCGCGTCCTTCCGTGGTTTTTGTTGTAACTCAATATGATACAAACTTAATTACTTATTTAATAACTGGTAGGTATAAGCACCTAACTATATAATGAAAAAGTTAACGATTCATATATATCAAGTATCCATTTATCTAAAAATACGAAGATGAGTATTAATGACTTAGATACGTAGTGTGTAAAAAAGATACTTTATTTATTTAATTCATAAATGTAATAATCATTGAATAACAACTTCAACAATCGCATATCTTCGCTCTCTATTGAAAAATATATCCGAAACTTTCACTGGTTGGTACTGACCAACCTTTACCACTCTGGGGTCTGTGCGAAGCTGGAGTGGGTCGTCAGTGGATAAATAATATCAAATCAAGTTATGTTTGTATTTACATAATGTAGAAGATCAGATACAAATAGGTATTCTATGACATTTACTTAGTTGAATAGATCTAAGGAAACAACTCGCTCTACGTTATTGACCATTGTATTCAAAATCTGTTAAAAACAATGGTCTCATTTACGAATCTCGTATGGAGCATTCGTAAGTGAAGTGAAAGGTGGAAACTGAAGAAAGTGAACCAGTTTACAACCTCGATTGGCAGATAACACGTAACAATGTCGTTGTACAACTTCCCACGTTACACCCAGTTACTATGGGAACGTTAATTTTTAGACAAATATTGATACAAGCTATACAGATTTCGTTTGGTGACTTGTTAATTTCTAGTAGTATTGTTAACGGTTCCATAACAAATAAATAATAAGCAATACAATAAAACACAACGTTATAATATAAAATTATACCTAATTGTGTTCATTACAAACAGGATAATTATTTGTTGTAAGTTTTCTGCTCGTAAAGAGTACTTAACTATGGATAGGTACTTCTGTTTATCTTCCGTTGGCAACGGTGCTGACATTATCGGAAATCCACTTCAAATAATATCCATTATAGGTAATTATCCCGTTTGTAATTAATGCATGTCAGATAGGTAGGTAATAGTAGTGACTAGTGACCATCTTAGCTTAAAAATATACCTATTTACAAGCATTTTTGGATGTAAATGGTACACGTGTCTACCTCGCTGGTTTTAATTCTCATAATTCCAATATTTTAGTCCAAAATGATGAGGATTCAGTTAGCACATACTTACAAACTTTAATTAAAAACAGGAACAAAATAACAAAATAGTGATAAAAAAACACAAAATATTGGCCTAATCTATGTAATGGTGGTATAATCACATAGTAAATAGTAATTTATTAAGCATTTTAATGTTCATGGTGAGGGTTAGCTTAAAGATCGTTGGTGGCTAGCCTCCACATAATGATTTGTAACAAAATGATTGTCATATTTTATTTGAACAACTTACTATTCTCATCTCGAACTACCTACGCGAGTGGATCACACACGCTTAGCCAACCTAATAAAAGAACAAAACAAACGAATGCGGGGAATAACGCCGGAGTTCTTAGTCACAAGAATAGTTTATGTGGTTTTATGACAAAAAAGATATAGTCTTAAAAAATGTAATGTAGTAATATTAGGTAAGCCGTAGGTTTGTAAAATTCATCTGTCAAGGTCAGCTGATTCAATAGTTTTGAATATTATTGTTTTACTCGCCGCACCGCCCGGCTCAGAATAATACTTACTAGTTTTTTACTGCAAGTCATGCTGACAAACTTTTCGCATTATCTCTGCTAAGCTAACTGCAAAACATTGTCCCATTTTCATATCAATTACCTACCACAAAATATAACGTAACTTACGATAGCAACATACTTAAGTATAGCTAAACTGTTTTTCATTACAGCTCACATTTATTTATTCTCGTTTATTTAAACATTTTAAAAAGCTAACTTAGCTACTAAGTGTAAAAATGATTTTCCAATTGGTTGTATAAAGTGTTTCCTTGAATGACATTATTTATTTGGTCCATGAAAGGGACAAATCGGTATCGATAAATCGACACACATCACTATCCATTATTTAAAGCTACATTTTCTGATTCGTTCGTAAAGGTATTAATAAATCAGTCTGCTAATAATATAACTAGTAATGTGTGAATATATTTTTTTCATGGGTATTTTTTCATAGATATTAATTCAGTGCTAGCCATTAGCATGCAAGCTGTCATGCAAACTTATCTATTTCAAAACCCGCAAACGAGTAATATCCATTAACAGACATTTCGTGCTTTTTAAATCTTGATACCCCAACCCTTTTCAATAATTAGAGAGCTCTTTCCATTTAACCAAGTAGGTAGTTTTTTACAATGCCTTTTAACAAAATCACCACTCAGTTACTCTACTTTTGATTACCTTTCTAGCCGCACCTACGTATCCTTAACTTGCTTTTTGTTGTAAATTCCTTTCAATACAATCTGAAAATTGCTTCCGTTTTGGCATTATGACTTAGGTTCATTGCCATTACTTTTACCCGACCTTAAAAAACTGTTACGCGTAGGTAGGTAAATGATTAATTCTTAAGTAGATTGAAGAATACCGCAAAATAGAACGAGATAAATAATGTTTAGACTTAAAAATAATATTTGAGGCCGGGTGCATCCACTGGAAGAGATGAAGCCGTACTTATATCTATTTACCATAAATACTTTGTGTATCTTTAACTAGTGTCCAATAAAGTATTTTCTATTCTATTGTATGGCGCAAAATAAGCAATGGCGGCCCCCATCCAACCATAATAGTTACAGTTTCACCCAGAACTTAGCAAAAGATCATTTTGCGTGGCACTGCACTGCGCTTGTCGCCCTGTGACAATAGTGTAAACTTTTAAAGTCTCTATGGTCAGTAGTCCCAATGTTTTATTCTAATTCCTGTGGTCTTCACCTCTTCAGCATGCCCCTGACGCTGTACTACGTACCCGGCTCGGCGCCCTGCCGCGCGGTGCTGCTCACTGCCAAGGCCCTCAACCTGGACCTGGACCTCAAGCTGGTAGACCTGCACCACGGAGAGCATCTCAAGCCGGAGTATTTGAAGGTAAGGATGAAGGGTGGACGTGGTCACTTCTCCTTGGTGATGTTTTAATTTCAACCATTGTAGTGCGAAATGACCTCAATAATTGAAGTGAACTCAATTTATTCTTATTTAACCTGTAGTGTCCCACTGCTGGGCAAAGGACTCCCCCGATCGTTTCCACTTCTTTCGATCTTGGGCTAGTACCCTCCTATCGTTTTCAAAAGAGTTGAGGTCGTCGCGCCACCACCGGATACGAGGATGACCACGACTTCTTCGACTGTTTAGGAACACCTAATCGGTGGCAATCCTAGCCCATCTATCCGGTAGCATTCTACTCAAGAAAAATCTATCAACATAATTATATGTAAAGGTATACCTACTTACTTATTTAATGAATTACAAAACGATAAACGCATAGGAAAAACACAAGTTAGTTTCCATTAATATACCTACCTACCTACATTATTACTTCACTGTCGATTTGTTTCCATAATTAATTATTTATAAATATCTAACGGGCCTAGTTTATAGTCTCTGCAATATAATACGATTTAAAAGGCTTAGAATCGTTTTCTTTCCGTGACACGATGCAAGGCGCGGCGCGGCCATTTTGTATTTTTTCGAAAATGATTTAGACCATTTTGTCTATTTATCGATAATCTATCGAAAACCTATTCCCAGCTCAATCAA
Organism: Campaea margaritaria; assembly: GCA_912999815.1. NCBI lineage: Eukaryota > Metazoa > Arthropoda > Insecta > Lepidoptera > Geometridae > Campaea > Campaea margaritaria. The sequence continues at coordinate 11,361,705 of OU538797.1, read as the reverse complement.
TGAATTGCACTGCAACAGGCAGGCAGTGAGCAGGCAGTGCAGGCACATCACGTGAATGACTAGGTACTTCTTACTCAATAGGTAAATATCAAATTCTCGACAATTAATTCCAGTCCAAGATTCCACGGCATCCAGCCAGCGTTTCCGTCAAGCAAACTTTAAAACATGAAATGTTTTTAACTCCTTACGAGCTACTTCCAACTTTAACGTCAAACTTCTAAAGTGTATTTTTATATGAATTAACTCTCTAAGTTATTCGAAGGTCTCTCTGATTGATACTTATAGCGAAGTACAGTCGGCCTCAACAGAAGCTGAACATCTACGATTTATTAATAAGAAAATAGGAGAAGAGAAAGATAAAATAAAACTCCGAAATCAAACCCGAAATGACGTTTTCGGTTAAACATAGGTACCTACCTGAAAATGTGACAGAATTCATGAAGCCTCTTCCGGAAGAGTCCGTCTGGGGAAGTACCTAGGTATCACACTCGCCAGGTAGTTATCCGCTACCACAGAATAGATAGTACCGCTACTTCCGCCAGAGTGCCAACATCATTATGTTTGAAGGGCACTGTTTCCAGCGACATCAGACTTTATAACCAAAGTGACGAGCGCATTGCAGAGATCTTGCAATATAAATTTAAAAAATGTTCAGCTATTTCTGAGGCCGACTGTACTTTAGTAAATTGTGTGCTAGTTACTATAGTTACTATGTTTGTGAGTATGATGTAATTCTGCAGTAGGTGCTGGGAGCAGTGAACTCTTAGCACTGCAGTGCTCGTTCCATTAGCCTCGTTTATTATAGGTATCTAGGCATTTGTGTGCTGTGAATTATGGAGATAATGGTGTTCATAATATTTACCATGTTGTATAAATAGCTAAATAATTGTGCTGTAGACAATGCGGTTTGTTGCACACGGTTGTACCTATTTAGACATGACACAGTCTTATGAAATAAAATTGTAGGTAATATTCTATTCTACCTACTCTCTTCGGTAATTTCAACAGTTTCTTACTTAGCTAGCAAATTAACTACCTGTGCAGAAGCACACCTAGACCTAGGTAGTAACCTAGGTCTTGGGAAAGGAACGGGAAGGGAAACGGATGTTTTGGGGAAGGGACGCTATGTACCTACCTGACGAACGCGAACGGTGAAACGGTCCGAACCAAAACCAAAACGACCTCCTCCTCCTTGGTCCTCCTTGTTGGACCAGAACCATAACGGAGTGGTATCCGAGAGGGGTGACGAGGTTAGTTGGCAGACCACCTGCCAGATCGGCAAATGACATCGTCCGCATACTGGGTCAAATGTGGAGAAGGAAAGCTCATGACCGTAAAATTGGGCGCAATAAAGAGGAGGCCTATGTCCAGCAGTGGATCGATAAAGGCTTATGATGATAACTCATCAGTAGGTACTCATCACGTTACTCTGTACAACAAAAATAAAATAAATAAACATAGGTAAAATAGAGCCCCCTCCATCCTAGTTGTTAGTAATTATTACAAGTTTAGTGTAGATATTCTGTGGTAGAGGTACTATCTATCCAAGTACCTACCTACTACGTAATGGTAAGTAAAAAACATGAAATCAAACATAATCAAATCTTTGTATGGTGTCCAAGTTGCTTGTCTGACCACATAGCGTGTAGGCATTAAGAGACCTTGAGAACCGGTTACCCCAACCTCAACGAAAATAATTTGTAGCTTGTGTAAAGCACCCTTTACACGTTCAATCATTGCTAGCACCGGTAGAGTTTAAACGTTAAAAAAAACTGATTGCGATCAAAACTGAAAAGGGCTAACAAGCCTCGAGATGATTGTGTATAATAATTATTTAGTTCGCAGTCGTGCACCAATTTACTTGTAGGTAACATACAAGTAGAATAATCGAAGCGTATAACATAAAGTATTAATTTAAAGTTGTTTTTTTTCCATATGTGAATTTTGTAATCCACATTGCATTGCATTTTGTTTGTTTTGTTTTTTGTTTTTGTGTTTTTGTTGTTGTTTTTGTGTGTTTTTGTGTTTTGTGTTTTTTTTGTGTTTTTTTTCCTTCTCACGAAAGTGTGGAGAGACCCGTGCCCAGCAGTGGGACGTTATGGGTTGTCGATGATGATGATGAATTTTGTAATTGTTGTGAGACATCATTCTTAAACCATAAACCGTATAGGTGCCTAATAATAAATATCCCACATCGGAACAAAATATCCGCACTTGGCAATCGTGAGGCAGGTTGATAAAATATTGAACGTGTAATGGCTGTGTTCGCGCCACTTACATTGGCACTCATAATACCTTCCTACCTTCCTATTCCTATCATTTTTTTTGGCGACTATCTCTGTCGCTCATATCGTGGTATCCACGAGAAAACTGCTTGCCGCCGCAAGTAGTCTGCGATCGACCCTCGTCCTTCGCGGCTGCCGCTCTCGCCGAATCCAAAGTACTGGATCTGCTGCTCCTCTGTGGTGGTCCACGTGAATTCGACGCGAAAATATAAACAAAACCCGCTATAAACCCGCCGCGTAAACGCTCCTTGCCGACACGCACCAACCGCCAAAAATACAGTCCACTACATCGAACGTCATAACATCCTGAAGGAACAAGCAGCTTGGAGACGGACCCGAACCGAGGTGATTGCAGTTGCATGGAGACCAGGTTAGTCGCCAAGTTCCTTTGTACTACTCTTCTACCAGCCATCCTTCCCCCGCCATTGGAGGCGCGCTCAGCCTATACAGCTTAGCTGCCGCGCTAACATATTGTTGGTCCTCCGCCGCCGGATCTTCTCTGGTCCTCCCGCTATTCTCTGGCCCCTCTTAGGCCTCATATAGTCCTCTTTATAACCGCCCGCAATTTTATATTGGTATTTTTACCAACGATAATTTCCTATAATTATCGTGTTCCCGCCCGCAATTACAGTTCAGATAGTACCCTGTACTATCCTACTACGCTCTTATATACTTATTTCGTGTATTCCGCATTCCTAAATAGTAAAAATAACGATTTTTCCGTAATTCTTAATTTTTATTAAAAAGTGAAGGTATTCCTAACGACCGCCCGTGCGTCTCCACATGGGTATTCAATACGCCGCGCGCGCGGCAGGTAAATGCTGTAGGCAGTTGCAGTAAATTAGGAATTTCATACTTTATCTAGTTTTTTATACTTTGTTAAGATGGCTATGGCTACTCGTTCAAAAGACAAAGATAGTGAAGTATACGAGGACGCAAAAGCGCTCGATACGTTACAGGTCGAACGTTTGACCTTGATAGGTAAACGTGACATTATATTTTCTCGCTTACAAGATATTTTTAACCGATCTTTAAAGGCTTTCACTGATGATACTGAGAAGGATTTATTTCTATGTGGAATGATCTCGTTAGACCGCTTACGCTCCGATTTCAATGAAATTGTGAACAAATTAAATGTCACCGAGTTGACTCTCAACGCTTCGTACACGGTAAACTACCAATCTATAAACGTCTTCGAAGATATGTTTTGCCGTTGTCAGTTTGTTTATAATAAACTTAACCCGCCTTTAAAAACCGCTGATTTCAATGTTGCCCCGCAACGTAAATCTATCAGAATTCCTGAACTCGATTTGATGGTCTTCAATGGAGATCCGATGACCTGGAGGATATTTTATGAGTCATTCAAACGCACGATTCACGAAAATCCCGATCTCACTGATCACGAACGCGTCCAATATTTAATTAATAAATTGTCAGGCCGGGCCCTTGCAGTTTGCTCTGGTATCGTACCTAACGGTGATAATTATCCGATCATATGGCAGACGCTCGTCGATAAGTATAACGACAAACGTAACCTAGCCTCCGCTTATCTTGATCAAATGCTTGATTTTAAATCTTTTAACACCGCGACGAATAAAAACTTAGAATTATTCCTAGATAAATTCTGCACGGCTGTGTCAAGTTTGAAGTCTCTCAAGCTCGATAACGTGTCTGATTTTATTTTACTATCGCTCGCTTTGAAGAAAATAGATTCAAGTACTGCACGGTCGTTTGAAATGCACATGCGAGGTAAATCTATGCCTACATACAATGAACTTTTAAAATTCATCCGCGAACAAAGCAAAATATTGGAACGCACTACGACCGATTCTCTTAGCCGCAGTGATAACAGGCCGCGTACTGCAAGGTCTACGCAGTCTTTTGCAGCATCATGCGTCACTCACTGTCCGCTTTGCAAACAAGCCGATCACGCTAACTTATATAGATGCCCTGCATTTGATAAGCTTTCTATCGACGACAGGTACAATTTTGTAAAACAAAGCAAAGGTTGCACTAATTGTCTAAGCACTACGCATATAAATACTGCTTGCAATTCTAAATTTAATTGCCGTTATTGTGGATGTAAACATCATTCTATGTTATGCCGCAAAGTATCATCTTCCCGTGAAGACAATCGCCCGTACCCTAGCGCTCCGTCACAGGCGCACGCGCCGCCTCCGCGCGCGCGAACTGGCAACTTCTCCGCCGCCGGGGATCACATGCCGCCTTCGGCATCGCCGCCGCCCGTCGCGGGCTCCGCTAGCGCTCAGCTGACGAACTTACCTACAACTGCTTATCAGTCATCACAACAACAGGTGTCGCTGTGTAATATACGCCCCGCTTCGCAGCCTAATGACACTACTTGTTTACTGGGAACCGTACAAGTTTATGCTACGGATTTAAATGGTCGCCGCCATGTAGTACGCGCCTTAATTGATTCGGCTTCCCAAAGTAACTTTTTAACTTCAAAATGTTGCGCTAAATTAAATTTAAAATGCAATAAGGTGACGAACACCGTTGTTAAAGGGATAGGTTCCGCATCTAACCCAATCAAGGGAGCAGTTTCTGCTACTTTATCTTCCCGCCTAAATGATAATTTTATTGCAATTGACGCCTATGTTATCGACCGCATAACAGACAATTTACCGGCAGTGAAAATTGACGTATCCTGCCTTTCATACCTGAACTGCCTGCCTCTGGCAGACGACAGTTTCGCTTCGCCTTCCGAGATCGACATACTTATAGGCGCGCCGCTCTTTTCTGAAATATTGCTATCAGGCCGCGCCGCTGGTCCGCCTGGTACTCCAACCGCTTTTGAAACCATTTTTGGTTTTATCGTAATCGGGACCGCTCCCGTTACTCCCGCTCATGTTACTCCCGCTCATGTTACGCCCGCTCATATTGAAACCGTTGTTTCTATCACTGACCCCTTGGTTGAAGATAGATGCCGCTCTCATATTTCCCTTTGTACCTTTACGGAAGGACCACGTTTAGATAATCTTGTCCAACGCTTCTGGCAGCTTGAAGAGGTGCAATGCACGCCGACTTTGAGCCCAGACGCTATAGAATGTGAACGCATTTTTACAAATAACGTTTCCCGCGATCCTACGGGACGCTATTCTGTAGCGTTGCCTTTCTCCCGCGATCCCGCGACCTCTCTGGGTAATTCTTACCCTATCGCTAAAAAACGCTTCATGTATCTCGAACGTAAGCTCGCCGCGACACCTGCTCTGCGCTTAGAGTACGATGCTATAATCAAAGAGTACATTCAGAAGGGTTACATTTCACTGATCGACAATGATAGTCCTTTTACTGGATATTACGTGCCACACCACGCCATTGCGAGACTACAAAAAACAACAACTCGATGGCGTATGGTGATGGACGCCAGTGCTGAAACTGACTCAGGCCTCTCCTTGAATCAAGTTTTATATACCGGGGATAATTTACAAAACGATCTTTTTACAATCCTCTTGGATTTCCGCCTCTACCCAATCGCTTTTACATCCGATATTAAACAGATGTACCTACAAATTTTGATAAATAAGGACCACCGCAAATATCAAAAATTCCTGTATCGATTCGATCCCGTTTTTCCGCTTGATACCTACCAATTCAACCGCGTTTGTTTTGGTCTACGTAGCAGTCCGTTCCTTGCAATGCGAGTGTTGCGACAGCTGTGCGCCGCCGACGGTGCCCGCTTCCCACTCGCAGCATCTCTTATCAGCGACAACACATACATGGACGACGTGTGCTACTCCATGCCTACTCTGTCTGCTTGTTTACAACTCAGAGACGATCTCCGCGAGTTGCTCAAGGCCGGGGGCTTCGATCTCGTCAAATGGGCTAGTAACTCACCCGCGCTCCTTGACTCCCTTCCCGTCTCTGCGTTAACGGAATGCGTTAAAAATGCGAAAAATGCGTTAACGGATCTTTTAAATTCCGACGAATATAATAAGTCTATCTCAGATGAGTTATCAGCTAATCGCATACACTGGAAATTCAATCCACCGCGAAGTCCTCACTTCGGGGGGAATTATGAAATATATGTGAAAGCGTTTAAAAGTCATCTTCATAAGACGATCGGTTCACAGTTACTCACGTATGAGGAAATGTTAACCGTACTCACACAGATAGAATGCGTTATCAATTCTCGTCCTGTAACGTTATTGAGCGAAGATCCGTCTGAGCCGACCGCGCTGAGTGCTTCACATTTCTTAATGACCGCACCGCTGAAGCATTTGCCCGCTTGCACGGTTCCCGATGAACCTGGACACTTATTGAAACGGTACGCTTTATTGGATCAAATGGTACAATCATTTTCCAAACGGTGGAAGTTGGAATATCTTCACTTACTTCAATCTAGAGGAAAATGGAATACACCTTCGAATCCCATTACAATAGGTTCTATTGTTCTTATTATCACTGATAATATTCCCCCGCTATCCTGGCCTCTCGGCGTCGTCGTGGCCACTCATGTCGGCGGCGATGGCATCTGTCGAGTAGCGTCAGTAAAAACGGCGACCGGCGTCTACCAGAGACCCGTCGTCCGTTTATGTATCTTACCTACCCAATAATTTAACCCCTTGCTCCCCGGTCAACCGCTATGTTATATTTAACCCGTTGACGGCTTATGAGTTTAACTCTTATTTTTATATTTTTTATTTCCCGCTTTCTTTTAAAAACCAATGGTTTTTAGGCCGGGGGCAAATGTTCGCGCCACTTACATTGGCACTCATAATACCTTCCTACCTTCCTATTCCTATCATTTTTTTTGGCGACTATCTCTGTCGCTCATATCGTGGTATCCACGAGAAAACTGCTTGCCGCCGCAAGTAGTCTGCGATCGACCCTCGTCCTTCGCGGCTGCCGCTCTCGCCGAATCCAAAGTACTGGATCTGCTGCTCCTCTGTGGTGGTCCACGTGAATTCGACGCGAAAATATAAACAAAACCCGCTATAAACCCGCCGCGTAAACGCTCCTTGCCGACACGCACCAACCGCCAAAAATACAGTCCACTACATCGAACGTCATAACATCCTGAAGGAACAAGCAGCTTGGAGACGGACCCGAACCGAGGTGATTGCAGTTGCATGGAGACCAGGTTAGTCGCCAAGTTCCTTTGTACTACTCTTCTACCAGCCATCCTTCCCCCGCCATTGGAGGCGCGCTCAGCCTATACAGCTTAGCTGCCGCGCTAACAGGCTGCCTAAAACCGCTTCCTGCAATTTGCTTGAAATTAGAATGATACAAAAACATAGTTTTCTGTTTTAGAAACATGTATTTTGCAGCGCAGAGGTCGTTCTTCGGTCGAGGAACTCGTTCGTCGAAAAACCACATACCTACAATAATTTCAAATCCCATAAGATGCGCCAAAGGAACATACAATACCTACCCGAAAAACACATAACCATCCTTGTATAAAGTTGGGAAAATAATATTGTTTTCAATTGATAGGTGTATCAAATGAATTAAAATAGCTTGTCTACGTTGATAAGATAACGCACCGGCACTTAATACCAACGACATAATAATGAAAATAATTTTGATTGTTGTTATCTGTCTCGGTTTTGTGCAATTGTGCACTGTTTCCAGCGAAATTATTATGCATAATTATGAGACTTTGGAGCCGATGTCTCAGAGAGACGAGCGCAGTGCAGTGCCGCGCAGGATTTGCAATGCAAAGTTCTGGGTGGCAATGTAACTGTTATGGGCAGGCGTAGCGCTTAACATCAGGTGAACGACTTGCTCGACTCTTCACTCAATCGAGTAAAAAAACTATCTGTTCAATAAATTATCTGTTTGAACTGACGCTAGAGGACTCCACTTATCCCATTCGAAATCGATGCGTGTAGTATCTTTGTAGACAATAGCTGTATCCCGCGGTTTCACCCGCGTTTAATATTATCCCACAGGAATTGTTATTTTTTACGCAATAATAAGTATTCTATGTGTTAATCCAGGTAATAAACTACCTGTACGCCAAATTTTATTCAAATCCGTTCAGCTATTTTTGCGTGATTGAGTAACAGTTTCCAACACGAAACTCAAACAAACAACTGATGAAAGAAATTCCCTGTGCATAGCCCCCAATCCAACTCAAAAACTGATGTAACAAATCCCTTGTCCACAGCTGAACCCCCAACACACGGTCCCAACACTCGTCGACGATGGGTTCTCCATCTGGGAGTCCCGTGCCATCATCACCTACCTGGCCAACCGGTACAGCAAGGGATCCTCCCTCTACCCTGAGGAGCCCAAAGCTCGGGCCCAGGTCGACCAGCGGCTGTACTTCGATATCGGGACCCTGTACGCGAGGTTCAGCGATTACTTCGTAAGTATACCCACAGACCAGCTTAGACTGTGATGATTTTCTATCAACTCAAGTTTATTCTTTGAGGAGACTACCATTCCACGAAGAAAAACTTCTTTATCTGAAATTGGCTTTGGTAAATTTTGGCCTAGTAATTTTCTATGTCGAAATAGGCTGATAATAATGATGATTAGGATATTCTATTACGACTACCAGCCGGGGACCAAAGTCTCCCGTTCTAGAGATAAAATGTGCAAATACCGTTGCTTCCGCAATTAGTGCGTTTGGCCTTCATCTGCAAATTGTTTCCTATACAAAAAGCATTCCTAATTCGACCTTCACAGCCTTGCATTTCGATTGTCACCGTTACCATTCAGTAGTTCCTATTCACCAAATGCACGCCAATCACGACAGGATATTCTTTTTATCGTATCACCATGACGTATTTTACCATTCCCTCGCTTCTCTTTCCTAGTAGGGAAGGTCAAGTCTAGAGGTACCTAGATTAGAAGTAAATGCTCTTACTTAGTTCTACTGTGCAAGAGATCTTGGTCGCGGACTGGCATGTGACATGAAATGGCGGGTCTTTATTATTGGAGTCTCATTTTGCGTCACTGCGTCGTCTCTTTGCAGCTGTCAAACCATACAAATTTCGGATTTCATCCAAACTAACCTTCCTTCAAGTTAATTATAATTCCGTATAGAGCAATCTAGGCAACAACATTGCACCTATTAACTACTGGTGTGTCCCCCCCCCCCAGTACCCACAAGTGTTCGGCGGTGCGCCGGCCGACAAAGACAAGCTCGCCAAGGTTGAAGACGCACTCCAACTCCTCGACAAGTTCCTGGAAGGCCAGAACTACGTGGCTGGTCGGAGCCTGACCGTGGCCGACCTCAGCCTTATTGCCGGAGTCTCCAGCTTCGAGGCTTCTGATATTGACTTCAAGAAATACGCCAATATTAAGAGGTGAGTAAAACAGACGGCCTTTTGAAAGTGATACCCTCTGAATATCTTAATTATAATTTTGTATGGGAATTTTAAATACGATGTTTTCATCCTTTGCACAAGTAAAACAATTCACATGCTTGATCGAAACAAGCCTGCTGAGTACTTATAGGGTCATTCTGTAACATCCTGTATAGTTAAGGAGATAACACGGTCTTATTAGTTGACTTCACAAACACCAACCAGATATCTAACCAAGAAACTTTCCTAAATTCCAGATGGTACGATATGATAAAGAAGACAGCCCCCGGCTACAAAGAAGCTAACGAGGATGGCCTTGACGCGTTCAAGGGCCTAGTCAACAGTATGATGAAGAAGTAATCTTTCCAGTCCTCGACACAAGACTTATATTCCGTCACCATCACAAAATGTTTTCCAACACTGTTTGTATCTGTATTTTATTTTAAGGGTTAGCAATTAAGGCACAAATAAAAATTTAAAAGTTACAACTGGTTTTATTTCTACCAGTCCTTTGAACGACTACTCAAGATACTCCTCTTATGGATTCTGCCTCATGGTTATATAATCTTATTTCTAAGGTCTTCCCTACCATTTTACATACTTTTTGATCGAAGGATAATAATTTTTGCGGTCCGCGACGAGACAAGATGACGGTATTAGTTGCAATTCGAGGTACCTATCCATAGACTCCATAATGGTCAGCTGACCATAAAAAATGAGCATCAGCTTGGCTTCGTTAAAGAAAAACAGAGATTTCTTCAAGGTTCAAGTAGATGTGCCAATTCTATATCGAGGTGTTCCAACAGCAGTCCTTGAGAGCCAACCCCTGATACCACAGTCGACCAGAAAATAGTGGCGGGTAAAATGCTACGCACAATTTACCAGTACCATTTAATTATACCCAGCTATCGTATTGCTCGTGTCATGGTTGTATACTCGAGATAAGTAATGAATTTAAGACTGATATGGGTTCAATAAAAAGGAAATTAGGTCGGTTGGTGCTTCCAATTTTTATATTTCGTGAAAAAGTAATCTGCGTTACTAAAACTAAAGAATTGTCAGCCTTATAAATAAAGGTAATAGTTAGTATGTACCTTAATTGAATTACATAAGGAGTAGGAATTAGGAACGTATCTTAGAGTTCAGTTTTCTTGGACTTCAGCAATTTGATCATATCTTTGAATTCGTCGACTCCTTTCTGATTCGCATCCTGGTACCCCGGGGCGGTTGACTTCACCAGCTTCAACCATCTGCAAGAGAAGCATCTTAATGAAGTAAGCTAGCTTCACGTCTACTTCTTGAGAGCAATCGAAGAAGAGAAATAGAACGGGCGGGATCAGATGAGTAATGTTTTCTTTTGTTTTGCATACTCCTGATGGAAAGTGATGATGCTGTCGAAAGTGTAATGTTTGTGTATGTGTGTGTGGTATTCTGTTCTCTACCCATAAATAAATACGGTTTAGTTCTGAGCGCATTGCCACTCGTGTACGTTTCGTTGTATTAGTATTATGAACAACTCCATAGATTAGAACTTACCTCGTAACATTAGGATAGGGTTCCAAGCTGATGCCAGTAGCTTCAATGGTAGACACAGTGGCCACGAGACTGAGGTCGGCCAAGGTCAGCTTCGAGCCGACCGCATACTCCTGGCCTTCCAGGAAGGTGTTGAAGAATCCCAGGGCTGCCTCCAGCTGCTTCAGCAACTCTACGTCGGGTTTCGCGTTACCGAAGAGAGTGGGGTACTGGAAACAAATAATTATAATTGGAACCAAAAAAATCCGACTTTTAATCATCATTATCAGCCCACTGCTGAGCACGGGTGTCCCCTCACTTTTGTCAGGAGAATAGGGTCATCGTACACCACCGCTCCAGTCTCGATTGGTGGTTGGTGGATCACACATAATAACCTCCGAAATAATTCTCTAGCATGTGGGTTTCCTCTCAAAGTTTTCCTTCACCAAAAAGCGACCTTAGATAATTGATTATTGTGAAATTTATATGGGACTATACTACTCTGAAGGTCCAAAGTTTGTTGTGACCACAGATATCTGTGGTTGTGACAAATCCGTGTTTGTATGGATATTTAATTGTTCAACTGTAACTTGACCGTTAATCCGACCCTCATGAAATTTTGAAGGCTAGTAATTTATTTACACGCAATTTCTAAGTTCGAATATGAGCCAAATCGGTTTCGGGATTGTAAAATTTTAAGGTTGCAAGGGTCGGAGTTAACTAGTAGTGCCCTTTTGAGAAATTCACTGTAATGTACTTTACATTACAGTACAGCAAGTACATTTTAGACATAACCCGTTATTTTGATTGTAAAGAGTTTCATGCTAGTGAAGCGTAGGTACAGCAGTTAATCTTACATAAAAGTTTGCAAATTTAGGATACAGAGTTCCCAGATCAAAGTCCATCCTCTGGTCCACCAGCGCCCTGGTCTGCGGGTCCTCAGGGTACAGCCCGCTGTCAGCTCCGTACTTGTTGACTAGGTAACGGCCGATAGCACGGGACTCCCACAGGGAGAACTCTCCGTCGAGGATCGTAGGTACTGTGTGTTGAGGATTCATCTGAAATATTAACCAGGGGATAAATAATATCTTCTTTTTTTATTTGACTTAGTGACGAGACGAGCAAGACGTTCACCTGATGGTAAGCTACTAGGTAGAGCTACGCCTGCCCATAACAGTTACAGTGCCACCCGGAACTTTGAATTGCATAATCCTTCGCGGCACTGCAATGCGCTCGTCATACTGAGACATCGGCTCTAAAGTCTTAAATGCCCAGTAAATCTAGGGAACACATATTATAACAGTTTTGTTCGCAGTCGTGTTGAATTACATCCTAAATTCCTAACTTAACATGTTTAGTTTATCTCTGGACCCAATTCTAAAGTCAACGCGAACGAAGTCGCGGGCACAAGCTAGTAATATTATAAATGTGAAAGTTTGTGAGGATGGATGGATGTTTGTTACTCTTTCACGCAAAAACTACTGAATGAATTTAGATGAAATTTGGCACACAGATATTTTAAAAATAAAATAATAATAATAATAATAATCTTTATTTATATAGCCACACAAGTCAGTATTACGAACAATGAACATTAACTTATAATAATAGGCTGTGGAAGATGACTTGAGCAGTGATTTGTTGTTTCCGAAACTAGACTTAAAAAGCCTGTATTTTCAGAATCATTTTTTTTTTATTACCTGGATAACATATAGAGTAGTTTTTATCTCGTAAAAATGAACAGTTCTTGCGGGATAAGGTACTTAACACGGTGAAACGGCGGGATGCAGCGAGTGGTTCATAATGACTGAAAGTGCTGATAATTCTGTACTAAATATTGGGGAAGGCAGGTTTACTTGCTACGTTACCTACATTATCTAATAAAAACTAGAAGCAGCAATTGCTAGCCGCCTTTACGATCGCGCTCAGCAGAGCCCTTCTAAGTAAAGAAAAGGGAAACCACAAGGCCTTTCTCCTTATATACGTTACCTTCAGGAAGCTCGGCTTGAGGTGTTCCCCAGCCTGCAGGTCTACCACGTTCAAGTTCAGCTGGAGGTCCAAGGCGGCCGCCACCAGCAGCACTACGCGGCACGGCGCCGACCCCCCGGTGTAGAACAGGCTTACGGTCATGGTTTACTGTGAACTTAGATCATTTCAGAAGATAATCTAAATCTTCTTATATACTTCGGTAATGTTAAGCAGTAAATTTATGGTAGGATCAATGCTTTTTATCTATGTTTATTTTTAATAACAACATGCAGCAACAGACTGCTGCTTAACAGATAAGACAAACAATTATTTACCCAATAGTTATGGAAGCCGCAGCCGGGGGGTGCAAAGAAACCACAAATGTTCACTAGGCTTATTATAATTAAAATATTACTTATCTAAAACCTAAGCTAAAAGTGTGTACATTCGGTCCGATGTAAGGAGCCGAAGTCACCTAAAATTACGGGGATTACAGTATATAGAGACATGGGGCAGTTTTGCTGCGTCTGCGTTTCGCTGTATCGCCGCTGCCGGTCGCACGGTGTGGTGTGGATGCGGTGTCATCATTCTGGACTTCGGACGGCTACATGACACACTTACTTCAGATTGCAGAAAGAACCTACTTACCAACGTATTTGAAAAAATACTTAACACTTTGATTGCTGAGCCGTTTTGCTTGTCTGCACGCGCCATAGTGTTTTCCCATACCACAAACACAACAGTTGTGTTTTGCCGTACTCGTACCAAGTTATGTAAAACACGAAAGTTGTGTTTTCAGCATTGAACGTGTTAAGTATTCGACAATGTTTCAAAATAATCATGCAAGTTAGCCGACCTGGAGACCAGAGTTTGTCAACTACTTGTAAATCCGAATTTAAGTCTTAAGTGCATCTTTAGGAATATTAAGGAAATAGATGGTGAGTAATAGTTAGGTATTATGACAAGCACTTACTTAATAAATATTTCAAAAATGATTAGGCGATGAAGTAGAAAAACAAAAAATCAATATACCGGTATAAGTAAAAACTAAAATGGTCATTAAAAACTGTACGAGAAATATTCTTCAAAAATTAAATATAATAATCCAAAGTAATTCAGATAGGTACTCACCAAACTATGTTTTAGGTAGGTAGATAATTAAACGTCCTTTCGAACACCGAATCAACTGCAAACTAATAAATTACATCCACAGACAATCGAACATGGGTGTGTAAGAACTTATCTTAGCCACAGTCGGCATTCGGCAACCTTGGATTGGATCGCCAACCTTTTAACTCGACCAAATTAAATATCACTAGCAGTTCCACGATAATCAGAATATTACCGTCAGTCAAGATTTTTGATAGCTTCTGAAATGGACAGCATTTTACTTAACATGAGACATAAGAGACATGAAAACAGATGTCTCAGGGTGACGTGCAGCGCCGCGCAAGATTATGCAATGCAAAGTTCTGGGTGGCACTGTAACTGTTATGGGCAGGCGTAGCGCTTACCATCAGGTGGACGACTTGCTAGTCTTGTCACTCAGTTATATAAAAAAAAACAGAGGAACTAAATAAGAATAAATACAAATGCACATAGAGGTAAAATAACTGAATACTCCTGGATTTAGCCCATGAAAATCCGAGATTATGGATACAAAAAAAAAACAACGTAGGCCAAAAACACAAAATAATATGCAAATGATGTAAAGAAAATTAGAGGTTTGTACATATTATGCTATTTAAAAACAAAATCTTGCTTATTTTGTAGTGAAGTGAAATCATAATTGTAATTTTATGGTGCAAAAAATGATAATTTATTTTATTTAAATCTTTGGTCCTACGTTTAGTTGAAAGATATGCCATGGGCTAACTATAGACTTCATAATGTTCCATTCCACCACCACCATTGATGTTCCATTATTTGTGATAGGTATCGCATACCTACCTTTGATTAGTTTTTGTCTCATATTGGTTTCCTCTTCCTGTTCTCAATTCATTTCGTCGTGCCATTCTGTTCATTCATCGCTGTACTGTACCATATACCTACCATACCGCTATACCATTACTATGTAATACTGTGGACGAAATCCTCTCGGTCGGGCCTAGGGAGTTTTAGTAAGTATTTATTGTATTCTCTTCATCCAAAAGTTAGCTGGGTGAGATCGCTTTTAGCGATGTATCCACCGATCCGAATTTTTACATACATGTGCCAATGAGGCCTTTTCATTAGGTAGGTACCTAAATTTTTTTTTTTTTTAATAACCTATACTGTCCCACTGCTGGGCAAAGGTCTCCCCCATCTCCCTCCACATGTCGCGACTGTTTGCCACGTCGGACCAACCTGGTTCGTATGCATCAAGATCGTCACGCCAGCGTTTTCTTGGCCTGCCCCGGCGCCTACACCTAAATATTACGTCTCACCTAAATATTAAGTAAAAAAAAAAAATTTGTTTAGTTTTACACCAGGTGTCCTCAACACGTACTTAATTAATATTTTGTTGTAAATAGGATTATTATAAGAGGAAAATAATGACGCCAATTTCAGATATGTATGTAATAATGCCGATAGGTTATTTATTTTAAAATACACAGAGTGAGTAATATTATTAGAGATTCTTAAAAACAAGAATAATTATTCCCTCTGAGTTTTCATTTTTTCCACCAAAGCTTTGAAAGCATCCACGTTCGTCTGGTTCGCTTCTTGATATCCCGGTGCAGTAGTTTTCAACAGTTCGAACCACCTGAAAACAAGGTTTTTAATTTTATAGAATCAGAAATGAAATAGAATGATTACTTAATCAGTAATGTCTAAAATAGGCACTTGAATATAAAGAAAGACAAGGTCTGTACATAAATATAGGTAATTTTTTTGATCATGAGTTCGTGACATAGTTAATTGTTTAAAAATTGCATTTTTTCTGACAATTATCTCTTTACTAATATAATAAGTACACGCGATATGTGCGTTCGTCCTTTTTTATTTTACGGAGTGACGAGACAAGCAAGTCGTTCACCTGATGGTAAACGCTACGCCTGCCCATAACAGTTACAGTGCTACCCAGAACTTTGCATTGCGTAATCTTGCGCGGCGCTCGTCACCCTGAGACATCGGCTTTAAAGTCGCGTATGCCCATTAATTTCGCAGGAAACAGTGCCTTTCAAACCGGCACACATTAGGTTTGCCTAATGTTTGCACACTACTGCTTGGCGGATGAATATCTGGCCAAAGTGTGGTACATCCCCAGGCGGTCTCTTGCAAAAGAGGCCTCCCTCTACAAAACTCTTCACGCCGAAACGAATGAACGGATTTCGATGTTTAGTATACCTTAGGTCCTGGAATAGAACATAGGACACTTTTTATCCCATAAAAATGGACGGTTCCTTTGGGATTATAATTAACGCGGGTAAAACAGCAGGTCTGCTAAAATTGTTTCCAGAAGAAGAAACTCATTGGTGCGTTCCCGCACTGCTATCACTTAGCTAGTTTCGTTTATGAATTCAGAAGTAAACTTACTTCTCTACATTAGGGTAAGGCTTCAAGCTGATGCCAACGACATCTATTATCGAGACAGAAGCCACCAGCGCCAGGTCTGCGATGGTGAGGTTACCCCCCGCAGCGAACTTGCTGCCTTCAAGGAAGGTGTTGAGGAACCCTAGCCCCTCCTCCAGCCGCTTGAGCTTCGCCTCTTCTGGTTCCTTATTTTCGAAGAACTGGGGGTACTGGGGAAGGAAAGCCAATGCTATTGTTAAACCAGACTAAATTATGTGTTGTCACTTTTCAAACTTTACAAGAAACACATTGGTACGACCCTGCACTGGGATTTGAACTCACAACCCTCTCCTTAGGAGGCGGACGTTCCCCACATTTTTTTTTAGGGTACCACCTCTCATATATACCTACTTAGTACTTACATAATATTCTGCGAATCTCATATACAGCGTCCCAAGGTCAAAGTCCAGCCGCTGGTCGACGACTGCCCTCGCCTGCGGGTCCTGCGGGTACAGCGTGGAGCGAGCGCCGTACTTGTTGGCGAGGTAACGCGAGATAGCGCGGGACTCCCATACGACGAAGTCGCCGTCCACTAGCGTGGGCACCACGTGTTGGGGATTCAGCTGGAAAATTACTTTTTATGGGTGACGAGATCCCACAAAAAATACAGTCCTAGGTCTCGAACTGATCTGCCATCGTTACTCGACATTTTGGTTTTTGTCGACCCGTGCCGTGATTTAGCTCAGAGTATTTAGAAAAAGTAACATAATATGGCTATTATATTTTACCTAACGTTATTCGATGTTACTAATTAAACTTTCTGTCTGTACTGGGGTCAAGTGGTTACATTCAAGTCTGTTTAACCATTGCGATCGCGACAACATAAGTAGGTATACTTAATTATTATCAACTAGCTGTACCCTACCACGCTTCGCTGTGGCACATTCGCACATACGCTGATATGTCACTGATGAAAAAATAGACAAAAACAATCCTTGATGCGGATTATATATCATGCTAAAATTTCAGCTCGATCGGTGCAGAACTTTTTGAGTTTTTGAAGCGTACACAAACCAACATAACATTTTTATATATATATAGATGATAATAACATATTTATCATGACTCAGACAAGCATCATACATAGATTACTAGGATTTTCTAAATCTAGGGAATCAGCAACTTTGAGAATGATAGTCCCACAAACACCCAGACTCAGAGAAAATACCTACCTGTTCACACAAACAATATTGGCCTTGTGCGGCAATAAACCTGTAACCTCAAGCTACGCAGTCGGCTCATCACCAACTTGCGTCAGGGAGGCTGTCAAATGAAGAATGTTCTAACAAAGTCAAAATCAAATCGTTATTTAAAGCGAACGTTGTTTTTTCGTGATTTCTAGTTTGGGTCCCAAGAAGGTAAGTAAACCTACTTAGAAACATTAACTGACTCATCCACCGATAAGAAAGTTAACTGATTCCAGGAATTCAGTAGTTACCTTAATAAACTCTGGCGACATCTGCTCCTTGGCGAAAAGGTCGACCTTCTTCAGCTCAAGTTCGATGTTCAGAGCTTTCGCCGTGAGCTGCACTTGGCTGCAGGGCGCCGAGCCCGGTGTTCCATACAGGGTTATGGCCATTTTATATACTTAAACAAATAGTACATTATCGTAATCAACCAATAGAAAAGTCAATACTACTATAATAGTACTATCTATTCTGTGGTAATAGTCTCGAAACGGTGTTTCTCGAATATTATTGATGTCTAGCAATCTACCCGCCACTCTGTCCACGGAGTTATTTTATTAAATTAGAAGCTGTCGGGTCGGTGGCCTATCCTGCGAAGCCGGCGCGCTCCCTCCAAACGATTTTAATATGAAATTGTCGTGGGATAGGAAGTTCCACTATACGAATATGCCGAGTTGAGAAATAATTAAGAAATCCATTTCTTGCGTTGCTGATATGGATTTGGATTCCTAAATCTGTTGTTAGGGCATTGAATTGTGCTGGTAGGTGAGATCATCCAAAATATAACTAACTATATAAATCAGCTTTTGAATCTATCATATTTTACGTTTAACTCATAAAATTTCCTTTGTAGGTAGCTGATGCAGCCATGGTTTGACTTTAATTGCATTTTAATTTTCATAAATCAATAGTAATTAATTATCAGTCGCTTTTCTGTGAAGGAAAACATCGTGAGGAAAACCCACATACCTACCCGAGAATTATTTCAGAGGTAGGTATGTTATCCACCAATCCGGACTGGGCCCCCGTGGTGGATTATGGCCTAACCCTCCTCACGTAAGTGAGGAGAGACCCGTGCTCAGCAGTGGGACGTTATGGGTTGATGATGATGAATAATAATTAAGGTTTTTATTTTCATATAAATTCCCATAGGTTATTTTGAATCCACTGGTATTTAAAAAATAAACTAAATTACCTACTATCACTCACGCTCCAATATTATACAGCCTGAATGTTTCAAAACAATAGACTTACTAAGTAGGTGCTTAAGACTTAAAAATGTTAATAACTAAACTAAATATGTTTGAAGAATTTGATCAGAAAAATATATTAAAACCAACTCACAAGCTCAAGCCAATGTGTGGCACGTCCGAGAGACTAAACAGAATCCAGCAAACTGAATGAGTATGGCAACAGATGGCAACAATATACGGGATGTGCCGGCCGGCCTCTGCCGGCGGAGAATCATTATAATCATTATCAATAGAACTGACCAAGGTCACGGTACAACGTGGGGTTCGTCTAAAAATCGTCGAGTCATTGTTGGTGGCGACGATTTTAAAAATAACCCTGTCTATTGTTGTTGCGTAGCCACAGACTTGGGTGTTTATTAACTGCAAGTCAATTACCCAATTCGTAGTAAATATTGTTTTTAGCTGGTATATAACACTATCATTTATGTATCTAATTGTAATCTAATTAACATAATTATTATATTCACCCGCGTAGTTCCCGTTTTGTCCCACTGTAACATACTATAGAGATAAAAAGTACCTCATTACTCAATCCTGGTTATAAACTATCTGTTCCAAATTTCATTCGAATTCGTTCAGTAGTGTTTGCGTGAAAGAGGAACAAACATCCATCCATCCATCCATTCTCATAAACTTTCGCATTTATAATATTAGAATAGGAAGTAGGATGTCGGATAGGATAAGAAGTATAGGATACACGATACGGTTGAAAACTTGAAATGACTACTTTAAAGGGTCCTCTTTTCTATATACCACATTGTTCATAATCCATTATAGGTAATATCTATACTTAATATATAAAGCTGAAGAGTTTGTTTGTTTGAACGCTAGGATCTCAGGAACTACTGGTTGGAATTGAAAAATTCTTTTTGTGTTGAATAGTCCATTTATCGACGAAGGTTATAGGCTATATATAACATCACGCTACGACCAATAGGAGCAATAAATCAATAAATAATGTGGCAAAAACGGGAAAAAATATCGCTTCTAAAAGCTTATACAAAAATGATGAATGACAAAATTGTTCCCCTTTAAAAGTTCTAAAAAAACGTCTGTGGTAGCATTTGTCTATCTTTTAAGGTTAATTCACTATTATCTTTTATCGAAGGTAAAACTATAACGAATACATACGTGTAACTAGTACTTATTATTTTTATTCTGTGCTAATACATAGCTCAATAATTATATTATGTACATAAGTAAGAAACCAAAAATTCGTCCCATAATATAACAATGCATTATAATTGTATTCTGTTGTAGGTGGGTACTATTTATGCTAATCTTCGCACGATTTCAACACAGAGTACCTACCTACTTTACATAATTGCTCACAAAAATCTTAATACTAAGGAAATACTATAAGATTTTAATAATAAAAGCGCAACACTGTGGACTGACTGATTTTTATTTATTTAATAAAATAGATAAACAGCCACAGATATTAATTTGAATTTAGACTAAAGTAATAATACATTAGTGTCGATGTGAATACTATATAACAACTAGCATGTACATAGTAAGCGCTGGCTTTGAGTGGCCAACGAGCAAGACCTAAAGACTAAAATATTCATAAATTTAACGTATATTTGTAAGATTAGACTGAAATAGGTCAGCCCCCGTATTCTCTAAAAAGTGCTGTTGAGTTCATTATAAGTGTTGTGTGGATTTGACAGGTGCCGTGGCAATCACTGTCACTTGATAGTCACTTTATAGGAAACTAGCTGCGCCCCGCGGTTCCACCCGCGTAGTTCCTGTTCCCGCGGGAATATGGGGATAAAAATAGCCTATGTTACTCGCTGTCAATGTAGCTTTCATACAAACTTTCATCCCCTATTTCAAACCCTTACAATGCTTTTATCGCATTAAAAAGTACCCTATGTCCTTTCTCAGGCTCTAGACTATCTCTGTACCAAATTTCATTTCAATCGGTTCAGTAGTTTAGGCGTGAAAGAGAAACAGACAGAGTTACTTTCGCATTTATAATATAAGTAAGGATAAAGGGACAGAGCTGAACTTCGCGCTTATTTATATCTAAGTATAGAATGCCATGGAATGTTATTTTGTTTAGCATGGATTGTTTAACCCTTCAACTGAGCCTGCTTCGCTTTCACGTAATCCTTAATTAATAGTTTAGCCTTGTCCACATATTGTTGGTTTGCTTCTTGGTATCCTGGCGCTGTAGATTTTACTAATTCAAACCACCTGAAAAAGATATTAACATTTTATCAACAAAAAATAAAAAGTAATCTATGCTTACTGATACTCGTGTGGAAACCCATATACCTAAAAAATAATTATTGCGGAGGTAGGTATGTTATCCACCAATCCGGACCGAGCCCTCGTAGTGGATTTAGGCCTAATACTCCTCACGAAAGTCAGGAGACCCGTGCTCGGCAGTGGGACGACATGGGTTGATGATGATGATGATGATAATTTCACCAATAGATTTAAGGTTTTAATAAGTACTTCAAATAAACTTATGATATAAATAGGTTTAAAATAAAAAATATTTTATAAGTATTTATATGGATACCGAATCCGGTGGGTAGAGCCAGTAAACTTTCCTTCTCGTTCCCTCATGTGAATGAAGATTTTCGTAACGGATAAAATTTTACAAAATAATTATTCAGTACTGCAAGCTGATCCAAATGAGCCCAAACACCATCAATCTACAGTTACTCACTGAGGAGTTTCGTTGTCAACTTTCGGTCTATGTCATCAGATCAGCTCGCTTTCAACTGTATTGACACCGGATCTTGAAAAGCATGCAAAATTTCAACTCAACTGGACCAGATTGTTGATTGTTGTTGATTGTTGATTGTTGTTGTTGTTGTTGTTGATTGTTGATTTGTTTTGTTCTAGTTTTTTAAGTTTTCTTTGTTCTGTGGTGTTTCAATAAAGAGTTTATCTATCTATCTATCTATCTATTGTTTTGCGAGATTGGATGCAAACATCCAGTCAAATATCCATTCAAGTATCTATCTACACTACGTCTTTATGTTATGATAGACCTTGTTATATTCAACGTACCTCTCAATATTAGGAAATGCTTTGTAGCTTATGCCAAAAGATTCCATGGTAGAGATGGAGGCCACAAGGGCCAAGTCTGCGATAGTCAAATTTGAACCGGCAACGTATTTGCTGCCTTCCAGGAAAGTGTTCAGGAACCCTAGCGTGTCTTCTAGCTTTTTGAACTTGGCTTCGTCTCGTGGGGCCTGCTCCATGATCTGAGGATACTGGCAGAGAAAGAGGCTATGAGTAATGGTTCATGATGTCAGAGCAAAGGTTTAATTCTAGTAGTTTCTAGTATTGGGAAGCCTCTTCTGCAAGAGACCGCCTGGGGAAGTACCACACCTTTGCCAGATATTCATCTGCCAAGCAGTAGCGTGCAAACATTACTGTGTTCCGGTTTGAAGGGCACTGTTTCCAGCGAAAATACTGGGCATATGAGACTTTAGGGCCGATGTCTCAGGATGACGAGCGCAGTGCAGTGCCGCGCAGGATTATGCAATGCAAAGTTCTGGGTACACTGTAACTGTTATGGGCAGGCGTAGCGCTTACCATCAGGTGAAGGTTTGCTCGTCTCATAGCTCAGTCAATTAAAATATATATAGTATATAATTATATTTCTAGAAATGTAGTCAGCGTGCGCGTGCCCATACTTCTTTGTTCGGGGTGGTGATTTTGTGACAAATTGGCCGATTGTCACAATGATGTGGTGTAATGTGTGTATGTGTGTTGTGTGTAATGTGATTGCGGTGGTAGCCTAGTGGGAGAACATCCGCCTTCCAAGCAGAAGGTCGTGAGTTCAAATCCCAGTGCAGGCACGTACCAATGTGTTTCTTGTAAAACATATGTACGTAATTATCACTCGCTTTTCGGTGAAGGAAAACATCGCGAGGAAACCCACATACCTACCCGAGAATTATATTGGAGGTTGGTATGTGATCCACCAATCTGGATCTGGCCCCCGTGGTGGATTATGGCCTAATCCTCCTCACGAAAGTGAGGGGAGACCCGTGCCCAGCAGTGGGACGTTATGGGTTGTTGATGAAACATAATGTGAAGCTGATGTAATAATATTATTTTGTTACTACAATAGGTAATTTTTTGGTATACCTACCTAGACCTGCCCAACTAGGAAGTTGTTCGGCTCAATTTTAGTAGTGGTTCACCATGACTACACATTTGAGTCAGTAAATATTGTTCAACATAAGTACATACATGTATAATCTTATATTTTGTTAGGTTTATATAAATAAACTGATAAAATAGATAGGGTTTTCAGCTTCATTGGTAAACAGGAAGATAACACTTTATTAATAGCAGGTTAGAAAGGGAAAAATATCAAAGTTCTCAATTCAGAAGTGACCGAAGTAAATGTACTTGCTTAGTTAGTTTTGAGCCATTCTATGTTAACATTATTTTGTTCCACAAAGATGCACCGGTATTACCAATGTTTGACACAATTTATAGACTTTTGTAAAACCAAAATAATAATTAATAAATATGCATAATCAACACTTTTGTCGCTAATTACAATAGTCAAATTCTGCTAAAATAAAATACAGCTCGTCATTTCCATTTTCATCACCATAGTAAGGATTTCACTAAAAAATATCTAAATAAGGGATAGCTAATCCAATGGGAATTTTGAGGACGATCGCTTGCTATATTATAGGTACATCCAGCCAGCATAACCACAGAAATGTACGTCCAATTAAGTAACTTACATAAAAATCTGCGAATCTCTGATACAGCGTAATATCAAAGTCCAGCCGCTGGTCGACGACTGCCCTCGCCTGCGGGTCCTGCGGGTACAGCGTGGAGCCCGCGCCGTACTTGTTGGCGAGGTAGCGCGAGATAGCGCGGGACTCCCATACCACGAAGTCGCCGTCCACTAGTGTAGGTACGGTGTGTTGCGGGTTAAGCTGAAAAAAGCTGGGTTTAAGTATCGAGCAGCGCTATATCCGATGGGGTTTGTCAAAAAGTTAAGTTATGCAAACAACGAAATAGAAAAAAACTGCAATATGACAAAACTGTGCTGAAATATCCGTTATACTAATGCTTGCTACTTGTTATAGTAGATAGGTCCTAGCTGTAACATAAAATGAATCCTTACTTATATTATAAATGCGAAAGTAACTCTGTCTGTCTGTTGCTCTTTCACGCCTAAACTACTGAACCGATTAAAATGAAATTTGGTACAGAGATAGTCTAGAGCCTGAGAAAGGACATAGGGTACTTTTTAATGCGAAAAAAGCATTGTAAGGGGATAAGCATTAAATAGGGGATGAAAGTTTGTATGGAAGCTTCGTCATTTTTGAAGCTATAAGCTTGATATTTATTTTTTAGGCTTTTGATTAGATATAAATAAATATGAAATTCAAAGTTTGTAAAAATTTACCCTTGAGGGGGTAAAATAAATATAGGGGATGAAAGTATGTATGGAAATATGTAAGGTTTCGGCTAAACCACTGGACTGATTTTAAAAATTCTTTCACTAATGGAAAGCTACATTATCAGCGAGTAACATAGGCTATTTTTATCCCCATATTCCCGCGGGAACAAGAATTACGCGGGTGAAACCGCGGGGCGCAGCTAGTAGGAAATATGCGAAAGTAGTGTGATCGCACGACAACAGGCCACCAGCCAATCATCAGTCGCATGCGGTTGTAAAGATGCTTATACTTTTAATTTCCTGTCTACAAAAAAGGATTCAACGAAATATCTAGACAGATATACCAAAGAACTATTGTTTTATGTATGGATTACCTTATGAACTCCTAAAACTACTAGTAGGTATTCTTTGTCTTTAAATGCTGCTTACCTTCAGAAACTCTGGCTTCAAATGCTCCCCTTTCATCAAGTTCATAGCCTCCAGTTTGAGATCGAAGTTAAGGGCCTTCGCCGTGAGCATCACCTGGTGGCTGGGTGCCGAGCCGACCGAGAAGTATAGAGTCATTTTTACTGTCTGAAAGGAAGACATTGGATTTAAAGAAGCAAAATAAACCTTTTTGTAAAAGAGGGATTATTCCGAAAATCACCCTAGGCCGCCGTCCCCCTCGTGGAGGATAGATCTCTCCTAGTAAATGCCACTGTATCCGATCTCGGCTTTCCACGGCGGCTCATGACGGCGTCAAATCGTTGCAAGCATGCAACAATAATTTTTTAATATTCAGGGTTAGAGATTTTAAAATCTAATCAATTTACGAAATTAAATTGTAGGTACTCACGAGTTCACACCACTGCGTCCAAAACAGATCTGTTAGCAGGTAAATGATGACATCGGTTATTTATATTTATTTGGGTGAGGTGATTATTATCTTATCTAAGAACCGGTCAGGGTTTGTAAACAGCCAATAATGATGACGAGCAACTGTAAATGTGGAAATAAATAGGGCTATAGTCATCATTCTAGTACCTTTAGGGAGAAAGGGAATTTACAAAAATGTATTTGCTTTCTCCCCAATAACCAGTTTGATAAAATTCGTGAAATATTACCTAAAAAAGATTCGTTAAGTATACATTCTTTGAACTCTCTATCATAAGATGGGGGGGGGGGGGGGGGGGCTATAAGCATGTAAGTTCTATTCTATTCCGACGCAATCGCTTTCAAACTTTTCTTCATCTAAAACTTAGGATGGAGTTCTCAGTTATTCGAATCACGATTTCGCAGGAGCAAACATTCTTACATTGGTAAATTTCAGCTTTATTAGTTGAAGATACCTACCTCTATTTATCAGAAACTTCGAGAAGATAAAGAGGACAAAAAATAATCAATGTGCAGAATTAGCTACATTAAAATGCTTGCGTGGGGTTTGCATTCCGCAGAGTCATTCTACGTCGGCTTTATCGGTTCATACTTCCTCGTGGAAGTAACCCCTTCCTCGTGAACCCACATTGTTGCATTAGACCACAACAAAATTGCTGATTTGTTTAACACAACGTGTGTGTTTAATGTTTACTGGCGTTGTGTCGTAACTAACCTCAATCAGCAGTGCGGGCGTAAACGTGTGTGATAAAATTGTCAATACAGCAGTTCCGGTTTTAAAAAAATTATAAAAACACAGACGTGTTTTCAGCAGTGAATGTGTTATGAGGTCAAAATATGACTCCAGTATGACGTAGTTCCAACTTTGACAAACTTACGATATAATAAAAAAAATATATTAGGTATACTTATATTACCAGTTTGGA
The DNA here is from genome assembly GCA_912999815.1 of Campaea margaritaria. Lineage (NCBI taxonomy): Eukaryota > Metazoa > Arthropoda > Insecta > Lepidoptera > Geometridae > Campaea > Campaea margaritaria. The sequence goes on along the minus strand of OU538797.1, from coordinate 11,335,465 downwards.
TTTCTAAAAGGACTAATAGCAGTTTCCATAAAGATCTCAGACTTGATCAAAGTTCAGCAACGTCTCAGCGGCGCACACCTGGGTGGGTGACCGCTTATAAGGCATTCTAGAAAATATATTGAAACTCAACTGTGAACATTTTAGATATAAATAATTACTATTTCATAATCATTACAGTTGATCTGTCCGGCGATGCCCCTGTAATCCCCCTTCAGCACGCAATGAAACTTCTAGACAAAGATTACCTAACGCAAAAGGGGATAAACCAATAAAAATGCCAAGGAATTTACATTATATTTTATTTATTATCTTTGTCTTTAATAAAGTAATTACAGATAGGCACTAAAAAAATAACCATGCATATTTAAGACCATAATACAATAACATATTTTCTTAGATACAACGAACACCGCATTCTCATTCTGTTTGAGAGTAACGGGCCCAAGCGACCATGAGTCACTTTAGGCCTTTAGAACCGTAAAAAACCATAGGTAATAAAAAAATGGCACGGAGCCAAGAACACTTTCTGGGATCGGCTGAGTATTGTCACAGAGTAGCAAATAGTGGACCAATCTTTAGTTTGAAGCGATTCCACTCACGGGAGCTGGTACTAACAAACGCGTTTACACTGTGGCTTTATCGAAACGCGTAAACGTAATATACGTTAACACGAGTAGAATCTTCACCCTGTCACTGCCATAGAATGTCTCCACTATACATTTTTGCCTCTGTGGTAGTGTTCTTATGCGGTCACGGCACTGCTAGAATCGTCGAGTTTCCATGAGACAGCGATATCTAACACCAAAATTACGCAAAACAATAAAAGCTTTAATAGAAATGTACATGTGTATCCATGTCCACTGAAGGCACATAATATCAGTAAATAAAGAAAATGTTTCCATTTAAAAAAGCTATCTCGTACTTATTCAAAATCTAACCGCTAGGTGTGGTACAAAACAATGATTCTCACGAAGCTACCTCCTGTGTGCTCTGAACAATTCAACAGTGTCACAATGGCTTGTAGCAGAAAATGTATTGCTCCATACAACAATGTAATTGTATGAACACGTAACAAAATTTCATTGTATAACTTATATGGACCACCAGTTAACTTGCTATATATTTTTTTTTAATTCACTAAATAAATAGATATAATAATATGAATTATCTACTAATTCCAAAAGAAGTTAACACCTAAATAAAAATGTAATATTCAGGTATATTTTACACAGGCATTGTGTATCACTAGGAGCGCCAAAAGAATTAAGGGTGCTTTACTATAACAAAAGCATGTAACTAACTTGTGTTTATATTTAGTCGCCACTCCACATTATGATAGTTATTATATATTTAGGATTCATTTCGTTCGGACACTAAATATACCAATAATTACACAAAGCTATCTACATGAGCCACTCTTAACCGCTTTTGAATTGTGCTGCCAGAAGAAAACATTTGTTTTATTGCCAGTAATAAAAAAAAATAACAGGTACTGGCCGTTTAAAAAAATTAAAGTATTAATAAGAGTATGACAATTTTTCAATGGTTTAGCTTTCTTATTTATTTTGTTATTGAAATTATAACAGCGCTATTATGTTCGTATCACAGCACGCACAATAGTTTCCTTCTGGCAACACTTGATGTTGATAAACACCATTATTGGGAATGATTCTTAATGATTGCAGTTAGTTCTCCAGCCATTTTGTCTCTCACACTTCAGCTCCGACTTTATACTGGACTTTCCTGTAACAAACAAATACAACACTGCTTGAAAGTGTACACAGGAGTAAGGGAAACGTGAGGAGAACAATGGACGCAGAGGCCAACGACGTCACTATCAGAATTATACTATTTAGTGCCGCTGCTAAAATAAAATAAGATTTCATCTGTGGTTTAATGTAATGACAGATAACTTTTTTTTTGAGTGGGTAAGGCATACTTGCTGCTTGGGTAAATGTTAACAGAATGCCAACGCTGACGTCATCATCGGCAAATCAAGGTCAATTATATTTATTCAAACATTCAAAATTAGCGATTCTTTTTGAACAAAAGCTGTTGTTTTGTGTCTATTCTATGAATTTACTTGCAATCACAATTTAAAAAAAAAAAAAGGAACAATGCCCATTGTGTATGTATGTATCCCCATATTTATCATCGTTGAAGTTGTTGGTCGTGGTAGCGTGTAGTATACGTACCGCGGTCGCTACTGGCAGCACTGGCGGCGCACGGAGTCGGCCTGGCCGGTCCGCATCTCGGTCGGCTCGACGTCTGGCCGGATCAAGTCGCCTTCGGGCGGATCGCGCATCTGTTTCTGCGACACGATCCTGTAGATCTCTGCGGGAGATATTGTCACATGTCACATCTAGCTTTAGCGTTGAAAGTATTGGTGAGGACTGCGGAGCGTGCTGTGCAGACCGCCGAGTGGTCCCAGGTGCCGCTGGAGATATGAAGTAGGGAAAGACTTGAGAAAACTCCAGGCGGAAGATTGGCAGACCGAAGTGGCGGCTCTTATTATCGAAGGCTAAGACTCATTTAGGGTCCTTGCGCCATCCTAGATAGTAAGTTAGTTTTGCTGTGATAATTAGTGAGAGTACGTCCGCCTTCCAAGCCAAGTCGGCCACTTGGGTTGCGAGTCCAAATCCCAGTGCGGGCGTGTACCGATATGTTTCATGCAAAAATATGTACGTAACAATCACTCGCTTTTCGATAAAAACATCGTGTGGAAACCGACTAATCATGACCGGACTCCACTGTAGCCGCTCCCTGCGGTTACGCGCGCGAAATTTCCGTTTTCCCCCAGGAACTTTACATTTTCCCGTGATAAAACCTAGCCTGTAGCATTCAGATATAATGTAGCTTAATATTAATGAAAGCATTACCTCGTAAAAAGAAACAAACTTTACCTCTTGACAATATCAGTATCGATATGAGTGGGATCGTGATGCAAGAAAAAAATATATATGTACATTTTATGTGAAGAATGTCACCTGTTGTTGTAACACTACCAGTTCGTCACATACCTAATATGAGTTTCTTCGCGGCTGATTCAACACAAACAGTATATAGATATTATACAAGCCAGGCTTTGATCGCGTCACAGAAAACGTTTAACTACATCAAGGACATTTTATATTATACTGTATGGACCCCCGCCAACTGACCAAATAAAAAAAAAACTGTCACTTCTGGCGGGAGCCGCGAGGGACGAGGAAACCCATAACACTTATCTATTCTGTGCCATTACACTAGACATAGAAAAAAAACGAAGATCGATTTGAATGGTCCGAGATCGCGAGTTTACTACCGTTATACGGGGGGGGGGGGGGGTTAAGATCGTGCGTGGTCCATTCGTTACATCGTTTCAACAAACATGATTCAACACAAACATGCTTTTATGACCGAAGTTTACTTGAAATAAATATTTTCAATAACGAGGTGAGGTGGCTGTGACATTATGAAATCTCCAGTATAGAGAATTTTATACTTATTTCTCTCCAATTCAAATATTGGTAAAAATAGCAAACAATGTGACACAACAAACCTCATCAACCGAACCGTTCATTATTACGGGATATAAAGTATCTGTATATTATTATGCGATATTATAGAAATTTCCTTTTTCAAACTCATACCATAAACAGTTATTCATTAGTTTGGTTGATCATATGCTGTTTTTATTTTCTCTAAGTGTATTAAGTGTTTAGTGTTTCTATAAAATAAGAGTTGCTCAAAGAGCAAATGGAGCGCGCCATGTTAGGCATTCGCCTGCTAGACCGTATACCAAACGTCGAAATTCGACGTCGCACTAAAGTTGAAGATGTAGGTATACGGATAGCAAGGCTTAAGTGGAGATGGGCAGGACACTTGGCAAGGCGGGATGACCAAAGATGGATAAAGGAATTAACGGAGTGGTGGCCAAGAGGAGCGCAACGCCTGCGAGGCAGACCACCAGCTCGATGGTCGGATGACATCGCAAAGCACGTCGGGATTGAATGGATGAGACTGGCACAGGACCGGAACAAATGGCGTGAAACAGAGGAGGCCTATACCCAGCAGTGGGTGGATACGGGCTGAATAGATAGATAGATAGATAGATTAAGTGTTTAATTTATAAAAGACCATTATTTTTGCCTAATTGCAATAAAGATTTTAGTTTTCTAAAAGGGGAAATGACCCCGAAATAAACTATCTGTACTACACTATAGAGTAGGCGACCGTTACTGACCTCCAAACTTATAAATAGATCTACACGTCATGTGAGACACCCTAATATGGGAGGACATTGACATTTCACATATCGGAACCAGAGTTAATTAAGTTTTATCATGCGATTGATAACGGTCGTGACCCGATGAGTACTGTTTCATTATTGACCATTAGGGGGCGTTCATAAAATACGTGAGATGTTTAAGGGGGGGAGGGGGTCGAGTCAAATCTCATCTAATCTTACGTTGGAGAGAGAAGGTCTCGACAAATATCACGCAATTTTTTATCTGATTGAAACAAAAAAAAAATTATCATAGATAGAAAATCATATGGACATGTTGGTTCCAATAGTCTCTTTTGAGACCGCGCATGATTCTCCATGGACTGAATTAGAGTAGATATTCTTTTTTTTAATCACAGTAGTTACGATTTAAGTATTCTATTGTTAAATTTTTATTACACTTCTAATTAAACTTCTCAGCAATATTGATTACTAGTCTTAACTAGTCGTAAATAAAAGCACGCAGCAATTATTGAAGTTATACTTCTTTTGGCGCGATGGAGAAAAATGATGAGAGTGAATTTTTAATAAGTCGGGTTTTCCTTCCTGACGCTATAACTCTAGAACGCACGAACCGATTTCCACGGTTTTGCATTCGTTGGAAAGGTATCGGGCTCCGTGAGGTTTATAGCAAAGAAAATTCAGGAAAAATTTCAACAGAAATTTCTCTGCTCAGTTAATTTCATGAGACAAACCGGTATTGTGTTCACTGTGAAATTGTGAAAAAAAAGTAAAAAAATTAAGTTATATAATGCTTGGTAAGCGTTTATTCCTCACCACAACATTATTTTTATCGTTTTGTTTTATTTCTGGTATATTAACAAATTTTATATATAAATAAAAAATAATAATAAATTTTCTATACTTGTTTATATTAACCTTAAATGCTGAATGTTTATTTTATCTTTGATCTTAACTATTCGTTAAAATTTGATTTATTGATATTTCAATTATTTTTTATTATATTTTTATTAAAACAAACAAATTTTATTAAATAACTCTAAAAATAACGAGCACTGAGCTTAACATGATATATTTATATAAACATATATTTTCAATCTATTAAAGTAGTACTTGAAAAAATCAAAAATAAAATCTCATAAATAAACTTAAATAAATATTGATAAATAAATTTAAAATTTAAATAAACTTAAATAGAACAATATAAATAATTTTCTATACTAATTCGTATCTATCTACCTATGATCTTTTGCAGGTTTCTCTGAAACTAATAATACTTCATGATTAAATTTCAATTTCTGTTTAAGTTTCCGAGATGTCTGAAGATATTATTCAAAGAAATGCACAATACTGTAAAAAATATTATTCACGAAAAAAATCTGCAAATCAGGGGGTAGTGAAAAAAAAACTAACTCTGAGAAGTGTCGACAGTATAGACAACGAAAAAAATTGCTTGCACAACAAGTATAACTTCTAACGCGTGTACATAAGTACACACACTCTTTTTTTTTTTCTTTTTGAATAACAATCCAACGCCTTTACGTAAGAAACCCACATTTTGAAAAATCTCATGTGAGATTGGTGGATGGGGGAGGGGGTTGAATAAAATCTCACAACATCTCACCAGGGGGGGAGGGAGGGACAGAAAATTTAAAAAAACACCTCACGTAATTTAGGCACGCCCCCTTATTGTTTTTTAATTTTAAGTACTGTCAAATGTCAATGTTGGTAGGTTATTTTATCAAGATAGATTTAGCTAGTCTGAAGGTACATTTCTACTTTATTAATAAATAAAGTTGATTATGTGGGTAGTAATAAAACTATATGGTATCCTCACTTTTCTGTAATGGCTACCTAGCTGAATAAACGATTTACATTTCACAATGTATATTAATTAACTTCAGGACTTAATAATTACATGCTGCGTTCTGCAGTTTCATGTGTAAACTATACCAGAGGAACCAATAATTTTTGATGGTAATTTTTTATTTTTTAGCAAAGGTTGTATAACAGCATGCCGCCCTGGGCACTCATAAATCCTAACTTTTATTGTATTCTGTGATTAGTTATTGGAACATAGGATTAAGCTATGTGACTGCCATAGTCGTCGGACAAAGTCCCTAAATAATAATAGAACAAAACATACTGATTACATAAGGGAATATTTTACAATCACCGCTCCAGTCTTATAGTTTTGTAAAGAAATGTCCTTCGTGAATGCAACCTTTTTCCACTGTCAGACGGATAGTAGCTTGTTGCTTGCTCATGTCTTGGAGAATTAAAAAAGTATGTTGTTATCCTATCTCGATTGAAAACTTACCAGTAAGAATATTCTGAAATGCGGGTTCCACATTGGTAGAGTCGAGAGCTGATGTTTCAATAAAACTAAGTCCGTTTTTTTCCGCGAAAGCCTTCGCTTCTTCTGTTGGGATGGATCTGAAAATAGCAAAACAATTTGTAAATTGATTAATAATTTTTGCAATGAAACTGATTAACAAGGGGACATAAATAATCTGTACTTTAATATGACTGCAAATAACATTCTAAGTCAAGCTCATTCCATCTTAACCCAGGCTAAATAAACCGCTTATCAGTCTGGCAAAAAAGGTGATAATGAAAACAAGACATGTCAACTGCTACGTGGGCGAATAATATCTACTATTGCTTAGCATGCAGGTAGTTTTCTCACTACTCGTGACTACTCGTACTTCAAGCACTAGTTTGCACTAGTGCAATCAGTTTATCAGACAAAGCACCTAGCAGACTTTCAGTAGATTGGAAATACAAATAAACAAATAAAAAATGATTTGTACTTAAGTTTAATGTTCTTTTTGGATTCATTATGCTTCAAGATAAAGGAAAATCCTCTATATTCTTTAAAAAGTTTGCCTTTGGGATATTTATGATAATAACTATAACTTTTTGGCAGTGAAGAGTTTCCGAAATTCTTTATTAGTGCTCAATAAAAAGACTAAACTATATAGGCAACATCACATCATATAATCATGTTCATGGACACTGCATAGTGTTTTTGTGATGCAGATCCCTCACCTAAGATGCCTGAGATCGCTCTTGTTGCCCACGAGCATGATCAGTATGTTCTGGTCGGCGTGGTCGCGCAGCTCGCGCAGCCACCGCTCCACGTTCTCGTAGGACAGGTGCTTGGCGATGTCGTAGACGAGGAGCGCGCCGACCGCGCCGCGGTAGTACGCGGACGTGATGGCGCGGTACCGCTCCTGGCCGGCCGTGTCCCATATCTGGGCCTTTATGGTTTTGCCATCGACCTGGAAAGAGGGACGCTTTTGTATGGGCAAATAACGATAAAATATCACTTACTAAGTGTAAGCCACAGCTCTAAAATCTATGCTATAAAAAAAGCACTTATCAAAATAAACAAGCGGTGGTAGCCTAGTGGGAGAACGTCTGCCTTCCATACAGAAGATCGTGAGTTCAAATCCCAATGCGGGCACTTATCAATGTGTTTCTGTAAAACATATGTACGTAATTATCACTCGCTTTTCGGTGAAGGAAAACATCGTGAGGAAACCCACATACCTACCCGGGAATTATTTCGGAGGTGGGTAGGTATGTTATCCACCAATCCGGACTGGGCCCCCGTGGTGGATTATGGCCTAACCCTCCTCACGAAAGTGAGGAGAGACCCGTGCCCAGCAGTGGGACGTTATGGGTTGATGATGATGATCAAAATACAAGCGCCGACAAGCCCTACATGTATTTATTCCTCTCATAACTAGATATTCTATTTCAATGTTTTGATGGTATAAATATTTATTATATTATTGTAAGTTCCTTTGGGAAATGTAAAAATAACCATATACCTGTTCATTCATATAGGGAAGGAAAAATTCAACCAGGAAGACAGATTTAGTTGTTGTAAAGGTTTAAAAACACATACACAATAAACAAAATAACTTAATGAAGTTAAAATAAAATATATAAACATGGGCAATCACAACTTTTGCCTACTTGTAACTATGTTGGACAATTAAATTTCATTGAAACATCAAGGATTGTCAAAATTAAATCGAATTTTGATTATGTGAAACCTTTATGTACTTTAAAAAAACAAGGTTAAAACTAAAGTAGCTTACATTGATTTCAAACATTGAACTTATCTATAAACTCAAAGCCAAAATGTTCTCTTTTTGTTCATCAATTGGTATTTTAGATATAAAAAATCTGCACCTAATTTAATAATTTTTTTGTTATTTGATTATCCACTTATGATTAAATTCCTTTCATAACGTAATTTGTTATATCAATGATTATTCGGGTATCTAATTCTAGGACTATTACACATATCTGCCCACTTATAATTAATGCATTTATTTGCCTATAAGATTATTTTCATCGTTGTGAATTTCTTAAGGACTAATGTAGGACAGTTTTATACAGACATAAAATGCAATATAGACCTATGGCAGGCCAGCTTCACTCCACACTTTAGGTATAAAACTACAAGTAGCAGGACGGTCATGCCGGATCTGCTTATGCGAGCTGGGTTGAATTTTAATTATCAAATTTTTATTTTGTATTCGACGAATATGGCCACCTTAGTGGTAATAGAGGTAAGATAGATGTATTAAGTAATTATTAACTTTAAGTACTAAAAAGTTTATAGGACATATTTTTTAATATTATTCCATGCCTATGGGAACAACTTATCTTATTGTAGATATCACACATAGAACATCCTGCAAAAATAGTGTTAGTACAAAAACACAGGTTTATTATCAACTCGACACTCAGTAAAATTTACCTACCTATTATTGGATTTAACAACACACCTAATTGACCCTAATTATCTCTAAATACCTTTCATACCCAGGTATGACAGTAGATTATTATGATATACATACTATTTGCTTTCTGTTGTATTTAAAAATAACTAAACCATTGTCATGTTATAAGATTTTAGGGTAACATTGGTATTATCATCGAAAACTGGATATTGGGAACTCAAAATAAACATAATACATGGTTAATATATTTATACACATTACACAATTATAAAGCATTATCAGGTTTTTTTTCTGTGTACAGAAATGTGAAACAGTTATTGCATGATATTTAATATTCGGATTCATTGAGAAAAATTTCTTTTAAAATCCTTGATATTAGTTTAATCTAAAAAATAAACTCTTTCATTGTGTAGGAAGTATTCAAAATTAGTGACATTCTATAGTATTACAGATTGGTTTTATACTAACTGATCAATCAATTAGAAAACAACAAACAACTGCAGAGAGAGAACATACCATAAAAACAATGATGTCTTGAATAATAAAAAACAATAACAATTCACTCACCTCTATACTTCTGGTGGCAAATTCCACACCTATTGTAGATTTAGACTCTAAATTGAATTCATTTCTAGTGAAACGTGAAAGGAGAGAGCTTTTCCCCACTCCCGAATCTCCTATGAGGACCACTGAAACAAAGAAGTATACTAAACACTCTTCTCACATAAAAGCGTAATAATTATCATTCTTTATTAATAATTCTCTATTGCCATGCCACATTCACGATTAGATCACAACGATACGTCGAAAGATGACTCACGGACCTCGAAATTTTACGCAAAAATCGATCACTGAGTCAATCAGCTGATATTAAAACAAACTAGGATATAACTCCTAAGTACGTTCGAGGGCAAAGTAGCAGATTTATGGCGTCGAGGGATACTAAAACAGGATTCTGTGGGACTGATACACTATGAAACAAAGGGGAAAATAACATAAGTCAGTTTTTTCTACGTCACTGGGAGATGAGACAATGGGTCATAAATTAATATGAAGATAAACACTTTCAGCGTTCCTTAACACAATATTGTTATAGATAGAGTACTTCTAAACGACTTACCTTTGAATAAGTAATCATATTCGTCCTCTCTTGTACCCATTTTGAAATAACAAGAGAGAGCTCTTTGAAATCGACGTCAAAATCGGTCAACTATAAAACGTCAAGTCAACGTAAACAAAAATAACTGCAGACGCAAATATCACAGCCTTTGAAAATATTACACAGTATTCTAAATATCACTTTCTAACTGGGATTATTGGGATTTTTACAGGTTTCATGGATTAAAAATCAAAATTGTCATAGAGACAAAATGGCGAATTGTTTTACGCCCCTCTTGGGTGCGTTCAGAACTAAAAACTAAAAAGTTTGTGCGTAGTTTTTTTTTATATTTCCTTATTTTTCCGAGAATATTTATTTAAATAATTATGGCCCAGTAAAATCATTTGAACAGTAAAATATAGGTGTCAGAAATATTTCAGTATGAATAAAACAAATCATATAATTTTGAGTTGGTAGGTATTTATTAGTTAAACCGAAATATTCTAGTAAACTATATTACTTTCGGAACGTACTTTCAATGTTGACAGTTTGACAAATGACGTCATTTCGCCAACATAACGCCACCAATACCATGTCTTTATCACAGGTAGGTAGTTAATCAGAAAACATTGTAGGGCGACTTGGCCCCGCCGCGCGCCGCCGCCGATGCTAATGACACCCCTGCAGGTTGTATCTACCCTCTTTGATTTTATTTATTAAAAAAGTAGCAATATGTACAGTCTGGTACATAATAATTAGGTATTAAAAACATTAATTATTTTTAATAGACTTCGAAAATGAAGGAGGTCCCCAATTCTGTTTTTTTTTTAAATTCTGTTAATACCTTAGGAACCCGTAATTTATCAATGGCAGATTCAGATTTCGCTTTTTATTTGAAAGGTTAATGACGAGGGTAATATCCCAAAAATTGTGTGCAGTGTGCACACAATATTACCCACTTACGTATCCAACCTACCTCGATTTAATATAAATAATTATCTGACTGTAGAGAAACATAATAATGGTGTAGCGAATTACACGTTGCAACAGTCCTCTGTGGGCAGACTAATGAAATGAGGTTTAATTTATACGAACACTATTGATTTATGTTAAGAACGTTTTGTCCTTTTTGTTATTTCTATTTATATGAATATAGATTTTACGATGTCGAACTGAAGAGTCGTGTGTTTATTCAAGATCCCTAAAATACTAAAATATCGTTCAGCTGAACGGATCAGAGACCAAAATTATAAATCGGACCTTACCCTGATCAATCCGCTATATTACGAGAATAATACTAATGTAACATGTAACATGACGTGATGGTACACTTGGAGATTAGAAACCCATATTTTTTTGATAACAGCCCCTCAGGTTTTGCCCCAGCAACGTGCACGCATACTCACCAATGCTGCCAATCAACAGAAACTACATCAGTTCAGTCGCGTTCAATATTTTCCAATAAATAAAAAGTATTTTCAATTTAACTTTTTTTATTGTACTTTCTTTACACTAATAACACCTAATTACTACAAATAAAAATAATAACTACGCCCTAGCGGCGACGGCCTCGTCTTCATCGTCGCTATCTTCTTGCACTTTCTTAGACAGCTCACAATCTACATACACAAACGGATCTATCTTGAGTTTCTCAGGAGACGGTGGGCTGGTTATGATGCATCTGGGAAATAACAGAATGAAATTACATTATTTGTTTAGTAAGCTATTATGATAGGAAAGTTCCTGTTTGGAAGACTATTGATAACCATTCTATCATGGCTTCCTGAACTACAAAATTACTATCTAAATTAAAAAAAATTACTATCCTGTCTTCCTCTGAAACTGCCAATCCACTGCGGTGCTAACAATTAAACATGATTTCTATGACCTTACAATCAATCAGACATATGGCATCTCTTTTTATTTTTGTGTGAATGCAAGTATGGCGGTCAGGATAAATGGCATGATACAGAGGAGGTCTAATCTATAGTTGGTGGATATGGGCGCAATAGATTGTAATTTGTTTCCATTCATACCTAGTAATAAAAAGACCCTCCCTTTTAGGACGGACAGCCTGTAGATCCTTTAACAAGTCTCCAATATTTTCAGCTACTTGCTTAGGGTCCATGTTCAACTGTAATAAAGATAATAAACAGTTTAAAGCTGCAGCTCTGTCGCATTATTACTACTTTATTTGGTTCATAATTCCTCACCCGTCCCACAGCCACTTGAACCGATCCAAAGTTCTCCTGCTTTTCATCTCTTATGACTCGGTACTGTGTGCCTCCCGCAAGCTTCCTGACTAGGGCAGGAAGGTCGGTGTCCAGGGTGCCAGCCTTAATTGTAGGGAACTTCTTTTTCATCAGCCCTCGGATGGGGACCAAATCTGTGAGGATGTTTGGGTGGGCGATCACATAGTCATACTCGAAGATTTTTATTTGGCCTTCCTGCAAATGTGCATAAGGATATAATTATGTAAGTGAATTAGCATTTTTTTTCAAATGGGTGTCTTCAAAATCCCAGACAGAGATTAAGTGAAATCCATATCCTCAGGATCCTGTTATGATGTTCTTAGTAGTGATCCTTGAGAGTCAGTACTATTATAGACTGAGCCAGGCAAACAAAGCTAACTAAGTTTGCCGATGACAAATAAGTTAACGAGGACTTCATCATCATCATCACCGAGCAAGAATATCAACTTCACCCAAATCATCACCTAATATCAGGTGAGATAGGGACTGAATGCTAGTCTATAAACATGCCCACCTGAATTTTCTTGACAAGCTCTCCTGCCCCAACGGTGGTGGCTCCTGCCTCCAACACTTCCTTCAACATCTCCGGGCCCTTGCAGAAGGCCAAGACTGTGCGCTCCTCATCACGGGGGAACGGGTGCGGCAGCAGAGACAGCTTAGTGAAGCTGTCCATGAAACGATTCTAGAAGAAGCAATGAAATATATTAAGTAAATTTTTTTTTGTAAAGAATAGCCTTGTACTGCATGAAACACAATCTTTGTGCTTGCACCGGAATGGGTTTATGTCCAACGCAAATATTGTTTATAACCATTAGAGTTAGTATTTACATATTTCTTGGTGTGGCGAGAGACTGTATTCTAAAGTCAGTATTAAAAATATGACCATAAACAAAATCGCAGGTAATTGACAATTGAATTACCAATAGCAAGCACCTTAATTACCCTTAACAACCACCTTATTTAAAACACCTGTTAAAGCTAAGAAAGTCATCTGAGTTCTCTTTACTGCATTTTTATACTGTGCCGAGCATTAATGACTTTCTAACTTTAAGAGGTGTTTATTATAACTAAGGCCAAAACGATATTACCTTCTTAGCAGCAGCCATGTTGAACTCAATCTGTGCATACACATATGCATCAGGCTGGTTGTACATGGACGGGTGATGAGTTTCCTGGTGGGCCTTCACAGCATCTTCAGCAGAGTACAGGATCCATCGATGGTACTTCAGCGGATATACATCATCTTTAGGAAGAGCTTTGTACAAATCATCTGCATGCCTGTTGGTGACTGTTTTTGTCAACCTGTAACAGGGAAAATACAATTATTAGATAAACAGTCCCCGATTGGAATATACTGTCTGTGTGAAGATGTTGTTGCTGCCACCTGGTTGAAAAAAGACATATTATTTATTGATACCAGCTGGAACAAAATCAGTTGAACAGTTTCTTAACAATAATATTTCAAGCTACAATACTTTAGTCACAATATAGTCCATAGGAACATCGATAATATGGAAAAATTTACAGGTGAAGTAAATTGAAGAAGAAAGACCACGAGGCCATAGTCTGTAACGTTTGGTCTCACCGAGTGTTACAGCAGCTAGAAATCTGCAAAGCCAAAGATTGGATTAGGTGGAAATAACTCATGGATGTAGTTGGAAAAAACCACTATCCATAATATTGAGGGAACGATTGAGGAGGAGTTTCTTAATTATTTTGCACTGACATAAAGGCAATTGTTGACTTTGTATTAAAAGCGCTGACAGTAATTCCTCACCTATCCTTTCCTCTTTGATTGTGAGGGATGAATCCAACTTTTGTTACTTCGACTTTAACTTTCTTTGCGCGGGCCTTCGCTCTTGTCCCTTTACGCGCTGCATAATATACAGCCGCTGTGTGAATAGATCTCTGGAAATTTAACAGCACATACATTCTTTATTTACCACCATGAAACTTCGACATAGCTACTTCATATTTTATTTAATCATGAAGCCGAACGTTACTGTATGAAAGTATAGAAGATCTTACCAGATTTGCTGAATTACTAGTGTAAAATGATAAAGAAGTGTTGAACATAGACCCTGAAAATTCAAAGTTTATTTAAACATATTACAAGACAAAGATCTTGAAACTAAATGTTGAGACTAATTAGCTTACGGAATAAAGTCCCAGCCATGCTGATTATTATATTATTTTATGTATTTTTCTTTGATAAAAACGATATTTAGCATTTAGACAGAATTCAAGTTTTAGGTTATTTATTTCATAAACCATAAACAAGAAGAAATGAAAATTGTTTTTTACTTCGATTTCATGTCTGTCATATTTTGACAGCATTGACAGTTAAAAGAAAGCAACTTTTGTCTATAGTATTACAAAGCCGACCGCCGAACGCATTTCAAAACATTCGCTTTTTGTTAGATTTAATTTAAAATATAAGTGAAATTGGCAGCAATATGAATTGAACAAAGACTGATTTATCTAATATTAAAAGCAATTAAGTGTATAAGTGTAAAATGGAGACCATAAACTGTGGTTTATTGGCGATTTCGCTGTGTGTTTTGCTATGGGGTGTGGCCGGCCAGTATGAGTGGCAAATAAGAGATTCTTTCGACGAAGTTCGCGGTAAAATGGACAAGATAAACCAAGATAACTGCTTTATCAGTCATCAAGACGACATGTACCTGCCCGAGGACTCCGTGTCCCATCACCCTGATGTAAAAGAGATCAATATCAATCCCGTGTTCCCGAATCGTACGGCGATGCTGCATTTGCACAATATGGCTATGAACCGTGCGTTCTTCTGGAGCTACATCCTCCAATCAAGGTTTATACGACCTGCCATCAACGACACTTACGATCCGGGTATGATGTATTACTTCCTCTCTTCAGTAGCTGACGTCTCATCCAACCCGTACATAAACGCCAGTTCAATTTACTTCTCGCCGAATATGTCATACACATCTTCGTACAGAGGATTCTTCAATAAGACGATGCCTAGATTTGCGCCGAGAGCATACCGCGCTGACGATTTCAACGATCCCGTCCATTTACAAAAGATATCAACATTAAACACATTCCACGTCGAAGATCTAGGTGCCTTCGAAGCGGATAGCTTGTCGAAAGATTATACGTCAGAATTTTACCGTATTAATGAGTGGTACAAGCGGTGGTTGCCTGACAGGGTTGAGAAGAGGCATGATACAAAGACTACATACCAGGTGGAGATCAGATACGCAAATAATACGAATGAAACATTTACGTTCCATGGACCACCTGGAAATGACGAGGTTAGTTCATCCATTTTATTTCTACTGTCATCATTTCGACTACAAAGTGTTATAATAATGTAATAAATTTTATGCCCATTCCTGTACATTAGAGTATTGTTTTCATCATAACTAAGATCAAAATTGCCTCCCTCAGGGACAACAATGATTCAATGCATGAAATTTAATTGATGTCCGAGTAAGGCAGTTTGATTGTCATCCAAAAAAATTGTGATTGTAGAGTTCTATTGTGTGTTTTGCATTATTGATTCGTTTTGGAACTATGTTGGCTACGCTCCAATTTTACTATACTGTCATTGTAAATTTAATCATGATTACTACACCCCACAATGACTAGCACTTACGGTTTCGCTCCCGTTAACCATTATCCCACAGGAACTGTACATTATTACGGGATAAAAAGTATCTTATGTTCTAGGACCTAAAGTATCTCTATACTAAACATCAAAATCCATTCAGGCCTTTCGGCGTGAAGAGAGAACAAAACCACACAAACTTTCACATTTATAATAGTAATCTAGAAATTAAAATAGTATTATATTGATAGGTCCCTGGCCCTGTTAATTGGACCCGTCCGTATTTCGACTGCGGCAGATTGAACAAATGGCTGGTGGCTGCCGTATCGCCTGTTGCTGATATCTTCCCTCGACACACCCAGTTCCGACATGTTGAATATCCAACGTAAGTAGACTAGATAAGTCTGTAAGCTGTTCATAAAAAGATCATTGACAGCTGTTGTCTTCAATCTTCATTTGAATTGTTCAAGCAGCACCATTGCAATACCGTTCTATGACCATATTCAAAGCTTAGAGACACTATCTCCATAGTGTATGGCGATTACCATCAGGTAAAGAACCTGCATCCTGTTAGTTTTACAAAAAGAACAATGGATGCATCAATATGTACAATATTGTGGGGCGATAGGTTTGGCATCAGTTTTGTCCATCATCAGGTTTCAATTATGTATTGTTCCATACAATGTGTGTGATAATTATATACATGTATGTATACAGTTGAAGTTTTCAGCAATTAAACTTTTACAGTGCGTAGCACTAAAAATGGAAAGTCAAGTCATAATTCAATCGTAAGTCCCAAAGTGTGTTTATGCTTAGCACATTGTCCAACAAATCGATACAATGCTATGCAACACAGTATGAAGATACCCTTAATGACTGTACCGATGAGACCATGGTCGTCTTAGTTCTCGATTCCCCAGATACAGAGAATCCTAGAAGAATCAGGATCTATATTTGTGACCATGACTTATGTATTTCAAAACTACATACAAAAAATGTTTTACATTCGTATGCATCCTATTATAACAAACTGTTCTTACACAGATATACAGCAGCTGTAGTAATGGAGCTGGACTATGACCGTATAGACATAAATCAGTGTCCGCCGAGTCAAGGAAATGATCGACCGAATCGATTCGCATCCACTGCTAGATGCAAAGAAACTACCGAGGTATGACTCATAATATATTATCTACTGAGAATCCATTCTTCATTTTCAAACTAAACAATTCTTTAATGTGGTCGGCGCCTTCTGCAGCAGTCTGCCTGGGGAAGTACCACACCATCGCCAGATATTCATCCGCCAAACAATAGTGTGCAAACATTATCATGTTCCGGTATGAAAGGCACTGTTTCCGAGCGCAGTGCAATATTTTGTAAGGGGATGTTCGGGGTGGCACTGGCATGGCGCTTATCATCAGATAAACAGATTTCTTGATTAGATTTTGGCTTTAAGTGGACTTGTCATTTGCACTGATATACACTGAGATATACACTGTTAAGTATGCTGGACACCTCTTCGAGTGCAATCTTGACAGTAAACTGGATTGTGTATGGCTGTCATAAGTTTGCAAACTCTGTCAGGGCGAGCAAGATTCCTCATGCGAACTTTAACTTGGGCTTCTCCGCAGTGCGAGCCCCTACACGGCTGGGGCTTTCGCCGCGGCGGCTACCAATGCCGCTGCGCGCCCGGCCACCGCCTGCCGAGCATCGTGCGCCGCCCCTACCTCGGAGAGATCATTGAGCGCGCCACCTCCGACCAGTACTATAACAACTTCGACTGTAAGAAGATTGGATGTGAGTATCTGACTTTGGCCTGTTCCTTTTCGAATTAGGTGGGAGACTGCTGATATTGTATTCCTTCATACAATCGTTAACGGCATAAGCGACAGTCCCGATATCCTTGAAAAAAATCAATTTTTTGTGCCGCGAATCTATAACCGAAAAATATTCATTCTACCCCCGTGTCGCACCAACTGCAGCCGACCAACATTCTCTTTTGTACAGCTTGTTTTCAAATTAGGACGGTATTAGTAATGGTCTTGATATTTTCGATGCATCGGCCATAACTTTCAACATTGTTTGTATTCCAAACTAGTTACGCCCCGCGGTTTCGCCCGCGTAATCCCAGTTTTAGCACAGGTACACTGCATTATGTACAAATGTGTACGTGTTTGTTTTTGTGCGCAGTTTTCTCAGAATCAATGTTTTTCTTTCTTTTTTTATGAACTGTACTAAAAACACCTATGATATTATTATCCGATAACAAGCCAGTGGGGTTACTAACATTAATTGGTTATCTTACAAGCTTTGACCTAAACAACCAATACATCCATACTAAGATAAGATAACAACTCTTTCTTAGGCTCCAAGATGTACAAGTAAAAAACAAAATAATAACAAGCAAAGATACAACAAATGACCTTTGTAGCTTTTATGTAACCAATACAGTTAGTTAATTGAATCAGGCGTTACTTTGCAGAAATCATGAAGTGGCTATAGCTTTGATTTCGCCTAAGCTGTCAGATGAATGTCAGTTAGGATAATTGAAAGAAGACATAATCCTTAAGCTAAAAACGACTCCTATATATCTAAAAAAACCTAACAACCTTGACGTACCACCATGTACTTAGGCGAAATTATAGCTCTATACTTCCACTTCTTGTTTAACATACATACAGCCACTTTCTCCCGTTGGAATAGGCAGAGACTATCTTCCCACATGCTACTGACCTAGGGGAAAGCGGTATATCAACTCTCTGACACCTTTTATTCTTTCTATATTCTATTTAGTTAAATAAAAGCTTTCATATAATAAAATTACACTCACCTATAAGAACCTTTCTTATCGTCCCAGGGGTCCAGCGCCTCCCAGTACAGTGGGAGAAGGCCCACCCCTTCCTGCGGGCTATCTACATGGACAAGTACTTCGAGTATGTCAACTCTACGAGTGGACCGGAGGCTCTGCACACAGAGAGACTTAACGTGTTCGAAGCGCTCAACTTCATCCGTGGCGTCCAGCCCCATAACTGTTCCAAGTAAGATTCAATGTTTTTTTTTATGTGATAAAGCGGAAAACAAGCTGACGGCCCCCTTGATGCCGCACAGAAAAAGGAAACTCAATCAATTCTACCAGTGCTTCGGAAATACACCCGGGAGAGAAGATAGAACCAAGAAACGTCATGTCAAAGTGTGATTTTTAAAATTTTTGTAATATATTTATTTTATATGCAAGTGTGAAGCGTGAGGTTGCAAGTTGCCGAGTCTGGGTGTTTGTGGGAGCATGGTCTTCGCAGCTCCTAATTCCCTAGATACAGGGTTTCCTAGTTATGGGTTAGGATCTATGTATGGATCGTGACATGATACTCACTCATACAATAACATTAATGAACAATTTAATATGACAGCAATATCTCTTCATAACAGGTATAATCCAACGGATCTTTTTTTGAACGGCGACATTGCGTACGGCGCTGAGGAACAACTCGAAAACCAGGCAAAGATGGCGCTTCGACTGGCCAATTTTATCAGCGCTTTTCTACAAGTGAGTTTGTTATTTTGCTTGCATTTGCTACAGATCGTGGACTTGTTGAAGTTTGAGATGCATCGTAATATCTGTTCAGGGCCAGAAGCCTGGCCTCTGTCTCCAGTTCCCAGAGCCTGTGTCAGGGCGGTCAAGATCCTATGCTCGTATAGTACGTCCATCGCTGAATAAATTCAAGTCCAATGCATTTGCCTCATCTTATATCATAACTATCAAAGTAATTATTTATCAGTGACAGGACATCATCATTATCGGTCTATATTCATCCACTGTTCGATGTAGGCCTCTTCTAGTGAACATCACTGAGGCCCGATCTTCTGCTCTCATCTCTCCCTCTCTCCCTCTCCATTGAGGTGTTGCTCTCGCTTATCACTCGCTTAGTACTTATCAAAGGAATCATTGCTAAAATAACCAATCCTCAGGTGTCAGACCCGCAAGAAGTGTTCAGCGGTAACCGTGTAGCAGATAAACCCCTGACTGAAGACCAGATGTTCGGGGAGACACTCTCCATCGTCCTTGGTGACTCCAAGATCTGGTCCGCAGGTTAGAATCCTACTAATCCTTATAATCATCATCACCACAACCCACATCCGCGTGGGTTGTGACTACCTACCATACTTTTTTTCTTATTTTGTTATATTACAGAGAACTTAGTAATAAATTAAAATACAAAGGCGAGCTTAATCCTGTGAAGAAGTTTAAAAACATTGATGTATTAGAAATTTTGAGAAAAGTAGCCTTTAGTTCTTTGTCGATTCTTTTGGAACGAATGTATTCCGAATTCACTGTTAGAGTCGAGTAAATTTCATGAGAGCTCTCTTGCGGCCTATATGAATAAAAAAAACCTTACCCTTCTTGTGTCTCACATAGATTACTAACGCGTTCACATAACTGCAGATATCCTAACCCCAAACTAGGATAATGTTCAAATTACGTAGTTTGTTTTCTTTTGTAGGGAATATTTTTATGTTATGTAGGCCATACACCATGCTGCCCTTATGGAACTCATTGTGTGTGGACGTGAATTGGCATGACAGTTATACTACTGGTGTGGTGTATATGAACGAACTACAGATTGGATGATAGGCAGTATAGTGTATGACCCACATTAGGTACGATGAATCTCTTTTGAATTCTTCCAGGTACATTCTGGGACAGAAACAAGTTTACAAACAGAACGTTCTTCGCGCCCTTCGCCTACAAAAACGAGTTAAACACCAGAAAATTCAAACTGGAAGATTTGGCGAGGTTAAACAAAACTGGTAAGTATTATTATTGTCGTTATTAAAAGAAAAGAAATCGGTAATCAACATATTAGCATCGCTAGCGCTATCAAACCTTACCCATGTTTCAGAGTACAGAGTCTGAACAAGAGTTTATCTATTTATTTATCAACCTTCACAGAGGAAGTCTACACCAACAAGCCCTGGTTCCAATTCCTCAAGCAGCGCTGGTCTACTAACTTTGACAGCCTTGAGCAGTTCTTCCTCAAAATGAAAATCCGTGACGGGGAAGTGGGGAATTACCTGAAGAGATACGAACGGTTCCCCACATTCTACCGAGCTGCCAACCTGAAGCATGGTCACTGGACCAGGCCGTACTACGACTGCGATGGACACCTCAAGCAGTGGGTGATCACTTATGCTGCTCCGTTCTTCGGATGGGATAGTGTTAAAGTCAAGTTGGAGTTCAAGTAAGTCTTATTATTTATTCCTGCCTGCCGAGTCGCCGTTACCTATTATATGGGGTCCAGCTTGTAATGGACGTGGCCCACATTTCTTCTGGCTTACGGCTGACGTGACCAGCCCAGTTCCATGTGAGCTTTGCGGGTAACTTCTGTGATTTTTGTCCGAGAACGCAGTATGGTGTTCTGGATGCGGTCTGTCAGTTTTACGCCAAGTATCCTGCGCTCTATAGCACTAATTAGCAATTATAATTATTGATATGTACATAAAACTTTTTGATTTACGACATACACATTTTGCAGGGGCGTGGTAGCAGTGACGATGTCCCTAACCTCTCTCGACATCAACCAGTGTCCCGACAAGTACTATGTTCCAAATGCTTTCAAGAGCACGGACAAATGCGACAGAATGTCCTCCTATGTAAGTACCATACCTCTCTAGTAGGGTAGGCAATGCACAAATGTTCCAAACGTTTTTATATACCTTACGTTACCTTTTTTTATTAACCCCTTCAGTGCGTCCCAATCCTCGGTCGAGGCTTCGAGGTCGGCGGCTACAAATGCGAGTGCCTCCAAGGTTACGAGTACCCATTCGAGGATCCCATCACCTACTACGACGGTCAGATCGTCGAGGCCGAGTTCCAGAACATCATAGCTGATAAGGAGACCCGTATAGACATGTTCAAATGTCGGCTGGCTGGCGCGGCTGGGATACAGAGCAGTGTCGCCACTGTTACTGCTATTCTGTGGCTACTTTATAAGTTAAGGTAAAATAACAGGCTGCTACGAAGTGAGGTGTTATTGTCTTCTCTCTCTCTCTCACACACACACACTCACTAACACAGAATATGTTTTAGTTCTGTCTATACAATTTAACTGTTCTGTAAAAAGTAATCGCCCATTTGTGGAAAACAACCGAATAGTACTTAAGTCCATAGAATGACACACACTGTTCATTCGATCGTCAAAATTAATTTGGAGTTGGTTGTGTGTGAGAATACAAATAGAAAGCTCCTAAAATCACAGATAATAAATATTGACGCGTTTCCTAGCAGTAGTGAACCTCTGTTGAAATAGGATTAGGGTTTTGCTCCACTTGCTTGCGCGGAATCTTATTCCGTGCGAGTTGGTGGGCACCTGGAGTGGGTCGTCACTTTAACGGCTGATTTACATTAGAGAGAACTTTAGTTGAAGCATGTAAATGTTCCTTGATTCTACTCGCTTTAGTAAGATTCTATGTAATGAAGCACTTGCCTTTCAAGTTGAACTAGAACACTCTACTAAATACTTGTAATATGTAAACCGACAATATCCAGTGGGTATTCATTTTGTAGAGGAATATTGTTACTTTTGATGGATTGGATTACACATGTAATATTCTAATATTACTAATAGATAACTATGAAGGATACTTATATTTTCTGCTTTATTGATGTACAAATTATTTAATTAAATGTGATCCGTCCCAAATTACATTTGTAATGTAATTGATACTATTGCAATTTCAGGTTATACATGTATAAGCTTAAATGACATTATATGACTTTTCAATTGACATTAGTAGGCGATTAATTTGTATTAAAATCCGGATTTTGTAAGAGATTTATTTATAAGAGACTTAAGTTAAAATGGTTATGAACTAAATCTCATGTGAATAGTTGGCAACTAGAATACAATTATCAAGATACCCAGCTATCATTATTGCTGTAGAGTGTAGAGGAATCTCAAAAAAAAACTGAAACTATTTTTTTTAAGTATGTATCATAATTTGTCGAAGTCTTTTAGATCTTACCAAATGGTAAAAACAGTGTTTTAGCCGACTTGAAGAAGGGGAAGGTTCTCAATTCGGCTCTATTTTTCCTTAACCTCATACGCGGGCTTTTTGGACCGATTTGGATGATTCTGTTTTTATTTGAAACGAAAAACTTTTTGGGGGTTCTTTATAAAATGGTACATCTATTTATAGTCGGTCTTTTGTTTCATAAAATTACTATAAATATTTTTTTTTTATTATAAATTTAAAATTAAAAAGTTTTTTATATGTTACTTTTTTAATAGGAATCTAGAATCACTACTATGTATTTTAATTCTACAAATATCTAGAAAATAGACTATTGTTAACTTGATCTGATTATTCTCAGGCCAATAATTTTAGATTCGTTATAATAACATTAGGTTTCTTGCAGCTGTTTTTGATCATCAATTTTATTTATACCAATTTTTGATATTATGTTATTTTTTTTCTATACTCTTTCTATCTTTTTACTGTCATATGATAGACTGATATTTTCTTAATGAATCTCAGCACAAGTAGTTTAAAATTTAACAAATATAATATAAAATGTAAGTAGTAATAACTGTTAAAATTAAAAGGGTATTGTAAAAATGAGGTAGCTCTTAAGAAGTTCATATTGGAAAATAATTAAGATGAATTAAATCAGCTATTATTAATACGAAGAGTAGAATGTATTTTCTTACAGATTTTGTATACATTTAATTAATGTTAATAAGTAAGGGAACGTCCATTAATTACGCGAGATGTTTAGGGGGGTGAAGGGGTTCAGCCAAACCTCACCCAATCCCACGTGGGGGAGAGGGGGGTCTAGGCAAATATCACATAATTTTTTTTTCGTCAGTGGGAAAACTGAAGTGGGCAAACTGCGGTAAAAAATGTTTTAAATAAATCTAAAGATATCAACCTCAGATTAATGTATCTGCATTAAAAATACGCATTTTTAAAATCTAACGATTAGCGGACAGGGAGGGGGTCGTGCAAAATCTCACATCATCTCACCAGCCCCCCCCCCCCTGGTGAAATGTCGAAAAATCACCAAAATCGCATGACGTACTTAATGGATGTCCTCAATGTAGTGTACACTGTACAATATAGCGCAATTTATAGTCCGTGTGCAACAGCTAGTCACGCCTTGAGTATGGTGAGGCGGAAGGGGGAGGGCGCGCCATGGTAACTGCTCGCAATCACTAGGCTGTGACTAAAGGTAGACTTAGATGGGCCATACATTTGACATCTCGCGTGCGTAGTCATCTAAGCCACGGCCCACGGAATTCTACCTTAACATTTGCGCGCGGATTTTATAACACGATTATGTACTTAGCCTCGATTTCACTATACCTGTGTAAGAGCAAAGTGACGAATATACAAAACAAAAAGAAATGACCCGAAAAGAATGAGAGCTGGCAGATTAGTTAATCTGAATCTGTCAGTGCGGCAGCTATAGGCGATATCCTGTCTAATTAAACTTATTCGTCACTTAAATCTTATTCAGAGATGGTGAATATGTTCCTTTTTTTTGTATCATTCCAATGACTAGAATAGAAAGACTTTACTACAACCGTCCACTTTATGCCTTTTGCTATGTTTATTAAATTTTATATTTGATGGCTGAGTTTTATTTAGTTGTATGGGGGGCACATATCTTCATTGAAACTGAAAGAAAATGTGTAACTTATTATCATACACAATAATACATAAGAAAATTGTCATGTTGTAAGGCTTTAGCACGTATTAGCCGGTCCAGCATGGTAGAAAAAAATAGATTTAGGTAAATAAGTATTTAAATCTTAAAACAACTACGGGAAAGTTTCGCAGATTAAATCTTCGTATAGGTATACATTTTTGGCGATAAGCCGAGATGCCATCTTTATGGAAAAACTACAGTTTATCGCAATAAAAAGTACCTTATGTCTTTCCGCAGAGTTCAAATTTCTACCCAAAAACTACAACGATCCGTTCAGCCGCGAAAAGGGAACTAACAGACAGACGGATACTTTCTGTTTTATAAGTAGGATTTTCTACATACTTTGTGTTGAGGAGCTTGGTCCTGGCATAGATAAGGGTTCCGACCAAACCGAAATAAACGGTTATGTACACTAGCATGTACATTATAACAATTGCGCGAATGAGCCCCATTCTTATTCCTTGGTGCGCCTGTGGCACTTGATAATTTATTCATCTTGGACACATGCTTGTTGCATGCTTTTATTGAGAATCCTTGAAATATGGGATGGAGTGTTTCTAGTGGATATTGGAAATCATTTTTTTGGGTCTCTTTGTTTTTAATTGTTGTTATCCTGTCCAAAGTGTCCAATCAGTCACAGGAAAATGAAACGTTCGGGATTCGGGAAACAGTAAATTCTTTTTGATGGTGGGTAGTGAGAACTATGTTTGAATTTCCCGCTTTATTAACCAAAATTTCATGAGTGTTGTAGTACATTTACAAATGTGTTAGGTTTTCAGATGAGTTTATTATTAGAACACAGAATGATAAATTCACTCGATACTATGATCTACACGTATAGAAATTAGAGTAAAAGGAAACTCAATAAGTGTTTCTTTCTGATGTTGAACGAATCAGATTAAGTGATG
This sequence comes from Campaea margaritaria, assembly GCA_912999815.1. Classification (NCBI taxonomy): domain Eukaryota; kingdom Metazoa; phylum Arthropoda; class Insecta; order Lepidoptera; family Geometridae; genus Campaea; species Campaea margaritaria. Next base: position 11,309,922 of record OU538797.1, on the reverse strand, counting down.
TAGCTACCACGTGCATGACAGTGACACTGTCAACAATTCACAGCTGATAACATTTGACATTGACATGCTTCGCCCGACATTATTGTGAACAGAAAAAGGCTAAAAGAAGGACGATTATTTGGAAAAAAATATTAAGTTGATTATAAAGTCGGTAAATTAAACAAGGTAGGTATTTATCTAGATATTTTTAACAACTTTCCATTCAACATTTTATTAAAGCCCTTATAGAAAGATAATGCGTAACCTTGACATCTATTTTTCTAGCAAACGTAATTTTTAATTTATTCAATCTATTTCTTGTGTTATATTACTGCTGACGATAGAGCCTTGCACCAAACTAATATATTATCTAACAAACTGACAGAGTATTATGTAATCTTAGTCTAGAAAATAATAATAATAATAAATGATCTTGCAAGATTAAAGGCACTTTCACATAGGTGATAAAGATTCTGTTTCGAGATTGAGTGTAGACTTGTAGAGTACCTTTCTAGCTAAATAATGTTTTTTTTCCTTATAACAAATACTTTATTCGTACAAAAATATACACGTCAAATACATTAGACAAAATTAAATGAAAATTTAAAAATTCTAATAAAAGCATTGTATTCCTACATCTAGTTATACAGCAATTAACTGATTAAAATAAGTAAATAATTAAATAATAAAAATCATCATTGTACATAATGTCAAAGACAAAGTTACAGGCAATCTTAAAATAATTTCAATAGACATCTCATTTACTTTTTCTTTGATTTTCAGCAAAAATGGCGGGATTCGCAAAAAACGTGCTAAACCAACTGAAAAGTAAAGAATTTAGGGAATATTTAATGAGGTAAGTTGGTAATAATGTTATATTTAAAAAAAAAATGTATTTCCAGCAGTAACCTATAATAATATACCTTACATCCATTTAAAGACAGTCAGAATAGAGACAATAATTTGATTAAAATTTCTGTTTTTATTTTTAAATTAACTTAATATTTAATATTGTTACATTTATTTAAAAAGTTTATTTTATCCTCAATAACATTATTATATATTACTCAGTAACAATATGAACAGGTTGTTTACATGACGGTAAGTACCACACCTGCCTGTAACAGTTGCAGTTGCCACCCAGTACTTTACATTGCAACACAGTACCTGTATGTGAATGCTTTTCATTTTCAGCACCCATTTTTGGGGTCCCATCGCCAATTGGGGAATACCGTTAGCTGCCATTGCAGATATTAAGAAGGACCCTAGCTTCATTAGCGGCAAAATGACATTTGGTAACTATAGATTTTTAAATACTCTTTGATAGAAACTTGCATGTGTGAGAGTGGTGTGTGTGTATGTAATGAGCATAGGGCTAAAAAAAATAATGCTGCACCATCATACATAGACACTCTATTTTCGTGATTAAATGATATTCTATTCCATTCTGAAAATGTATTGGTCTGTATTGATTTTGTTATTTATTTTTACGACATTTACAATGACAATTTGACATTCTTCATTGTTGTCTGGCCACAACCATACCTACACAGATGAGTGTCAACAGTAGCAGGTTGTTCGTCTGATGTTAAGCGCCTCGCCTGCCTGTTGCTGCTTATGTAATATTCTGAAATATTTCCACACTAAAAACGACATAGTTTGTTTGATATGGGACTCATAGAGGATAAATATTTGACCTTCATATTTGACCGATTGCTGATAATATTCACTATTTACATAGTTAATTGTAAACCAGTCACATAATTATCTCAATAACAACCAACCAGTTCACGTAACTCTGTTCCTGGGGGCATATCATGGGGCACAGTATCTGCTCTTTTAGTATGTAGCCTTCATAGCCTAGGTAGCCTAGTGGGAGAATGTCTGGACGTCCAGACAGGGCCCGACCCTCACGATGGATTATGACCTAATCATCTTAACTAAAGCGAAGGGTGATCCGCGCTCAGCAGTGGGCCGTTACGGATTGATGATAATTTGATAAGAGAAAGAAATATTGAAAATGATCCAGTTTTCATAAAAGGCACCTAATTTTCAGACATATTCAACTCGAAAGATAATTGTTTGAATGCTATAAATCTACTAATCTCACTGTCCTTATCACAGTGCTATTGAATAAGTAACTGTGGTTTACAGTGCCATAATCATATTATCTCAAGTGCCCCTTCTCTTATCTTTACAATATGGCTTGATTTGTCTGCGGTAATAAAATTTACTGAATAACCAAATCCTACTCATATTATAAATGTCAAGTTTTGTATGGATGTTTGTTACTTAATGCATGAAGTGGTAGGCCTCTTCTGCAACAGACTGCCTGGGGCAATACCACACTTTCGCCAGATATTCATCCGCTAAGCAGTAGTGTGCAAACACTACTGTGTTCTGGAATAAAGGGTACTGTTTCCAGCGAAATTACTGGGCATATGAGACTTTAGAACCGATTTCTCAGGGTGACGAGCGCAGTGTAGTGCCGCACTGGATTTTGTAATGGAAAGTTTTGGATGGCACTGTTGTCCATAAAATTAAAGCCATTAAAAAAAAGGCTAATGTGGCTGTATGGGTTTAAATTAAATTATTTGGCAGATAGTTTATTACCGGAATTAACATTAGGAAATATTTATCCCGTAAAAATTTCCGATTCCTGTGGGATAATTCTCAACGCGCGTGAAACCGCGGGGCGCTACTAGAATACCATAATCCTATGATCCTACCGTATAATCCATATGTGTAAATTCGTAATTCTCTCCAAGATTAAACTTGATATTTCTGGTCAAAGGTATAAATTATATTGAGCTGAATAATGAAGATACAGTAATACAGTTTCAAAGTCCATAGTTTTTGATATCGTTGTTGGTATTATATTTTAGTACCTGGATGACCGAGCTTTGTTCGGTAGTATTATTATTCGCCAATAGATGTCAGGAAGAGTCATATTTTTCAGTTTAAATTTGGACTACTCAAACGCCCCCAACGCTTTGTTATTTTTCTTCCAAGTTTATGTTTAATTTGATATAACACTAATAAAATGACATTTTCTAAAAATGATTCCTAGCTAGATCGATTTATCGCCCCCGAAACCCCCTATATACTAAGTTTCATGAAAATCGTTGGAGCCGATTCCGAGATTCCAATTATATATATATACAAGAATTGCTCATTTAAAGATATAAGATAAGATTTGAATATCTCACTAAGTACTGACTTCACATATTTTTATCCTTCTGTGGTGACACACCCTTATTTGATTTTTAAGTGTACCTTGCCTCATGTTTTTTATTTAATTAACTTTACCCTCTATTGTTAATGTTAATGACCCAATTGAGAAGCCTGAAGTAGCGGGTTAGATTCCAAACCACGATCTCGGTTTGTGGGGTTATGATAGTCCTTGTTAGTGTTGATTCAATAGATACAGGCAATCCTAGTTAGGGGTCCGGATCTATGTATGTTAACGTGACACGTTTATTGCAAATGCAATCCCTACTTCCCTACTTATATTATAAATGCAAAAGTAACTCTGTCTGTCTGTAGCTCTTTCACGCCTAAACTACTGAACCGATTGAAATGAAATTTAGTACAGAGATAGTCTAGAGCCTAAGAAAGGACATAGGGCCCTAAGAAAGGACATAGGGCCTTATTTTAATGCGAAAAAACCATTGTGAAAGTTTTGAATAGGGGATGAAAGTTTGTATGGAAGTTTTGTCATTTTTGAAGCTAGAAGTTTGAAATTTATTTTTTAGACTTATGATTAGATGTAAATAAATTTGGCATATAAATGTAAAAATTTACCCTTGAGAGGATAAATAAATTATAGGGGATGAAAGTATGTAAGGTTTCGGCTAAAACACTGCACCGATTTAAAAAAATATTTCACTAATGGAAAGCTACGTTGATAGCGAGTAACATAGGCTATATTTTATCCCCATATTCCCGCGGGAACAGGAACTACGCGGGCGAAACCGCGGGGCGCAGCTAGTAATTATTATAAATGCAAAAGTTTGTGTGTGTCTGTTACCTCTTCACGCCGCGTCGTCTGAACGGATTTGAACGAAATTTGGCGTAACGATAGATAGTACCCTTTATTAAGGCTTAACATACTTTTTATGCAGAAAATCGAGGGTTAAACAGCGGGGACGAATTATGTTATTATTCTTAGGTTTCACATATGTAAGTCTTCTAATTCTCAAACCACATATTATGTAGTTTCAGTTTCACAATGACTTTTAGCAGTTTCACATTCTCAAGCACAAAACGTTCTCGTTCCAGCCCTGTCGCTCTACTCCCTGATGTTCATGCGGTTCGCGTGGAAGGTCCAGCCGAGGAACATGCTACTGTTCGCATGTCACTTCACCAACGAAGCGGCACAATTAACGCAAGGAGCCCGGTTCGTTCATTACAACTACTTAGGAGGCAAGACGGAGGAGAAAGAAGTGAAGAAATAAGTCGCTCAAGACCGGATAGCCATGCCTTGGATCTAGGAAAGTGACTTTTGGTAGTTAGGCTAGTAAACGAAAACAGACGATTTTGAATGAATTCCGGACGTGCCAGTTTCGAAACATTCGAAGCGTAAAACAGTTGGCGGGTTTTATTTATTCATTTATAGATTAGCACACAAAGAAAATGTTCAAGGACTTAATGCTCAATAGCATTCTCAACCAGTCATCCTCAAATTGCAACCAATATAATGGACTACCATTATATTGGTTACAATTTGTATCAGAAACTGATATGAAAATTTTTGATACTACAGAGTGACGAGACGACAGTTTATGATAAGCGCTATGCGTGCCCAAAACAGTGCAGTGCAAAAAAATTGCAAGACACTGCAATGCGCTCGTCACCTCGAGACAAACATAAGCCCAGTAAATTTGCTAACAGTATCAGCAGTTTGTAGTGAGGGTGTATTCTCACAGATTACATTTGCGCAGTCCATTTCGGCTGTCGCATTGCAACGTTTGGGCAGTGGTTTATGTAGAACTGCAAATACCTACATTATGTGGTTATAGTTGTTTTTCGAAAGTGCTAAGTCTGAACGGGCCAAAAAGTAGGAAAAAAACCAGATATAAACTGTACGCCTAAGAGGCAAACGGAAGACCAGCCAACTTATGAAAAGTGGACTTACATACATGCTGAATTTGAATTCTAATTCAATAATTATACCATTGCAAAAGTAGCAGAGAAACGCGAAAATACTTAGGTACGTAAACACTTCAATCTACGTAGTAAAATGTAGAATTATCAGGCAAACTTCTTATTTCAATGACAGCATAGAAACGATCATCCCATCCCATCATCATGGCCTCGTCCTCACGAAAGTGAGGAGAGACCCGGCAGCAGTGGGCCGATATGGGTTGATCATGATGAAACTATAGTTACCATGGTCAAAGCGAAGGCTGTGTGATTTAGTAAAAAAAATGACCTTATGGAGTTTTGTAAACATTTTCCTTTTCAATACCATATCAAGTTTGTTGTGATATAATGGTTGTTATTTTATATTTTAAACATTGTTAATTCATTTTTTAGAATATTATAAATCAATACAATACTATACGGTAAAAGTGGCAAAGCTATTTTAGATTTAATTGTAGATCTTCATAAAACCTGTTAAAACTTTACGCGCACGTTAACACCTCTAGTAGTATTTAGTATGACTCACTGTATCTAGGTAAAATGCTTGTTGAATATTGTATTCACAGTACCTTCTTGGCGATGCGAAGATATGCCAAGCCGTAACTAATTCAATCAATATCCCCTTGACTACGTAATTTAGACAATTATACCTAGTTATTTAATTAATATTTTATCGTAATGTTACTTGTGAAAAGTCGCTTTACTAGTGCATTCTTGCCGTGGTTAGTTCCAAGTAGTGTAATAGGAGAATATGAAAGCAGTATGGGCATTTCGTGCGGGCCTGATTTTACACACACATGCAAATTTTCCTTGTCAAAGAAAGAATCCACAAATGGATCCTAGACATTGAGTGTTGTTTTCAGTTTCATGTCGTGTATGGCACTGGACTTCTCACCTTGACAAAGTAAACTATTAAATCTAAATTGGAATAAGAAACTTCCTCGTTTTTGATAAAGTTTTTAACTTTGATAGATAATGGAAACGTTTTCTAGGACTTTTTAGTTTAAGAAAAACGATAAAGCTATAAATGGTTAGAATGAAATTTGTATTTTTTTGTTATTTTTCAAAATCAGTATGTGTGTGTGTGTGTGCGTCGATTCAGGTCGTTAACGCACGAGTGCCCCTACTTTTAATATATTTTTATGAAAAAAGTGTAGTGCAAATGTTTATTGTAGGTACGTACAACTTGTGTTGTTCAATAGTTTATGTTACGTTACGAATTTACAAGTGTATTTTTGAATATATTTATTGTGAATTTTAATATACTCTGTTATTGATCTGTTGTATGCTGTTTTAATGAATTAGAACCTCGAAAGATCTGAAGACAAATAAGAAAATAAAAAAAAGAACTAAATAATATTAAATAAAAAAAGTATGTGTAATTATCAAAAATTGTATGTCTCCTAAAATCAAAGGTTGCAAGACTTATATTTGCTCTAAATTTATTCTTATTTCGGAGGTATATTCGGAGAGATCCTGAAATCCGGACCGGGCTTCTGTGGTGGAATATGGTCTAATCTTCCTAACGAAAGTTAGGGAGACCCGTGCTTAGCAGTGGCTAGATATGAGTTGATGATGATGTTCTTATAATTATTATACCACCCTCTTTCCTAATCTACAGATAATATTTTTCATTCCATCTTTTAATAATTATAACGCTACCTTCAAAGTAACGCCCGAGTGAATTACGCGAAACAAAAATAGAAATAGAGTGAGAACTAAAAGCAGAATATTGTTCAGAGTATTTATTCTCACCCTTTCACGTATTCCTTTGAATACCGTAGCAATTATAATTTTCAGTCGCACAATATCGCGCGACCCAGTTCGCGGTGGCGTATTCACAACACTACCACAGTACGTGTCTGTCACGGTAGACTATCTCCGTAGATCTTTCAGCTGTTATCGAGAAGTAGGACACTCGACTAACACACGGATTTGGACTAACTTCCCGTTAAATTACAGGCATGAAACATAACACATAACTGAACTGGGTAAGAAAAGATACGTCAGTTTGAAAAACGTGTTTTTATATATCGCCCATTTTCGACAAGAACGTGTTATCTCACGTTCAAAACATTGAGGAGTTAACACAGATTATTGACGCATCTGAGCGATATATTATATATTTTTTTTAATATCTAATATCTATATTTGATATTTTTTTTTTGGTATCTATTATATGTTTTGTAAGATTAGTTGGGTGACTACAGACGGTTCCAATATGAAGTACATAACTATATTGCATCATGGAATGCTATCCTGACCCCTAACTAGGATTCCCTGTATTTAGAGAATCGGGAAGCGGTGGTAGCCCAGTGGGAGAACGTCCGTCTTCCAATCAGAAGGTCGTGAGTTCAAATCCCAGTGCAGGCACGTACCAATGTGTTTCTGTAAAAACATATGTACGTAATTATCACTCGCTTTTCGATGAAGGAAAACATCGTGAGGAAACCCACATACCTACCCGAGAACTATTTTGGAGATAGGTATGTTATCCACCAATCCGGACTGGGCCCCCGTGGTAGATTATGGCCTTACCCTCCTCACGAAAGTGAGGAGAGACCCGTGCCCAGCAGTGGGACGTTATGGGTTGATGATGATGAGAGAATCGGGAACTACAAAGATCATGGAGAGAATGATGACCATGATTGTATAAAAATATAATTCAGTAGGTCAACTCTAGCAGGGCATTCCAAATATCACTACTGCCTCAATATTTTCCTTACTGTGACTTTAAAAAAAAACGTAAGATTCCTGACTGTAATCTTTCCTCTGTGACACCACTTGCTCGGGACAATGAAGACGGGCGGCATTGTCGACGTTTCTAAACTCTACCTATTGTTCGATAAACGCGCCTCGCACGGCGGTTTAGTCTCCGGCTCCCATCTCGGTTAGTTCTCGTTAGTACTCGTTAGTTATAAGTTAATTAGGGAATAGCTGTTTAGTCTGTAGTTACATCATAGAGCGGTACGATCATAATTTCAAACTAATTATTATCTAATTATGGTTTGAGTTTGAAAAAGGACATTTCCCTTTCAAGCGGTGACTCGTGCCTGAATCTCGCACAGGAGAGGGAAACTGCATTAACTCTTGGGACCAGAGCTTCGGAAATACGCACGTCAGAGAAGATAGCACCAAAAAAATCAGCGAGAATGTAATTTTTATCAATTTTCGTCATTTTTTTTTTCAATCAGTTTGTAGGACCATGGTCCTCGTAGTTCCCGATTCCCTAGATACAGGGAATCCTACTAAGGGGTCAGGATCTATGTATGTGATCGTGACGCGTTTTTATTTTATTTATTTAATCGTCCCCATCTTTTATCTCCGTAAGTTAGATAAAGCCCCTATGGAATGGGGTGAGCAGAACTTGAAGTATTTCGCCTCCCGAGGTCAAAGTTACCCAAGTTCTTAAGAATACCTTGCTGTTGTGGGACCTGCGTTGTGGTCGGAATTAGAACTTGGAAAGTAAGTTAGGTAAGTAACTTATACCGCTTTAGGTACCCAATACGTGTATTTTATAAAATAACGACATTTTTGACCCGTTTTTTACGCAAGATAGCTAAGCTTTGACCGTGGTTTTAAGCGATTGCTTACAACTGTTAAATGCATAAACCGTCCGAAGCCAAACTGAAGAAAAAAAGAACGTGACTGTAACAAACACAGGGGTCACAACATCAAGAAATTCATGTGCTGTAATAATTATATGGGCGGCCCCAAAATCAGTGCCGGATTAAGCAAGCGAGGGGCCCGTAGCAAATTCTTTCATTGAGCCCTTGATCTACGCTGGGTTCTTTCTTAAGTATAAAGTGGCAAAAAACAACTGTCTTAGTAGGAAAAGTCTTAACGTTTTACGTTTTTGTGACATCAAGTAAATTCAATATACCACATCTTAATAAGTTTCCCACAAAAAATTACGCTCAGGCTGTAATGAGCGAACTTAAATATGCAGGGCCACCTTTCGCGCGGGACCCATACCAACTGCTACTCTGGCTACGTGGTTAATCCGGCAAGGCCCAAAAGCACAAACTACTAGATACTTATGAATAAGTGGACTACTTACTTTGGTACACTGGTATTTGCAGAAGCCAGCAGAAAACAACCAAATACAATAAGTTAACAGACAAAGCGGAACGAACCCTAACACCTGTTCCGAACAGAACATACGCTAATCCTATTGTTGGTGTTATTTTAGTTGCACTAGCGGAATTTCTTTGTGCAAACCAAACTCAAGCACGGACGCACACGGCATTAGTTTCTCGAAACAGTTTCGGTAAGAGATTCTACATGAAAGGGAAATGCGATGTCATGATGGAGATGCCTTATTATCTCAAACTTAGCACTCACATAATTTATTGCAAGAAGGCAAAAATAATACACTATTATAAGCCAATTAAAAAAAAAAAAAAAAATATGATTAACTAAATTAATGAGTAGGTAACTGATTATGGTTCGAGTCTAATGAAGAAAATGCCCCCTTCAAGTGTTGATTCATGGCTAAATCTCACACAAGCCAAGGAAACTCCATTAACTCTACCAGTGCTTCCGAAATACGGCCGTCAGAGAAGATAGCACCAAGAAACTCTACCAGGATATCATTTTTAGACATTTTTACATGCCACAAATGTCACTATATTATAAACTAATCTAATGACAATATTATAACATCGCATTTATAAGTGCCAATAAGATCTCTCAAAGTAACAATTGAACAGCATACAGGCATTAATATAATTATAAATCACGTTAAATAATATAGGAAGCAAATACTCGGCTGGACCAACGACTCCGTGCATCTTGGGCAGGCAAACAAAATCTTGCAAAATAACACCGTGTGTACCTAACAACGAATAGAATTATAGAAGCAACCAAAGCGGTCCAGCTGAACACACAGATAGCTTCTTGATTTTAATTAAACCTAAATTGTTTTGGTCAAATAGCTGCATAGGTTACCCACCTGCCAGACTTGAATTTAATTTTCGTTATGTAAATAATCCTTGTGGAAATAAAATTTGTTAACGTTTGCCATTTTGTGGTTAGTATTTTCATGCTATGACTACGTAGGTAATTTTACTAACACGTTTAAGGTTCCTTAATTTGCCAGAGGGGCTTACGTAATAATGCTAATTCGGTATAGGTATATTCTTGTTATTGTCGCTAAACTACACGAACCGTAAAAAAGGAAAAAATACTCTATGAAAGTGAAGAAATAAGTGCATTTAGTTCCAATTGTCTTTGATAGGTGCCCTCTTGTGAATATAGATTTTTGAGTTTGACTTCTGAATCACGTAAGTAGGTAGGTAGTTTGTTCACCATAAAATCCCCAAAATTTATTTCTTTCCATACCATAAACTGAATGAAATAGAGCTAAATGAAAACTCACGGAGAACCTGGGGAAAGAAATACAAGAGAAACATGAAATATAATAAAATAAAACAAGAAAAAAGAAAAACAATAAAATAACCCCAAGAAAACATCTTGCTATGACCTGAGTCCGGATATAAAAAAAAAAAGAAAAACAACTATTACGCAAGACTGATTCGTTTCCCGCCTTTTTTCTATGACAGATCGAAGAATATTATCACTGTTTGGGCGGGAAAACTCTTCTGCCGCACTTTCTGGATACATTTGTGATGTAAATAAGTCGGAAAACAGCGATAAACTCGAATCATCGAGACTGTTTCACGCTTTCGTGCTTGCTTCTAAGGAATGCAGTAAACAAACATATTAGGGTACCATTACCGACTCCTATTTATACGTTAAGTTTTTTCTATGTCAAAAGTCGGCAAAAGTATATCGGTAATTGTGCGTGTGTTGTCTTAGTACCAAACAACAGGGAGTCAAACAACGGATTGCTTTGGCTTTGCGAAAATAATCTCACGTCGTACTTAATGATCTGTATTTGATATGACTACTAGGTAGAGTATGTAAGTTGTGGCCGTAAATAATTAAAATGACACAGAGTTAAGTTTAAATTTTAAACTAGCCAAAGTTGCCAACGTAAAAAAAGAATCCACCCTGGCCACTTCAAAACTTCCACTTTAAAACATTCAGAAAAAAAATTAAGTGTAATTCACTTAACGAATTCCACTTGCTTAGTCCAAAGAGGTTTTATTGCAGTCGATAACTCACCGCGCTTAATTACTAGTCTACCCAAAAAGCCACTCTGGCGAGCCATAAGTTTGGAAGAACCTACAAAGATCGGGCGCGTTGCCAGACTTTGCAGACAACAGTTTGAATTTTTCCCGCGCTGCAGCTCGACCGTGGCTGAATGAGTCCTCGCGCTTGCCACGCTCGATTGAGCTTGGAGTGAGAGTTTGCGAACGCCCCGACCCGCCGTTTCCGGACGAGGCGCCGGAGTGACGCCGTCCGGTTCCGGAACACGCCAGGGCTAGAGATGGGAAAGCGGCGGAAAAGTGCCAATGACAATCCTATTGGCTGCTTAAAAGAATCAGTGGGGTGTATGAAGTGAGAGAAGGGAGTTCGCCAACAGTTTATTTTTGTTTTCAACTATGGGCTAAGAAAAGGTTTTTGAGTATTTTTTTATCTGAACATACATCAGAGGTTTGGTGTTTGTAAAAATTTCTCGTGTATTACTTGTGATAGCATAATCAAGTTTTGATAGTTGTAACCTATAAATATTATACTCGTGGTCTTTTTTATTTATATTTATTCCTTCATTAAAAAAAATGGAGCTGCCGCCGCCGTCCCGAAAACTTAATGTCACCTATGCATATTATCCCACTCAGCACGTCCTGAGGAATCTTCATAAAACCTCCTTGCTCAGCTCTAGTTGAAAGCGCGGGAATCTCCAGAAAGAAAAGATGGCGGCTCGCACAAAACACACCCATTACCGGCTTTAGTTCCAGTGTACGTTAGTTATTGCTCTACATTTGTACCGCTGCCACGTTTGAGACGATAATAGGCGAAATATATATTCTGGAATACATTGCGTGTTTTATTCAACGGAAAAATTGTTGTTTGCCAATTTTAAATTGGCGCAAATTTGTCATGGTCCATTGGGTATCAATTCACCGCCCGAGGTGGGTTTAAAACAGTTGAGTTGTTGATTTTGTTGGACATGAGATATTTATTCGTGAAAATGTTTTTACAATGACACAGTTTTCGCTGGAAATCCTGACAAATCACTTAGTTACTTCAATTTAATTATTGTCAGGGATATATTACTGACAACAAAAAATAAAACAGTCTTTGGGGACTGCCAATAGAAGTGAAAACTAAGTAACTTGTGAATTGTATCGTCGAGCTATTAGCTTGGGATTTGAGTTTGGTTTGTAAAGAAAGAAATAATAATAGTCATTAACACCTTCTTTACAAACCAAAAATAATAAAAAAACAATTATCATCTATTTACAAGCTCGTGGGAAGCGTGCGGTGACAATGACGCGAGCTCCATGATTTTTGTTTACCCAAAAATTGCTTAACGCGCCTAAAGAATTTTTTTCACTTCAAAAGAATAATAAAAAAAACAGAATGGTCATTGCCACAATAGCCACAATTACAGTGCATCCGAACGTAGCACTCGTATCGTTCGTAGCACCCGTAGCTATTGAATATTAAACGCGCGTCACGCGGCGTTCTGTCGCACTAATCTGTCTTTTGTCAACGGGATCTGATACGGACGTGCTCTGTAACGTTTCGGAATCTTTTGTATGGAGCAAAGGTGTTTTGTAACGAAAGGAATTGGATTTCTTGGCGGAAAGTTGGCGGGCTTTGTTGTGGTAATTAAGGTGTTAGTAGGGTGTTAATAAATGTAGTTTTTTTTTTGCTTTGCTTTGCAGGCTTTTGTCATCTGGCGGATCAGATGACCACCTCTTTCTGTCAGTAGTCTAGTTGAAGTCATGATTCAGTAAAGTTGCGGGTGCTTAACTCAAATTTCTTGGGAGTTTCGGAAATAGCACGAAATGGCACGTTTTTCGAGTTCATTTTCCGCTCTTGTACACAAGAAACTTTATAAAATAATACAAAAATCGAACATTTTCTCAAAGACATAATTGATTTAAAAATCACCTAAAGATTTCATACTATGTTATATAATATAAATACTGCATAAAACTTTCCCGTCTCTCAGTAAAAAGTTTTACCAGACCGACAAAAAGTTCATCACCGCATTAACAAACCGAAATGCACAAATATTTTTCCTTAATTATTCACAGAGTTCGTTAACACCCGACGAGTGTTCACTGGCGTATACGAGATATAACCAGACGTAACCGGATAAAATCAGACATAACCGGATACAGCCAAATATAACCGGATATAGCTAGACCATTGATATCGCCCGATTTCCCTACGGGCATCGATGAAGATTCGAAATTGTCGATACGAATGTCCGATTCCGATTCTAATTGAGCTGTGAAATTAAAAAAGCTCTAATAGTATTCCCCTCGGGAGTATCGGTATAACAGATAACGAGAGAACATGAAAATTGGAAAACCTTTTATTTTTTAAATATTCACTAACGTTATAAACTAGCAGCGTCTGCGGTTTCACCCGCGTTAAATTTTATCCCTCACGAACCGCCAATTTTTGCGGGATAAAAAGTATCTTATGCCAGGACCTAAAGTTTCTACACGCGTAAACAATTTCATTAAAATCTGTTCAACCGTCTCGGTGTGAAGAGAGGACAAACACACAGACACAAAATAACCTATCTACGTACGTAATTATTATCATAATTCTTCCATCCGATTCTTCGTGACTCCTCTCCATGCATGGTCTGGAAGAGATCGCTCTGAGCGATAAGACCGCCCGTTGTGACACTAATTGTTAACTTTTTTTTCTAGTTATTAAGACTTTCTGAAAAGAAAGAAAAGAAAAGAAAAGAGTGTGGATTCTGAAGATTCCACAAGAAGCCAGTTTCGTACTAATTACTGTAACACTTTGAAATCCGAATATTTTTATTTAAAGGTCGAAAAAGAATATAATGCTTAGGAAATAGAGTCACGTAACCACTCGAAATAAATGAGATTTATTATTGCTTGCAAAATTTCGCATAGTGCCAATTTCAATAATACATTAGTACGTAATAAAATTATTTAAAATCTATAATGTTCCCGTTCCGATAAAGATTTCTTCGATTTCGTTTAAAAACTTATAAAAGTAAGTACTTACCTAAATATATGACTTTACCATGGAATGAACCAATTTCTTTCAGTTTAAATTGTTTTCAAATGTGCATGGCCTGCAAATAATGTATGAAGTTTGCGAAAACTTGACTTACAATAAAAAAATGTTAGTAGTTGGTAGGCAATAAAACTCTTAAGACACCTGAAGTGTGATTACAAGAGAGAGAGAGAGAGAGATAATAAAAGAGTGGTTATTGCTCCTTTAATCACTTAATGTGCTTACGTCACCACTTGCTTTATAGTCATTATAATATAGGGTGACGAACGCAGTGCAATGCCGCGGAGGATTATTCAAGGCACCGTTCTGTAACTGCTATGGGCAGCCGTAACGCTTACCATCAGCCGAACGACTTGCTCGTCTCATCACTTAGTCAATTAAAAAAAAGGTTAATTAGATTACTAATAATAAAATCAGTCATATTTCAGTATTCGAACCAATCAGCACTACACATTTCTTCTATCAACCTGGACGCGCCGAGAATGATTTACCTTGACATCCCCTCACACGGGTCAGTCTGGACGACGCTTCCCACAGGACCGGTCTTTTCGTAAAAAGTAATCTAAATCGCCTAAATCTACTAGGTATATTATTGTTTTGTGACCACTAGCACACCAATCCACCAATCCAGACCGGGCCCCGTGGTGGAATATGGCCTAGCCCTCTTCACGAAAGGGATGGGACGATATGGGTCGGTGATGACGATGATGATGACTTGGTCAAAGGTGGTTAACAAGCTAAAGGTCCTGGCTATCAAGAACTGTCAGACATTCCCTGATAAAGAGTAAAATGTTTTCATAAGGCACACCCAAACGGCTGAATCAATTTTGTTAAAATTTTAAACGTGGCTAGTGTACATAAGGAAAATTTACATAAGCTACTTTTCTACCGGAAAAATATCCCCCGGGAATACGAGAAAAATGAGCGCTGTTGAGAAAAAATCGTGTCAAGGACACCTAAAATTATAACGCTTGTAAAAGAAAATATTACCAGTATGTAAGTTCAACACAAATATAATTTAATAAAATAGGTGTTAAAATATAGGTGTTAATAATATATACATATAAAAATTTATTTCCAGCTGATCAAAATAAGCCCAACCACTATTAATCACCTATTAGTCACTGAGGAGTTCCATTGCATACTTTCCGTGTCACTATACCTACTTCCGGTGTTTGTATGTTTGTCCTCTTCACACCGAAACAGCTAAACGCATTTTAATGAATTTTTTTGTACAGATTCAGGTCCTGGAATAGAAGTTAGGATACTTTACATCCTGCAAAAATTGACGGTTGAAACCGCGGGGCACTGCTAGTTTCAAATAAGGCCTAATAAATCAAAGTAAGAAAGAAATTAGTTTTTAGTCGACATATTTTGCTGTTTATATTCGTGACGGGCGCAATGCAGTGCCGCGCAGGATTATACATTGCAGGGTTCTGGGCGGTGCTGTGACTTTTATGGGCAGGCGTAGCGCTTACCATCACGTAACGTACTCGTCTCGTCACTTAATCAAATAAAAAAAAAACAAACGAGAATCGGGTCCCACAATCGACCTATGTTTGCACATTATAGCCCCTGTTATCACAGGTCACGGAACTGTATAATCAGTCTCACTTGTGACTTGTGACTTGTGTCTTTCTGGTCTTGTCTTTCGTTGTGTACGCATTCGTTGTTGCGTGCAGTTGTGTCAGAATAAGTGTTTTCTTTCTCTCTTAATCTTTTTTTTTTGGCTTGTTAGTAACAAGAATCAATGGGTAAGTCCTGTGTACTATTTAAGCCGAGTTTCAACTTCCAGTTTCAACTTCGAGCTTAAACTTTCAGCTTTGCTCATAAAAAATAAGTGTTAATTTATATTTACCAGTGGCAGAATGTTTGCGTACTAAAGAAAGGGTCGTGAGTTTAAATGCCAGTGGGGGCACGTGCCAATATTTCTTGTAAAAAATACGTAGTTATCACTCGCCTTTCGGTGAAGGAAATCATCACGAGGAAACCTATCCGGGAAGTTTATAAAGTAATTTTTTATTTAATTATCATATTTTTAAAAACTTTGAAAGTTTGCGCAGACGAGGGACTTTTATCCGCGAAAGAAAAACTCCCAGAGACAAAGTATTCTCTAGGCCAGAGGTTCCCAGACTTATTTTCTCATAGACCCCTTTCAAAATTTTGCTGGTTTCGGTGGACCCCCTGCAGCTACATTTATACCATATTCTTATTTATTACCTTAAATATATTATTTTTTGTCACGCCAACGTAGACTCCCGTCGAGTCTCCCGTGGACCCCCGGGGTCCACCTGGACCACTTTGGGCACTAAGGCTCTAGGCTAATCCCTTTTAGTATGCGTTATTCGATGCAGTTGTAAGCGATCAATTTTGATGGACAACATTTACCCCGGACTAAAATAGCTCATCTACGCGGGCGTTAAGTTTTACACTATATCGAAAATTATTTTAAATTTTTCAGATACCAATTTGAAGCTGGTCATATGTTCAATTATAATGACTATGGAGTTGGTTGCCTCTACTCCAATATCATTTATGGATGATCACGTCTATATCACGAACAAAACCTGGTACAAGGCTCAATTCGACATAGTCAAAGTTCACCTACCACCGTTTTTAGCCGACAAAAACAAAATATTCTTTGTCGAAGTTGATCTAACAAACAATGAACATAAAGGGTTGTACGTGCTACCTATCAATGATAACAAAAATGCCACTGCACGAAAATTACTTGAGAAAGGTAAATGTATAACTTCTGACGCGGAAACTGTGTATTTCGGAACAGCAGATGGCATTTACAGGTACAATTTCCAAAACGACACAGTTGTAAAGTTTGGTAACATCACAGCCGATGTAAAAGAAATTGAAAAAGAAAGAGGGGAGGGCAAAGATTTAATATACATAGTTACTGAAGATAACCAGCTCTATACAGTTGCAGAGAAGGGAAACAAGATGCAACGACATGACACCATCAAAAACGTAGCAGAAATAGCTATGGATAATGAAAACAACTTGTATTTTTACGAAATACACGAAGACCAGGAACATCATCAACCTTTTTATGAAAAGTACGGCAAGCCTAAAGTACTAGTTGGCAATAATATTATAGAAATAGTTAATCTCCCAGATAAATATAGCAACATGAAACTGGCTGATATTGCATTTGCCGATGGTGCGTTTGCGATAGTTAACAATATGTTCTATCGTATATTTCCTAATGGTACCAGCGTTGATACAAGAACTATGTTTTTAGACCTACCGACAGCATTTTCTATTGAATTCGGAATTGTCCAGGTCTTCGCACATGACAAAAAGATTTATGGCATATCGATTTTTGATCAAATAGATCTGCAGAAGGCAGTCGACGCGGCTTTGAAAAGTGTGGTGCAAGTGTTTGTTCAAGCTTTTAACAATTTTAGTGAAGATGTAATTGCAGCAATCTCACGAAATCCATGAAATTCGTAAATATTGTACACAAATATCATCATTTAAGTTGTATATTATTTTTTTAACACCTTTTTTAAAACCCTTTCTATTGATAACCCACTCGATAGGTCATGATGAAAAATAATAATCCATTTTATATATTTCATTCATATCCGCCATTTTTATAATTATATATCAAGTGTCACTCTCACAATTATTATTAAGAAAAATCTAACGACAAGCTCAAGCTAAAACCCACCAAGCTGCTCGGGCTACAGAGCGTGCCAAAGAAACATACATAAACGCAAAAACATAACCCGCAGTTGAGTAAAAACAAGATGATTCCGACGAGTTAAATTCCAGTCTCACAAAATTAAAGCACTAGACCATCTATAAACCACTACTAGCTTGTAGCATATTCTCTAATTATTCGATTCCTCAAACCAAAACTCCGACTAGGTTAGTTCTCTTCCGGGGATAAATTAAAAAATAACAGAAATCCAGCAAGCCAGTAGCGCAACCGAGAGCCGATTAGCTTTGGTACTGTGCTCAATCGCAGCTGGATTGAGTGGGAATGAAATCTGAAACAAGAATGATACACTATTCAAACACAACATAATTATAGTCATTAACACTTTCAGTGTTGAGAACAAAACTGTCGTGTTTTTCATAGCTAACCGCGGGAAAACACAACTGTTGTGTTTGTTGTATGGGAAAACACTATGGAGTGCGCAGAGCCGCACCCGTGGCTAGACAAGCAAATCGGATCAGCAGTGAAAGTGTTAATTAGACATGCCCAAAGTGTGCCAAGAAAAAGCAAATGATTGCAGTATATCTTATCCTTCAATAAAATAGTGTAGTGGGAGCTCTCTTCTGCAAGAGACCTGTCTGGGAAAGTACCACATCTTTGCTAGATATTCATCCACTAAGCAGTATATTACTGTGTTCAGGTTTGAAGGGCATTGTTTCCAGTAATATTTCTGGGCATATGGGACTATAGAGCCGCCGATGTCTCAGTGTGACGAGCGCAGTGCAGTCCCGCGCAGGATTATGCAATGCAAAGTTTTGGGTAGCTCTGTAACTGTTTTGGGTATGCGTAGCGCTTACCAGCTGTTGAATGACTAGCTCTCTCGAGTTGTCGATTCTGTTTTATTTTATACATACTCTACATTCTACTAATATTATAAATGCGAAAGTTTGTGAGAATGGATGGATGGATGTTTTTGTTCCTCTTTCACGCAAAAACCTAAACGGATTTGAATTAAATTTGGAACACAGATAGTTTTTAACCTGTATTAGGTTACTGTTTAAAGCCAACAAAGGGTTGTAAGGGGTAGAAATAGGGTAGTTTCGGATAAACCACTGCACCGATTTTAAAAATTCTTTCACAAATGGAAAGCTACTTTAGCGACTAATTATCATCGAGTAACATAGGCTACATTTTATCCCCGTATTTTATTTATCCCCGCGGATGAAACCGCGGGGCGCAGCTAGATCTTTAGATGCGTATCTGAATCAAATCAAAGATTGAATAGCACTGCTTGATGTATGTAGATGTCAAAGCCTAATACGCATGTTAAACTAGACAAGCGTTTCAGGTATCAAACCTCGTATTAAACGGCCAGTCCACAGCCTTGTTTGAGATAGACTCACCTACGTAGGCTACGTAGTCAATCAGGCATCAAGGTAATAGCGCTCGCCAGCAATTACTGAGTGCTCAGGCTTTGTGGCGCTAACTGATAAACGGGCTCGATTAGAGGGGGAAGGAGGCAGAATGGACCTATGGCCTTTGCCTTGCTCAGGGCGTCAAAATGGCCGCCAGTCGCTGTGCGCGGGAAATTACGAACAACTGTTTTTTCTTTGATCCTCGCGTTATTTTGTGGCCAGTGAAAAGGAAAAGGGATGTGACGGTAAAGTGAAATTTTTGCCTATGTTTGAAACTCCCGTATATTATTAAAATTTAAACGGACGAGTAAATGAGATTTCGAAGTACAATTTTCGAAGTACTCCGCGTTACCCACAATCGCGTTATCTGAGTTTGACAGCGCTGGATTGAAATGTGTGGTTTTCGGAATTGATAGTTCTCTCCCACATACGAGCATGATGACCGGCATTGGTAGTAATAATTAACTGACTGAAGCGAGGTCTTCAAACTTCAAATTAACTTTGACGAATTGACTTTTAACCGTACCTTTATGTATGTAACTAGGTACCCGATGTCGGTCTTGTTGATGGGATATTCATAAAATTTAATAGATGGGTCTAAATAAGTTTAAAATAATAAAAAGACTAAGTTCTTAAAGGGGCTTGCTCTTTTGCGGGCCCAACATTTGGTTAAAAATTTCAAAAGGATATAATCAGTTCGAGTTGCATGATAACTATGTAAAAGCTTCGTGTAAAAATAACAGACATTTAAAAAAAATGTTGAATAGTTTATTCATATTGCAATTTTTAAATATCTATTTTCATTGGAGTTATAAGTTATAAGTCAAAATGTAAAAAAACCATCCCACTGAGAGGTCTCCTTTCGGGAAGAACCGCTAGGTATATGATCTCTCCGAGTATAGGATATTGATAATGTAAGTGAAGCCAGTAAGTAAACAAATCAGAGAAACGATTATGACCTTTAAATTTACTCCAAAAATAATATAAGTATAATACCGACGACGCCGAGGAAGGCCCAGAAAGCGGTAGCGAGACGATTTGGATGCTTTCTTGAGCGACTGGCCACAAAAAGCTATAGAGCGAGATCAGTGGAAGGAGATGGGGGAGACCTTTGCCCAGCAGTGCAATCAACAGGTTAAAAAAATTTATAGTAAAAACGCTTCACAATCACATACTAAGATGTACTACCCTTGTTTACCTATTGTAATTCTTCTGTACTGTGTTTATTTTTGTTTCTGGTGTACAATAAAGAGTTTTTCTATTCTATTCTAAGATCCTGACCTCTAACTAGAATACCCTGTATCTAGGGAATCAGAAACTACGAGGAGCATGCTTCCACAAACACCCGGACTCAGCAAATATTTGTGATTCACACATAACTGTGTACGCCACAGAGGCCTTCAAAATAAAGGGCAATTACCACTTCCAACGAGGCTAACAATTATTTCTAAGTAATTCGAACTGTCGCTCACAAATTGATAAACGTTAGACCTCGTTCTGCCGCTGCAGGGGACGCGGCATCGACGCGGGCGCCCCCGGGGCGAGCTGCCGATAATTTGTGTCGAGCGAGAATCGCGCCTCGCCGCTCCCACGGGGTTAACGATTGACAATTTGTTGGCTTGATGATGATGTACCTACACCCATTGTTCACGGAGGCTTTATTGTCGTATGAAACTGGGAATCGAAACAGAAATTAATTTGGCATTTACTGAGTTTATGCATTGAACACTTTCACTGCTGAGCCGATTTTCGTGTTTAGACACGGGTGCTGCTCTGCACAATCCATTGTGTTTTCCATACAACAAACACAACTGTTGTGTTTTTCCGTACTCGCGGCAAGTTATGAAACACGACATTTGTGTTTTCAGCAATGAAGGTGTAAATTTTATTAAATAAGTATTTGTTTCTATAAAATTCCACCAATGAAATGTTAAAGATTTTTGTTTACCTTGTTGTAAAAACAAAACATTATGAAAATTTTGCAATAACTATACTTATCAATAATTATAAATACTGTATTACATACAAATAGGATATATACCGACTACGAACATACCTCCATACAAGGTAAAAACCCAATTAGCTCTATTTAACACATTCACCGCTGAAAACACAACCGATGTGTTTTTTATAACTTACCGCGAGTACGGGAAAACACAACATCCGTAACCGTGCCTAGACAAGAAAATCGGCTCAGCAGAAAAGTGTTAATACCATAGACAAAAGTATACTACCTATTTTAAATACAAGTTCTAGGATTGTTTAGTTTTCTTTGTTCTGTGGAGTTTCAACAAAGAGTTTATCTATCTATCTAACTACCTACATACGTGTACCTGAATAGTAGAGAAGTTATTCAAAAAATAATTTGTCAGTACCTAACTGAAATGCCTAACTTTCCAAGACCTATCACTTAAATGAAAACAGATACCACTGAAATGAATAGAAGTCAATTTCAAACGCAAAGGAAAGTTCGCCGCGTTATTACCCGGAGCGACTCTGAGTTCCAGACTCATTGAAACTTTTTAAAAGTTCATAGGACAAAGGAACTCGATCCAACCTGCGTTTCCTATTCAATTCCTATAGTTACATCGCAGTATACCAACGTACGCAGTATATACACTTTCATATTACGAGTAGCTCTACATAGGCAGGGACGAATTCTACGCCTAACTTGTACATATAAAAATGCGGTCATATAATAAAATTTGTGTGTATTTGTTTTTATGTTACTAGGTAACGAACGAAACTATTAACTGGAGATTTAGAACCAATAATGGCATAGGATGACGAGCGCAGTGCAGTGCCGCGTAAAATTATGTAATGCAAAGTTCTGGGTGGCGCTGTGGCTGTTATGGGCTGGCCTAGCGCTTACCATAAGGTGAACAACTTGCTCGGCTTGTTAATCAGTAAAAAAACAAAAGCTGAGCAAGTGTTTCACCTGATGGTAAACGCCATGCCTGCCCATAACGGTTGCAATGCCACCCAGCTTTAGTAACAAAATCTTGGTGGCACTGCACTGCGATCGTCACATTGAGCTATTGGTTCTAAACTCTAATGCCCAGTAATTTCACTGAAAACACTGCCCTTTAAACTGAGACGTATTTTTAAAAGAAAATTAGTAATGGTAGGTACATAAACATAATAATAAAGAAACATGTAGTTAGGGTACTGTTTATAACTGTACGTTGTAAAACTCTCAGATTCCTCCATCCAGTATAAAGTAATACAAAAGATGCGCTCCACACAATGCAATGGTCGAAAAAGTTGCCAACACAAAAGGATAAGATAAACTATGAACTCGAGAACTTTGCTACAGAAATTGTTAATTATTAACTCTGTTAATTGTTAAACTTCGGAGCCAACTTTAAAAAGTTTTTATTTAAAACGTTTATTCGTTTTAAAGGTGCAAATGTAATGGCAACACTTCATGAGGTGTTGGTAGTACGAAGCGGTACAAACTGATAGTTGCATCTTTCAAGGTTACGTCCCTCTTTTCTAAGCAAACATCGGCCAAATGTGAATTATCGCTACTTTCTCACCAATTACCTACTTACAAATATTATATTGATAAAAATGTACAACAGATAAATTGTGTTCAACAAGCAACTCTAATAAAAATATTTGTAAAATATTGATGAGTTAACAAATTGTATCTCTACTCTAGTAGATAGACATAGAGCGCCCTCTATAAAAACTTTAGAGGGCATTCAAGTACTGTCCAAGTGCCTGCCTTCGTCAGTACCTATCTGAAGTAGGCATACGTATGTAGTGTGCCAGTCACGGTGCATTCAGGCAATGAAAAGCGTAAAAATCTTTTCAACATCCGGACGTTGCACATTTTTTGTTGAAAAATCCATCGCAAACAAAACACCGGCGGTCGCCCGCAGCATCCCGAGAATATATTTAGCGGTCGCGGTGAGCAATCACTCGTTTTCAGGAAAAAAGGGCCCTTTTTTTCCGCGAAATCGGATTGATTCACCGTTGTTGAGGGTATTCCGGAATTTTTGCCCTGCCTGTCAAATACATGTGTGAGCATTTTTGTGCGAAAACTTTAAATGTTTCAGGTTTTTGAACGAAAGCTTTAAATGAATTCTAAACACTTGTAACGAGTTCCTCCATATGTCAGATGACCCAGTTAACCCAATTTATTGGTTATCACGTAGTCGTTTAATGCAGAGGCAGGTACTGCAGAAACTCACTCATTTCTCATTCGTCACTATGATCTTAAAGACTCAAGCCTCTCCGAGAGAAATAAAAAAATTAAACCTGTGAACGTCCAACAGCAGATCTACATATTTTTTTTTTTTTATTATCTCGGAGAGGCTTGTGTCTTTCAGATCATATAACATGAATTTTAACCAAAATAGTCTATAATTTTTAAAACGCCGACACGAAGAAGAAAAGGAAGAGTTATAGCGACGTATTGATTAAAAAAAAAGTGCCATATAAAATAATTTATATACCTATTTGTACCTACTAATTAAGTAATTACCAAAATGCTGCGTCTTCTCTGATGAATCTACTCGTATCTTAAGGCCGCTCATTGTAACACCTGTTTATTAAATATTTATTGTACTGTGTCTACTTAAGGTTTATGGTGTTCCATAAAGAATTCTTGTGTTGTATTTTGAACACGGCTGTAGTATTATTTGGATATGGATTAGACCCAGCATAACAAGTACACTTTTTGATATAATTGTTAAATGAACCACTGTTTATACACTAATACTCCTACACTGTAATATACTGTATGAGGTGAACGACTTGTCCATCTCGTCACTCAGTCAAATAAAAAATACAAACTAAAAATCCAAGTTACGTAGTAAGGGGATGAAATTGCATTGCCTTCGTTCATCTCTCCACATCATGTATTAATTTCCTTTGCTTTGATGAAAGTGTCGCTCTGAACGGATCTCATGTAGATTGACATCTTTCCTATGCGAAATCAACTATGCACCAATGGTATGTTATCCACCAATCTGGACCGGGTCCCCGTGGTGGATTATGGCCTAACCCTTCTCATGAAAGTGCTCAGCAGTTATGTTACGTTATGTAACGTTATGGGTTATGTAACGTTATGTTACGTTATGGGTTGATGCAACTGTCTCTCAAATACTGTATCAAGTACTCTGTAACATATAAAATCTCTAATCAAATACTCTATCTCTGTAAATGGAGCCGTGGGCATGAAAACTGTGGGTGTTAAACAAATTAATTTAAACTAAAATGGTAGCCGTGCTTTTAAAATGTAATAAAATTGTATATTTAAAATATTGCAATGGAATCCCACACTAATCCCGCGTATCAGTGTGACCATGCGTCATTTGTGGTGGGATTGTCCCGCTTCAGATTTCGGCTTTAATATATGTACATTGTTTTTTATGAAAGATAGCAAAGTGTAAAAAAACCATAAAGAAAACCATAAAAAAACAGGTAAGCCAAAATATAAATAAATGGGAATACCACATTTAGCAAAATGGAGGATCATTGATGCAAGGCTTGGGTTGAACTAAGAGCCGTCAGATTGCAAAGCCACGTGTAATGGCTCGGCCGCCATTTCTAAATATATATTTCATACTTTGATACTTCGGGGCAGAAAGGGTGTAAACACTAAAAGGTAGCGAGTTTACAGGAGAAGCAAAAAACGTAATCTAAAAAAGTTTTCGACCATAACTTTTTGAAGTGTACAGACACTTGTATTAATTTGAATTTGAGTAAAACATTTCTTTATCGATAAATTTTGTATTCATAATTAATTTAATGGTATGATGCTTTTTTTTTTTTTTTTTTTTTTTTTTTTTCCCCGGGGAAATGCATTAGGCATACCACCCGGCCCCGGGCGGGGGCGGGGTGGTTATGTGGGACTCCCCCGCCAGCTGGTCTGGCGGGGTTTACCCACTAAAACCCCGGGGTGTTCTCCTCTCCGCATTATGGAGGTGGTCACGGGTTCGCACGGCGCTTCCGCGACCACCTCTGCGGGCGCCCTCCCGGGCTCGCCACGTGAGGCTTGGGCCTCTTTCTCCGCTGGGTGCGTCCCGGAATACACGGGCCGCACCTCAGCTCGGGACTTCTAACTTGGGCGTTGGACCCCCGATCCGCGGCCCAAAAGTCCCCGTTATTGGTCCCTCGCTGTGCCCTCTGCTGATCAGAGGGACACGCGAAGGACCTCTTCTCGCCAGGTTATTTGCTACGGCCACCAATTCCCCTAGGAGAATTGCTGACCGAACCCCAGGGTGCACCGGCCCAGCTGCTGCCCTTCCCTCCGGATGCAACGCATCAAGAGGGACGAACAACAGCCGGGCACTCGTGGAGGTTACCTGGCCCGCACCCCTAATGGTATGATGCTATTGTAACATATGTACAACGCTTTTTTATAAGAATATGTGTTAAGATCAATCGAATTCCGGGAAGTAAAAAGCATTTTTTTTTGGGAATATTTTGGCTTTAATATACAGATCGGTACATAACCTGTACAGCGGCGCTATGCAGCACGGTGCGGATCAGCTCGAGTTCGTTTCATTTTGACGTTTAATTGCCACTGGACTCGTCATTTCAATACGAATGGCGAGTCCGGTGGCAATTAAACGTCAAAATGAAACGAACTCGAGCTGATCCGCACCGTGCTGCATAGCCCCGCAGAACTAAATCATAGTTAGTTCAGTCAAAAATGGCTGTTACGCCGTTTCTACCCTGAAGTATCGACTTCATCAGACATTTCATCCATCTCATGCTTCTCTCAATCCAAAGGTTGACTGGAAGAGATCGGTTTTAGCGATAAGTTCACGCAACTGCACTAGATTTATTTCAAGAAGTTCTATTCTTTATGTACCTTGTGTATATCTGAAATTGTGTACAATAAAGTATTTTCTATTCTATTCTATTCTATTCTATTCTCATCCAGTGTCAGGTAAAGCATGGTCAATTGCTCACGCTCATCAGTAGTCATGTACCCACATCGGCATGTAGAACCGATAATCGGCATAATTCGATAGCGAGCGGGCAACCCGCAGGCGTTCGGTGTAGCCAGTTACAACGCTCCGGTTTGTTTTCACGTTGTAATTTGTTTAAGGTTGTACATTTCGTTTATGGCGCAAAATTCAAATTTTAAGCAGTTTTTAGTTTTTGGCCCTAGACCGGGTAATTATTCTATTTATCACAAAAATTAGAGACAATTCCAAAAAACAACTTAAAATAAAATAAAATAAATTCTGATTCAATTAAATTTCCCACCATAAGCGAAACGTACTACCTTAAAGAGAACTGTGGGAACAAAGAAACAATACCAACCAATATACTCAAACAACTCAGTCTCTTTTATATACATACTCTAACTTTACTCACATACGTAAAACATCGAAAGTCGGAACTATTTTTGTATAGAAAATAGGCATGGTTTTTACGGTTTAATATTTTAAACCAAAAAGATTCAACACCTATTGATGCTGGCTGAATACAAAAAAAAAAACGCTAATCGCCATGCACGCCACGCATGATCACAAATGTTTCTAATAAAAAATCTGTGAAACTTCTGTGAAGCTTATCTAGCTTCAGACACGGTAGGTAAAATACATCATAAAAAGCGCGTTCCTAAATGTTACAGTAAAATCTGAATTATTTCATTGAAGCCAGGGAGACAGGATGTGAATTTTAATTTTTTCGTTTAAACTGCTTTGTAATTTGGAGCGACCTTTTGTTTCATTTCTTTTTCAAGCATTTTTCCTTTAATTGTGATGAAGAGGCCGAGGATTATTGAAAACGTTCGCAATGTTTTATTAACGGAAGTCAATTTGGCAGGCTTCGTACCTATTTACAAGTAAATAAACTGATCAATTCAATATTTTCTTTATTTCATTTTACTGAGTGACGAGACGAGCAAGTCGTTCGCCTGATGTTAAGCGCTACGCCTGCCCATTACAGAATTTTGCATTGCATAATCCTGCACGGCACTGCACTGCGCTCGTCACCCTGAGACATCGGTTCCAAAGTGCACGGTTTATGCATTTAGCCAAACAATTCTATAATATGATTTAAAAAACCAAAAGAGGTTGAGGATGAATTACTTCTTCAGGTTGTCCCGCTAAGTGTTCAATGGGTGATGCTCTGAAGAGGTATGTGATTCACGAATCTAGACCGGGCCCTGTGGTAGATTATGGGCCTATCCTCCTATTAAAAGAGTGGAGATTCTTACTCATAGTAGGTCGATATGGGTTCATGATGATAATGAAAATACCCTGAGTTCTAATTTTAAGTCATCATTTTCGATTTGTAGATAGCTAAAGTACGTATGTAAAGTCACAAAGCAAAATCCTGTTTCACGTAAACCAGTAAATAATGTGAAGCACAATGAGATTCAGTTCATAAAGAAATATTGTGGTCATACTTTTCTTCTTTTTCGTTTAAAAAATAGAAAAGATTGAAAAAGTTTAGTCAACTTTTTATTATCTCTTCGACCTAACGACTGTTAAATGCTTTTCAACTTTGCAATGGACAAATACCGCTTGTTTTGTACCTTGATCAAATAACAGCGTTTGTGAAGTCAAATCACGATTAATATATTTTATGCGTAATTTTACTATAAATCTGGATATTACCCTAAGCTCTGCTTAAATTGTTTTTTTTTCATCAAGTGAAATGACAATTTAAGTAGCCATTGAGGTAATGTTTAGGTTTATTGAAAACAAGTATTAGCCGAATTTTGTCGCTTATCGATATAAAAAGGGCGGGTGCTCGATTTTTTAATATCACTCGGTGACAAAATGATCGATTCTCGGACATTTGGTCACCCAGAGAGATTTGAAACTTGACTCTCTGGTAGGATTGAGAAATGTATTGAAAGAACGCACTATAGAGCGAAGTAGCTTGATTGATTAAAAAAAAATTGTCAAAATAATTCGTCGATAAAAGAAAAAAAGCTATTTGAACTGAATTTACTGGAAAAGTACTGAACTTATTTTAATTAAAGTTACATGAGTACATCCTCGACATCTGCCTTTTCAATATTATGTTTCAATTTTAAATTCATATCAGGGAACTTGAACTTATTGTTGATTTTTTCATGTTACGCAGTTGTCCAAGATTTCTGATCGCATAAATTGCAGTTACGTATTTCTGAAATTCCGAACGCAGTAATCTCGTAAAAAATAACCTAAAACAAATTTCTGTTATGTAAGAACCTCCAATGTTTCATTGCTCAAAAACTAACTCAATAGCTCGGTTGTTGGCGCAGAATTAACTAACTCCACTGAGCTTTCTACGGCCTCTAGTTTCCTTAGTTTGTGAAAAAGCGCGTGTTTGCGAAACGTTCCCCGACTCGTTTACGTCGCCCGTTCCGTAATCGCAGGAAAACAACTTTGTCCATTACATGCGACTTTGTTCGCGTTCAAGAGAACAAGTCACGGGAGACCGCGTGTATTGCAGGTTTTGAAGAAAAACTTTTTTACGCACGCTTGACTTGGGGAGTAAGTAGCTGGTGAATGTGTTACAAAAAAAGTTGATCGGGCGAGGCGAAGGGAAGTTGAGAGGTAAGTTAGGTTAAAAAGGTTAAAGGGGGGGGGGGGGGGGGATGACGACGACAGGTGACGGGGACAGGTGATAGGTGAATGGTGACAGATGACAGGGTATAAGTGGCAGGTGACAGGTGCCTAGTGACAGGTAGCAGGTGACAATTGACAGATGACAGGTGCCTAGTGACAGATGACAGGTGTCAGATGACAGATGACAGGTGATAGATGACAGGTGCCAGATGACAGGTGTCAGGTGAAGGTGCCTAATGACAGGTGACAGGTGACAGGTAACAGGTGTCAGATGACAGATGACAGGTTATAGATGACAGGTGCCAGGTGACATGTGTCAGGTGACAGGTGCCTAATGACAGGTGACAGGTGACAGGTAACAGGTCTCAGGTGACAGGTAACAGGTCTCAGGTGACAGGTAACAGGTCTCAGGTGACAGATGACAGGTTATAGATGACAGGTGCCAGGTGACAGGTGTCAGGTGTCAGGTGTCAGGTGACAGGTGCCTAATGACAGGTGACGGCGGCAGGCGACGGGTGACAAGTGACTTTTTTTTACTATAATTTTTAGTATTTTTTTTAGACGGTTTTTTTTAATAATTTCGTTAATCATTTTATTTTAATTTTATTATTGTATTGTCATCAGTCTATGATAAGTATGCAAGGTTTCAAATCAATCCGACATTTTGAAGCGGGTGAAAACCACGATTAAAGATACCGCTACATAGATACATAGTTAGCTGATAAAAGCGTGTTCAATAAAAATCTTCCGCTCCCGCCCATAACTTAAACGGAGCTCTAATTTCGCTTTCCGAACAAGGTTCCGATTTTTCAAGGAAAATTTCTAAAATGTATTATTAAAATGAATTGGTTACTTAAGCAACTCACTTATAGGCTGCCGTCCGCTATAAAACGAGGAATTTTCGCTAAAATAATATCGTTAAGTAACTACGCTGCCGGGTGTAGTTTGAAAAATACAATGAACTTCGTCCCGTTTGACTTTTTGTGGAGGAAAATATATTCGCTTCAATTCCTAAATCAATATTATGAGAAATTTGCGAAGCGCAATAGAAGTTTTAGGTACATTTCCGATTGTCCTCGTTTAAATGTTACGTCTATATGCTTGGATGAGTTTATATATTTCTCTATTTATGTAATAATTAGCCGTAAGCGGTGGTAGCTTAGTGGGAGAACGTCCGCCTTCCAAGGAGAAGGACGTGAGTCCGATCCCAGTGCGGGCACGTGCAATCCAATGTGTTTCTGTAAAACATATGTACGTAATTTATCACTCGCTTTTCGGTGAAGGAAAACATCGTGAGGAAACCCGAGAATTATTTCTTAGGTAGGTATGTTATCCACCAATCTGAACCTGACTCCCGTGATGGATTATAGCGTAATCCTCTTCATTAAAGTGAGGTGAGACCCGTGCTCAGCTGTGGGACGATATGGGTTGTTGATAAAGAAGTATTATATATTGTGTTTCTCTAATTATATGTGAGGTAAAACATCTGAGAGCTTCTGTGCTTCGGAGGGTATGTTGTACACTCTGTCGTTGATTTTTAGCAACATTTAAGATAAGCCAGAAGCCCTTGGGTGGCCTAAAAACTGTATCACCAGATAACGTGCCTTACTCGAGATAGATGACATTTGTAGCTCTTTCGTAGCTACACTTGAGAAACCTATTGAAATAAAGTGTTTTTATCAAGGCCTTCAAAATAGGTCGAAATCGCCGACTCCACTTCTTCATCGTTAGAATTTTTTATCCCTTGAATCTCTATCTTAATTTTTGGAATTAAATAATTATCCGACGGGGCCGAATCTAGACTCTAGAGTGGGTGGTTTAAAGTTTAAAATCTACACTTGTTTAGACTCGTAGGTACAAGCTATAGCGTCGCAAGACGATGATAAGAATAATCCGTCGCCGCAAGGGAGGAAGTTTATACTGAAAACAAATGAAGACTTGCGAATCCCACAAACGAAGTTAAAAATTAAAGTGGCAAGTGCCAAAGGAGCAGCAATTCATTATTTAGCCGCGGGGGTACTACTTCTTGCTCTACGACGGCGTTACTCTGTGGTATTAAGATTAGAAGACGAACGCGGGAAATAGCGGGGAAGTGTTCGTTTTTAAAAGGAGGGACGAAAATTTTCTTTCTCGAGTCTTAGTGGATTGATACAGGGTGAAATTGCACGCGGCTGCAATTGAGACAGTCGAAATAATCGCATTCGGTGCTAAATTACAATCGAGTCTTGAAATATTTCGTGCGATTTCTGAACTGGAAGGTGAAAATAATTTAATGAAATGAATGAAATTAACGAAATGAATGAAATGAACAAATTAATGAAATTAATGAAATGAACGAAATGGACGAAATGAATAAAATAAACGAAATTAACGAAATGAATGACATGAATGAAATACCTACTTCAAATCCTAATACATTTAAATCATCATCCATTCCATCCATGCACTCCATTTTTCCATTATCAAGTTATTATTTTTCCATTTACGTATGAAACCAAATCTAATAAAAAATTAATTACGTAATTATAATCTAACACTCATAATTTGAAACTCTTAAATTAAAGCAGAGATAAATCTAAGTTAGTTCGTTGATTGCAGCTCTAGAGGTGCTCAGATCTAATTACTGGAAGCCAGAGAATTGAATTACAACTTGTTTTGCCAACTCATATTCTCCTAAAAATAAAGCATAACTTTGCCCAGAAATACTACCTAACTTTGTCCAAAAATAGTAGGCAACTTTGGGCAGAGCAGGACGCTAATAGCCCATTCACTTTCTTTTTCATACCACATTCAAGTCCAAACTTGGGGCCTAAGCACAACACAAATACTAATTATGTTGAAAATACACAGACATTTGTATCGTCTTTTTCGCTTGAAAAACTTAGTTTTTGCCGATTCATGGACGCAGGTGCAAAGGGAATTTCAGCTGTTAAAATTAATTAGTGAAAATAATTCAGGATTATAAGGATTTTTCTAATTAGCCCCTTGGAAGCGACGCTGGTTACTGTCATGAATTCAACCCCAAGTTTACGTCTCTCTTGATGATAATGGAATGTAAAGACACGCCAGAAAAGTGAAGAAAGTACACGTCGGTATCACTTAAGGCAAGTTCTAGATACGCCTTTCCACCCCTTAAAAATATTCTAGATTATTCGCCTAAAAACAAAAGCGAACAACAAGCTAAGGTTTTGTACGTAGCTCAGCCTACAAGCGAGTTGTTGTCAAAACATTGGAAATTAATAGATGTGACAGGTCAAAATATTATTTTACTTCCTACGGTGTTCTTTCTATGATTCCGGGAAATAATCCAAAATGTTACCAACCTACTTTGAATTGCTGAACAGTATGTCCAAATCTCCTTATCAGTTTTCTTCCTAGAATGAAGGCCCTCTAGTATGGCGGAATAAATATAATGAGGCTGGAATTTTCAGAGCAAAAAAAAAGTAATAAGTAATTTTATATTTTAAATGTAAAAATTCCGGGCCAACGTAATGTAATTTGATTAAATATCTGTCATATCGATTTATATCGAGTAATATTTTTTAATGATATCAGAGAAAAGTGAGCAGAATATTATGAAGTAGGTACTATCCTGCGGTTTCACCCGTGTTATACGACATGAATTTGTAATTTTTACGGGATAAAAATTATCTTATATTCTACTCCAGAACTTAAAGTATCTTTCCATAATTATATTAAATATCATTGAAATCTGTTGACCCGTTTAGAGCCTATCATTTAAAAGCAACCTGGCTAGTCCTCTTCGGGTGACAAAATGTCATTAAAATGAAAGATTTCCTTTATGAAATCGATAAGAATCGGCATTGTGTCACCTGGTGAGATAAAAAAATCGGCCTCTCTGGTTGTATTAAAGAATGTTGTTCTGAAAGTTTCAACCTCATCATCATCATCATCTCAGCCCGTATCAACCCACTGTTGGATATAAGTCTCTTCTTCTTCACGCCACTTATTCCGGTCCCGTGCGAGACGTATCCACTACTTTTCGACTAACTTGACGAGATTGTCCGACCAACGGGTTGGTGGCCTCCCTACCAGTCTGCACCCTTCTCTCGGCCACCATCCGTCACTACAAGTGAGTCAGGCCAGATCAGTTCAGTTTCCACCTACTTTTCACAAAAAGTAAATTAGAAATAATAGAATAGAATATTGAAAATTAGTTTTCATAAAGTTTTCTTCGAAACAATCCATCCAGAGCGAGAAAGGAATACCTTTTCTTACAAAACTAGAAGGAAACGAAATATAATATGCGAGTTATTTGCTACCGAAGAGCAATCGAAAGCCGCATATAAAAAGGCAGCCTGCGATATGTAAGGAATATTGGGTAAGTTTTCTCATATTTTTGCAATACGGTTTGCATTACTGTTCCAGAAAGTTGCACGGTTAAACATTTCCCGGTCTCAATATTGGACTGCTTTTGAAGAAGCACTTGTGGTGGGATCGGACTATTGCGACTCCGTACCTACTTCTTGTACTATAAAAAAAGTCACAGTTGCATTGAATATGTATGAGTCATCGATTTTGTAATCAGCATTTTTTCCCGTTAGGGTTTGCAGCGACTACATCTTTCCACATGCTACGATCCTGGCACCTTTTTCTCTTCTTTCACTTTCACGAGTCCCTTAGTACATGCTCGCTGGCTATAGATTATAGGTCCTTTTGATTTGGCCTTTCTTTAGAACGTCCTCAATTTGATCTAGTTAACAATTCAATGTAAAGCGCTTACGGCACTGAGAGTCTATAACAACGCGTCATTTTTTAGTCAATTCTCGATTCGTTCAACTTTCAGGCAATTTGTGGTATTCTTAAGACAATTGCCCTTCTGAATGCGTATTAGTCGAGGAGTTCAGCGGTCTGCGTGACACTTGAGGGGTTCGAATAGTGATGTAAATGTATAATTTAATAAAAGAGACCGCCTGGGGAAGTACCTTTGCTAGATATTCATCCGCCAAGCAGTAGTGTGCAAACATTAGTGTGTTCTGGTGTGAACAGCACTGTTTGCAGCAAAATTACTGGGCATATGAGACTTTACAGCCGATGTCTCAGGGTGACGAGAGCAGTGCAGTGCCGCGCTGTGTTATGCAATGCGAAGTTCTGGGTGACACTGTAGCTGTTATGGGCAGGCGTAGCGCTTACCATCAGGTGAACGACGTGCTCGTATCGTCACTCAGTCAAATAAAAAAAAATGCTTTTTAAATATAAAATATCTTCATAGAGTTTCTTTTCATCAGATGCCGTTAAATCCCCGAGTCACTCAGAGACACTTTTTGGACGATTAGTTTCGGAATTTATATGGTTGTTATGTAGCTTCTCACATGCCGATATAAATCGCTCCCTTAAGTATACTAAAGAGGTTCTTAAGTATTAGTATTAAGTATCCGGGAAGAGTTAATATTCCGGTTTTCTTAGGAGAATCCATTAGTCTTTGCTGTCTGGGCGAGTCTTTATTAGACGGGTTTTATGGTCGATTGGTTAGTCAATTTATATTTTTGTTGACATCTAGTATTAGATATTACTTGATCTTTTCGATAGCTTTGATGTGTAATTTACTATAGTATATATTTAAGCGGTGGTAGCCTAGTGGGAGAACGTCCGCCTTCCAATCAGAAGGTCATGAGTTCAAATCCCAGTGCGGGCACGTACCAATG
Organism: Campaea margaritaria; assembly: GCA_912999815.1. NCBI lineage: Eukaryota > Metazoa > Arthropoda > Insecta > Lepidoptera > Geometridae > Campaea > Campaea margaritaria. The sequence continues at coordinate 11,275,364 of OU538797.1, read as the reverse complement.
TGTTTCTGTAAAACATATGTACCTAATTATCACTCGCTTTTCGGTGAAGGAAAACATCGTGAGGAAACCCACATACCTACCCGAGAATTATTTCGGAGGTAGGTATGTTATCCACCAATCCGGACTTGGCCCCCGTGGTGGAATATGGCCTAACCCTCCTCACGAAAGTGAGGAGAGACCCGTGCCCAGCAGTGGGATGTTATGGGTTGATGATGATATCTTACAAAGTAACAAGTTTCCATAGAACTGTTAATGTATTATAAGCAGTTGTGGCAGCCCTTACCATCAGGTAAAAAAATTTAAATTATTTAAAAAACATTTAGCTTCTTCGTGAATTTATTTTATTCCCCTTGTACATTACAACCTAGACAAGAAACCTCCTTTCCAACCGGTAAAAGAAAAAGCTCTGAAGTGCGAACAAGAATATTTCCGGCGGAAGCGAGCGTTTTGCAAGAAAAATGGTTGTTGCTTTCCCGCCAAAAGAACTGTCACTAGTGATGGCGCTAGGTTCTTTTCACTCGAGATATTATATTGCGCATTATGTAGACCTTCTGCGAAACCTTACTTTCACGATTGGCTTCTTTCAATGTCCTTGGAATTACAATAAATCTTCTCCATGCACACACACGACACGTGTCAAGTGGGACACGTGGGTACTTTGTACCTGCGAGAGTGTGTAAGGGTGTGAGTATCTGTATGCTCAGATTTTGTTTTATGTTTTATTTCCTTAATGCAGCAGCTGTTGCTAGTTGTTTGTATCCAGCGGCTCCCCGCGACTGGCACCAAGTCGTCGGTCCACCTCGTGGTGTACGTTCTACGCTATGTATTCCGGTCCGCGGTCGCCACTCGAGAACCTTTCTTTCCACATGTTTGTGTGATCTGTGTTTCTTCCCCAACGGTTGTCAGTTCTAGGAGCTATGTAGCCCTTTCCAATACCCACTAATAATATTTAAACATTGTTGAAATACAGGACACTAAACTCGAATTACAATTGTTATTTTACATTAAAACTACTCGCCAATTGGCGGCATGCAAACATTTATATTGTAATTAAAATTTTACCAAACAGTAATTGCAGACCGGTAAAAGCGGTAATACCACAGATTTTGAGAGAATAGATATCACACTTTGTTCATCTATGAGAGTCTAAAATTAGTCTCTCGTCACGAGCAACGCTCTTAGTTTTTACTTTTACCCGGCTTGTATGAATGGTACACAGTTAGTAAAGTTTATTTGCGACTGTGTCAATAATTCATTAAAAAATCAATTTTTAATTATCATTAAGAGGTGCATTCTACAACTGCATAGTTTCGTTATTATTATTTTTTTCCTCACCTACTCGATATATCCTTATCTATGTTTATCTATTTTATACTGTATTTGTTAGTCTATTATCACATTATATATTTAGTTGTATTATAATAAAATACTCTGTCACTAAATATCTTTTAAATATACTTTTGTCTGATCTCTCGTTTTGCCACACCACCACCATTTCAGTTACACCTCCAGGATGACTGGTAGAAAATGCTACTTAGCATTAAGTACTCCTTTTACTCCATTTGTGTGCTAAAGAATAAATAATCAATCATCATCATCAACCCATAACGTCCCACTGCTGGGCACGGGTCTCCCCTCACTTTCGTGAGGAGGATTAGGCCATAATCCACCACGGGGGCCAGATCCGGATTGGTGGATAACATACCTACCTACGAAATAATTCTCGGGTAGGTATGTGGGTTTCTACACGATGTTTTCCTTCACCGAAAAGCGAGTGATAATTACGTACATATGTTTTTATAAGAAACACATTGGAATAAATAATAAATAATGCAAAAGTCTTAAATATTTTTCTGTGTTATCGTTTTAATTATTGTATGATGCGCTTGTAAATTAATTTCAGATTTGGATAAAAGCCCACGAAAAGGTTCAAACAGCTCTAATTGCATCAGCATCAAATTACGAAAACTTCCACCGCTCCTCGCAGTCAATATTAATACCTTTTTTAACACAGTAATTATTGTAGTTAAATTAATATTAATGAAATCTAATAATGCTTAGTTATGGCTGGCACTGTAACTGTTATGGGCAGGCGGTAGCGCTTACCATCAGATGAATGACTTGCTCGTCTCGTTATACAGCTAAAAATAAAAAAAAGTCTGTTGGAAATTTGTAAGATTGATTACAAATTGTGGCTGTGCTATTGGTTTTCATCTCTAAGCTGATTTTGTGTCATAATTAAAGGTACCTAATTAAAATGTCGCACATATAATTTTACAGATTGAATTCTACTGTATCTATTTCTTCTAAATTTGTGGGGAAAACCGGTATAACAGATTACAGTGCCTCCAAATTAGTACAATTAGAATAAATGATGCAGTATTGTGGGATAGGCGACCACGTTAAGTGGTCATAAAACCTTTATTAGGATCTTTTTTGGTCTTTTAATTAATTTGGTTGTAAATGTCTGGGATGGTTAATTTTCGATGAAGTTACTCTATTGATTCAGCAAATGTCTTAGAATGATTTGTTGAGTGAAGTTAATTCAATTCATAAGTATGTTTTTCTGAGGAGATATAATCGCTCTAGGTATTTCCCTTATGTGGCATCAATTTGAAAAACTTAAGCTTGTTGCTCAAAGAGAATAGAACCACAAAGTGCTATAAAAGTAAAGGAAACAGAAGCAGAAAAAACAAAGAACTTGGAGAACTTCCGCAGTTGAGGAAGCGGAAGCGGTTGTATGTTATATTACAAATGTTTATTTATTACAATTTTTTTTATTTGACTGTGTGACGAGACGAGCAAATCGTACACCTGATGGTAAGCGCTACGCCTGCCCATGACATTCACAGCACCACCCAGAACCCTGCATTGCATAATCCTGCGTGGCACTGCACTGCGCTCGTTATAAATAACACGATTTATGATGTTACATTTTTATGACAAAGTTCTTTTACTAATTTATTTTAATTTGCATTAGCACTATCAGAGATCACATTAGTTTCCAGTGACCGACCTAGCCTCCCGGGAATTGCAGGCATAGCCACAAAACGCAGCTTGTTTCTCCCTTTTCTTCGTTCATTCGTTTGTTTTTTTCTTCTTCTTTGTTTGACTCTTTTTTGTTTATTTGTTTATTATTCTTTATTACATAGCGGATAGTGTTTGACTGACGATGTGCGATTAAAAACGACACGTTTAGCGGTTTGTCCCTGCCACTGCGTTGAATGATGTTTAACCATGCCACCAGTTTGTTTGCGGTTTTTGTGTGCGTAATGAGGATATTATTAAATTTACTGACTATTTTAAACAGTTCACAGTGTAATTATCACCAGGGTTTGTATAATAGAATTCGATTTTCGGTTTAGAGTGCCCACAACCACTCTAAAGCTTTGTATAAATAAACTGTGACAACACACTTTGTCTAATATATATATATATATATATATATATAAATACATAAAAAATACATACTTACAGAAGAACCCAGAACTTCCACCTTTTTGGAAGTCGGTTAAAATTAATCCCTATTTCCCTTGGTCACGGCATGACGCGTGAACTTCTGGACCGATTTTGCAATTTTTTCTATGTCGTTTTTGTGTGAGCTCACGTTTTGACATAATTTGTTTTTCCGCGATCTTCGGTTGTTAAAAAAAAACCGCGGTGCGCAGCTAGTAAGAAATAAACCCACGCTACATAGCACACCTTGGACGCTCCATAAAATAATTGATTGACCTTTTCCCTCATATAAATAACGTTTTTACATGGGCCAAATGCGTGTGAGACAATTCTCTAGTATCAAGGTTCACAGTAACCCATTTGTCTATTAACATTTGTCATTTGGGCTTGTGATGTTGACCGACCTCGCGATTTCCCCCCAGTTCTCTATTCACAAGTGTCGGCAAGTTTTTGAAGTCTATTTCGACACTTGAAAATAGGTGTATAGATTGTGGGTAGAGCTGCGGGAAGCGGGTTGCAGGGGGTGTAGTGTCTATTCTGTATGTCTATACGACTTCTATGACCATAGTGAAGTACGTACACGACTGTTGTTGAGAAATACGCTTTACCAAAGAACAATTTAGTTTCCATTTTAAAAGTAGGTTCAACTGTATAATGTAATAACAAAGATATAATTACTTAGTAACTGTTCTTAAGTATGCAATCTATTAATAGATACCCTTCACACTTCATCGGTTCGGCTCTGCCTTTAATTTCACTGAGAGTAGTCTGTTTATTGTAATATCCAATACAAATGACGTAATACCCACTCCCGGGCGGCCCACGGTCAATTTAGGATCCAATTACGGGCAGCTTAGTGGGAAAAAATCCGGGGTAATCCCATGCTTACTGCATGGTGCAAGCGATAGCAGGTTTACTTTGTTTGATGCAGGAATGACCTACTTGCTAGACAATTTCTTATTATTATTCCCTTTATTTATTTTACAGCTTATTTTTTTTTACAATACCTTTACAAAACTAATAGTAATAATTATTGTTATGAGCCTGAGATGTCCCACTGCAGGGCAAAGGCCTTCCTACCCTCTTCATACTTCTGCCTATCCTCAGCTAGGCTGTCCAGTCCTTCAAGTAGGCGTCAAGTTCATCCCACCATCTCTTTCTGGGCCTGCTGCGTCGCCGTTTCCTATTATATAAGGTCCTGCTCGTAATGGACTTAGCCCACAGTACTTCTGGCATGCGGCTGATGGGACCAGCCCAGCCCCATTTAAGCTTTGCAGCTTTCTTGACAATTTCTTGGTTGAGTTTATTCGCGATATATCTGGAGTTTTTATTTTTTATTTTTCTGTGTATTGAGTCGTTCACCTGATGGTAAGCGCTACCACTGCCCATATTAGTTACAGTGCCACCCAGAATTTTGCATTTCACAATCTAACGCTGCACTGCGCTGCGCTCGTCACCCTGCGACATTCGTTCTAAAGTCTCATATGCCCAGTAATTCCGCTGGAAACAATGACCTTGAAAACGGAATACAGTATTGTTTTCACATTACTGCTTGGCGGATGAATATCTGGCAAAGCTGTGGTACTTCCCCAGGCGGACTCTTGCAGAAGAGTTATACCACTAGAAAGGGTTTTTTGTGTATGTTCCCAACTTCTCATGCGCTGAAATTTCAGTGGTACTGTAACTCCCGCTTCCGCTTGTGCCTCCCACTCCAGTCCACTCTGGATCCCGCGGAGGCCCGCATCAAAACACAATCGCGCCCTCACCAAGGATTAAGATGCTTCATCACTATTGATTGCGCACTACAAATTGAATGCGTTATTGTTTATGATTTCTGTATTACCTGCTCACCACGAGGGGTTGCGCGCTTCGAGGCTGTTATGTTTATGTTACTGCGGAGTCATATGTTTCAAGTGGATGTGGAGGCGAGCTCAGACACGGGCGGAGATTATTGAGAACCGAAGTCAAAGTATTCACATGAGCTCCAAGAGGGTTAATCATGAAACTTTAATGACTTTAGTATCGGATATGCAAAACATACAACCGAAAAGAACCGGAAATCAACTTTATTCAACACAAAAAAATATTTTATTTATTCAAATAATATAAATATAGAATAAATATAAATATATATTATAGTTTTTTTTAATATATATATTTTTTAATCTATTTTTATTCATTTTATTTATTAACTTTGTTATCACCTGATCCACGGTTTTTTAAAATGTAATATACAATAATTCCAGAGACATCTAAGAAATATACAGTGCAGTCAACTTGAATAAGGTGTTTATGTCTGCTCAATGGTTTAGTCGCTTTATTGCGGCATTCGATAGCTTCTATTGTAATTAACTGTATTCTCGGATATTTGAGGAACAATCTTCTACCCAAACCTGACTGAGAAATCGTATTCAACTTCTTCAATCTAGTTGATTCCTAAAGGGGCTTCGCTTGGTGTGTTAGTAAAACAAAACTATCCCTTGTAGAGGGCCAGAGAGGTCGAGTAAATAGCTCGCCTGGCGGCCCTCCAAGCAATTAAACCTTACTGCCTTATATTCGCAGTTTACCTGCCTTATACATGTAGATACAGTCAACGTTAAAAGTAAATTATGATCTTCACATGCCATATTGTCGTGGTTTATCTATATCTAATGTTCTAATTTACAGTACAACAACAACGATACAATAAATCGTTATTAAACGCATCCAAGTTCGTACAGTTTTATGAAGATAACCTACTTTTTTGAAATAGTTAAATAGAATCAGGCGTTATTTTGCGGAAATCCATAATCAATAAGTTAAGTTACTTAGGCGGAATTAAAACTATATATTTCTACATTATCTTATTTATTTACTTTTTTGATGTAAAACTTCTTTACGCACGCTTGACTTGGGGAGTAAGCTGGTGAATGCGTTACGAAAAGTGTGATCGGGTGAGGCGAATGGAGGTTGAGAGGTAAATAATAATAAAATAAACAATAAAAAGTAAAATGCAAAAAAATAATAAGATAAAAACTAAAATGAAAAATAAAAAAAGAGAGCTAAAGAAGTCACTCGTTTTTTTGTTTCTGTGACTCTACCGTTATCAGAAACGGTCTCAAGGCTTTACCTCAATCAAAACTCCTCGAAGACTTTAATTAATTTTCGCCAAGTCTATTCATCGAATGTAACCGACAATAGTTGGATAAAATTGAAAACCTATCAGTTCGGAGACTTATAGGTAACTAGGTGTGCACCGCGGCTTCGCCCGCTTTGAGTATTATTCCATGGAAACCGTTTATTTTTACGAGATAAAAAGTATCATAATTTTAATCCAGGGGCCTCACCACGAACAGTTAAATCCACCCAGTTTAAGGCCTTAAATTGAACTGCCCGGCTAATTGTCACCACCAATATCGCTCAGCGTTCATAAGTCGACCAGAGACATTTATCCAAAGAGAGCGGAACAATTTGTTTGCATTTATGGGAGTTTATATAGCTCCATCTCATTCTATTTCTCTCTCATTCTCTGCAGTCTACTTTTGAGTGACGGCGCGTCACGTTTGTCATTTATGAGTGTGTGGTGCCAATCTAGGCCATTCAGTTTAAGGCCTTAAAATGAACTGCATGGAATAAGAATAAGTACGTGGTGACCCCCCAAGTAATGAAATTTGTACTGGTAGGCCTATTCCACAAGAGACTCCCTGTGGTAGTCCCCACACCTTTGCCAGATATTCATCCGCTAAGCAGTAGTGTGCATTACCGTGTTTCGGTTTGAAGGGCGCTGTTTCCAGTGAATTTACTGGGTATTATCGATGTCTCAGGGTGACGAGCGCAGTACAGCGCCATACAAGATTTTGTAATGGAAATTTCTGCGTGGCACTGTAGCCGTTATGGGCCGGCGTGGCGCTTACCATCCGGTGAATGACTAGCTCGTTTCGTTACTTAGTAACATGAAAAAAAAAAACTACCAAATTAATCTGCAAATAATTTGGTTCTTAAACCTAAATAAATTTCTTTACGTAAATTTTTGTGAAGATTTAATAAAAATGAAATGTTCAGTTCGGTACATATCAGGTTCCCAATTATCGGTGCCTATTGTACCTAAAGCGGTATTACCACAGATTTAGGGAATAGATAATGCAAGCAGGTCAATAATAAATTGGAGCTTCACTTTAGTTTTTCATCCTGTTACTTCACTTGGTTTCCCACTGTGGTCATCGGTAAAAGACCACCAGTCCGATGGGCAGATGCTATCATGTCATATATATATACCTACTATGCCGTAAATGGAAAACTATATGATAAAAGTCTATCAATAAAGACCGATGACAATATAGGCACAGTCGTTTTTTTTATGATTGTAATTGCAAAACCATAACTCGGATAGACTCACTGAATAAATATGATTGACCTTGATTTGCCGGTGATGACGTCAGTGTTTGCATTATGTTAACATTTACCCAAGCGGTAAGCATACCTTACCCATACAAAAAAATTATCTTTCATGTCATTAAATCTAGAGTTTTATTTTTATTTCAGTAGCGGCACTAAATGATAATTATTATGCTGATAGTGACGTCATCGGGTTAAAATCTTTAAAAAATATTTAATAAATAACTATCGCACGGAAAACCAAAATATTCACATTAGTTTCTTAAAATGGTCTGTTATTTAAGAAAATGACATAAAAAACTATAGCTCAGAAAATTTCAACAATGGCCATTCCTATAATTGGCTTCATAGCTGGTTCCATACGACCTTAGGAACTGACGATATCTATTATCTCTTAATCGGTGTGTGCGACCGAAACCCGGTACCCAGGGAATCGTATTAATTTGTGTAATAGCCGATTTGACCACTCTTGATTCTAATCGATGCCATTATCTAATTATTGGTTTCACCAGTGCTCCAATGAAAATCCTAAGGAAATTAAAGCTTCTCGTAGATATTCCACACGTACTGGGATATTACGTATATTTAAAAGCAAAGCAGCTAATAAATGTAAAGTTATTTCGTATTAGGTATAATATTAGTCTTAGCTTCGGAAGAAATAAATTCTTCATGTTTCGTGCCGCCTCCATCGCGAAAGTGGGCGATGAGTTGACTGCGGGCATAAGGAGACTGCAGGTTCAATTCCCGCACAAGCAAATATTTGTGTGAACCACAGGTGTTTGCTCTGAAGTGTTTGTGGGACCATGGTCTTTGTAGTTCTTGTTTCTCTTTCTTTCTTGTGACCTGAAACTTGCTAGTGCTTGTTTAAATACTACCTTTATGTTGTTTTGAATTAAAATTTAAATTAATACGTATATATCATACTAGCTGCACCCCGCGGTTTCACTCGCGTAGAATTTCATATTTATTTATATCTAATTAAAAGCCTAAAAATAAATTTGAAGCTTCTAACTTCAAAAATGACGAAACTTCAATACAAACTTTGATCCCCTATTTCAAACATTTTCAATGCTTTTTTCGTATGTAAAAGTACCATATGTAATTTCTTAGGCTCCAGACTATCTCTGTATCAAATTTCATTTCAATCGGTTGAGGAGTTTAGGCGTGAAAGAGCAACAGACAGACAGACAGACAGACAGAGTTACTTTCACATTTATAATAAAAAAGTAGGGAAGTAGGGATTTAGTCCGATTCTATGCGGAATAAACGAATTTTCAAAAAATGGAGCGACCACTTACAGGCACTTACAGGCTGGCTTGTTTTTCATTTAGGTAAACAAAAAATCTATATGGATTTCCTCCAATCACTGGACCACATTCGTTAGCGAGCAATCACAACGGGAATTAAGCGTAAAAAAACATATTTTAATTGCCAAAAGCTGTTATCGAATAAAACAGAGTGTTCCGATGCAAACGAAGATCGGAACCGCGATACAAGAGATGATACCGGAATACGGATAATACCGGAATACCGGATAATGCCGGAACGGCCTGCCAAATCTGGAAGCACCTCGCGCGCGGCTTCCGATATTATTTGGCGGATTTCCAAAATAATTACTTACGTAAACCAGTCGTCCACTAGTTGTGAGGGAGTGCTGAAGGGAGTGTGCACAGTTAGATTGGATGCGGCACTTTTATTTTCATAATGTTTTTGAGGTGTTCTAAATCAAAAGAATCAATCTAGTTTCATTTCGGAGGTAGGTAGGTGATCCACCAATCCGGATCTGGCCCCCGTGGTGGATTATAGCCTAACCCTCCTCACGAAAGTGAGGGGAGACCCGTGCTCAGCAGTGGGACGTTATGGGTTGATGATGATGATGAAATCAACAAATATAATTATTGCCTAGGTATGTATATTGACGTCGTTCTGATCTTTCCCACCTGCGGGTCCTAGCACAGCTTTGATTTGTAACGCTAAGAGCCCGGCTTTACGACCATCTCACTTTTGAAATACTTCGCTTACACATAAGATTTTATATTATAGTCCTTTTTTTACATTTTTATTTGACTGAGTGAGTTTTGATATAGCGCAGCGTCATTGTGGGCCTAACCTCACAGTTGTGAATAACTCAACGCACAATAATGCAATAGCTCCAGTTTTTAATAACCGAGTTTTACCACATCCAAGCGAGGAACAAAAATTTTTTTCGCAGCTCCGCGCCTGCATCAAGCCCCAATACAGGCGTTGTATCAAATATTCATTACCTCCCAGTAAAGGGTACTTTGAAATGGACTCGCTATCTGCCGAGTAATTTGGCAACGATTCGCGGACAAATTAAATACAGCTGTATGCTTTATTAATTATTGGCTAATCGAGTTTTGTGGGGATGAGAAGGGTGTTTTTTGAAGAAAACAAAACGTGCGGCCGTGCACTAATGAATTTTAATAGTATCGTTATTTAAGGGGATAGAATTTTAGCAGAACCTATATCGGAACCTGCTGTGAGTAGTAACTCAATATGTTTAAGAATGAAAAGATCTAGGTAGTAAGCAGGTAAACTAAATTATATATCATACTAGCTGTACCTTGCCACGCTTTGCTGTGGCACATTCGCACATTCGCTGATATGTCACTGATGAAAAAAATAGATAAAAACAATCCTTGATGCGGATTATATATCATGCTAAAATTTCAGCTCGATCGGTGCGTAACTTTTTGAGTTTTTGAAGCGTACACAAACCAACATAACATTTTTATATATATAGATAGATTCACAGGTAATCATAAAGGTTTTTTTAACCTATTCCCAAGGATAGGTTCGCGTTTGACCACTATCTCACCTGATGATGTGACGATACAGTCTACGAGGGTGCACGCTTATCTAGAAATAACCTATTCACTAGTGACTTGAAGACTCCCAGGCTGTAGCTGGAAACACAGACCCAGGCAAGGAGTTCCACTCCTTCGCAGTACGCGTAATGAATGTACAAGCAAATCACTTCGTGGTAGAGTAGGTTGTGCTAGGGGTATTAAAGGAAGCCTCGAAGCGAAGCGCGCGGAGTTCCCGCGCGCTACACTCACAAAGATAGACGAAGTGGAGCCCTCCTCTCCACTCCTGTCAACGGTACGGAGTCCTCCCATGAGGACCAACGCCGTCGGGGCCGCGGAAGTCCAATTTCGCCCCCGTAGCCTCGACAACAAAGGCGTCCCGGTGGAACACCCTGGGGTTTAGTGGGTATACCCGTCAGACTAGCTGGCGGGGGAGTCCCACATAACCACCCGGGTCTGGTGGTATGCGTAATGCATTCCCCAGGTAAAAAAGGGGTTTTAAAAGAAACAAAATATAGATAGTTTGACTAGTTTTACTAGGGATCCAAATTACCGTATCTTCAGTAGAGTGGCCATTCAGCGTTGACCTGGCACGGATTGGTATAAACAGGTTACAAGCCAGTTAAGCGTTTAACTCGACACACACACGTTGATCTATCACTGAACCGAAGCTAGCATACAAACCACATTACGTCCTATATATAGGACGCATTATCTCGTTACGTTATGGACGTACGTAGGACGCTATAACGTAAAGAGTAGTGGTAAGTGCGATTTAGACTGCAAATCATTGACATGTGAGCATTGAATCGGCAGTGAGGAATCAATAGATGAAACTTTTAGGAGTAGATACTGCACTGCTGTCAGGTTTCATTTCCAGCAGTGGTACTTTGCGTAGGTCATCCGTGTGAAGTCTTTCTTACAGCTCGAAATTCGAATCATTTAATCTAAGTAGGTATACAAAAATAATGCACTTTTACAAGCCTAATACTCATGTCTAATATACATAGACCAGGAGACCTACCATGACATCTTATAGCGATTCAATTGAAACCTAAATTGAACCGCGTCGCATAATCGTACCGTGACGTTTTATTTTTTATGTTGCTGCCATTTTGAACCTAAACTGGATCCAGCTTAGGTTGAAAATGGCAGCAACCTAAATTGCGTCGCTAATAAACCATTTCAACCTAAGCTGGATCCAGTTTAGGTTGAAAATGGCAGTAACATAAAAAAATAAGACGTCACGATACGATTATGCGACGCGGTCCAGTTTAGGTCTTCAATTGAATCGCTATAAGATGTCATGGTATGCCTCCAGGTCTCATTATACCTGCCTGAAAGATGACATAATGACCTATAAGACAGTATGTATACACAGATTTCACATATCCTAGCTTAGCTAGACTAGACGTTGGTCTAGCTACTAGACAATATCACGACATTCCTCGAAATTATTCACCCCAGAGTCCAACCAAATATTATGACCGTAATTACGAAATACCTCCGACGCCAACCTTTATTAACATCTAGAGATTAAACAACTACATTTGCAAATTATAACTGACATTAACTAAATTATTTAATTAAGTGAAATAGGCGGCGTGAATTATTTTCATCTTGATTAATTATATTTTTCGATTTCTTAAATGTCCTACGTGACCTACATTTTAGTTACAGTCAATTACTAAACTAATTAGACTATTTGAATTTATTGTACAAATTCTGAAAATTAAAAGAGTTGCCATTTAAATACCAGTTGGTAATTCCTTCACCGACATACCTACCCGAGAATTATTTCGGAGGTAGGTATCTGATCCACCAATCCGGATCTGGCCCCCGTGGTGGATTATGGCCTAATCCTCCTCACGAAAGTGAGGGGAGACCCGTGCCCAGCAGTGGGACGTTATGGGTTGTTGATGATGATGATGATGGTAATTGTGAATGGATCGTGAATCAACCAGTTATGTCCTACAACTTGAAACATCAAGAACATGAATATGATACCCCCAATCCACAATGGACCAGCATTGTCGATTATGGATTTCAGATTATTTTGTCGGAATGTTTGGATTATTGTAAGAGGAATGAATGACTGTGTGAAATTGTGTAGTGTATATTACTATTATATGTAAATAATTTATGTAATTGGTTTAAACCGTTTTAATTATATAAATAAATAAATGTATGGCCCAAACTATCTTTGAATGTAATTCAAGACCAGCTTTAAATGTGGGAATGTTGTATAAGTAATTGTATGTATGAATTCTTATGTTTGCATAAATGAATGATTTGATTTGATTTGAATCACCTGAAAAACTATTAAAACCAACTCAATACTAAGTACTTACATATTTTATTAACATAATTAAGACGAGGCATAATCTATTAAAATAAAACGTATATTTTTAATAATTATGATTGACTTGTTAAGTGTACTTTTGTATTGTAAGTGTATTTTTTTAATTGCACTCCTTTTCCTCGCCTTAAAAGTTTTTTTTTTGTATAATGATTCATTCTAAACAACGAATCGATTTTTTTGATCATTTTAAACAGCCAACTTCTTGTAAAAACATAAATTCAAAAGGATGTGGCAGCAACTTCTGTAGGCGACTCCAAACTCAAGACATCAAATTAAACTTTAGAAATTGCATTCGTCTTTAGAAGTAGGTAACAACAATTAAGCAAGGGGGAGTGTCGGACACTACGAAACCAATTTAAAGTGTCGACGGGTGTCGGGATTGTCGACGGGTGTCGGGAGTGTCTGCGAATCCCCCACTGTCATACTTGAACAAGATAAATTGCTAGCGATATTAGTGTACGTGTATTATAGTCTTCAGGGCGGACACTCCGTCATTGTCCTTCTTTGAATAGATCATATTGATAAGCTTTTGAATTACCATTTAATCCTTTATGTACCTCTTTGAAAGTACCAAGAATTTTGTATTTTTAGGTTACCTAGTTTAACATCCTATCCTAATATATTTAAATTTATTTATTTTAATTTATAAGCTTTTGAATTACTATTTAATCCTTTATGTACCTCTTCGAAAGTACCAAGAAATTTGGTTTTTTAAGGTTAACTAGTTTAACATCGTATTAATCGTATCCTACTATATCGTAGTATTATAAATGTTTGTTTCTTTGTTACGCTTTCACGCCTAAACTATATTGTAGTAACTATACTGCTAAACCGTAGTAAAAAAATATTTCACGTTTTTTATGTATTTTGTTATGCATGAATTATGTTTACTAACCCCAAAAAATGTTTGTCACCTAACTCCACCTGAACAGCTTGTCTGATTTCCATGAAATTTTGTGTATTTTAGTGGGTACCTGGATGGTTTAGATTCACAATTGGACCCGGTAGGTGGCGCTGTAATCAACTCCTAGGGTTTTTAATTTCGAGGGCAGGACAACGTCTGCCGGGACCCCTAGTACTTTATTAAAATGGTTTTCTCATGTAAATCTTAAACCTATACATTTATAACCTCAAAATTCACAACACAACTGCAGCACTAAACTTAGCCCATCCAATCGGAATGCAACAACTGGCTGTAACTCCCAACAAGAACAAAGTTACGGCTAACTTAGCTAACGCAGGTGGTAATTACTGCTTGCTACCGCGAGCCACCACCCAGCCTGAGCTCCCGACCCCCCTGGATCTAGACTAATTCTATTACAGGTAGGGGGGTAGTACTCTTGATTGGGGGTCAGGTTAAGCTGGTGTATTGATAAAAAATAGGGTTGGGGTAAGTAGTTGTGTCGTGGTTTTAATAGGATATCGGACAGTTACGGATTATTTCATGTACCTTGGGAGTGTTTTTGGTGGAATTTTCACATAATAGTAGATTAAAAAAGTAGTGATATCAGATATCGGACAGTTACAGATAATATCATGTACAGTGATTTCGATGGAGTTTTTATGTCTTTCACTTAGCAGATAAAAAAAGATTTCTATTTGTGAGGAAGCAACATGAAAGCGTGGTTGAGAGTCGTTTAGTGGTGACAACCAATCCTCAATAAAGCCGCTTGATATCCGATACTTAAATTTCAGTTTAAGCTATCCAATTGTTTTCAAACCTACCGAAACTTTTACTTAAGTTTCATTTACGTTTCAAGCATCATGTGTCCGTTACTTATCCGGTACTTTCAGTTACGGATTACCATAACATCTCTAGTGAAAACCAACCGTTATCGCGACGGTATAAATTACCGGTATTAGCACCCAGATTATTAGTGGATGTTGTTTGACACAGCCGATTCTGGGGCTAATTGAAGTGGCTGTTTCTACCCGAGGCCTTATGAGAGCTTAGCTGTAATTTGCTATAAATCGAACGGCTTATGGTATCAGGCGTTGTATGGCTAACATGTGATTGTGTGCTATTATTGGGAACCTTAATGTTTTGTGCACAATCATAGAATACAATACTAGCTACACAGAACAAAACTCAATGTGTCCACATACCTACCCGATAACTGTTTCAGAGGTAGGTATGTTATCCACCAATCCGGACCTTGCCCCCTTGGTAGATTGTAGCCTAACCCCCCTCACGAAAGCGAGGGGAGACCCGTGCTCAGCAGTGGGATGATATGGATTGATGATGATGATGATGATGAAAATCAAAAACTAAACAGTTTTCTCTTCTATTATTTACACAGGATTAAAACAATTCAGCACATACCTTTTGACAGGTCGGTCAGAAAAAAGCGCAGACAGCGAAGTAGAAAGTTCAGTGCTTGCACTCATTAAAAGTTAGCAGTTTTGACTAATTAATAATTACCTACTAAGTCCGACGGGGACGGATGTTCGCGATTTGTCACTAAAACTTCTCTGTGGTTGATTTCTGAATTAGTTGCAATGCAACCTTAGAACTGGCGTCGATATGAGTTACGTGTCAAGTGGCATAAAAAAAGACAATATGTGTACTGGGACACCTAATAGAAGTAAAACTTCATATAAAAAATATTTAAAAAAAATATAATCCAAAAAATATTTTCATAAAAGATATTAAAAAAATAATGCGAAACGTAACTCTCTCTCTGTCTATCTTTACTAACTTATATCTCCCTCTCAATTTCCGTTCGCTTCCCCCGATCACATTTTTCGTAACGCATTCACCAGCTTACTTCCCAAGTCAAGCGTGCGTAAAGAAGTTTGACTTCAAAAATGACATACCCATAGAGTTTCAAGACGGGCGTGTTTCCGAAGCGCTGGTAGAATTAATGGAGTTTCCTTTTTCTGTGAAGATTCAGGTATGAATCAGCACTTGAAAGGGAAACGTCCTTTTTCAAATTTAAACCATAATCAGTTCATCATTAGTTTAGTAGATCATATGAGTTTTCTTTTTAATTTTCTTATATATATCAGACATTTTTAAATTTATTGCTTTATTAGAAGTATGCACGTATATTGTTCATCACAAGGTCTAACAAAATATCACGCAGCAGCGGCCCTACAAAGAGCCACCTGCCAAACTAAATCGAGGTTTAATATCGCAACTTTAGAAATTAAATTTATTTCTCCTAACAACTTGTTAATTGTCATCGGTGGGTGCAGGTGTTGCGGCCGAAGTTAGAAACTGTATCCACTTCTCACTTGCACTTTAATAAACTCTATTGCCCAGAAATAAGGCCTATTTTAGCTCGTATAACAGTTTTGGTGGGCAATTATAAGTTTTCGCACGTAATGCCTACCGTCGCTCGCTGTCAAAGTCTGAAAGTCTAACGATTTTGGAATGAATGTTGCTGACTTTTGCCGCAGGCCATAACTACCTACAGTTTTAAATTTCTTGTAGCGAAATGATAACTGTAAATTTGTGGCTTTAACTCTAGCTTTATTTTCCTTTTTCTAGAGGTCATGATGGTTGTCCCTATTCTAATCCTACTATATTATAAATGCGAAAATTTGTAAGAATGGATAGATGTTTGTTCCTCTTTCGCGAAAAACTATTGAACGGATTCGAATGAAATTTGGAACACAGATAGTTTATAACCAGGATTGAGTAATAGGGTACTTTTTATCTCGATAGTATGTTTTCTTGGGACAAAACGTCAATAGGGCACTAGGGCAAAAACTACTGAACGGATTCGAATGAAATTTGGAACACATACGTGTTTCAAATTTCTTTCGAATGCGTTTAGTAGTTTTTGCGTGAAAGAGGAACAAACATCCACCCATTCTCACAAACTTTCGCATTTATAATATTAGTAGGACTTTGGCTTTGGGGATTTGATTGGAGGGAGTATTTTTCCCATGAAGGGGCAAAAAGGGGGCTACGAGATATCACCATCTAATGATATCTGATTTTAATCGTTCTTTCTTAATTTGAAAATGATTTGAAAGGTCTTTTATGTTAGCTATCATATTTGAAAATTCGGAGTATGGCTGTCAAATGGTCATCTGTAAAACGAGAAACATGTTGATTTTTTCTATGTTTGTTTGAAGATTTCAAAGGTTTGTTCACATTAATATTAGGTGCTACTAAAAATTGTACATTCACGTTTGTTTCAATTGGAGGGAGCGGTTAAGTCATTTCCGCTTGTGCGTCGCTCATTTGTTCGTTCGTGGGCAGAGCACAGCGTGCTCATAAGGGGCGCTTACTCTTTAATTAATGCATTTACATAGACTTATTAACAAAACGATCACGGGCCGCAGTTTGTCGACCACTGATCTTTAGAATTCCAAAATCCGCCTCACTGCCTCCGCGCACCGCGGCGGCGAGCGAACCTAAATTTTCCCGATGGAAAACTCCATTACCTGTAGGACGTTACAATGTGAAATGATGTTACGAGTCACGTGATCGAGTTTTGTCTAAGGAAACTAGCATCTGAGCCCAATCTTCTACATTATTGGACAAACGTTGCCGGTTAGGGTGGCAACCCACCAGCGCGATGCTCTACCCTGCATCATTAATCTAAAAAGTTAAAAAAAATATATGGCATGTGGTTGATTTTATTTATTTACTAGCTGTACCAGGGTACAGGGCGAATGTGCCACAGCGAAGCGTGGCAGGCCACGCTTCGCTGTGGCACATTCGCACATTCGCAAATATGTCACTGATGAAAAAAAATAGATAAAAATAATCCTTGATGCGGATTATATATCATGCTAAAATTTCAGCTCGATCGGTGCAGAACTTTTTGAGTTTTTGAAGCGTACACAAACCAACATAACATTTTTATATATATAGATAGATTACGAGACTTGTGTACAGTCATTTTCACGGAAATAATTAAAAAACAGTTTTCATTAGTTTTTTTAACATTTTGAATCTGATCATCATCACCTCTGCCAGATATTCACCCGCCAAGCAGTAGTGTGCAAACATTACTGGGTTCTGGTTTGAAGGGAGCTGTTTCCAGAGAATCTATTGGGCATATGAGACTTTAGAATCAATGTCTCTGGGTAACGAGCGCAGTTCAGTGCCGCGGAAAATCATGCAATGCAAAGTTCTATTGCTGATCTCGTCACACAGCCAAATAAAAAAAAATGATTACATTCTCTCAGATGTGAACGAGTTTGCTAAACAAATTTAGCATTGCTACTTTCAGTGACTGTTGCCGTAACCTTTTAGAAGTTGGAATACCTTTCCTGAAGCCCTCTTAGTCAGACCTTTGTCTCGGCAAATGCAAAGAAACGAATCTACTTTCGATACAGAGAAACGATCTAACAGCGCATCTTAGCTCCACTTGTTGGGTGCCAGCCTTAGCTGTCGCTAGAAGCAATCCACCGTCCGACAAGCAGGTATTTTTGCCGTCAGACAATCGACTGAGTCAATTTCACGGTGTCCCGGGCGGCAAAGAAGTCCCATGTTTAGATGTGTGTAGTTGGTACTGCCGCTCAGAGGGGTACTGCGAAACAAACTGCAGCATTTTTATTCTTCTTCATGCACGCTTCACTTGGGGAGTAAGCTGGTGAATGCGTTACGAAAAATGTGATCGAGGTGAACGGAAGTTGAGAAGTAAATCATAAATCATAAAATAATAAATAAATGATAAAATTATGATAAAAAAAGATGAAATAAGTAAAAAATACAGCTAAAGAAGTTTTACTTCAGTCATGTGGTCTTCAGTACACTCGTTTTTTTTCGTAAAATAGGTGGTTTGGCAGCTGAGACTTTAGAACCGATTTCTCAGGGCGATGAACGCAGTGCAGTGTTACACAATATTTTCTAATGGAAAGTTCTGGGTGATTGTAGCTGTTATGGTGGCGCTTAACATCAGGTGAACGATCTGCTTGTCTGGTTACTTAGTGTCATAATAAATAACAGGCACGCGGCCCACCTGATGGTAAGTGGTTACTGCCACCTATAGAGATCCGCAACGCCAGAGGCATTGCATTCTACCTTTATTAAGCAAAACTCTTGAAGAATTAAAATCAGAGATTGACTCTCAAGAATGTCAGACCACAATTAAAAATCTAATGTGTTTGAAAATGAGACATACGAAGAGTTAATAAGCTGCTAGAAAAACTAGCATTCCTAAGTGTAGCACTTGTCTCATCTCTGGACAATGTACTATCTATAAATAAAAACTGTTTAAGGCTATGTAAACATAATAGTTCTCACTAATATAATTTATAAATGCGAAAGTTTGCTTGTCAGTGTGTTTGTTCTCTCTTCATGCCCATACGACTTAATGGATTTTGATGAAATTTTATACTTAGATACTTTAGGTTCTGGAATAGAACATAGGATACTTTTTATCTCGTAAAAACTTACGATTTTACAAGAAGCTGTTAGTTTTTTGTGCGAAATAAAATAAATTAATTGCAGTTTATTAGTTGGAAAATTAGTTCAAATCTTATGACAGGAAAGTTTAATAGTAGCACACCAAGCAAATTGACTAGCAAGTGAAGTAATGTCGCTGGCAGTCGGCCGCACTAAATATGGCGTCCGCAAGCCTTTGAGCTCCCGGAAATAGTGGTTGGAAGTCGGTAGGACATTAGACGTTGTGTAGTTCAGCAGCTCAATAAGCTATTACAGTGTGTCAAAAGTTAAGTAAGGAGGAACTTACTTGAGCGTAAATTTACCGGCTTTTTTACCCGAAACCTTACCTTAACCTTAACCTTACCTTACTTTTACCTTTTTAACCTTAACCTTATCTTACTTTTACCTTTTTTTGTTGAAAAGGAGGGTTATGGTTTTCGTGAGTATGTCTGTCTGTATGTATGATTCTTAGTCTCGAGCTACGGCGGATGGATCTTGTTGGTTTAGATTCAAACTACGTAAACGATAACTTCATATAATATTTATTTAGCATTTTATCTGTGAATATTTATTATAGTATCGTCATTTCCTATGTTAACCTTGCCAAGAACAAACTAGATATTAGACTTTTCTAGATTACACACAATTTCATTTTGAACTACTCTAGCTACTACTATACATTGAAACTACTATAGATACTGCTTATGCGCGACCTTACAACTTAACCCTTACCCCTTACAACTCACCTTGCGCAGTTGTAGCGCTTACCATCAGGTGAACGATTTCCTCGTCTCGTTACTCAGTCAAATAAAAAAAAACACGCTGGTCATAAGAAAAATGTCTGAAAACCTAGCAAAAAACATTGCAAGTAGGTACAAGATAAATAGTGCTTTAATACAAAAATACGTTAACTGTAATAAAAATGCATTTGATCAAAACAATTTTATTATGTAAATGGTAATAAAAGAAACAATTTTTTTTTAAATAATGATGGTTGTTAAAAAAGTAATGGATTTCTTTGTGCGAATAAGTTTCGGTAAATTGAGCTTCTGTCCTCATGTATTATATTATATTATCTTCTTTATAAGCTTCGTCTAATAGATAGTTTAATATAAGTATTATGTATAATATATGCTTCCTCACCGTAACTGTTCCCACTAAGGATTGAGAGTTACATCTGACGGAGTATCCAGTAATCTTTATTCCAACTCAGAAGTTAAAAACCATTCTGCAGTACCCCAACCTATCCCTTCTATAACCAAGTGGGCACTGGTTGGGTATCGCTAGAATAAGTCTCGAAATTACACAATCGCCATTCTCAGCTTTCATGAAGCCATCCCCACATTTCACTGCACTTTCATCTTTATTGACATCAGCCGCAGAATCAGCACTGCTTTGTATTACAGGGTCAGTTACATCCTTTTTGCTAAGATCAACGCTGTCTTGGTCTGGATTTTCTGTCGTAGACGCTTCGCGCGTAATCTTTCCATGGTATTTTGGTTCTACCAATTCAACTTCACTTTTCGGACCATCTGTGAATGTTATATCATTTGGTTTGATCGCTTCTTCTGAACCGATATTAGGACTTGCATCTTCATCGCTCTTCGGATCGAGTGGAACCGCATTGATCGCGAGTTCTTTATCGCTTTCTTCGCGCTTAACAACGAAAGCATCGTAAATAAACTTCTTGTATACGACAAAAACTGTACTAAAGAAATCCGTTAAGCCCGACCTTTCGTTTGGAACCGGCGCGTCGTCTTTCAACACGTCCTCTTTGTCTTGGTTTTTGAATGAAAATATCCTTATTTTGTTCACTAATACGTCAGCCAGAACCTCGTTCCACGTCAAGGGTTTCGCGTCTTGGAAATTTTGCAATTTTCTTAAGAGGATCCTTTGTTGGCTGTTGTCAGTTTTCGTGTCTTCAATAAGTGAGTCTGTCCCGGCCGTGAGCAGAATTGTTATTCCGAAAATGTATATGATGTTCATTTTTGTTGTTATTTTTTATAATGAAGGTGGCACAATGGCGGCGGCTGAAAGATTGCTATGAGATAAGCCGGACGCGCAGTTACTGCGTACAGTCGACGACGAAAGTTACTTCATTCGCTAATTAGGTGACGCAATGTAAGAGAAATAAAAAGAACGTCCACATTCACGCAAATTTTTGTTGTTATCATTTCATAAGCGCCATTACCGGCAATTATTTTTAGTTTGCTATTTGCTGGATTGCATCTTATCTATATATATAAAAATGTTATGTTGGTTTGTGTACGCTTCAAAAACTCAAAAAGTTCTGCACCGATCGAGCTGAAATTTTAGCATGATATATAATCCGCATCAAGGATTGTTTTTATCTATTTTTTTCATCAGTGACATATCAGCGAATGTGCGAATGTGCCACAGCGAAGCGTGCCAGGGTACAGCTAGTTATTTATATAATACTTCTATTGCTGATTAGTTTATCTATCTATATGATGATACAAGTCAGACAGTAACGTTTGTGTATAAAACTGCACTTATTGACTACATTTTTGTTGCTACAGACAAAACTACAAAAAAATTAGCAGTTATAGTATTCTTGCTCTTCCTTTTCGATTTCTTAATTATTGATATGACCATACTAAAAAAATCACTTGGAATAGAATTGAAGCCATTTCCAGATAACATACCCTTAACACTTTTCCACGCCACAGTACATTACAACATTATCGGTGATAACGATAACGTTAACCAAATATTGACAAAGTGACGTCGAGTAACTGGAAGGCGAGTTACTGATTGTTTTGAACGCGATTAATATCTCGAGTGCCTAAAATGTATCAAGGACATTGTGGTCAGCAGTTACGAAACAATGCTAAACAAACAACTGCAATGCCGAGGAGGAGTGGAACTCCTTGCCTGAGTCTGTGTTTCCCGATAGTTACAACCACGCGTAACCACGTACTTATTCCAGAACGGCCTAGATTGGCACCACACACTCATAAATGACAGACGTGACGTGACGTCACTCAAAAATAGACTGAAGAGAATGACAAAAAAAGAGAATGGAGCTATATAAACTCCCAAAAATTGTTACGAACTCTTTGGATAAATGTCTCTAGTCGACTTCCGAACGCTGAGCGATATTGGTGGTGACAGTTAGCAAGGCAGATCACTTTAAGGCCTTAAACTGGATAGATTTAAATGTCCATGGTAATGCCCCTGGGCCGTTTTTCGCTATGACCACCTAAACTTGTAACGTGCTCATTTTGAACTGTCAAAATAGCGTGTGTTGGAAACTAGTGATTTTCGAGAAGTTTTATGGTTCAAAATAAGTTTAAAGCGCACTATGACATCAGGCGTCTTCGGCAACCAATCTCTTGTGGCATAGCGAATAAGGGCCCAGGGCTTCTCCGCTTTTTATTTTCAGCTTAACCATTCAAATAAAGTTTCTTGATAAGCGTTAGCTACTCGCACGTTGTTTTAATATTTTTATAGTAAACTAGCTGTACCCTGCCACGCTTCGCTGTGGCACATTCGCACATTCTCTGATATGTCACTGATGAAAAAAAATGATAAAAACAATCCTTGATGCGGATTATATATCATGCTAAAATTTCAGCTCGATCGGTGCAGAACTTTTTGAGTTTTTGAAGCGTACACAAACCAACATAACATTTTTATATATATAGATAGGGAATAGATAGGGGATAGGGATAGTTAGTGTACAGGGTCTATGTACTTATTTATGTAAGAACATAGATCCTGACCCTTAACTCAGGATCATTCCTGATGAGTTATTTATTTATACTTATGTACTTAGTGTTAAAATTGACACTTAAATAAACAATGACTATAAATTAATGCGCAATTTTTTTAGCAGAATTGAGGCTCGTTTGTTGATTGTAGCAGTTAGTTGTAAATAAATGGATAGATAGATAAACTTTTTACTAAAACACCACAGAACAAAGGAAAATTAAAAAGTAAAGCAAATCAAATTAAAATTGAATAAAAAAGTAAATTTTATTTATTAGTAGTTAATTAAATAACGCTTATGGTTCATAAATTTCTACTCGTACTAGTAGTTAATTTAACTAAGGACAATACCACTCGCTTTCAGCAATTGAATAATCGTCGGTAGTTTAAAGTGGTTCCTAAAACAATCCACACAAAGTTAAAAACCTATTGGGATCAATTTTATCGTCCGGCCAATAAATAGCGGAAGCGGCAAACACTTCCGGGAGCAAATAACATTGGCAATGCAACAAGCGATTGAATTTCTTCCCTTTTCATTTATGTTTGAGTTTACTTAGGGTTGCCAGGCAGACACTTTATTGAAACTCACAGAAAATTAAATATAACTTATATCCAACATATAAGTAAATGTCTAGGATGATCAAAGTTTTTTATAAAGGTAATTTAGCCTTCACACTGAGCTGGTCACATCTGTCGCATGACGGACGATCTCCAGGCCAATGTGGATGCCACAGGACTTCAGAAGACGTCACGGCAGGCCCAGGCGGAGATGGCGGGACGAGCTTGACTCCTTTTGCATCGACTGGACCACTATAAAGCTCTCAACCGCGAGGAAAAAAATGAAAAGAAAGAATAGAAAATGATGAGAAAAGAGAGGCCTTTGCCCCGCAGTGGGATGATCACGGCTAAAAACAAGCAAATAAATAAAAATAAATTGAGACTGAAAATCACCAATTTAGAATGAGGACACCAAAGAAGAAAAGAGCTGACGATCATTAAAAGTCTCGCCACAATTTTATTGTACTTTTTTATCATCTATCACCTTTCATCTGTCATCTATCACCTGCCACCGGACATCTGTCAGCTGTCATCTGTCATCTATCACCTTTCATCTGTCATCGGTCATCTGTCATCTGTCTTCTATTTTCTGTCATTTCATCTGTCACATGTTATCTGTCATATTCTGTCTTCAGTCATCTCTCATCTGTCATCTGTTAGCTGTCAGCTGTCAGTTGTTTGTTGTCACCTGTCATCGGTCATCTGTCATACGTTACCTGTCACCTGTCATCTGTGACCTCTCACCTGTCATCTGCTATCTGTCACCTATCATCTGTCACCTGTAATCTGTCATCGGTCATCTGTCATCGCTCATCTGTCGTCTGGCATCTGTCATCTGTCACCTGTCACCTTTCATCTGTCACCTGTGATCTGTCATATGTAATCTGTCATCTGTCACTTTTCTCCTGTCACCTGTGATCTGTCATCTGTCACCTGTAATCTGTCATCTGTCATCTGTCATCTGTCATCTGTTATCAGTCTTCTGTCATCTGTCTTCAGTTATTATTGTGACAGCCCTACCGAACCGAGTGTTTCTTTGCTTGTGTTTTTGTTAGACATTGTATTTGGTGGCTTAATTGGAATCTCAACGGTAGGTATTCCACAACGTGGCCGCTTACTGTGACCGAGGATGAGCAGAATTAAAGGGTTATCTGACCGCCATCACTGTTAAAGGATCTATAAAGGTTTTGTAATCGTAAAAGGTCGTTTTGGAATCGTAAAATTTTGGGAACAAATCTCCACCACGGAATTCCTACCGACCGGCTAGGATTACTGTTGAAACGGTTAACATACCTTAGTTTATGTCAAACCTACCTGGTTTCCCGAGTTTTTTTCCATTTGTTTTAGGCTAGCTTTACTCACTTACCTGGGGGGTCACCACGTACCTACTTAATCTTATTCCATGCAGTTCATATTAAGGCCTTAAACTGAACGGCCTAGATTGGCACCACACACTCATAAACGACAAACGTGACGTGACGTCTCTCAAAAATGAGAGAGAAAGAGAACGAAATGGAGCTATATAAACTCACATAAATGCAAACAAATTGTCCGGTATCTTTGGATAAATGTCTCTGGTCGACTTATGAACGCTGAGCGATATTGGTGGTGACAGTTAGCAGGGCAGTTCAGTTTAAGGCATTAAACTGGATGGATTTAACTGTTTGTGGTGAGGCCCCTGATATCGTTACTCTTTAACGTAAAAAGCAACATTTTATGGTATTAAGTTAAAATAAACTCTTGGTACACTTCCACAAATTGTAAAGGTCTTTGTCAAAGCATTTCCCAGGTATCCGTTTAGGTAACGCAAACTCCACTAATTATTCTTCAGCCGTCAGTTGTTCACTAATGACCTCCAACTATACTAGTTACTGGCATGACTTGGACGTAAAAATAGTTCCTCGCTTATCCCGAAATAATTACATGTATAATGGTTGGTAAGACGTATATTCCTCACCACAACATTATTTTAGTAAGATTAACAATATACAACAAAGAAATTGGGAGTCGGAAGTAAAAATATGCGGAAGAAAGCTGTTGACGGGCGGATGATGCAATCCCGACTAATCTACCGCTCTCCCTCGCGCGCGCTTGGGGAAGCCTCCGCCACCGAAGATGGGCGAGCGTTTCCGACGCCGCCCGAAGGGCGCGACGGTGGTTCTGCGCGCGCGCTACATCCTCCCCCTCTAACCCGAACGAACGCCCCCGAAGTCGGGTTAGCCTTGCGAGGCCGTCCTCTCCTACACTTCTCCTGGATAGGAGCCTGGATGTGGCCAACGAACCGAGTCAGTAGCGAGACATGATACTTGCCTAATGAAAAGCCGTCACTAATTCGCTCTAACGCGTACGTCGTGGAACCTACAACCTCTCGGATGCGATACGGACCATCGCGACGGGGAATGAATTTTGGCGTTTGCCCTTTATTAGTGTCATTCACGCCTCGAGTTTTCAACAACACCAGGTCCCCCTTTTGGTACTCTGGCGTTGGCCGCCGATGCTCATCGGCATACCTCCTCTGAACGACCTGGGCCTTCCCAGGCACGTTCGACTTTCCCGGGCTATTTCCTATCTTTAAGTACTTTTGGAGACAGAGTGCCCACCTGGCCAGACGTCCACTCGGCGATTTAAGGCTCATGAGCCAGCTGAGCGGTTGACGGTCTGACTTTAGGACTACCTCAGTCCCGTCGATGTAACCCCTAAATTTAGACACGGCCCACACGACGGCTAGCACTTCTCGTTCCGTCGTACTATAATTTCTCTCAGCCGTTGTGAGAAGGCGGCTGGCATACTCAACTGGTTGCTCATCCGTCCCCTCCCCCTGGAGGAGAGCTGCACCTAGAGCGTAACCAGTGCTGTCAGTTCTGAGGACAAACGGTTTTGTCTCATCAGCCTGACGTAAAATTGACGCTGAAACCAGGATCGACTTGATAGTCTCAAAGGCGCTCTGCTGTTCGGGGCCCCACTTCCAGGTGCTCGCCTTCTTCAGCTGAGATGTCAGCGGCTGACTGATTACAGCGTAGTTAGGTACAAAACGCCTGCACCAGCTCGAAGTCTGCAAAAAGTATTTCAACTGCTTCGCATTATGAGGACTCGGCTTATCGGCTATGGCAGACGTTTTGTCCGGGTCTACGTGCATACTACCTGGTGAGATGACGTGTCCCAGGAACTCGACGGAGTCCCTTGCAAATTGGTTCTCACGGTTCACCCGCGGGCCGACGATATCTGCTCGCATCAACTCCGTACTGTTCAGGGAATAAGTCTTGACGAATGGGAATATTTGGTAGGGGCGGTCGGAAAAGAACCATGACTCTTGGGCTATGTCCAGTACTATCCTAGCCCTAGCGATAAAATCGCGGCCTAATAGGGTTCTAGTGTTCTCACCGGGGAACACGACGAACTCGACCGGTACCTGCCTACCCTCTAAAACGACTGGCACTGTAGCAGTCAACACTACCTTTGACTGGTGCGAGCCGTCCGCAAGCCCAATGGTGCGCTCTACTTCCTGAAAATATACCCCCTCTGACCGCAGAATGGAGTATAGTTTAGGGCTAGCGATACTAGATGTAGCGCCAGTGTCGAAAATCGCGACACCTTCCCTATTCGCAATAACAACGCTTACTGTCGGATGCGATGACGTCATCAACCGTGAACTATCGTCGGTAACAATATTAAATTCTGACGATTTTGTAGTAGATAACTTTTTGTCTAGGCAAGTTCCACATCTCGACCTTACTACCCCGGGTTGACCACATCCATAACAACGTATTGGGTTCGACCCGGTTTTATTTGCATTAGAATAATAATTCGACTTCGTCGTATCGTCACTTTTATTATTATTATTATTTGAGTTACGACAATCGGCCGCAACATGGCCGAAATATTTACAAAACGAGCAACGAACACGGTTGTTACGCTTTGGATTTTCGTTCGAGTTAGAAGTGAGTTCCGCACCGGTAGTAGCGTTCGCACTCATGGTAGTGCCCCCGCCGCGCTCGTTCGACTCGCGAGCGCGGGAAACGTCGCGCGACTCGCGCGAATTACCAGGTTGCGGCGAGTTTTCAATTTCGGCAATCGAATCTTCCATGACTCTCACTTTCTCTAACAATGAATTTACATTATCATCTATTACATCTCTAGATAGACGTTTTCTAATACGGCGATGCAACAATCCGTAGATAACGTCTATCTGCATTTTAACAGGGACCTCGTATGGTAGTCTCACTAATAATGACCGCACTTTACACACAAACACGTCACCACGTTCGGTTTCTTTCTGTTCGGTAGTAAAAATGTCTCTAAGTACCTTATACGCCGGCTGTTGCATACCGTACATGGCGCGCAGGCGCGCGACGGCGTCGGTCCACGTCGCGGCGCTGGCGCGGGCGCCGCGCCACCACACGGCGGCGTCACCTTCCAGCAGCACGGGCAGGCCGCGCAGGGCGTGCTCGTCGCTCACGTTGGCACACTCCTTGTAGATCTCGACCGCGTCAATGAACGCCTCGAGTACCTCGGCGTCGCGCGATCTCCCGTCGAACCGCGCGGTGCACTTGGCGAAGTTGCCACCGGGCGCGGTGAACGCGGGCGCGGTCGGGCTCGCCGACGGCCTTGGCGTTGCAGTTAGGGACCGCAGCGATTCGATGAGGGTTTTCGTAGTCTCCGCCTGCATTCTGGCGAACGCTTCCATTGCGCCAGTGAAGAATCGCTCGGTGTCCACGCTCGTAGATGCACCGGAGCTGGCGGTGTTCGCAGGGGCGGGGGCGGGGGCGCCGAAGGCGCGCGACTCCGCCGCCGCATCCTCAGGTCCGCTCGCGTCGTCACTCATGATTTCTTCGGCTCTGACTCCTTGTTGTCGCGTAGATCGCGTATTCCTTCGCATCGCAATTTAAAACACTAAACTTCACACGCGCTACGAACTTATTAGGTATGTACGTAGGTACGGTAACTTTTGACCGTTAGGTGATGCGTCGCGTGTTTTCACTGCGTGGGTACGAAGCCACAAGTTGGGCAGCCACTTATAATGGTTGGTAAGACGTATATTCCTCACCACAACATTATTTTAGTAAGATTAACAATATACAACAAAGAAATTGGGAGTCGGAAGTAAAAATATGCGGAAGAAAGCTGTTGACGGGCGGATGATGCAATCCCGACTAATCTACCGCTCTCCCTCGCGCGCGCTTGGGGAAGCCTCCGCCACCGAAGATGGGCGAGCGTTTCCGACGCCGCCCGAAGGGCGCGACGGTGGTTCTGCGCGCGCGCTACACATGTTAAATTGAGTTGGGAAGCTGTTTGTCGCTACCTTTTTTTTTGGTTGGTTTCGTACTTTTTGTCCATTTAGCCGGGTATGTCCTATTTGTACACTGATTTACAGTTTGTACACCAGTACAATTAAGGTTCAAATGTAGTGTAAAGTTATGATTTGTAAAAAAAGTCGTAATGTCAAATTCTATTCCAGTTAACGTCACTATTCACTAAAGTGGTGGATGGTTACTGAAATTCCCGAGCAGTTTTGGAGAAAACTCGTTTTTTTATGCTGGACTTGCGTCAAGTTTTTTGTGTTTATACTCATCCACTTTATTTCACACAAATAGTTATAATTCCACCAATAAAAAAAAAATTGATTAAAACTTGAGCCAAAAAAATGCCTAGTGGGAGAAGGAGAAGGTCGTGAGTTCAAATCCTAGTGCGGGCACGAACCAATGTGTTCTTGTAAAACATATGTTACGTACATATGCTTTAACACTCACTTTTCGGTGAAGGAAATCATCGTGAGAAAACCCACATACCTACCCGAGAATTATTTCAGAGGTACGTATGTTATCCGCCAATCTGGACCGGATTCACATGATGGATAAAGACTAACCCTCCTCACGATAGTGGGGCGAGACCTGTGCTCAGCAGTGGGACAATATGCCAACCACATGACCCCAGTATCACAGTAATCATTACATTATTTGATTTATTTTTCTTTTTTCTCTATGTATATTTTTGGCTTGTAATAGTGCTTCGTTTTTGCCTACTTACCTTAAATGATTAAAGTTTATTTTTGAGCCTTAAAACTTACAGTGCTCAGTTTTATTATAAAACCGACTATTCTAATTAACCCATGATTAAAGCGTCTAATTTCCAGTATAATAAGTATAATTGGCCATTAGTGACACTGGTTTATATCGCCTCTAAATTGCTCTTACATTTTTCTTGAGGTCTTTGCCCCGGGTCCCTCCGTCTAGATTTCTACAATGTTAAAGCAGCCATCTGGCCTTTATTCTGTAATGTCATATCCAGCTACTTTATTTTTAAGACTAGCTGTTACCCTCGACTCCGATCTATAAAATCTTGTACGGCAAAATGAATTTTTCATTATTAGACTTATAGTGATATTAAAAAAGAATTTCCCATTAAAACCCGATTGGCATATTATTGTATTTGACTGTCTGACGAGACGAGCAAGTCGGTCACTTGATGGTAAGCGCTACGCCTGCCCATAACAGTAACAGTGCCACCCAGAACTTTGCATTGCATAATCCTGCTTCCTTCTCTTCCTCTTTGTCAATTTTTTTTGTAATTTTCAATATACAGACATTTTCCTGTGCTGCTTTGCTCTACGTATAGAGTTTAGATGTCATATCTAAGCTATTTTATTTTTGAGATAGGTCATTTGCGATATTAGTCAACAAATTCAGCTGCTACTCCGCGCTTTAATCTTTAATGTGAGTAGGGCGATAAATTATAACGGTTACCTTTTGAAGCTTTTATAAAGCGTTATTTTAATGTAAACGAATGGTTTTATGTTGCGTTGACTTCTTTGGACAAATTGTTTTATAAATAGTTTTGTTATCAAGTCAGCAAAAGAGAATAGTAACAATCAAAAACTCGAATTTTCTTTTGAGATGAACGCTATAGACTCTACTAGCTGCGCCCGAGGTTTCACCCTCGTAGTTCCCGTTTTGTCCCACGAGAACATACTATTGAGATCAAAAGTACCCTATTACTCAATCCTGGTTATAAACTATCTGTGTTACAAATTTCATTAGAATCCGTTTAGTAGTTTTTGCTTGAAAGAGACTTTAGAGCCGATGTCTCAGGGTGACGAGCGCAGTTGCTGAATTATACAATGCAAACTTCTGGGTGGCCCTGTAACTGTTACGGGCAGGCGTAGCGCTTACCATCAGCTGAACGACTGGCTCATCACTCACACAAAAATAAAAAAAAAATGGCACCCGCCATCATGAGGCAATCGCAAACCACCAAGGGTCAATCTGGCCAACGTAAAACAATTTCATCTTATTTACACACAGTAATTACATACTGAGCTGTAAAGACGCAGCACCCCCTGGGAAATCAGCGCCCTGTCTGTCCCTCATACGTAGTTATTACGTCGTGTAGATGCGGCTGGAAATACAGATTCTATTTGTGGGGTCTTTGAATATAAAGAAGGTGGATTCAGGACTTATATTTTTCTCTGAGATGTAACTACGAATTGAAACAGGTAATGGATTTTTTTTTTGGTTGGATTTCTGTTTGGGTTTTATATTTGTGAATATTGTTGGAGATTGAATAAAAATATCCTCCTATTAATATTAATCATCGTCATTATCACCATCAACCCATATTGTCTCAAGCAGTGAGACAATAGCACGGGTCTCCCCTCACTTTGGTGCAGAGGGTTAGGCCGTATTCCACCACGGAGGCCAGGTCCGGATTGGTGGATAACATACCTACCTTCGAAATAATCCTCGGGTAGGTACTACTCACATGAGTTTCCTCACGATGTTTTCACGCACCAGTGGGTCGTGAACCATAGATTGGGAAACCCTGTGGGGCTATGCAGCACGGTGCGGATCAGCTTGAGTTCGTTTCATTTTGACGTTTGATTGCTACGGGACTCGTCATTTCAATACGAATGACGAGTCCCGTAGCAATCAAACGTCAAAATGAAACGAACTCGAGCTGATCCGCACCGTGCTGCATAGCCCCGCTGGTCTAGTCTATAGAAAAACTATAACAGTCTACAACCAACAACTTTTTATCGCCAACTTAACATCCTAAAAGGTATTCATAATTTATTCAATCCACTTTACGAGTTAACTATCTATCTGGAACTAAGAATAAGTAGTTTATACTTTATGTCTCGTAAAATAACTACCATCAAAAGTCACCAAAGAAACTGCCATTAAAACTTGATTCCAACTAAGTGAAACAGTAGCGCAACTTTTGACAGCCCTACTATTCTGCACTGTACCGTAACAATAAAAGTAACTTGTAAAAATAAGAGTTGTTATTTTACGACCTTTGCTAAACTGTCGGCAGGATAGAAGTTTGGCATCAGTTTGTAGGATTAGGGCTTACGCACATTTGTAGTGCGTGACCGGTGAACTTTCCGTTATGAGCTGAAGGTGAAACGGTGTTTGTTTTAATGCTAAACAGATTTACAACTAATTTTTAGGGTTTCGTACTTCAGAAGGAAAAGGGAACCCTTATAGCATCGCTTCATTAAAATGTGGGTCAACACCGTGGGATGAATACGAACTAAGTCATGTGTCCTCACAGCAGAAAAGAAAATAAAATAAAATATAAAAAGAAACATTGTTCGCGCCACTTACATTGGCACTCATAATACCTTCCTACCTTCCTATTCCTATCATTTCTTGGCGACTATCTCTGTCGCTCATATCGTGGTATCCACGAGAAAACTGCTTGCCGCCGCAAGTAGTCTGCGATCGACCCTCGTCCTTCGCGGCTGCCGCTCTCGCCGAATCCAAAGTACTGGATCTGCTGCTCCTCTGCGGTGGTCCACGTGAATTCGACGCGCAAATATAAACAACACCCGCTATAAACTCGCCGCGTAAACGCTCCTTGCCGACACGCACCAACCGCCTAAAATACAGTCCACTACATCGAACGTCATAACATCCTGAAGGAACAAGCAGCTTGGAGACGGACCCGAACCGAGGTGATTGCAGTTGCATGGAGACCAGGTTAGTCGCCAAGTTCCTTTGTACTACTCTTCTACCAGCCATCCTTCCCCCGCCATTGGAGGCGCGCTCAGCCTATACAGCTTAGCTGCCGCGCTAACATATTGTTGGTCCTCCGCCGCCGGATCTTCTCTGGTCCTCCCGCTATTCTCTGGCCCCTCTTAGGCCTCATATAGTCCTCTTTATAACCGCCCGCAATTTTATATTGGTATTTTTACCAACGATAATTTCCTATAATTATCGTGTTCCCGCCCGCAATTACAGTTCAGATAGTACCCTGTACTATCCTACTACGCTATTATATACTTATTTCGTGTATTCCGCATTCCTAAATAGTAAAAATAACGATTTTTCCGTAATTCTTAATTTTTATTAAAAAGTGAAGGTATTCCTAACGACCGCCCGTGCGTCTCCACGTGGGTATTCAATACGCCGCGCGCGCGACAGGTAAATGCTGTAGGCAGTTGCAGTAAATTAGGAATTTCATACTTTATCTAGTTTTTTATACTTTGTTAAGATGGCTATGGCTACTCGTTCAAAAGACAAAGATAGTGAAGTATACGAGGACGCAAAAGCGCTCGATACGTTACAGGTCGAACGTTTGACCTTGATAGGTAAACGTGACATTATATTTTCTCGCTTACAAGATATTTTTAACCGATCTTTAAAGGCTTTCACTGATGATACTGAGAAGGATTTATTTCTATGTGGAATGATCTCGTTAGACCGCTTACGCTCCGATTTCAATGAAATTGTGAACAAATTAAATGTCACCGAGTTGACTCTCAACGCTTCGTACACGGTAAACTACCAATCTATAAACGTCTTCGAAGATATGTTTTGCCGTTGTCAGTTTGTTTATAATAAACTTAACCCGCCTTTAAAAACCGCTGATTTCAATGTTGCCCCGCAACGTAAATCCATCAGAATTCCTGAACTCGATTTGATGGTCTTCAATGGAGATCCGATGACCTGGAGAATATTTTATGAGTCATTCAAACGCACGATTCACGAAAATCCCGATCTCACTGATCACGAACGCGTCCAATATTTAATTAATAAATTGTCAGGCCGGGCCCTTGCAGTTTGTTCTGGTATCGTACCTAACGGTGATAATTATCCGATCATATGGCAGACGCTCGTCGATAAGTATAACGACAAACGTAACCTAGCCTCCGCTTATCTTGATCAAATGCTTGATTTTAAATCTTTAACACCGCGACGAATAAAAACTTAGAATTATTTCTAGATAAATTCTGCACGGCTGTGTCAAGTTTGAAGTCTCTCAAGCTCGATAACGTGTCTGATTTTATTTTACTATCGCTCGCTTTGAAGAAAATAGATTCAAGTACTGCACGGTCGTTTGAAATGCACATGCGAGGTAAATCTATGCCTACATACAATGAACTTTTAAAATTCATCCGCGAACAAAGCAAAATATTGGAACGCACTACGACCGATTCTCTTAGCCGCAGTGATAACAGGCCGGGTACTGCAAGGTCTACGCAGTCTTTTGCAGCATCATGCGTCACTCACTGTCCGCTTTGCAAACAAGCCGATCACGCTAACTTATATAGATGCCCTGCATTTGATAAGCTTTCTATCGACGACAGGTACACTTTTGTAAAACAAAGCAAAGGTTGCACTAATTGTCTAAGCACTACGCATATAAATACTGCTTGCAATTCTAAATTTAATTGCCGTTATTGTGGATGTAAACATCATTCCATGTTATGCCGCAAAGTATCATCTTCCCGTGAAGACAATCGCCCGTACCCTAGCGCTCCGTCACAGGCGCACGCGCCGCCTCCGCGCGCGCGAACTGGCAACTTCTCCGCCGCCGGGGATCACATGCCGCCTTCGGCATCGCCGCCGCCCGTCGCGGGCTCCGCTAGCGCTCAGCTGACGAACTTACCTACAACTGCTTATCAGTCATCACAACAACAGGTGTCGCTGTGTAATATACGCCCCGCTTCGCAGCCTAATGACACTACTTGTTTACTGGGAACCGTACAAGTTTATGCTACGGATTTAAATGGTCGCCGCCATGTAGTACGCGCCTTAATTGATTCGGCTTCCCAAAGTAACTTTTTAACTTCAAAATGTTGCGCTAAATTAAATTTAAAATGCAATAAGGTGACGAACACCGTTGTTAAAGGGATAGGTTCCGCATCTAACCCAATCAAGGGAGCAGTTTCTGCTACTTTATCTTCCCGCCTAAATGATAATTTTATTGCAATTGACGCCTATGTTATCGACCGCATAACAGACAATTTACCGGCAGTGAAAATTGACGTATCCTGCCTTTCATACCTGAACTGCCTGCCTCTGGCAGACGACAGTTTCGCTTCGCCTTCCGAGATCGACATACTTATAGGCGCGCCGCTCTTTTCTGAAATATTGCTATCAGGCCGCGCCGCTGGTCCGCCTGGTACTCCAACCGCTTTTGAAACCATTTTTGGTTTTATCGTAATCGGGACCGCTCCCGTTACCCCCGCTCATGTTACTCCCGCTCATGTTACGCCCGCTCATATTGGAACCGTTGTTTCTATCACTGACCCCTTGGTTGAAGATAGACGCCGCTCTCATATTTCCCTCTGTACCTTTACGGAAGGACCACGTTTAGATAATCTTGTCCAACGCTTCTGGCAGCTTGAAGAGGTGCAATGCACGCCGACTTTGAGCCCAGACGCTATAGAATGTGAACGCATTTTTACAAATAACGTTTCCCGCGATCCTACGGGACGCTATTCTGTAGCGTTACCTTTCTCCCGCGATCCCGCGACCGCTCTGGGTAATTCTTACCCTATCGCTAAAAAACGCTCCATGTATCTCGAACGTAAGCTCGCCGCGACACCTGCTCTGCGCTTAGAGTACGATGCTATAATCAAAGAGTACATTCAGAAGGGTTACATTTCACTGATCGACAATGATAGTCCTTTTACTGGATATTACGTGCCACACCACGCCATTGCGAGACTACAAAAAACAACAACTCGATGGCGTATGGTGATGGACGCCGGTGCTGAAACTGACTCAGGCCTCTCCTTGAATCAAGTTTTATATACCGGGGATAATTTTCAAAACGATCTTTTTACAATCCTCTTGGATTTCCGCCACTACCCAATCGCTTTTACATCCGATATTAAACAGATGTACCTACAAATTTTGATAAATAAGGACCACCGCAAATATCAAAAACTCCTGTATCGATTCGATCCCGTTTTTCCGCTTGATACCTACCAATTCAACCGCGTTTGTTTTGGTCTACGTAGCAGTCCGTTCCTTGCGATGCGAGTGTTGCGACAGCTGTGCGCCGCCGACGGTGCCCGCTTCCCACTCGCAGCATCTCTTATCAGCGACAACACATACATGGACGACGTGTGCTACTCCATGCCTACTCTGTCTGCTTGTTTACAACTCAGAGACGATCTCCGCGAGTTGCTCAAGGCCGGGGGCTTCGATCTCGTCAAATGGGCTATTAACTCACCCGCGCTCCTTGACTCCCTTCCCGTCTCTGCGTTAACGGAATGCGTTAAAAATGCGAAAAATGCGTTAACGGATCTTTTAAATTCCGACGAATATAATAAGTCTATCTCAGATGAGTTATCAGCTAATCGCATACACTGGAAATTCAATCCACCGCGAAGTCCTCACTTCGGGGGGAATTATGAAATATATGTGAAAGCGTTTAAAAGTCATCTTCATAAGACGATCGGTTCACAGTTACTCACCTATGAGGAAATGTTAACCGTACTCACACAGATAGAATGCGTTATCAATTCTCGTCCTATAACGTTATTGAGCGAAGATCCGTCTGAGCCGACCGCGCTGAGTGCTTCACATTTCTTAATGACCGCACCGCTGAAGCATTTACCCGCTTGCACGGTTCCCGATGAACCTGGACACTTATTGAAACGATACGCTTTATTGGATCAAATGGTACAATCATTTTCCAAACGGTGGAAGTTGGAATATCTTCACTTACTTCAATCTAGAGGAAAATGGAATACACCTTCGAATCCCATTACAATAGGTTCTATTGTTCTTATTATCACTGATAATATTCCCCCGCTATCCTGGCCTCTCGGCGTCGTCGTGGCCACTCATGTCGGCGGCGATGGCATCTGTCGAGTAGCGTCAGTAAAAACGGCGACCGGCGTCTACCAGAGACCCGTCGTCCGTTTATGTATCTTACCTACCCAATAATTTAACCCCTTGCTCCCCGGTCAACCGCTATGTTATATTTAACCCGTTGACCGCTTTAGAGTTTAACTCTTATTTTTATTTTTTTTATTTCCCGCTTTCTTTTAAAAACCAATGGTTTTTAGGCCGGGGGCAAATGTTCGCGCCACTTACATTGGCACTCATAATACCTTCCTACCTTCCTATTCCTATCATTTCTTGGCGACTATCTCTGTCGCTCATATCGTGGTATCCACGAGAAAACTGCTTGCCGCCGCAAGTAGTCTGCGATCGACCCTCGTCCTTCGCGGCTGCCGCTCTCGCCGAATCCAAAGTACTGGATCTGCTGCTCCTCTGCGGTGGTCCACGTGAATTCGACGCGCAAATATAAACAACACCCGCTATAAACTCGCCGCGTAAACGCTCCTTGCCGACACGCACCAACCGCCTAAAATACAGTCCACTACATCGAACGTCATAACATCCTGAAGGAACAAGCAGCTTGGAGACGGACCCGAACCGAGGTGATTGCAGTTGCATGGAGACCAGGTTAGTCGCCAAGTTCCTTTGTACTACTCTTCTACCAGCCATCCTTCCCCCGCCATTGGAGGCGCGCTCAGCCTATACAGCTTAGCTGCCGCGCTAACAAACATCAATAATTATTGTAAACTATAATACTTGGTCATTAAATCTGTAGAAATATCAGCAAAAATATAAACTAAGAAAACAACAAGAGATTTTATTTTCATTCCCTAACAATATGACCTTATTGTACAGAGTCGTATACTTCGAGAACCAAATGGGACCCAAAAAGGGCTATATTTATCATGTGCATTTAGCTTTACGGGGCTAGCCAGAAGGGTTGTAAGACTACAAGTGGCACTTTTTGCAGACTTTTTATAGTCGAACGTGAGGGAAATTGTACTTTACAGAAGACACAGAATGGATTCTCCAGCCCTCGCGATCCGCTTCCCCGCGCCTCTACCCGCAATCCGGAGGGAAATTGGGAGGCTATCAATATTACACGCCCAATTGGCAATAGACAAACTGGTTAGTATGCAGTTTCATACCAGCGAGTAGTCTTTTGTTTTGGTCGCGTAGTATCTTTGACTAACACACGCATTTGGCGCGTGTGCAAACGTAATTTTTATGTGTGAGTTGTCATATCAGGTTTTGTTTGGAGTGTCCGGTGTGTGCTGCAGTAGAGTCTGCCCCTAACTTTTTTATTAAGATACGGCAGTGTTTTATGTCTCGGCTTCTTGTTTTGTATAGAGTTGTAAGAGTTGTAAAGTACTGATGCTTCTATTCTGAATTATTGGGAATGGAACGTCATTTCTATTATCTTTAACATTTTTAGCGTCACAGTTTTATAAGTGTAGGTAGTTTTGTAAGAAAACCAAAGTAGAAGAAAATACTTAAACTAAGTTTCGAGCACGATTAAAACAAATGAAACTTAAACAGTTATTTACATTTACAGAGACAAAAGATATTTTTTTTATTTGAGTGAGTGACGACTCGAGCATGTCGTACCTGATGGTAAGCGCCACGCCTGCTTATAACAGTTTTCTAGCAGGATCTCTGACTAAGCATCCTCGTGTTAGGCCGATTTTGGTGCTCGAGCGACCGTTGGTGCGTAAATCGAACGCGCTTGTCATTTGTATGAAAATTGACAAGTCATGACAGTGCTCGACCGACCGCACGCACGCGTATAGTTGCTTTATTTTCATACAAATGACAAGCCCGACCGACGTACGCACCGACGACGGTCGGTCGAGCACTAAAATCGGCCTTAAGCTCAATCATGCTTGCCGTGAAAAACCTATAAAATTGTTTACAAAAGTTGCATGAAAAATGTACTAGTATTGAACGTTCAAAAATGTTCATACACAAATCCATACTGCACCATTCTCCGAACGATACAAAACAATCCTCGTGGTTTAACCAACCGATAAACAGATCTGATTGTGCCAAAGAATTCTATAGAAATGCACGACGAGTTGCACGTGTTAGAGATAGGTACATATCGAGAAATAAAATATCGATAGAATAAATATCGATAAAATACTAGGCAGAACTATCGATACCAATTTACCAATGCTGGTACTTATTTTGCTTATCTAATTAGTAACTGGTAGTTAACTAGAAGATTTTGAGCTACCCATAAGCTTGTAATTTCTTGTGGATTTTCCCAATGTTGTAAAAATCAGTTGTATTTTGTAGTAATTAATGAATGAATCCCATTACTCTTAAAAAAATAGAGGTTAAATCTGGTATTTAACATTATATTTAAAATTATTTGATTTGGCCTTGGCTATTTCATTTTCATGTTTCAAAACACCCTTAAAATTACTCTCATAGAGTGTTTTCGTATGTCTCGTACGATTCATATCGATCTTTCTATCTTCCCAGATTATCGATTTCTCACTGTAACGATTTTATCGATGTACACCGTCGCATCCCTAGGAACCCGTGTGTTGCAATGCGATGTGCGCTCTTTGATCTTTTACAAAATATGTGAAGTAGCAGGATATCCCAATTCAGTTGTACACTTCCGAGCGAATCTTTCCTCAAACGTCTCTACCGGGAATATTTCATGCATTGTAAATAGGGAAATTCTTTATAGTTTTCAAAATAATCCTTTACGCAGGCGCTTATAGGATAATTTAGGACACATAATATAGGAAATGTCTCAATCATGTTTATAATTTAATTCGTAATTTTTAACGAGTAATATTTATGTTTTCTTGGCCTGCCCCGGCGCCTACGC
Organism: Campaea margaritaria; assembly: GCA_912999815.1. Classification (NCBI taxonomy): domain Eukaryota; kingdom Metazoa; phylum Arthropoda; class Insecta; order Lepidoptera; family Geometridae; genus Campaea; species Campaea margaritaria. Next base: position 11,235,778 of record OU538797.1, on the reverse strand, counting down.
CCTTTTTCAGGCATCCATTGTGTGACGATCTTGGGCCATCTGTCTGGCGTGACGATCTTGATACATACGAACCAAGTTGGTCCGACGTGGCAAACAATCGCGACATGTGGAAGGAGATGGGGGAGACCTTTGCCCAGCAGTGGGACAGTATAGGTTATTAAAAAAAAAAAAAAATTATGTAAGTGGGCGTTTTTTTATATCCTAAACCAATTTCGGGTAGTTTTTTTTTACCATCACACTTTTCCTGTATCTAGGCAATCCAAAACTATGAGGATATTGGTCCCACAAACAACCCGATTTAGAGCAAACACCTGTGGGTCACACTAAAATCCTCGCCCTGTGCGGCAATCGAAGCCGCAACCTTATCATTTGCAGTCGGCTCATCACCCACTACGCCACGGAGACAATCAAAGACGGAGTTTGGGGTAACTAAGATCTAATAATAAATAACGATATTTTTTTTGATGAAAGGAGGTCAAAAACCTAGGTATTTCTTTACTGCTAAAGCGGGGAGAGGTAGGGTATTATTTTTGGGTATCCGTTATCTCATATCCAGGTCCAAGTTTAACACGTTAACCGCTGAAAACATAGACGAATGGTTTTTTATAACGACACGCCAGTGCGGAAAAACACAGCTGTTGCGTTAGCGCAGCTTACGTGCCAGCTGTGCGGCGAATCACTGACGTGTGTGATTAACGCGGCGCTACTACAGTGCGGCTTCCACAAACGCCACGCCAGTGCAGGAAAACACACACGCTAACAGTGCCCAAATGTAAAAATCAGTTCAGCAGACAACGTGTTAAGAAGCCAATCTCCCTAAAAAATAAAATCTCAAGCAATCCAAGAACCTTCCAGCTCCTTACAAGTTAGTAGGTCAAGCGAGAACACAACATGAGCATAAAAATCGAGATTCACGGGTGATAATAATACATTATTCACATTTACAATCACGCGCGCACCTTATCCTGCATAATGTTCTACAGTTGCCTTGCCACCTTTGCTTGAGATATATAACGAGTCCGTGGCATGGAACTGTTATCTGCGCGGATGCTGGGAGCTGGATGAGCTCTTCGTCTAACGAATGGGTTACTTTGTAATGGGTTAATATTTGAATCTCCCTATTACGAGTGTTTCTTCCTACAGTCGCTAGCGAGCATAGTAAAACATTTGCGGTAAATTTAAATTTCCAACATTTTTTTCGTTTTGGTAGATATATTAATTTACCTATTGTAAATATTGTTGAAATTCGTAATTATCCTAGATTATTATTCAGGTTATTTGGTTAAGATATTGAACACAGGCAGCGCCCCGCGGTTTTACCAGCGTTAGCTATTGTCCTACAGGAACCTTTAATTTTTACGGAATAAAGAGTATTCTATGTTCTTTTCCAGGACCTAAAGTATCTATAATACTAAATTTCATCAAAATCCGTTCAGTCGTTAAGGCGTGAGGAGAGGACAAACACACAATCATTCAATCACATTATATTAGTTAGATAATGTGCCCCTGTTTAGTGAAATAAGTCAATAAACACTTCAACCATCAATTTAACAGTTATTTGACTTATATATTTACAGAACATCGTAAATAATGATCTATATAATACTATTGTAGAAAATTCAATTATTACATAAATTACTTACCACGTGTAGCGCCAAAAAAAACTGTTTAAAATTTGTATTTTCCGCCATAAGCGAAACGTACTACCTTAAACCTGGAGTTATCTTAATGCTATTTTCAAGAACAATGTATCGTTTCTTGTGGAGCAGTGTCCCCGTGTTCTTCGCTTATCTGCGTCGTACCCTCTGTATTCAAGTCTTGCATTGCCGAAACTTTGCGTACTCAGATGAATAAATTCTAATACAGGCAATGCTCAGGATGCTCCAAGCTCACTCTATTTTTTATGCTGATGCCGTAGACTGGATAATTCTACTGGACACCGCATGGCAACATTTCAATACGACAATATAATAACAACATAAAACCAATATTTAACAGGTTCTAAGTAAACAAAAAAAATGTTTAAGTGTTTGTGTCAATTTACAGCAAAATAGTTTTTTATTGCAAGCTAAAAGGTCCATGTAATGAGTAATTAGTAAGATACAAAATAAGTAAATACTGTATGAAATATTTATAATTAAATTGTTATTAAATTTAAATTAAATTGTTCAATCAGTCTAGTTTAAGTATTCCCTAAAACATAGACGTAAGTTGCCAAATAAAAAAAAAAAATGAACAAATCCAAAAAATATTATTTTACTGAGTACGTGATGAGCAATTCGTTCATCTGCTCATTTAATTATGGACCTTATATAGAACAAATAACAACCTATAGATGAAAATTCAGATAGCAAAAATGCTAAAATTGTATCGATGCTTCGTGGAAACTGGCGAAGTTATTCGCAACCTGCTTTCAAGTATGTGAACAATCGAGAAGCTTCGCCGAAAAGCGCTGCAAATTCGCTTTCGCATTACATTGATGTGTTCGGGCATCATAAGTTGACCACGTTAGAATTGCTACCTTGTAGAGATTAATCCAAATAAATTCTATTGAATTTTGTGACAGCTCGCTAACTGCCGGGCTTTTATACTACTGTAGGTATGGTTATCTTGCGGGATTTCTCTGTGGCAACCCTATACCATCTGAGCCTTAGGAATATTTCCTATGCGCACAAAGTGCCCCTGTGACGGACGAGCGGTGAATCCCAAATGTAGAGCCGCGATGTCAGATTTGCTGCTCAGTGGCGACAAAAATGTTTAGATATTAGAGATTTTAGAGCTTATTCTTTCATTAGACTTGTAATACATTTAAGTTTTTTTAATCATAGAAGCTTAGATTTTTTTATCGAACATCAAATTGATTTCCTAAACAACTTATCGTGCCAATTTTATAAATATTTAATACTTAGGACGCCTTAAAAATTGTATTCGAAAAAATGTGCGCAAAGATGTGTGCCTGACCTGACAAACCTATAAAAACATACCGTCGGACTGAAAACCTGAAACCATTTCAAAGCGAATTCAAACATTTGAAACTCCCGCGCTAATCTTCTCCATTGCGTGTACAGAGTAGAAAAGTTTACATTATAGTTTTCAACTGCAACCTTGAAGTTTACGAAACATCTCGTAGGTACCTTGCTCCCATTAAACATAACAGTCCAACTAAAAACCTTCCACTACACAACGTCAAACAAACACAGAGTCCTGATCCTCAAAGTCCGGTCCCCGCTAATCCCGGAAACTGTCCGCCCCGGACGGACCCCTGTCCCGGGATCCCAGCATTATGTAGACAAAGCTTTATATTACACTGGCTTAATTGTCCTTCACTTGATGTAACGCAATTGTTTAGTTTGAAGAATAGACCGACCCAACTAACAATGTACTTAATACGTACGCTCTCATGTGTATTCTGACGTGCTATTGTTCATGGTGTCCCATTTTCCGACCACGCACAGTAAGCCTTCGACAAAATTTTGAAAAATGCTTGACCACTGCTCCCTAGTAATCAGAAATAGCTGTGTTCTGGCGTGAAGGGCATTGTTTCCAGCGAAATTACTGGGCATATGAGACTTTAAAGTCGATGGCTCAGGGTGACGAGATTATGCCATGCAGGGTTCTGGGTAGTGCTGTGACTGTTAAGGGCAAGCGTAGCGCTTACCACCAGGTGAATGACTTGCTCGTCTCATCCTCAGCTTACTATTTTAAACTGTAAATAAATAAATAAGACAAATCAAAATCAAAATTTTAAACATTGGTTTATATTTGTCTCTCTAATTATGATAACATCTAGAGGCACAGAAAACTAAATTAATCACCCATAAATAAAAAACATAAAAACACAAAATACAGAAAATTAAATAAATCCATTTTTTGATTTTGACCGTATTACGAGACGAGCAAGTCGTACCCTCGATGTTAAGCGCAACGCCTGCCCATAAAAGATATAGTGCCACCCAGAACTTTGCATTGTATAATAATCTTGCGCGGAACTGCACTGCGCTCATTACCCTAGACATTGGTTCTAATAGTCTCATATGCCCAGCAATTCTGCCGGAAACAGTGCTCTTCAATCAGCAAAAATTTATATTTTCACCCTACTGCTTGGCGGATGAATATCTGGCGAATACTAAAAAAAATTGTGAAAAATTCTGTATAAAAATGATCCAGTAATATTAAATAGAGGCCCCAAAAACTAAACTGGTAACATCGAGTCACCAGAAAGTGATAAAAGAAAATTTATCCCTTTAACGCGCAGGCTTCAGAGCGTAAAATAAATTTCCCAAGTCAGCGAAAGCGGATGGAACCTTCAAAGGAATCAATTATGTAATTAACCTTTGGGTTAAGAAAAAATCGTGATAAGGATTCAAAAGATTAGCGCTAGATAATTGTGTTTAACGAACCGACAGTATCCAATCGAGTTGGAGGCAGGAAAGAATCATTTATCAGTTGGGAACATTTGGAAATGTGGGAATAGTTCGAGAGTACCAACGTTGAACGCGTAATTTTGAGCGAAAGGAGGCTTATACCCAGCTGTGGGTAGGGTAAGGTAGCAAATGGCAAGATAAGATAACGTTTACGTTAACGCAAAAGAGTGAAACTCCTTGCCTGGGAGTCTTCAAGTCACGAGTCGATAGGTTACTTCTAGGTAAGCGTGCACCATCGTAGACTGTCACTTACCATCAGGTGAGATAGTGGTCAAACGCGAAACCTTTAATTAATGAAAAAAAAAACTGTAGTGTTTACGGTACATAATGTTATGGTAAGTAAAATATAACAAGCGTAACTGATGAATGAAAACTGTACCTTAACACGTTGACTGCTGAACCAGCTTATCTTTTTGGGCACTTTTGCTAATTATCACACAACGTCTGTGTTTACTAGCACTGGCGTTGCATCGTAACTAAACTCAATCAGCTGTGCGGGCGCACACAATTGTTGTGGTAAAATTGACAACACAGCAGTGCGGGTTCGCACTTCAGGCGTGTTTTCGCTTGCTGGCAAATTATAATAAAACAGGACACACTGTCTACCACACTAGAAATAAACCTGTGTTTTGGGGTCACAGAAAGGTTAATCAAAGTGAAATTCATAAATCTTTATTCACCTGGGCCCCAAGAAGGCACTCATAAAAGTTCTCTGGCTCTGCCACCGGGTTCGGCATACATCTAACCTAGAAGAACCGACAAGAAACTCGTTGGCTATTTTTTTCATTCTATATACCAATCCTACTATCCTACTAATATTATAAATGCGAAAGTTTGTGAGAATGGATGGATGACTGTTTGTTCCTCTTTCACGCAAAATCTACTCTACGGATTCGAATGAAATTTGAAACACAGATAGTTTATAACCAGGATTGAGTATAGGGTACTTTTTATCCCGATAGTATGTTCCTGTGGAACAAAACGGGAACTACGCGGGTGAAACCGCGGGGTCCAGCTAGTAATATAATAAATGCGAACCAATCTTCATGAACTTCGTTTGCTATACACCTTAGTATCTGAAAAGGAGAGAAGTTAATTTAGTGAAAGCATGAAATTACGGAATCAAGTATCAACGGAATGAAGTGGTCTACAAATTCTACTGTATAATTGTGAATTTTAGACCAGTTAAACCACCACTCTATTAAATGCGGTGATTGCTCAGATCTCGAATCCGAAGGCTAATTTCTGGTCGGTACTCTACCCTAGTTAGATATAGTTAGCTATAGGTTTGCTCAGCGGGTGTGGGCGAAGTTTGGACGCCACGACGCAAAATTTAGTGCAAAATCATGCAAAAATGAGCATTAGCTTCTGATGAAAGAAAAACAATTAAAAATTGGTGTAGGGCCTATTATATCCGTCTCTCTCAGCCAGTGTTTTTTGTACTGTTTCGATTTGGTAATGCTCCAGGAGAGCCTATTCTATTCTAAGGTTAACATAATTTGGTATCTCAGGTTCAGATAAAATCAGCACCAGGTGAAATGGTGTTCAAAGGCTTTCTAATAAAATAAAAACATTTACGGCAATTTTTTATTAAACATAGTAGTTGTAGTGGTAGGACTCTTCTGCAAGAGACCGCCTGGGGAAGTTCCACACCTTTGCCAGATATTCATCCGCTAAGCAGTAGTGTGCAAAAATTACTTTCATCTGGTTTGAAGGGCACTGTTTCCTATGCAATGCAAAATTCTGAGTGGCACTGTATCAGATAAACAATTTGCTCGTCTCTTCATCATCATCAACCCATAACGTCCCACTGCTGGGCACGGGTCTCCTCACTTTCGTGAGGAAGGTTAGGCCATAATCCACCACGGGGGCCCAGTCCGGATTGGTGGATAACATACCTACCTCCCAAATAATTCTCGGATAGGTATGAGGTTGCTCGTCTGTTAACTGAGTCAAATAAAAAAACAAATATATGAAATTAATTTAATATAAAAAAATATTGAATATTAACTTTAAAATTAATCACAATTGTCACAATAATTATAAGTCAAGAAGTAATCCGCGATAAACAATTTGATAACCACACACATAAAATCAGATCGAAAACAGCATTAATTACCGACCAATGGCCGATAAACTAAAATTTATTTAATACATTTGTGTGTCGCCGACAATTTCATTCCAACAATTTATGTTCCGGAATAATTTAACAATAGGTTTTACTGTTTTAAACAGGAGTTTTGAGAGGACAATGGCAACTTTTAATGGGCCCAGGGGGCATACACTTTCGCGTTGCATTTTGGATCGTATCCAACAATTTACAACTTCCATCGCTACTTCTGTTTGTTGTACATCTCTCATTCGGTGAACGGCTACGAACAAAATTGACATGTTTTATCAGATATAAAAAACTAGGGTTTCAATTTGGTTGTATACATTTTTTGAAGTTATACTTCTTTTGGCGCGATGGAGAAAAATTATGAGAGTGAATTTTTACGAGTCGGGTTTTCCTTCCTGACGCTATTACTCTAGAACGCACGAACCGATTTCCACGGTTTTGCATTCGTTGGAAAGGTATCGGGCTCCGTGAGGTTTATAACAAAGAAAATTCAGGAAAAATTTCAACAGAAATTTCTCTGCTCAGTTAATTTCATGAGACAAACCGGTATTGTGTTCACTGTGAAATTGTGAAAAAAAAGTAAAAAAATTAAGTTATATAATGCTTGGTAAGCGTTTATTCCTCACCACAACATTATTATAAGATTTACAATATAAAACAAAAGAAATTGTGAGTCAACATGCAAGCCAGCAACAAGTGTATTCACAGAAAAAATTGCTAAAGAAGTACTAGAAAGTACTATGTTGTCCACTACTTTAAACGGATTGAGTTTCAGCATCGTGGTAGTCCACATGCTCATACACTACTGTGGTTAGCTAATGCTCCATTGGATGCACTCGACAAAAATAAATTGGATGCTATCAAATTAATTGATGATTTAATATCTGTCTCATCTCAAGAAGCATCAAACAATATTAAATTACAAACACATAAGCATACGTTTACATGCTACAAAAAAATAGTTGCAAATAAACCTCAACAATGCAGATTTGAAGCACCTTTCATGCCTAGTAGATCCACTACAATATTATCACCGATGCAAAAAGATGAACCAAATTTTAAAGAACATGCTCAACGTTATAAAAATGTAAGAATTAACCTTGAAAATAATGATTACTCTGATATAGATTCCTTTTATAAAAATAACAATATTACTTGTGGTGAAGATTATAACAATATTCTTCGAGCTGGAATTAAACGACCAAGAGTGTTTGTCAAACGTCAACCTAGCGAAAAGTGGCATAACCCCTTCAATCCTTTTGTATTTAAAGAAGAAAATAATATAATAGAATATAATAATAATATAATATATATAATATAATTAGAAGTATAACTTCTAACGCGTGTACATAAGTACACACACTCTTTTTTAATGTTTATTCGTTAGAGCTCCGTCATTTATCAAATGATTTGAATTTTTTCTAAAGGTTTTTTGAAAAACTTTTAGATTGTCCCTATAGAAATTTCACCAAAATCGGTTTAGTAAATCAAAATAAATTAAAAAATATGTCATCCAAGTCACCGAAATAGGTACCTATTATGTAAGTCGGGTTTTTGTTAGAAGTTTCCCAACTTTTTGCAGTGCCGCGCAGGATTATGCAAACAAAACGAGTTTCGTTTGCGCACAGGTTAATATGAAAATATAATTTTGGCAAACCACGACGTTTCGACCAAGTTAGTTAACCATGGTCGCTAGGAGACTGAGGAAGTGGGTATCGCCGTTGAAAGTGGCAGGTGTTGCTAGTATTTTTATTGGCTACTTTTGTTTGCTTTTTTACTATGCTGTAGGGTATAATTGTAACTAAATTTTTCCCTAAATTCCACCCGAATTTATTCCATTTAAGGGCCATTGCGAAAATGTTGGTGCTGATTTCTATGGAAATATTATCCATCGGTAATACCGCGCCTGTGTGGAGGCTTTATGTTAATCACCTGTCCAGCTCTATACTCCTATTTTAGTGCTGGTAATACCAGTGTAGGTACTCGAGTACTGCCTTTATCGTCTGCGACCTAAGCACTAACCGTAAAATAGTGTTTATGTTCGATGTTGCCAACATTTACGGTGGCTGCACCCTGGTGTTCAGTGTTGCCAGCATAGAAATTTTATACCTTGTGATCGTTATTGCTACAATTTTATAGGTGATCTGAAGTCTTTGTGTGTAGTTTAGTATAGATAAACCACTATAAGGTGTCACACGTCTCTTAGGCAATTAATCTATTAATATAAATAAGATAATTGCATTCAAAGTGCCATCAAGCTTAACATTTTTCATTAAAATATATAAAATATAATAATTTCACCAAATCAGCCAAAACAGTGGTCTCCCAAAAAGTTAAAACCAACGAGTCCGGGACAAGGGCGCGGCTGGCCTTAAAATGATGGATCGCTGCAAGCTGAGCCACTCGGAGGCTCAGACCCATACATCACGCCGCCGCCTCGTGACAGTATCTTATAGCTGGGTGTGGAAGTGTTTAATGAACTTTCTAGAGACGATAAAACTGGTCTAAATTTAGATTTCCCGCTAAAAACGAAAAGTACCTTAAGTACCTTAGAAAGGTGCAAGACATTTTCGCGAATGAGATTATGGTTAAATTTTACAAGACCAAGCCCAAGTAAACTCAATTTTTTTTCTTAGAGCTGAATGGTAACAAACATGCACATGCATACATTTTTTATATTTCTATCTATCTGTCTAATTAATCGTCACAAAACTACATCACAAACCAGAAACCAGACCTTCCAGGCGACCGCTACCTAATCTTTAATTAAAAAAAAAATTGCAATTTTCTCATAAAAAGTATAGTTATTCAAGGCGTTTGAATTTGTTTTATTCCTATTCCCCTTATGTAATCCACCAAGACGGACCGGTTCCCAGTGGTGGATTATGGCCTAATCCTTCTCACACATGAGAGGAAACCCGTGCTCAGCAGTGGGTCGATATGGGTTGATAATGATGATGTTTCCCTTGTCTCTACAGCATCAGAGGTTTGCAGTGAGCGACTTTACACCATACAGTATCTTTCATAGCAGTAGAACATCATAAAAGTCACACACTCACTTAATAAAGTGTCACACTCACTCCATAAAGTGTCACGCACTCATTTCATAAAGTATCAGACTCACTTTATAAAGTGTCGGACACTCGCTTCAAACATTCCGTCCAAAGTGTCCAAGAACCGACAGTCACGCATATTGCATCAAACACAATCAAAGTTTATTTTCTCCATTTTATCCTACATTTTCAAATAAATGCGCTCCGACCCTCGACCTTCTGTCTCGCTCCAATCAATTAGAATTAGAGCAGGACGTATAGCGCTGGGGATGCTGGTTGGCTTTATTACGAACTGAAGGTAAGTTTTAATGAAGTTTTAATAACGCTACAGGGGACAAATTGCATTTGTATAGTTTCATTTGTCTTTTGCGGAGTGGAGGACATATTTTATATCTCAGTCTATCTTTTTAAAGTGAAAGACTAATAGAAGAACAGAGATAAATAAAGTGAAATGCTGAAAACGGAATGCCAACATAAGCAAACTTGATTGTCCAGTGTAATTTTGGCAAAAGCTGTAAGAAAAGGCGACACATAATAGCAACATATTAAACTGATTTTATTAAGATGCTGAAACAAGTTTCAAAGTACGTTGCCTACTACTTTTAAAAAATAATAAATAAATAATAACGTTTCACGATCACATACATAGGTCCTGACCCTTAACTAGGATTCCCTGTATCTAGGGAATCTGAAACTACGAGGACCATGGTCCCACAAACACCCAGACTCAGAGCAAATATTTGTGGTTCACACAAATCTTTGCCCTGTGCGGGAATCGAACTCGTAACCTCACGCTTCGCAGTCGGCTCACTTACTCCCTTACTCACCAGTGATTAAGCTTTGCTTTTGCTCTTTGTCTATGTGCTCATTTTCCCATTATTTCCGCCGGACCTAATCTTATTCCAACTTAATTCGCTTGCCCTTAAATTGTAGCAAAATATGTTAATTTGGTTATTAGGGACTGGACAGTGGACAGTGGGAAAGGTCTTTGGAGACCTATAAACGAGTGTTGTTGCTTCTGGAATAATATTGCTTATTCTACGTTGTTAATGGTGAACGAAAATATCGCGAGGAACCATTTATTATTTATTTATTTAATACTTTATTGCACAGATTAACTAACTAGTACAAATGGCGGACTTAACGCTAAGAGCATTTTCTACCAGTCAACCACCCATAGTGAAGGAGAGACGGTGTAGGCGTGCATCAAAATATCTCATTAAGAAAAAAAAAATAAAAAAAAAAATAATAATAAACAATAATGGAAAAACCATCCAACCATCGCGATGTTGGTGGCGTAGAAACTTTTTCTTCTAAGATTCACTGCCGTGTACTCCGTCCTAAGATAACCATTCTAGAACATTAAGAAGACGAGTTCCTAAATACAAATCGCAATACTCAACAGGTACAAAAATTAAGTTCAAAGCGACGTGAATTCACAGATGACAAGGCCTCGACATTGAACATTGACGGGTCGGAATAAGAGACAATTAAGCGGTGGTAGCCTAGTGGGAGAACGTCCGTCTTCCAATCAGAAGGTCGTGAGTTCAAATCCCAGTGCGGGCACGTACCAATGTGTTTCTGTAAAACATATGTACGTAATTATCACTCGCTTTTCGGTGAAGGAAAACATCGTGAGGAAACCCACATACCTACCCGAGAATTATTTCGGAGGTAGGTATGTTATCCACCAATCCAGACTTGGCCCCCGTGGTGGAATATGGCCTAACCCTCCTCACGAAAGTGAGGAGAGACCAGTGCCCAGCAGGGGGACGTTATGGGTTGATGATGACGAAGAAGGAATAGTTTCACTTCTTACGTGTGTACACTATTGCATACACCCTTTTGAAGTAAAACTTCTTTACGCACGATTCACTTGGGGAGTAAGCTGGTGAATGCGTTACGAAAAATGTGACCGGGCGAGGCGAATGGAAGTTAAGAGGTAAATGAGGTCAATAAGGTTAAAAGGTAGGGGGTAGAGGGTAGGTGCTAGTTGGTTGGTGACAGGTGACAGGTGATAGGTGATAAATAAATGGGCAAGAGAGAGAGAGAGAGGTGCGAGCACACATTTTCTTTCTCTCTTTCTCAAGTTTTAATTCAGTCGTTTGGTCTAAAATGGTCTAAAGCTCAAAAGCGAAGGGTCTTAAGCACACTCGTTTTTTTTTACTTAAAGGCTGGTTATTAAAAAAAAACCTATGTATTGCTTACCTTCTACGTTTCCAAATAGATAATGCCCCAGTGATTTCTCTACTAGAAATGCCCAATGGAAATAGCACAAAACGGAGCAATGTCAATTTATAAAGAGCCACTTCACCCAAAGGCCTGCAAAGGCACAAAAGCTGTCTAACTATATTCTGTAGTAGTCAGTTAATAATGTACCTTATAAATTCTCTCTTCAAGCTTCATTAATGTATAATGAGGCGGCATCTTGAGCCATATTAATATTTCAGTACGTGGGGCGAAAACAAATTGACCTGGAAAGTTTAGTGACCAATAAATCAAGTCTTGAGAAAGTCTCTCAAAATAGTTTTCAGCAGTTAGTATACAAATTATCAGTGAGAGAATAATTATTTAAATTTAATAAATAAAATAATAATAATTATATTACACGCGTCACGATGTTTTTAGGGAATCAGATACAACTGGCACTGTTTCCAGCGAAATTACTGGGCATATGAGACTTTACAGCCGATGTCTCAGGGTGACGAGCGCAATGCAGTACTGCGCAGTACTATGAAATGCAAAGTTCTGTAATAGTTATGGGCAGGCGTAGCGCTTACCATCAGGTGAACGATATGCTCGTCTTATCACTCAGTCAAATAAAAAAAACATTAAGAGCAAAAATAATATTCTGTTCTATTATAGCGAGGCATGGCGATATAGTTCTGCTGACAACGCGTTGGTAGGTAGGCAGAGGTAGGTATTTCATCCACCAATCAGGACTGGGCCCCCGTGATGGATTATGGCCTAACCCTCCTCACGAAAGCGAGGGGAGATCTATGCTCAGCAGTGGGACGATCTGAGTTGATGATGATGACAACGCGCAAAAATCACACTATTCTAAAAAAAACATTAATCGCTTCCACAACATGTTTGAAAGCATTTCACATCCCAAGATTCATTTCATACATGAAGATATTTTTGTTGGTACACATTGCCAGTAGTATGTCATAATATTTAACCCCCATAATGTACCCTAAATTATGTCCATATATCATCCTCATTAGTACAGTATACCATTAGCGATTCCTTTTGCGTCTGCTTTAAGTGTGTCATGCAAAGGTGAACATCGGACCTTTGATCTTAGAATCTTATGCCCTCTCTGCATTAACGTAGATAATTCGTAGCGCGTACTGAACTGACAATCAGGGGCCTCACCACGAACAGTTAAATCCATCCAATTTCAGGCCTTAAACTGAACTGCCCTGCTAACTGTCACCACCAACATCGCTAAGCGTTTATAAGTCGACCAGAGACATTTATTTTTTTGGTATCGGAACAATTTGTTTCCATTTATGTCTATTTTTTTGGGACGTCACGTCACATTTGTCATTTATGAGTGTGTGGTGCCAATCTAGGCCGCTCAGTTTACACTGAATAAGAATAAGTACGTGGTTATCCCCCAGGAGCCGCAAATGTCCAAAAATATTGAGAAGCTATCCACACTCATGTTCATGGGCGTTCACGATGTGATTGTGGAGCGTGATGTAGATAACATGTATATATGATGATACCATTGTTAGTGAGAGGCCTCTTCTGCAAGAGACCGACTGGGGAAGAGCCTTTGCCAGATATTCGTCCGCCAAGCAGTAGTGTGCAAACATTACTGTGTTCCAGATTGAAGGGCACTGTTTCCAGCGAAATTTCTGGGCATCTGAGACTTTCGCGCCGATGTCTTAGGGTGACGAGCGCAGTGCAGTGCCGCGCAGGATTTCGCAATGCAAAGTTCTGTGTGGCACTGTAACTGTTATGGGCAGGCGTAGCGCTTACCATCAGGTGAACGACTAGCGCGTCTCGTCTCTATGTCAAATATAATAAAAAAATACATATTATTGTGAAAATATATAATTTATCATTAGAACTGTTCCCATCGTAAGATGAATCTAAACATAAGCTTAATAAATACCATCCATTATAAAGACTTTGACATAACGCCGGTGAAGCTTGTCTCACTTAATTACAACAAAATTAATCATTTACAACAGGGGCCAATGATAAACTTGCCGCTTGTTACCCTTCTGGAAATTAATCAATTTATAAAATCTTAGGGTCGTCGCTCACTGGTGAGATATGGATCTTGTTTTTTTTTATCTTTTTCGTGGACGAATTTGGTTTGAAAAATAATGTTCGTACGTTCATTTGTGGTTTGAAAATAATGTAGTGCTCGGCTATTCCTTAATTTTGAACATTAAGTTTGGGAATTAATTGTTCAAAAGCCGCACTGAAATTACCCAAATCATTTGTGAAAAATAGCTACTGAAAACTGATGTATTGAGGGATATGAATGTATTAATAAGACATAGTGAATTGAACGACTTGGTAATGTCGCCACTCAGTCAATTAAAAAAAAAACTGGCTGGACTGATAGAATAGAAATAGAATAGAAAACTCTTTATTGTAAACCAGAAACAAAAATAAACACAGTAAAGAAAAATTACAATAGGTAAACAAGGGTAGTACAATGGGCGGTCTTATCGCTGAAAGCGATTTCTTCCAGACAACTTTTGCATGGACAGTAAAAAACATTTTGTATCTTCTTCATAACTGATCTTCTTCAGATATTAAGATAGTTAGTTCAATACAGACTTAAGCCAAGAAACGTCTATCCATGTGAACCTTAGTATTTTAATCTATAAACTTTTACAATATCCCAGCTTAGAGTTTGGAACCGAAGGTGGAATCAGCTGATTTCCCCCCAGGCCTACACGCTACAAGTGCACGCTAACTCCTAATTTTATTACCAAACTTCCACCGTCAGATGTCAAGGTAATTTATTATTAGGCAACAAAATTATAGTCGAATCGAGCCGTTACACCGCAAAGCTATATTTTATGGAGTTGGCTTAATTAATAATTTGCAGAGTTCCTCTGTTCAAAATAAAGCGATTCTGTTATCGTGTTCGCAAACTCGCAAACATTTGAGTTCGCAACCGTGCGGCGTGCGGGGAAATAACAGAATGGAGTGAACGCGTATTCTTTGGAATATTCCTTTGTAGCGGTTTCGGTATGGAATACTGAATAGACGTACCGTGTATCGGTTTTTGGAATGTTAGTCAACGTGAACATTTTACTGACATTAAAACAAAGGAATAAAAAAAAATATAAATAAAAAAAAATATTAAATATTATATTGATTTTAATCTCTGATTAAACGGCGTTTTTAAATGATGCCAATATTAAATGATCCACTGCGATAGGAGTCATAATTTGATTCCTATCTTTCTCAAGACGTCCAGCGTAGTCTAGACAGTTAGACCGCATTATTACAGTCACGTTGACTAACCCTGTCGCCACAATGTTTCAACCAAATTACCACCCCTCAGGGCACAATGGTTGAGACATCGACATGAAGAAGAAAGGAAGATAATACGAAGTTCTCATCATAAACCCATATCGGCCCAATGCTGAGCACGGGTCTCCCCTCACTTTCATGAAGAGGATTAGGCCTTAATTCACCATGGGGGCCCGGTCCGGATTGGTGGACGAGGTTCAACTACAAACATTATTGTCAGACTTGAATTACAATTTGGTCAGCATCATCCTCACTAGGATTATTTATGGGGAAGGAGGGAAAACTATAATAATTCCCAGCGTACCTACCAATGGGGTGGTCAACGGGATCATTGGAAATATTTCGTTATTTTCATTGTTTGAACTCATAAAAATCGCTATGTTAAACTGGTCCAGTTAACTTAACCGCCAGTTAAAGAAAGATGTGTGCAGACACCATTAATATAGTTTTTCAAGTGGTTTCTCTACGTCCTTATGTTTCGGCTACAAATGAAGAAAAAATTAATTAGCTCCATGTCTAAACCTCGCAATTCTTAGCTCTACGAGCGAAAATCCGAGAAGTCGGCGAATAATTACCATTTTAATTGTCGTTCAACAAACAGAATGCATGACTCGGCGCCGGCTCACTGCTGAGCCGACAGAACGCAAGCTCCGCACTCACAGCCCCGTTGTTTATAGAGGATATTGTAAATTTAGGTTTTCTTTTTTAAATTATATTTTATAGGTGAATGTACACATTCCGAATTCTGCTTTTACGAATTATTCTTAACACGTTGACTGCCGAAAACACCGACGTTTGTGTTTTTATAACTTTACGCGGTGCAGGGAAACACGCCTGTTGTGTTAGCGCAGTTTACGTGCCGGCTGTGCGGCGAAACACAGACGCGTGTGTTTAACGCGGCACTGCTACAGTGCGGCTCACACAGACGGCACGCCAGTGCTGTGGTGCTTCTCCAGACGGACTCTTGCAGAAGAGACCTACTACTACGAGTATTAGTTCATGTCAGTATCAAATAAAGAAAACGAAAATGTATTATTTCCAACAAAAATATT
Organism: Campaea margaritaria; assembly: GCA_912999815.1. Lineage (NCBI taxonomy): Eukaryota > Metazoa > Arthropoda > Insecta > Lepidoptera > Geometridae > Campaea > Campaea margaritaria. Next base: position 11,219,619 of record OU538797.1, on the reverse strand, counting down.
AAAAGTGTGTCCTGTTTTTGTAGGTAGCTCCTATAAAATAACAATATCGTATCAAAGAAAGGCATACAATCAGTAAGAGACACTAGAGTCTATCACAAGCTCGTACTTGTACGTTTACAGTAACACTCCCTGAAATGATTTATTTTCATTTATTTGTTCTCAGCATGAGCTCTTTAAACATGAAACCAGCTCATATCCCAAAGGAAATGAGATTTTTCCGAGTTACCAATCAATAAGAAGGAACAATATTGCCTTACGTCTGTTTGCTACCGTTTTATGTTTGAATAAGTTATTATATCATTTCGTTTTTATCTATCGACAATATGGTGGCGGGAAACATCGATGGAAACAAAATTTAAGATGTGTTAAGGTCCTACATACGAGTTCTATGGCGCCAGCGCCGCGCGGACTTCCTGTCTCGATTACAGGCTGCCGTGGTACTCTCCAGATAGCTGAACAGGATTATAGGAATTTTCAGACTCTGAGTACAAAATGATGCTCTTTTATCTTATTTCAAAAATGTAATGACATCTGTGGCCATTTCATCGAGGGTGCAACGGAATGGATCGGATTAATTAGCCAAGCGTGTGAGAGTGTGAGTGACATACGTAGTTGGATGCTTACACGGATGACAAGCGCAATGCAATACCGTGCAAGATTATGAAAAGTTTTGGGTGACGCTGTAACTGTTATGGGCAGGCGTTGCACATACCACCAGGTCAACGACTTGTTCATCTTACTCAGTCGTAAAAAAATAATTTTAACGTACTAGGTCTATTGGACCGAAAGTGGTCGGTAACCTATCTCCTTTTACTTATCCGAGACGTAATATTTACCTGGAAACGAATAAGTACGCACGACTTTGAAATAAGTTATTCTAAGCAGTAAGTACGTTTGAACGGTTTTCTTTTGTGAATATTTTTACGTTTTTTAGACTTCTTGAATAACCAGTGTTCTTAGAAAAATAAATTAGATTCTTTCAACCATAGATTTGTTGGGGTTTCTTTGCCTTTTATATTCTTGATTGAAACTTATTTGTTTAACGATGATTTCTAAATTGGTTGAGGGTTTAGTTACCATGGTGCAGGATCTGGGGTCGAATGAACAGAATCTATTGATGGAGGAAAACATACCATAAATCCTTAGTAATAGGACAAAGTTATTTTCACCTAGCCAGCTTAACTCCTGAAGCAGAACATCTGTCATCAAACGCCTATCCTAGAGTCAGCGAGTTTACCACATTCAGCATCAAGAGAGATAGGGGTTCACTTCTACTTCTTACCTTCTTGATGCTTCTCTGTTACTGGAGGTTGTCTGTCAGCTCTACATATCCTGCTTAGTTTCTCGTAAGATGAAACGACTCTTTAAGTTGGTGATTTCAGTTTTCTCGGATATTCTTGAGCCGGCCTTTCACCAGATGAAACAACTTTTCTACGCTGGCGTTTCCGGTCCTTTCACGGATTTTCTATAACCGCGACTTTCTTTTCTGTGGCTTTTCCCTCTCTTTTTAGCTTTTAACTAATAAAATGAATTAAAAACCTCTTTGAGACTGCGATAACGAAACCTAGCCACACACTCACACCGGCATTACAACATTACTTGAAATTCCGACATTACTTGTTTTGTTTTTGTTCTGTGGTGTATAAATAAAGAGTTTATCCATCTATCTATGTACGAAAATTAGCTAATTATCACCACCAGAGGATATATTTTGTTATTCAGAACTTTTCCTCTTGTTATCTATCCTCCACTCCCAAACTGAAATTCTCATTACCATTGTCTGCGTACGCGTGCAATATAGACACGTACTCGCATGCAATAAAATCTGTGCTGACCCGCGCATAAAAAACCTCACAACGAGCCTTCAAATTATGATATCAAAATTATACAAAATGGTCACACGTCCCGCATACGAACGGGCGTGCTGACCCCTTTTCGACGGGACAATATTGGGGTGTTCATACAATGTGGGATGTAGTGTGACGGAAATTCGACGCATTATTTCCATTCAAGAACATAAGGCATCATAAGGGTGCTAGAAACCCCTGGAAGCGATCTGGGCACGTGTTTCAACGCCAGGACGTTACGCAAAAAAGTTTTTGGGATCGGTTCGAAACTGGGATGAATGGCGTAAGAGGGAGGAGGTTTATGTCCTGTAGTGGGTCAAATGAGCTGTCTGTGATGATGATGATGATGATGACATGTGGCATTTATAACCTTGAACTGTGCCAACACATTTTTGCGAGATATCAGTAGTAATACAACCTAATTATAATGAATTCACTTGTGAAGTAATGAACAGTTTAATGTTGTGTTGCACTTATGTTATAAGCGATATCTCAACATACATTCTTTATCATTTTAGTAGCTTTTGGAATATGTTCGAAGTGCTATTTTCTTCACATTATCAGATGCCAAAATGAAGGGTTTTGTTACATATTAGGGTTGAGACTTCAGATTCGCAAGAACTGTTTACTATAGTTCTTGAGAATCTGAAGTCGAATCTGAAGTTTGACCTGAAAGTGACTTAAAGAGTGTCAAGTGCAGATTTCATGATGTGAACTGTAAATAAATATGGAAAATTATGGATCTGGAAACATGGAAAATAGATATGGATCTGGAATGTTGTGTTGTGTGTGTGTCTATAGAGATGATTATGGATTGAACCTACATCAGACATAGTAGGAACAGGCTCTTATCCACCGACACAATATTTGTCGTGATTAAATCAAATCCTTTTTAAACTGAAACGAGGTTTCGCGAGTTCTGAAATTCAGTTTTCAAGTTCCGGAACGAAACCGTCCGGAAAACGTATTATAAACTTTACAGAGCAGTTTTTGCATTGAAAAAAGGTGTCCGCCCGGGTTTCCGCTTTGTTAGGCAAGTTTCTGGCTACGTTTCCCTTGAATTACTAACTAGAACTAGTTGCGAGTAGATACATAAATATGGTTAACTTTGTTTTTGCCGGTCGGTTCTTTTGGAATAATATCATCATCATCTCAGCCCGTATCAACCCACTGCTGGGTATAGGCCTCCTCTCCCTCACGCCACTTATTCCGGTCCCGTGCGAGACGTATCCACTGCCTTCAGACTAACTTGACAAGGTCGTTCGACCAGCGGGCTGGTGGTCTGCCTACCGGTCTGCACCCTTCTCTCGGCCACCATTCCGGAAATGGAATAATATAATATGTCTCATTAGGGACCATAATCTTGAAGTTTTTAGAACCACGCTCCTCGTAGTTCCTTATTTCCTATAGGGAATCCTAGTTAGCGGTCAGCCAAACATAATAATGTGAAACTTCTATAATGTTATCGTGACGAGTTACATGTCTTATTCACCATTTTTATTAAACTCTACTAAATGTAGATAGATAGATAGATAAACTCTTTATTGAAACACCACAGAACAAAGAAAACTTAAAACTAGAAAAAAACAAATTTTACAATTAGTGTAGTAGTGTAGTTAGTGTATTAATGTAGTTCATAAAGACAGGAAGTTTTTTGAAAGAAAGAAAGAAAAAATATTTATTCTGATACAACTTTACTATTCACAACAACAAACACGTAAACATAGAAAAACAAGACAAGAAAATGGCACACAACGACGATAATAGTGCACGCAGATAGCCGGCGCAGTGCTATCAATCAGAAAAGGCGTGCACTCAGCATAATGTTGCGGTCAAACCACAACGCTGATTTTCAGCTCAGGGGCCTTACCACGAACAGTTAAATCCATCCAGTTTAAGGCCTTAAACTGGACTGCCCTGCTAACTGTCAGCACCAATATCGCTAAGCGTTCATAAGTCAACCAGAGACATTTATCCAAAGATACCGGAACAATTTGTTTGCACTTATGGGAGTTTATATAGCTCCATCTCATTCTCTTTCTCTCTCATTTTCTTCAGTCTATTTTTGAGTGACGTCACGTCACGTTTGTCATTTATGAGTGTGTGGTGCCAATCTAGGCCGTTCAGTTTAAGGCCTGAAAATGAACTGCATGGAATAAGAATAAGTACGTCGTCACCCCCCAGGCCTTTGCTGACGTACGGACTTAAAAGGAAATAAATACACTAACACACTTGCTTCTCTCCATCCAAAGGTTGACTTTAAGAGATCGCTTTTAGCGATAAGTCTGCCTGTATTTATTTCAATAAGTTCTATTCCTTATGTACCTTGTGTATTTCTGAACTGGTGTACAATGAAGTATTTTCTATTCTATTCTATTCTATTCTAACACACTAATTGTCAAATTTGGTTTGTTTCAGTTATTAAGTTTCCTTTGTTCTGTGGCGTTTCAGTAAAGAGGGTATTTATATATAAATCGCTTTCAGCGATAAGACCGCCCATTGTACTACCCTTGTTTACCTATTGTAATTTTTCTGTGCTGTGTTTATTTTTGTTATTCCATTCTATTCTATGTATCTATAATTAATTCATTGAAAATGGAGTTGAGAATACGAGTACAAAGATATGACCTTGGCAAAAACACTTTTTGAAGAATATAAAAGATGTGTAGCGCCTTTGATTAAGACATGGTAGCATTGACAACTTTTTCCTCATACCTTCGCATACAAGAGCTTGATTTCTCTACACACTTCTCGTATCTACAAACCCGAATCGAGAAAGCCCAGTTGTCCGCGCCTCGAGAGCTTCTTCCAACCCCGGTCACGTACCACTCGAATTTACAGCCAATTCATTCGATATTGGATTATTAGGCATTGATCTTTTTAAAATTTTCCCGAATTACACGTTTTTCTCAGTGTCCCCAATACCCAATTTCAGCGAATGAGAAAATAACGTAGAGCGATCCCAGCACGAGGCACGAATAATAATTTCTCGGCTTTATTATGGCTTTTTATGTTTGGGGAAACGAAGCTTGTTGTGTTAAATTAAGAGCCTAGATTTAGTTGCTTTTTTTTAAAAAAATCCATTTTTTTTTGTATTTTTATGCTTAGCTTCTGTGATGAGAGATGAGCTTACAGCATAGAATGTAATACTTTTTTACCAAGGAGTTTAAAGATAACGATGTCGTTTTGGTTAGTTTATAAACCACTAGCTGCGCCCCGCGGTTTCACCCGCGTAGTTCCTGTTCCCGCGGGAATATGGGGATAAAATATAGCTTATGTTGCTCGCTGTCAATGTAGCTTTCCATTAGTGAAATATTTTTTTTAAATCGGTGCAGTGGTTTCGCCGAAACCCCTATATTTATTTTACCTCCTCAAGGGTAAATTCTTACAAAATTTGAATGACAAATTTATTTATATCTAATCAAAGGCATTAAAAATAAATTTCAAGCTTCTAGCTTCAAAAATAACGAAACTTCTATACAAACTTTCATCCCCTATTTCAAACCCTTACAATCGATTTTTTGCATCAAATAGTACCCTATATTCTGTCTTAGGCTCTAGACTATCTCTGTACCAAATTTCAATTCAATCAGTTCAGTAGTTTAGGCGTGAAAGAGCAACAGACAGACAGAGTTATTTTCGCATTTATAATATAAAGTAGGGAAGTAGGGATTTGTCTCTTTCCACCCTTATGAAGATGAAAGAGCTTCGTAACTTTAGAGTCATCAAATTTTATTTCGTATCGTTTGTTCTTAAATTGTACGTTCGCAATCGTAAGTCATTGGACAATATATTTATTATTATCTGAAAAACAATTAATAAATTAATTTAGAATAAGTAGTTACAAACCAGAATAAGACCAGCTCGTCGATCTATGCATCAGTTTGTCTGTGACAGGTATTAATAAAAATTAAACAGTCGTAAATTTTCCATTAAATTATATAAAAAAAACTTGGTACTAAAAAATGGGATTCACGGCCTTATTCTAGAATCATAAGTAACTATCATCATGATTATTCTATATAAATAAATAATAAAAATAAATAAATATCATCCCACTGCTGAACACGAGTCTCCCCTCACTTTAGTGAAGAGGGCTTGCCCATAATCCACCACAAGGGCCTGGTCCAGATTCATCAATAACATACCTCATCATCAACCCATAACGTCCCACTGCTGGGCACGGATCTCTCCTCACTTTCGTGAGGAGGGTTAGGCCATATTCCACCACGGGGGCCAAGTCCGGATTTTTGGATAACATACCTACCTCCGAAATAATTCTCGGGTAGGTATGTGGGTTTCCTCACGATGTTTTCCTTGATTTGAATTCGACCCTCTCCTTGGAACGCAAACGTTCTCCCACTAGGCTACCACCGCCAAACTAGGCAACAAGAGTTTGTACTCCAGAAGAAATCAAATTACAAAGTATGTACGCATAATGAACCAGCATACTGAAAAGTGCTCTGCAGTTCCCTGATTCAGTGGAGTTATGAAAACGCGGGCGTCACTCGCAAACAGCGGCTCCAGACAACTTTTAATTAAATACTAATGCTTCGCGGGAACAATTTACAATTAAAATAGGGACGCGAATTGTCGGCGGTTTGTCGATGAACGGTTTTAAGCAATTTGTCGTTGGGTTGCGACGAGCTTTATTCTGTCTCCTCATTAAGTCCTACATTGCAGCATTTTAAGTTTTGTATTGTTTACTAGCCTCAATGTTGGTTGATTTATTGTTATTTCAGTTCTGCAAGTCTTCAAGTCGAGAGTGAATAGGTATCTTGTAGGCAAGCATGCTCCATTCTCGACCGTGTTGACACTTACCGCCAGGTTAGACTTCTTGCAATAAAAATAAAAAAAGTTTCACTTTTATTATTATTAAATGGGTGAAGAAAAACATCACGACCCGAGAATTATTTCGGAGGTATGTGATCCACCAATCCGGATTGGGCCCCTTGGCGGGTATGGCCTAATCCTCCTCATGAAAGTGAAGCGGACCTTTGCTAAGCAGTGGGTTGATATAGGTTGATGATAATGAAGCCACACACCCTACTATCGAAAAATGTTTTTACTGTCCATCCAAAGGTTATCTCGAAGAAATCGCTTTCAGCGATAACACCGCCCATTGTACTACCCTTGTTTACCTATTGTAATTTTTCTCTACTATTTTTAATTTTTGTTTCTGGTGTACAATAAAGAGTCTTCTAAGTAAGACAAAATCAAAAATTCCTTCTATAATTCTATCCTACTTCCTACTTACATTAAAAATGTGAACGTTTGTTAAATTCGGTCGGTTTGGTTAATTTGGTTTGACAGAGTTATCTATGTATAATATATAATACTTAATCAACAATCTACAAGCATCGACAATGTCGTAGACATCTCTACGCCACGTGTATGTGTATGAAGAAATTAATTCATATTTCACTTGTAGTAATGAACCAGCCGCGCTTACAAACATAAACACGGAACATATTATTTTGATATAGTAATTAGAGCGTCATGTTCAAAGGGGGTGTAAACCGACTTCCTGTATCATAAGAAATCCCGTTTATACTGATACAGTTTTCCTTGAATTAACAAGAATATGTTCCTAGCTAAACCAGAATCACGCTCTATGATCCAATCTATAGATTTAAAAATGTTATGTTGGTTTGTGTACGCTTCAAAAACTCAAAAAGTTCAGCACCGACCGAGCTGAAATTTTAGCATGATATATAATCCGCATCAAGGATTGTTTTTATCTATTTTTTTCATCAGTGACTTATCAGCGAATGTGCGAATGTGCCACAGCGAAGCGTGGCAGGGTACAGCTAGTAATGTTATAATTGCAATAATATGGGTGTAGGTGTGTTTGTTCTTTGTTAGTATTTGATGGTATTTTTAATTACTGGACATATGAGACTTTAGAGTCGATGTCTCAGGGTGCCGCGCAGAATCGTGTAACGCAAAGTTTTGGGTGGCACTGTAACTGTTACGGGCAGGTGTGGCGCTTACCATCAGGCGAGCGACTTGCTTGTTTCCTCCCTCAGTCGAATATAAAAAAAAATAAAAAAAATAGATCTTGGAATAAGCAGGTAAAGCCACGGGGCAGTCAGGATAATGTCGAAGTCAAAGTAAAAAAATCTTTATTTACATGGACCCAAGAGGCAAGGAAGTTTACTGACTTTACTACCGAATCCGGAATACATCCAATTGATAATAACGTTATAGTGTAATTTAGTGGGACTTTTTTAGGAATTATTGTAGAATATTAATTCGGATATAAATACGAAATGAATTCAGGTGTCTTTAACTACATCAAAAATAAAAACAGTACAAATTCTAAATTCCAAATTAAGATTTCAGGAGAAAAGCGGTAATTCACCGAAATCCCAGTTCCGACAGTAACTAACAATGCAAAGCCTGCCGTCTAAGCTTGTTTTCACAAGCACTATCTTCAACGAAGCTTCTTTACAAATTAAGCAATTCGAGCTGAGATCTCTTCGGTGAACGGGCATTTGCCGTCGCCGGATCTGGTCTGTCCGAATCGGTGTCTTGCGAAAAGCATGAAGCCGTCGGACCGTAACGGAAATATTAAATTGGGCCGTTATAACGGCCTAGGCTGTTTTGTATTACGAGACAGCTGGGCCAGGTTAGAGTTCCGATTGGATAATATACCTATAGTTCCATAGATCGTAGTGGGAGGCCTCTTCTGCAAGAGACAGCCTGGGGAAGTATACCTTTGCCAGATATTCATCAAGTAGGCAAAAATAGTGAAATTTTAAAATTCAACACTCAAAACTTATACACAATGAGAAAAATATAAATCATATGTGATTTACTAAACTAATGATTAACTGATTATGGTTTGAGTTTGGAAAAGGACATTTCCTAAGAAGTGGTGAATGCCGGAATCTGCCTGAATCTTGCACAGGAAAATGAAACTCCATTAACCAGCGCTTCGGAAATACGCCCGTCAGAAAAGATAGCACCAGGATAGCCTAAAATGAAACCTACACAATTCTAATAAACCGGTACCAGTTGGCAACAGCTCAAAATGCTGGCAGCGTAGCCACGTTGTATGGCAATGCTAAATCTTTGGGTAAAATAAAGGCCAGCATTTTGGTCACGTGTTGCTTCAACAATAAGTTTATAGATGCTCGGAACAATCGGAAGCGTTGATTAAATTTGCTCACTGAATCACGGAAGCGTTCAAATATTATGCCACCAAACGGTTACCCATCCAAGTATGTGCCACCGGCGACGTTGCTTAACTTCCGTGGATTACATCCCGATAATGATACTCAGTGACCTAATTTAAATAGCCAGCTTTTGTCTACGAATTCCTCTGTTTATAACTACTCTTTGGCGGTACACTCAAGTCCAATTGGCTAGGAACCGGCTGAGTGAATAAAATTTACTCGAGTCGGTCCTTTATCGCTGGCGCTTGCGTTGCCAGCTGTTATGTTTTGTTTAGTGATACGGCTACAGCTTTGTTTATGCTAATATGGTGATTAAATTTTACATTGGCTTTTTAGCTTGGGTTAAAGTTTGTTGGGACTGGAAGTTGGAAATACTGGATGCGCTGTTGTAAAAGGAACCTAATATTAAAAGGGGCAAGGGTTTTTATTAACTGATAACTAACTACAACAATGTTAAACTAATAAATATTGTGTTAAGTGAGTTTTTTAAAGGTGAAACAGAATTACGAATGTACTATCTTAATACTGTAAGTACGCCACCCACCCTACTATCGAAAAATGTTTTTTACTATCCACCCAAAGGTTGTCTGGAAGAAATCGCTTTCAGCGATAAGACCGCCCATTGTACTACCCTTGTTTACCTATTGTAATTTTTCTGTACTGTGTTTAATTTTGTTTCTGGTGTACAATAAAGAGTTTTCTATTCTATTCTATTCTATTCTATCTTATTACCTACCAATATTATTATGTAAGTTTAGGAGTGTTCTCGACTAAGTGACGCTTGTTTTTAGAGAAATAAATAATAGAATAGAATAGAATAGAAAAACTCTTTATTGTACACCAGAAACAAAAATAAACACAGTACAGAAGAATCACAATAGCTTAATATTTAAGCGTAAACCTTACCACTACAGAATAGTCATAAATTCCTAGTACATACTATGTATAATTAAACAACTGGAAGCTAAGAATATTCATTATCATCGGATATGTAAGTGGACTGCTTTCAAAGGAAGATCGCCTTTGAGAATGCTTTTGAAATATGAGGTTCCTCCACGTGCCGATTTTTTCGCAATGTTTCCTCGATTTTATACTCCGAACGCCCATCTCAGTAAATTGCCTTGATTGAATCAAAAATCTTTAACAATGCTTAACGTGCCGAATCTTAATATTCACAGCGAATGCGTAAAATCGCACGCCACGTTTCTTGGGTAGGCTCACGGCGTTAGAGAAGTCCATTGATTGATGTCGAATGAAGAACTGGCCTCATTTGGTCAGTTTGAGAGGCTGCCTAATGGGCCTTTGACGTGGCCTAAGCGCTGTTATCAATGAATAAAAGCCAGGGTTGTTTTAACACGCCTTCCGAAGCACAGAAGCGCTAAGGACGTACGGCTAAAATTCAGATTCGCAGAGAAGCGAACAAATTGATGAAGATACACGGTTTCAGCTCGAGTGGTTTGCCTACGTTGGAACTTAGGACAACTCTTCCCTTACGAATAAGTTATAGAGTTAAATGGTGATGTTTTTTCCGTCGGCCTTTTGCCCCTTTGTTTATGTTGCCACTATTTCACTGCCTCGTCACAGAATAACTTATAGTACGACCATAGATATACTCAGAGAGTAGATACCGTAAGTAGTTAGTTTTGCACAAAATTGGAGCATCAGGGATTTTTGCGCAACTATTTACAAGTTCCGATTTGAGTTGAAAGAAAGGAATTTAAAAAAATATATATTGCAAATTGTAATTCATCATCATCATCAACCCATAACGTTCCACTGCTGGGCACGGGTCTCTCTTCATTTTCGTGAGGAGGGTAAGGCCATAATCCACCACGGGGGCCAAGTCCGTATTGGTGGATAACATACCTACCTCCGAAATAATTCTCGGGTAGGTATGTGGGTTTCCTCACGATGTTTTCCTTCAACGAAAAGCGAGTGATAATTACGTACATATGTTTTACAGAAACACATTGGTACGTGCCTGCATTGGAATTTGAACTCACGACCTTCTGATTGGAAGGCGGACGTTCTCCCACTAGGCTACCACCGCTTTCACAAAAATCTCGCTTCTTTTAAATTGTTATATTTAGAACAGGCCAATAGATTTTGAAGAAATTTGGTATTAAGGTCCTGGTATGAGACATTAAAAAATAACTCTTTATCCGCGGACAAAGCCCCTGGGCGCTTCTAGTAGTATTAAAAAAGAATTACATTTCTTTTGTTTGCATTTGCTTCCAAATAATATTTTTTTTTTTTCACAAAAAAATATTTAAAAGCTTAAGGACGGTTGTTTCAAACGATGATTCTACTTTCATGACGTAATGTAAAGCGCAAAATAATGGTATGTGACATGCTCATTTACATACCGATTTTACGAGCTAGTGGGATCTATTTCCTCTACATCTGTGAGTACAACGCCTCGTTCGCGTTTAGTTTTTTGTCGGTTGGGCGAGTCAACTTTGATAAACAGGCAGGATCACTGAAATGTAAGTGGGATGTTTATTTACTTCCCTCTACTAAGGGCTTTTTTATACAGTTACAGGAAGAGCAGACCGTTCACCTGATGGTATGTGTGTCAATGACAATATTTTTTTTTCAAAATCATAACTCAAATTGTTATTGTAAATAGGCAAAATATAGTACTTTCACAAGACAAAAATTTAAATTTCTGATTAATACATATAATAATTAATACATAAAAACAAAAAAAATAAGTCGAAATATGATCTATCAAACTGTGGCGTCTCCACATAAACTACCTGAAACAAAAGAAACATTATATTAGTAAACAGCACATAAGTAAATACATAACTGAGATACTCGTCGAACTCCATCTGAAACAGAAAACCACACATTAGCAAAACATATAGAAAACAAATAACTACAAGCAACTATAACAAAAGCAAATATAAATACACAACGTACCTAAACATCGTCAACAGCTGTGCGCCGCGCCACCAAATATTATTGAGTACCTACAGCGTACGGCAGCGGCCGCGGCACAGCTCAAAGGAAGCATGCGCTCGCGCCGCGGCGAACGACGCCCGGCCAGCCAGTCCGCCGACGAATGTCACGCGAAGCGCACGTCGCTCCCGCCTATTTTACGACTACGTAATTTGTACCGTGTTTCTCCAAACAATATTCTATGTCAAACAATAAATAAATAATTTGTGAAGTGTTGAAGTGACTTTCCTTTCAACACCCACAAAACTATTGATTATCTAATTATGGTTTGAGTTTGAAAATGGATATTTCCCTTTTAAGTGGTGACTTAGTTAGACTGAGTAATGAGACAAGCAAGTCGTTAACCTGATGGTAAGTGCTACGCCTGCCCATAACAGTTACAAGAGCTTTGCACTGCATAATCTAGCGCGGCACAACACTGCACTCGTCACCCTGAGACATCGGTATTAAAGTCTCATATGTTATGTCTAGTAATTTCGTTGGAAACAGTGCCCTTCAAACCGGAACACAGTAATCAGTGCACACTACTGCTTGGCGGATGAATATCTTTCAAAGATGTGGTATTTCCCCGGGCGGACTCCTGAGAAGAGGCCTACCACTAAAAAAGGGTGGTGTAATAATTTATTTATTTATTCTTTAGCACAAAATAGCAATATACAAGGAGGACTTAACGCTAAGTAGCATTCTCTACCAGTCATCCTGGAAGTGATGATAATGATTAATAATGATTTTTAATTACGTTTGTGAGCGTTCGTGTGGCGATTGTTGTGGCTTTACCACTGCTTAGTTTTACGTAATAACCAGTGGACCTTTAGAATAACCGCTGTGTACCAGCATATGTTACGACTTCACGCTTTGTATCACACCTGTTTGCATACATAGCCAGTAAGCGTGATGAACGGTTATTGCTGGGATAACACAGTCTTCTATGTTTGTGAAATGCAACTGACTGGTTCGCTCAACTGTGCATGTGTTTTCCGAGAGTTTATGCAAACTAGCACTTATAAATATTGGTCTCAGTATTTGAATGTTGAAGCAGTGGTAGCCTAGTGGGAGAACTTCCGCCTTCCCATCAGATGGTCGTGAGTTCAAATCCCAGTGCAGGCACGTACGAATGTGTTTCTGTAAAACATATTATGTGTGTTATTATGACTCGCTTTTCGGTGAAGGAAAACATTGTGAGGAAACCCACATACCTACCCGAGAATTATTTCGGAGGTAGGTATGTTATGAATGGCGTGAAACAGAGGAGGCCTATACTCAGCAGTGGGTGGATACGGGCTGAATAGATAGGTATGTTATGCATCCACCAATCCGGACCGGGCCCCTGTAGTGGATTATGACCTAAAGCTCCTCACGAAAGTGAGGAGAGACCCGTGCCCAGCAGTGGGACGTTATGGGTTGATGATGATGATGATGATGATTAAAATGTTTAACATTGATATTTAGACCCATTTTAAACAGTTTTGCAAAAAAAAACTCCGTGTTATTTTCTGTCCATCCAAAGGTTGTCTAGAAGAAATATTGTTACCCAATAAGTTGGCCCATTTCTACTACCTTTTGTTATTGAATATGTTTGTGTTCCGGTTTAAGAGCACTGTTTCCAGCGAAATTACTGGACATAATTATGATACTTTAGAACCGATGTCTCAGGGTGACGAGCGCAGTGCAGTGCCGTGCAGGATATGGTGGGTGGCACAGTAACTTTTATGGGCAGGCGTAGCGCTTACCATCAGGTGAACGACATGCTCGTCTCGAAAAAATACAGTGATACTTTGCTCTGGGCTAGCGTGAAACTGTGGCACATTATCTCTAAAAGAAATATAATCAGCTAATAATAGTATTAGTAATAGGAAAATACAGGTAAAATTAAAACTTCCTCATTTATGTCGCCCAAAAATACCCGGCTCAGAATAAACGTTAGCTGGTTAGCTGTAGGCAAAACTTTTTAACTTTGTATTTTCAAACGACATTTTCTGTATGAAAAATTAAAAGCTTTTCAACATTTTTGGGTCAACACCTGAGCTGTGGACAAGGAAAACTCTTCGGAGAAAGATTTATTAATAATTATATATCGTTATAGCTTCCCAGAGCTTCGACCAAATCGTTACTTATTACCAGGGGGGTCACCACGTACTAGTGCTGCCCAAAATTTTCCATTACAAAATCCTGTGCGGCACTCCACTCCGCTCGTTGCCCTGAGACATCGGTTCTAAAGTCTCATATTGTGCCCAGTAATTTCGCTAGAAACAGTGCCCTTCAAACCGGAACAAAGTTATGTTTGCACAGTACTGTTTAGCGGATGAAGAGACCTACCACCACTTTGTATTATATTATACTAAATATTAATAATTCAAGCGTCTACATGTTGCTATTATCAATATCGAGCAACAACAAGCAAAAAATCACGTTTGTTGTATGGAAGCCCCCTATATTTATTTTATTCTGTTTTTTAGTATTTTTTGTTATAGCGGCAACAGAAATACATCATCTGAGAAAATTCCAATTGTCTAACTGTCAGGGTTCATGAGATACAGCCTGCTGACAGACGGACAGAAAGACACAGACAGTGGAGCCTTAGTAATAGGGTCCCGTTTTACCCTTTGGGTACGGAACCCTAAAAAAATGGTATGGTATAAAATTAACTGTGTTACAAAACAAAACCCCAAAACCTCAAGTGTCGGTTACGTAATGGGAAACACAATAAACTCAAACGTAACGCAAACCATTGGATGAAACGTTTTGTGCCAAAGTTACTTTAAACACCTCTTTGGGGACTTAAAAGTTAGGAAAGTGAAAGGAGATATCTATCTGGGGTTTGTTATTTCCAAACGATTGAAATAAATGTTTGAGTTGAAATGACGATCTCCAGTTTTATTGTGTTTGTTGAACTCATTTGCGTTGTGTCGCGAGTAATAATAGAATTGCTTTATCAATATGGACTTACATACTTTTTGAAGTGAAACTTCTTTACGCACGCTTGACTTGGGGATTAAGCTGGTGGATGCGTTACGAAAATTGTGATCGGGCGAGGCGAACGGAAGTGGAGAGGGAAATATAAGTTAGTGAAGATCAAAAGAAATTTTTTTTTGAGATATTTTTTTAATTGAAATTTTACTTCAACTATGTGTCACAGCACACATTTCGTAATTTTTTATACATACTTAATGTTCATTCACATTGGCCCTTGGATGGCACTGGTTAAAGTTAAATTTTTTACAAGTAATTCAGGATTTCATCTATTTGAATTTCTCTTTTTATTTTATTTGACTGAGTGACGAGACGAGCAAGTCGTTCACCTAATGGTAAACGCTACGCCTGCCCACAGTTACAGTGCCATCTAGAACTTTGCATTGCATAATCCTGTGCGGTAGTGCACTGCGCTTATCACCCTGAGACATCAGCTCTAAAGTCTCATATGCCCAGTAATTTCGCTGGAAATAGTGCCCCTCAAACCGGAATACAGTAATGTTTGCACACTACTGCTTGGCGGATGAATATCTGGCAAAGATGTGGTACTTCCCCAGGCGGTCTTTTCTAGTCTAACACTCATAGGCCCAGCTAGATAAATAGCATCACTAATATCATAAATCCTAAAGTCCTCTCTTCAGGCCGAAAAGGCTGACCGGATTTTGATGAAATTCAGTATACCTAAAAAGAAGTGGAAATATAATAGCTTAAATCCCTATAAAAATATATAGGTTTTATAGTTTATTTTTTTAATTTTTTAGCTGATTTCCGCGTAATTTTGAAGATACTTCAGGTCCTGGAATTGAATATGAGATACTTTTTGTCCCGTAAAAATTTGGAATTCTTGTGGGATAATGGTAAATGCGGGTGAAACCGCGAGGCGAAGCTCACATGTAATAAAGCAAGGCTACCATATCCCTCCCCATTCAAGCTACGAACTACATTACGACTAAACTTTCCCCAAAAGTTAACGACGAAGACGCGTACCTTTAGCCAATAAAATCAGCCCGAAATAAACAAATCAACAAACAAACATCGTTCCGACCGCCATTCCGTAAAAAAGTGAAAGTACCCGCATAAAAACCCCCGGAACAATAATAATATTTAAATAAAGAGCGCGTTACTGCAGCGGCGCCGATCTGAATTCACTGGCGGACCGTCCTGGGACCTCCGGGGAGAGTTTCAACCAAATTATGGGGTTGCCATAGTCTCGCAGATCAGTATTTGTTTGTTTTAGAATGTGTTATACAATAGAGTGTGCTATATAATTGGACAACTTAATTCCCCCATGCTCATCATCATCGAACAACCAGACGTGTGAAGCGTCTACGTACATGTTCGATATTCCATATTTACACACGAAGCGCTATTGACCTATTGAAAATTGAAAATAAGGAAAGATTTGGTACAAAAATAAAACATAAGTCGCACTATTATCAACTCATATCGTCCCACTGCTGAGCACAGGTCTCCCCCACTTTCGTGAGAAGGGTTATGCCATAATCCAATACGGGGGCCGGTACAGATTGGTGGATAAGTAACATACCTTTGAAATAATTCTAGAGTAGGTTGTGGGTTTACTCACGGTGTTCTCCTTCATCGAAAAGCGAGTGATAATTACGTACATATGTTTTACAAGAAACACATTGGTACGGGCCTGCACTGGGATTTGAACTCACGATTTTCTCCTTGACATAAGTTTAAACATAAACAAAACAACCTCAAATACGCAATTTCGGTTACTTGGACGACACATTTTTTCCATTTATTTTGTTTTAAAAACGAAACCGCAAAACCGGTTTAGATAAAAATTCTATGGGACCAAACTGAAAGTATAATAATTCATATAAAAAATTAATCTGCACTGTCCGTATTGTCACTTAACAACTGATTAGCTAGTGGTCAAACGCGAACCTAACAATTAGTAAAAAAATATTTAAATCGATTAATAAATGACAGGATGTAACCCCCCCCCTCTCTTTCTCTCCCGTTCATCTTATTACAATCATTATACTAAATTTTTCGAATTAAAATAATTAACTTAACTTAAATTAACTTAAACTAGACTAATCTTAAACTAATCGTCTCCCCCTACTCTCTTCTACTCTCTCCTAATAATACTAATAATAACAACGTTCAGTACAGCACAGTACTAATAAGTTCAGTACAACTCCGTATAACTCCGCACCTAACCTACTCTCTACTTTACCTTACTTTATTTTACTTTATTTTACCTTGTTTTACTTTACTTTGTTTTGGCCCGATGATCGTCTAGTAACCCTTCGTTGTGATCCGCGTGTAGTAACCTAAATCCTTTGAATGTTCAGTATGGCTTCGCAATCCGTCAGTAGTCAATATCACAAGAGATAAATAATTTGAATTTAGATTTCGCTGAATTAATACCATTCGTTTTCTACCATTCCTAAATTATTATATGGCGTCCCTAAATAAACTCAACCTAATATTCTCGTTCCGTTCTACCTCTCATCAAATCCGTATTATCTAAATATCTGACCAAGTAGATCTTAATCCTAGCCCTTCGTTGTCCCATTTATAACCTTCCATTCAAAATTATAAATTAATAATCGTCAACCTTCCATCAACTTTTCGTCAACCTTACATTTTTCGTAACTCATCAACCTTTCGCTCGACCTTATAGTTTTGTAATTATCACGAGAGCCTATGATTAAAACTTCCATTCTGAATCTACGATCATGACAGCGGCTATGACTTAGAGCCCCGCCCCGCCCTAAGTTGTGAATTTCGTCGGACCAGACTTGGATATTCTCCACCGCTTGTCGGGATTAAGTACCGCCTCGCAGTTACGAAATCTCGACGGAAAGTATTTACTTTCATTTATTTTACTATGTTTGTCTATCTGTGGTCTTCCAACAAATCTCAATTCATCGTTCTATTATCCGTCGCTCTCACAGGACAAATGACACTGACAGCAGCTAACATCGCTCCATGACAATAAGCTTACTTGTCAAAGTCACCCGTCCGAACTCATTTAAACAGATGTGAAATCTTTATGTTACCGCTAGAAAATACCGTGAAACTCGCCTATTACTATAAGTCTACTATATCTAAGCAAGAGAACTTCATAAAGAGGGACTTCTTTTCTTTTATCTAAAGAGTATTCACGGTTCGATCTCATTCATATCCGGTTTGTAAACAATCTCACGACCTCCATTCATGATTCAACGAGGATGAAGGGTTATCAGCGGACATAACCCCCGCCATGGTCGAATTTCCCATCCTTCTTATCTAGTTCATGCGGTTCCTCAATCCCACTTACTTACTTTAGCAAAAGGGAAAGAGGCCCCAATATTTTGAGATCTAAAATCTCGTTAAACCTATCCTAGCTCTACCTACTAGGAGCAACTACATAATACCTTAGGCTTTATTTACCCATTTGTACATACGCCTGGCTTATTTAGCTTAATATGGGACTATTGTCCAGGTTTCTATTTGTAGAATTATATTATGTGGTAAGAGGTCATATTTTTCCCCCGGTGTAATAATACTGGTTTTATTTAGTTAGTATTTCAGAAGCATTGTTCTAAGGTTTAAGGATATTTTTCCTTTAGGTGTAGGTAACAACAATTATTTTTGTTTCAGGTTATTTCTCATTGGAAAACCTAGGAATTGTTTTAATTCCAGAAAGTGACAGTTCGTCTAGATAATTCTGTAACACTAAGATTTCTAGTGTGGAGCTGTAGTTATTTCCATATCTATTCATGGAAGGATTCAACATTGGAGCGATTCAAGTTGAAAGTAAGCCTCAGTTAGTGACTTTCGAAGAGCCTTATGGAGAATCTCACTCTTTTTTAGTCATAAGAAAATCCAGGGAAGGTAATAGGTCATTGCCCATAAGTAGTCAATCTAACAGAGACGAACTCATTCATATTTGTCGTTCGTTGTTTCTTGTAATTAATGTTAAGGACAGAATTATTCCTTTCGAACCATTTTTCTGGTGTAGTACTAGTTTTATTTAAATAGTATGTTAAGAAGCCTTGTTCTAAGGTTTGATGGTAGTTTCCATTAAGTATAATGTCAATTCTTTGTTGATTTCAGGTTATCTCTCTATCGGAGGATTTTTAGAAAGTTCTTCTAGATAATTCTGTAAACACTAGGAATTCTAGTGCCATAGTTAATACCATAACTATTGCATGGAAGGATTCAACATTGGAGCGATTAAGTTGAAAGTAAGCCTCAGTTAGTGACTTTCGAAGAGCCTTATGGAGAATCTCACTCTTTTTTAGTCATAAGAAAATCCAGGGAAGGTAATAGGTCATTGCCCATAAGTAGCCAATCCAAAAGAGACAAACTTAGTCATATCTGTCGTCCATTGCCTTTGTGCAATTAATTAATCTTAAAATCAGAATTATTCTTTCCGAACCAAACCTAGGTTAAATTATAGTTAATTTGTCCAGATATTTACTATATTTATAAGCAGGTTACGTATAACCTTGTAGTTTCATTCAGTAGTCCTAACTTATTGTGATTTAATTGATTCCTTTATCAGTTATGTTTAGTTTTCATCGTTCATTTTCTTTCCGTCACAAATTATATTAATTTCTTATTTGTTTTCCCAGATGTTTTCTTTATGAGTATGTAAAGTTATATTTAGGCTCTATAGCATTGTTATGATGGATAATAAAATAATTAAACCGTACTACAACTTCTTTCATTCAAAGTAGGTACATATGTAATGATTAGTCTTATTGATTTGATTGCCGGATGTAACATTGTTTAGATGTTTGCTTGTTCATGTTTGAATAACTCTGTAAATCTATCACAATATAGTCTGTAGTATTACAATTGATTCCCAAGGAAGTTTATGTTTCACCAGTTCATTTCTTTGTCATAGTATTAAACTTTTAATGTCCCCGAGTGCTTGTTTTACATTTGTATTGATTTTATGTAGTTTCCTATAGTTTAAGGTGACTCCTGCTTTGCAGCATTAATTCCCTCCTATTCAAAGAACCCCATGCTAAAGACATGTGTGCTGTGTGTGTGTGTGACCCCACTCTCTTATAATCCAGCCAGCCCATAGGCACCCACGAACTACCCATGACTAACACCTCCAATCGACAACACTATAACCTTGCCAGCACACAGATACCTACGAACCTTCTAAGGCAACCATCTTCCATTGATAACACTATAACCCAGCCAGCACACAGATACCTACGGACCTTCTACGTCCACCATCTTCCATCGATAACACTATAACCTAGTCAGCACACAGATACCTACGGACCTTCTACGTCCACCATCTTCCATTGATAACACTATAACCTAGTCAGCACACAGATACCTACGAACCTCCTACGACTAGCATCTCTTATTGATGTCACTATAACCTAGTCAGCACACAGATACCTACGAACCTCCTACGACTAGCATCTCTTATCGATGTCACTATCACATAGCCAGCTCACAGGTACATACGAACCTCCTATAGCTAGCATCTCTTATCGTCAACAATATAAACTAGCTCATAGGTACTTACGAATCTCCTGTGGATAGCTCCTCTTATTGATAACACTATAACCCAGGCAGCTCACAGGTACTTACGAATCTCCTATGGCTAGCTCCATTTCAACTCGCCATCCGACGCGCCCTATCAGTGTCAGTAAGAATCTGAACCTTCGCAATGCCACTCATACAAACCCTGGCCCTAATATCACTTCCCATCTTCCCAGCACAGCTTTTAAATATTACTAAATCTCCTCAGGAAGAGACCCGACGATCCACGGCCCATATTACTAAGCACTTTTCACTGAACTTCACCATTTTCTTTTTCACTTTTCTCCGCGACCCCCGCTCACTTCAAGGACCTCCTACGCGTCTGTCCCTGATTTTCCCCCTAAACCTCCTACTTTCCACTGAACTTCACCATTTTCTTTCACTTTTCTCCGCGACCCCCGCTCACTTCCAGGACTCCTACGAGACCGTCCCTGATTTTCCCGCTAAAACTCCTACTTTCGCGCTTAAACCTCCCTGTCCTCCCTTTCTAACCATCCTGTTGTCCCATTCCCCCATTCCTTGCAGTGTTACCAACATCGCGAAGTCCTTCCCGTACTTTTAACCATTCCCTTCGAATTTCATAATTAATTATTTTATTCATCCGTTTTTCATTTTGCCTTGTCATCGATCCTACTTTTTCCTTCTAATCTCTTACCATAGAGTTTCTACCTTTGCAATAATTAGCTTTTTTCCGATCGAATGCAATATTAATGTGTAGCCAAAATCTCACTAATTTGTCAATGCAAATCTCAGTATTCTGCCAAAAATTGATAAATGTGTATTTTTATTTTGTGAAATGTAGCGAGTCCAATTCGGGACCGTTACAGCCAACCCCCAAAATATTCGCAGGTGTATTTATTTAAATCACCGAAGTAATATTTTTCCCTCTCTAAAATTACAACAGTAATTATTTCACAAACATAAGAATACCAGACAACCCCCATTTTTCCATTCTTTTATTCAGCCAAAACCGATAAATGTGTAACCCTCATCTTGTAAAATGTGGCGAGTCCAAGTTGGGACCGTTACAGCCAACCCCCAAAATATTCGCAGGTGCATTTATTTATATCACCGGAGTAATATTTTCCTCTCCGGAATCACAGCAGTACCTATTCCTCAAACATAAGAATACCAAACAACCCCCATTTTTTTCCATTCTTTTATTCAGTAAAATCGATAAGTGTGTACCCTCATTCTGTGAAATGTAGCGAGTCCAAGTTGAGACCGTTACAGCCAACCTCCAAAATATCCGCAGGTGCATTTATTTATATCACCGGAGTAATATTTACCTCTCCGGAATTACAGCAGTACCAGTTTTACAAACATAAGAATACTAAAAGGCCCCCTTACTTATTATTCATTCTAATTTGCTCGTATTTGACTTCAATCGTGTGTGTGTGTGTGTGTGTGTGTGTATAAATTGTAACAAGTACAACTGTGTATATGATAAATAGATAAATAAGTGTGTGTGTTTTTAAACTGTATCCTAAAACTTTATTATTAGAACCAGTACGTGAACATTCCCCGCATTGAACATCCCCAAAAATCGCTCTCATCACCTGGACATCCCAAAGCCCAGAAGAAAAGACGGTTGTGAGGCGTCTCTATCCTAATGATATTATGTAAGCGCTTATCCCCCAATCTACTTATTTTTCGATATAAGAGATACATACTTACATTACCCCTCTAAACTCGGACATGCCGTGCGCGGCTTAAGGTACATAAATTGTCGATGTTCGCAACTTTCCAGTTCACTCCCGAATTCTTGATAGTAAAGCTTATGATTCAGAGCATGTGTAGTGTGCCTTGGTCTTAGCCCCGGGACTAACGTGTGGAGTGGATTCTTTATGAAATCGGCTTATACCGATGATTTTATCAGCTGATCTAACCTAACACCAAATTCTCCTTCATAAAGAAACGTTGTAAGTGTAGTGTGTCGATCCGAAGCCAAATAGTGACAAACCGTCTTAAACCCAGGTCGATGGTTTACTAAAGCCCTTCATTCGACTAAAATCCTTTCCATAAATCTCTCAGCAACCCCCCTTCCAAACAGCTTTCATTCTCAAAATAATTGCACACCTTTCAGAACGTAAACTCTCAACATTTTTCACGCTACTCAAGCAAAGCACCAAACCCGCACGGATTATAAGACACGAATTATGAATTTATTTCAACAATGTAAAACAACCCCCCGAATTTAAATTTATGCAATAGTATTCTATTATGTTTGTTTCGTTTTATTACCATTACCTTTACCTTTACCTCCTTTCATTTACCTTTACCTTTTTCAGTTACCTTTACCATTTTTTTTTCAAATAAAACTAGATATATATATATATTTTTTTTTGTTTTTATGATTATTTCACATTATTTTCTTACAGAGTTCTTTCAAACAATATTTCAACATCAACCTATCACGTCCCACTGCTGGGCACGGGCCCCTCCCCACACGATGCTTTCCCTCACCGAAAAGCGAGCGACAACTACGCACATATGTTTCGCAGAAACACACCGGCACGTGCCCGCACTGGGATTCGAACCCACTATCCCCCGACTGAAAGGCGGACGCTCTCCCGCTAGGCTACCACCGCTTCCATCTTATTAAATCTTATTTACCATCAGCTCTTATGATCCCTTTCTATATCTATTACAATAATTATATTTTTAAACAATATCCATTGGAATATTATTAATAAGTTGTTAAAAGTTTGCTTTACAATCTTCTATTCCATTTTACATTTATATTTCTTCTCTTTATGTTTATATTTCTTCTTCTTTATAATTAATCTGTGTAAAATTTTATATTTCCTGCAACAGTTAATTTAGATAAATTACCACCAAATCGTATTTATAGATGGTGACAACCCCCCGACATTTCCCCTCTGGTGAATCTAATAATTGTGTATAATTTTCTTCTCTAGTCGCTGCCTATTTTTCTTACTAAGATTTGTGTATTCTATGATTTAGCCTTTTATTTTGCCTTTTCCCTAATTGTTTATTATATTATGGTATATATTAAGTTTATCTATTATGTTACTATGTATTTAAGTTTATTTTGTGTATAATGTGTATCTATTTATTTATTTATTCTAATCTACGTATATAAAGAAAGCCACCGTCCGATGTCCTATTTACTCCTCTCCGTGCATGGTTGTCTGGAAGAGATCGCTCTGAGCGATAAGACCGCCCACTGCGACACTAATTGTAAAATTTGTTTTGTTCTAGTTTTAATCCTTCTTTGTTCTGCGGCGCTTCAACAGAGAGTCCATCTATCTATCTATCTATTTATTCTATAATAATATATTTCCCTCCATAAACATCAACCACCTTCCGGATTACAATGCCATACCGAACACCATCCTATTTCACGGCAACAATTGTGACTAATTACTTAGTCACCGAAGACGAAGTTATACTGAACCTAATTACTTTCTCCTAATTTTTGCTTTATAGATTCTAATCTAAATTGCATCTAATAATAATCATAACCAATAAGCTAATCCTAGTCATAAATAAAACCGACCCTGTTCTTAACCTATCCTTATTTTACCTATCCTGGCCTTGACTATCCTGGTTTTCTGATCACGCTATTCTGGTTTTGCCTATCCTGGTCACGCTATTCTGGTTTCGACTATCCTGGTCACGCTATTCTAGTTTTGTCTATCCTGGTTACTCTATTCTGGTTTTGTCTATCCTGGTCACGTTATTCTAGTGTTGACTATCCTGGTTACGTTATTCTAGTGTTGACTATCCTGGTCACGTTATTCTAGTGTTGACTATCCTGGTTACGTTATTCTAGTGTTGACTATCCTGGTCACGTTATTCTAGTTTTATCTATCCTGGTCACGGCACCAATTGTAACCCCCCCCCCTTTCTTTCTCTCCCGTTCATCTTATTACAATCATTATACTAAATTTTTCGAATTAAAATAATTAACTTAACTTAAATTAACTTAAACTAGACTAATCTTAAACTAATCGTCTCCCCCTACTCTCTTCTACTCTCTCCTAATAATACTAATAATAACAACGTTCAGTACAGCACAGTACTAATAAGTTCAGTACAACTCCGTATAACTCCGCACCTAACCTACTCTCTACTTTACCTTACTTTATTTTACTTTATTTTACCTTGTTTTACTTTACTTTGTTTTGGCCCGATGATCGTCTAGTAACCCTTCGTTGTGATCCGCGTGTAGTAACCTAAATCCTTTGAATGTTCAGTATGGCTTCGCAATCCGTCAGTAGTCAATATCACAAGAGATAAATAATTTGAATTTAGATTTCGCTGAATTAATACCATTCGTTTTCTACCATTCCTAAATTATTATATGGCGTCCCTAAATAAACTCAACCTAATATTCTCGTTCCGTTCTACCTCTCATCAAATCCGTATTATCTAAATATCTGACCAAGTAGATCTTAATCCTAGCCCTTCGTTGTCCCATTTATAACCTTCCATTCAAAATTATAAATTAATAATCGTCAACCTTCCATCAACTTTTCGTCAACCTTACATTTTTCGTAACTCATCAACCTTTCGCTCGACCTTATAGTTTTGTAATTATCACGAGAGCCTATGATTAAAACTTCCATTCTGAATCTACGATCATGACAGCGGCTATGACTTAGAGCCCCGCCCCGCCCTAAGTTGTGAATTTCGTCGGACCAGACTTGGATATTCTCCACCGCTTGTCGGGATTAAGTACCGCCTCGCAGTTACGAAATCTCGACGGAAAGTATTTACTTTCATTTATTTTACTATGTTTGTCTATCTGTGGTCTTCCAACAAATCTCAATTCATCGTTCTATTATCCGTCGCTCTCACAGGACAAATGACACTGACAGCAGCTAACATCGCTCCATGACAATAAGCTTACTTGTCAAAGTCACCCGTCCGAACTCATTTAAACAGATGTGAAATCTTTATGTTACCGCTAGAAAATACCGTGAAACTCGCCTATTACTATAAGTCTACTATATCTAAGCAAGAGAACTTCATAAAGAGGGACTTCTTTTCTTTTATCTAAAGAGTATTCACGGTTCGATCTCATTCATATCCGGTTTGTAAACAATCTCACGACCTCCATTCATGATTCAACGAGGATGAAGGGTTATCAGCGGACATAACCCCCGCCATGGTCGAATTTCCCATCCTTCTTATCTAGTTCATGCGGTTCCTCAATCCCACTTACTTACTTTAGCAAAAGGGAAAGAGGCCCCAATATTTTGAGATCTAAAATCTCGTTAAACCTATCCTAGCTCTACCTACTAGGAGCAACTACATAATACCTTAGGCTTTATTTACCCATTTGTACATACGCCTGGCTTATTTAGCTTAATATGGGACTATTGTCCAGGTTTCTATTTGTAGAATTATATTATGTGGTAAGAGGTCATATTTTTCCCCCGGTGTAATAATACTGGTTTTATTTAGTTAGTATTTCAGAAGCATTGTTCTAAGGTTTAAGGATATTTTTCCTTTAGGTGTAGGTAACAACAATTATTTTTGTTTCAGGTTATTTCTCATTGGAAAACCTAGGAATTGTTTTAATTCCAGAAAGTGACAGTTCGTCTAGATAATTCTGTAACACTAAGATTTCTAGTGTGGAGCTGTAGTTATTTCCATATCTATTCATGGAAGGATTCAACATTGGAGCGATTCAAGTTGAAAGTAAGCCTCAGTTAGTGACTTTCGAAGAGCCTTATGGAGAATCTCACTCTTTTTTAGTCATAAGAAAATCCAGGGAAGGTAATAGGTCATTGCCCATAAGTAGTCAATCTAACAGAGACGAACTCATTCATATTTGTCGTTCGTTGTTTCTTGTAATTAATGTTAAGGACAGAATTATTCCTTTCGAACCATTTTTCTGGTGTAGTACTAGTTTTATTTAAATAGTATGTTAAGAAGCCTTGTTCTAAGGTTTGATGGTAGTTTCCATTAAGTATAATGTCAATTCTTTGTTGATTTCAGGTTATCTCTCTATCGGAGGATTTTTAGAAAGTTCTTCTAGATAATTCTGTAAACACTAGGAATTCTAGTGCCATAGTTAATACCATAACTATTGCATGGAAGGATTCAACATTGGAGCGATTAAGTTGAAAGTAAGCCTCAGTTAGTGACTTTCGAAGAGCCTTATGGAGAATCTCACTCTTTTTTAGTCATAAGAAAATCCAGGGAAGGTAATAGGTCATTGCCCATAAGTAGCCAATCCAAAAGAGACAAACTTAGTCATATCTGTCGTCCATTGCCTTTGTGCAATTAATTAATCTTAAAATCAGAATTATTCTTTCCGAACCAAACCTAGGTTAAATTATAGTTAATTTGTCCAGATATTTACTATATTTATAAGCAGGTTACGTATAACCTTGTAGTTTCATTCAGTAGTCCTAACTTATTGTGATTTAATTGATTCCTTTATCAGTTATGTTTAGTTTTCATCGTTCATTTTCTTTCCGTCACAAATTATATTAATTTCTTATTTGTTTTCCCAGATGTTTTCTTTATGAGTATGTAAAGTTATATTTAGGCTCTATAGCATTGTTATGATGGATAATAAAATAATTAAACCGTACTACAACTTCTTTCATTCAAAGTAGGTACATATGTAATGATTAGTCTTATTGATTTGATTGCCGGATGTAACATTGTTTAGATGTTTGCTTGTTCATGTTTGAATAACTCTGTAAATCTATCACAATATAGTCTGTAGTATTACAATTGATTCCCAAGGAAGTTTATGTTTCACCAGTTCATTTCTTTGTCATAGTATTAAACTTTTAATGTCCCCGAGTGCTTGTTTTACATTTGTATTGATTTTATGTAGTTTCCTATAGTTTAAGGTGACTCCTGCTTTGCAGCATTAATTCCCTCCTATTCAAAGAACCCCATGCTAAAGACATGTGTGCTGTGTGTGTGTGTGACCCCACTCTCTTATAATCCAGCCAGCCCATAGGCACCCACGAACTACCCATGACTAACACCTCCAATCGACAACACTATAACCTTGCCAGCACACAGATACCTACGAACCTTCTAAGGCAACCATCTTCCATTGATAACACTATAACCCAGCCAGCACACAGATACCTACGGACCTTCTACGTCCACCATCTTCCATCGATAACACTATAACCTAGTCAGCACACAGATACCTACGGACCTTCTACGTCCACCATCTTCCATTGATAACACTATAACCTAGTCAGCACACAGATACCTACGGACCTTCTACGTCCACCATCTTCCATCGATAACACTATAACCTAGTCAGCACACAGATACCTACGGACCTTCTACGTCCACCATCTTCCATTGATAACACTATAACCTAGTCAGCACACAGATACCTACGAACCTCCTACGACTAGCATCTCCTATCGATGTCACTATCACATAGGCAGCTCACAGGTACATACGAACCTCCTATAGCTAGCATCTCTTATCGTCAACAATATAAACTAGCTCATAGGTACTTACGAATCTCCTGTGGATAGCTCCTCTTATTGATAACACTATAACCCAGGCAGCTCACAGGTACTTACGAATCTCCTATGGCTAGCTCCATTTCAACTCGCCATCCGACGCGCCCTATCAGTGTCAGTAAGAATCTGAACCTTCGCAATGCCACTCATACAAACCCTGGCCCTAATATCACTTCCCATCTTCCCAGCACAGCTTTTAAATATTACTAAATCTCCTCAGGAAGAGACCCGACGATCCACGGCCCATATTACTAAGCACTTTTCACTGAACTTCACCATTTTCTTTTTCACTTTTCTCCGCGACCCCCGCTCACTTCAAGGACCTCCTACGCGTCTGTCCCTGATTTTCCCCCTAAACCTCCTACTTTCCACTGAACTTCACCATTTTCTTTCACTTTTCTCCGCGACCCCCGCTCACTTCCAGGACTCCTACGAGACCGTCCCTGATTTTCCCGCTAAAACTCCTACTTTCGCGCTTAAACCTCCCTGTCCTCCCTTTCTAACCATCCTGTTGTCCCATTCCCCCATTCCTTGCAGTGTTACCAACATCGCGAAGTCCTTCCCGTACTTTTAACCATTCCCTTCGAATTTCATAATTAATTATTTTATTCATCCGTTTTTCATTTTGCCTTGTCATCGATCCTACTTTTTCCTTCTAATCTCTTACCATAGAGTTTCTACCTTTGCAATAATTAGCTTTTTTCCGATCGAATGCAATATTAATGTGTAGCCAAAATCTCACTAATTTGTCAATGCAAATCTCAGTATTCTGCCAAAAATTGATAAATGTGTATTTTTATTTTGTGAAATGTAGCGAGTCCAATTCGGGACCGTTACAGCCAACCCCCAAAATATTCGCAGGTGTATTTATTTAAATCACCGAAGTAATATTTTTCCCTCTCTAAAATTACAACAGTAATTATTTCACAAACATAAGAATACCAGACAACCCCCATTTTTCCATTCTTTTATTCAGCCAAAACCGATAAATGTGTAACCCTCATCTTGTAAAATGTGGCGAGTCCAAGTTGGGACCGTTACAAGGAGTTATTACGTAACAAAACATTAAACAAATACAACCGAATTAAAGACTTTTTGGTGTCGGTTAAAAATATACAATTCACCTGAAAGTAAACATAGTTGCAGCTTATAAAGCCGCGTGTATCTACGTGGAAAAGCCTGCCTTGGTAAGTAAAAAAAGAAGTCACCTCAAAAAATGTTGCCATAAAACCGATGAAGACATAAAGCGGGTTGCTCGTCGTAAAATGCGCGGTATCGACGTTGTCTGCGAGGGACAGGTTTAGGGGTCCACAGCGAACACGCAAGATTTACTGATAACCTGTACACAGTAGGTACACTTACTTGTACACTGTAGGTACACTTAAAGCTGGGTTCACATGTGTGACTGTGACTATGACAAAACACAAGTGTGGACAAGACACTTATTCGTTACGGTCTAGGCGTTTCTTAAAGGAATAAGTCGTTTACGTGATGATAAGCGCTACGCCTGCTCATAACAGCTACAATGTCACCTAGAACTTTCCATTACAAAATCTTTTGCGGCACTGCACTGCGCTCGTACCCAGAGACATCAGTGCTAAAGTCATTACCACTAGTCACGACCTACTATCACGCAGCGATCTACTCAGGGGCCTCGTGGAGGGGGCCACGGTAAAAACGTCACATTCCTCGTCCATAAATTATTTAGCGTAGCTAGTACCGCGGCACGGCCACGGAGTCACCGCCACAATCACAGATGTGGACACAGCTTTACGAGATTACCTGCCTAACTACGAATCACACGACAATCTGGCGACAGTCGTAAAACTCACGCGTCATTTTTTAAAACTACCCAAACAAATAAACGGCGTTAATTTGTTTCCATATACTGCAGTTCTGCACTAGTATCTTAGTCAAAGTGCATTCTGCGATAGGCGGGACAATAGGCGGGCGATCGGTTTCCGTACCATGATTTCAAGTGTAATTTGGCGACCGATCGCGTTGTGGTTGCTGTCGCTTTGCTGCTGCAAGTTATACGTAATCAGGCAACAGATGTAATTAAGGTGCAATTTTTTCATTTGGCAAATGGTACTAGTACATTGATGGATCTAAGTATAGAGCTTTAGAATGGATTTTGTTTATGAACATTGTTGGCGTGAAATGTACAAGTAAATGCTTTCGCAAAGTATGATCTTTTATATAGAATGTATGGTTATTTCACAAGCTTTTTAATACTAAATTTACTGTGTTTTTGTAGAGCTTGGTTTATATATCTAACAACGCAATTTTTTTCACGTCTTTTGTTAATCTAGCAAGCCAATTACGGCCAACTTTCCGTAAATTTATCTAGAAAGTTTCAGGTAACTCCGTTAAATTATTTACCGCAAAAACCCTCGTATATTGAGACCTTTCAATAACAAAATATTTACCTACCACAACGGCGTCTACAAAATTACGCAGTACGTAATGTAAAACCAACTGAATTCCAGCTATCGGTCTTAAGGCTCGTTCAGGCATGTCCCTGCATAATGCCCGCATTGTTTGCCCACGATTGAGACATGACTGAAACTTCATACATAATAATACGGGGCTTAGAACTATCGGGCCGTAGTTTAGCTTGAAATATTGTAGGTGTTGGTAGGCAGCCTTAAGTGCTTAGTTGGGGGCCTGATAGTCTTTTGTTTTGGTGAGTTTCTATAGTAGTCACCTTGTAAGGTTACATAAATAAGTGGGTTAACAAATTAACACAGTTTGAAGTTTAGGAAATTTATAGCTGGCTAAGCAAATCAGGGCTGTTTTTCTTTTTTATTTGACTTTGTGACGAGACGAGGAAGTCGTACAACAGTTACAGTGCTACCCAGAACTTTGCATTGCATAATCCTGCGCGGCACTGCACTGCGCTCGTCACCTTGAGACATCGGCTCTAAAGTCTCATTATGCCCAGTAGTTAGACAAATCAACACTTTGACTGTTGAGCCGTTTTGCTTGTCTAGCCACGGGTGCAGCTCTGCACGCGCCATAGTGTTTTCCCATAAAAAAAACACAGCAGTTGTGTTTTGCGATACTAGTGGCAAATTATAAAAATCATGACAGTTGTATTTTTAGCAGTGAACGTGTTCAATAGTGATAGACAAGAAATTTATATGTATAACTTTAAATTTGTGTCTAAAATTTGTTTTGAGTATAATTTGAGTTGAGGGCGTGATAGTCTTTTGTTTCGGTGAGTTCCTATGAGAGTCACCTTGTAGCGGAGGGCTGGCAGGAGGTGACGCAAGACAGGCCGAGGTGGTGGTTCTTATTTTCGGAGGCTGAGACTCATTTTGGACCATTGCGCCATCGTCGTTAGTTAGTTATAACGTTTCAGAAGAAAAACCTATTCAGAAGGTACCAACACGCTAACCAACAACAAAGTAAAAAGCACACTTCGCGGTTGTCGTTATAATTTTACACATTTACTTTGAAGGTTTCGCGTAAAAGGGATTTTTTGCGGTCCCAAAGGAAAGCGGCGAATCCGCGCGATTCAAGGCCGGGGGCTTATGTTCACACGGCGACGAAGGTAAAAATGTCTGAGAGGTGACTTTCTGTAGACTTACTACCTGTAAAAATTATGTTTGAAATGGGTCTCAGATTAACGTTTTGCTAACAAAGGTTTTGCATGAAATTGGAGATTTTTACCCCACTGTGTCTTTTATATATGTGTATATACATACGACCAAAACATACTGTCACAACATTTTCTCGCTGGGAAAGGCAGAGACTAAATCTTTCCACATGCTACGATCCCAGCGGAAAGCAGGACACCAACTCCCTGACACCCTCTACTGGTTCCTGGAACTCCAGACCAATAAGCTGTGTAGGATTATCATTGCATTCGGCATAATCACGAGAGTGCCATAGGCTAACGATACTTTTTAGATCTTGATTTTTTCACTGAAACTTGGGAATAACTGATTAGCGGCATTCTTTTACTAAAGTTTTGATATGAAAACATCCACAACATTAGTTTTTAACAATTTGATTTACCATAGGTTAAAAAAATAATAATATTGAAATGCAAATGTGTATTTGCCGGTTGGTCCTTTACGCAGAACTAACGGATTGACGTAATTTTCAAAGATACTGATGGAAGAGGTTGAAGGTGACATAGATTTTAAGCTCGTAAAAATTCACGATTCTTGTCAACACGATGGAAACCGCGGGTAGGACGTACATAATATAGTCAAGTTACTGAGAGAGAACCTCAGTGGCATTATGCGGAGGCACGTAAGGCAGTGCTGATGCGAGTGTAACGTCGAGGACTGGCATGCTTTACTGCCAAAAAAGCAGTTAAACTTGTATATCTTTCAACGGAAAATGGTTTAAAATAATGGCATAAATAGTATGATGTATTTCAAGATACAGCCCTATTTGAGACAAGAAACTTAGGCCAGTTGACGCTGACTTCCAGTTGCAAATTGCAGTTTTTTCTGTGACGCATTTGCGAATCTTCACGCAACGTATGTGTTTACTAGCACTGGCATTGCGGCGTTACTAAACACAAACAGCTGTGCGGGCGTATTGTGATAAAATTAGAAATACAGTACAACGGTTCGCGCGCCAGGCGTGTTTTCGCATTTTTTTTATAAAAAATACACAAACGTGTGTGTTTTTCAACAGTCGACGTATTAAGCTCGTGCAGCGTCACGCATTCAGTTTACACAAAATTTCTACAATCATACAGTCATTTAGCAATAAACACGCATCCTTAACTCCAGTCTTTCATTCAACTCCTCATCACCAACCAACCGTAATAACGACCCGAGCAGTGCTGCATGCTTACATGGTGACCCTTCCAGCATCATCCTTACGCGGCGACCCTGCCAGAATACCGCTGCTGCACTAGAGCGGGTCTACGGACGCTTGCTGGTCGACCGCAAAGGAATGGGATGCGATCCCTTCGTCAGTGTTTCCATCTAAATTGAACCTTGGTTTGTTCAAGTCGAGAATAAATAGGTATCTCCTAGGCAGGCGTGCCTCACCATCGCTTGTGACTGTGGCCAAACGCTCGCCTAGTAAGTTATTAAAAAAAAGTTCTAGCAAGAGTTCAATCTGTGCTGGGTCCATATGATAGAATATACATGAAACGTCCTTGTCACCTTTTAAAAACTTCGACTTTGCTTTACGACAAGTCGAAAGAATTCTCCGGGCATTAAGTTGAGTAACACCTGATAGGAAACCGTAAAGCTACCCCCAATTACCGTGGTTATTAAAGTTTACTACACTTAGGCTCTCAAACTTAACGGCTGGGCAGAAGAATGAATCGGGGATACTCAAAGAGGGTTCCTGGAAGGGACTGGTATAACTTTTTATGTTATCTCTCAGGGCTCGTATCGTCGGGTAAATAGATAGATGAGGTCAATAGAAGCTGTTATCATTGATAGTGAAGACCACAATGTAACCCTTTCTATTCAAGTTGATTCAGTTTAAACAAGTGAACTAGGCAGAATAGTTTGCCTTAGGATTATGTTGCGAAGATAAAAATTGTTAAAAAAAATTGTTAAAATTTGTCTAAGCGTTCACTGTTACGCAGTGGTAGCCTAGTGAGAGAACGTCTACCTTGTAAAGAGAGGGTGGTGAGTCCAAATTCCAGTGCAGGCATGTACCAATTTGTTTCTTGTAAAGCATCGGAGACCTACCAATACAAGAACTAACTAATTGTAGATGCTCTACGAAATCCGTAACATTGTTAAAGGTCTACGAAACGCGTAGCACCGTAAATACTCTACGGAATCCGTAGTGTCGTTATATGAAACGCCCCAGCGTTTTTAAAGACGCCGCTCACGACCACACAATAATAGACTCTGACCCCTAACAAGGTCCACATAAGGTCAATTTTTGTTAATTTTTTAGAGAGTATGTCTCATCCAGAGCTCTACAGCCACGAACTATAACCTTAGCCCAAAAGATACGATAACGAACCTGCGCCGGCCATTGACTCCAGCAGATTACCTGATAAACCTCCCTCAATGGAACATGACGATTTAAATAAATTAAAACAAATCGCACTTTTAAAATGTACTTAACGTGCCCTTCTGCTATAATTAGGGTTAATTATTTATGTTATTACTGAAACAACAGGGAGTTGCTTGATATTTTTGTTTATCAAGGGTTTGTCTTAATTTATTTAGAGGAAATTTCATCATAATGATTAGAAAATGTTAAAGTAAATAAAAGAGAAAATTTAATTTATTTATGTTATTTTAACCCAGAAACTTATCGGAGAATTATTTCAGAATTAGGTATGTGATCCACTATCCAGACCGGAGTTTCATGGTGGATAATGCCTAACCCTCCTCAGGAAAGTGAAGGGAGACCCATGCTCAGCAGTGGGACGATATGGGTTGATAATGATGATATTATATTATTATGCATTAGGAAGAGAGTTCAAATTACCGATGTGTTTCATGTAAACATGGTTTCGGAGTTATGTTATCCACCAATCCGGAACGGGACCCTTGGTGGATTATAGCCTACTCCTTATGCTGTTCCGTAGTCAATTATTAGTTTATTATTAGCTTATAAAGGCAGTTGCCTTTTGTAAACATGAAAAAAGTTATAAGCAACTTCTGTTCCTACGTCTTTTGAGAAACTCCGAAATCCTAACACGTACTTCTGGATATCTACCTCAACTTTGAAGTGAAATAAATCAACCTTAATCCATGCTTAGCCTCGTCGCCCAAAAATGGAAATTAATGTTGAGGGAAACTTTGATTAAGTTGAGGAAAGCCTCGAATGCCTCAGGACGTGGGTACTACCTTTATTTTGTTGTTGGGTCTCACCACGAACAGTTAAATCCATCCAGTTTAAGGCCTTAAACTGAACTGCCCTGCTAACTGTCACCACCAATATTGCTTAGCGTTCATAAGTCGACCAGAGACATTTATCCAAAGAGATCGTAACAATTTGTTTGCGTTTATATGTGAGTTTATATAGCTCCATTTCATTCTCTTTCTGTCTCATTCTCTTCAGTTTATTTATGAGTGACGTCACGTCACGTTTGTCATTTATGAGTGTGTGGTGTCTATCTAGGCCGTTCAGTTTAAGGCCTTAACATGAACTGCATGGAATAAGAATAAGTACGTGGTTACTCCCCTGGCTTTCGGTTTCGCTTCGCTCCGTCCGCGTAATGTAACGAAACTTGACGAACGTTTGACGAAATTATAAATAACTAGCTGTACCTTGCCACGCTTCGCTGTGGCACATTCGCACATTCGCTGATATGTCACTGATGAAAAAAATAGATAAAAACAATCCTTGATGCGGATTATATATCATGCTAAAATTTCTGCTCGATCGGTGCAGATCTTCTTGAGTTTTTGAAGCGTACACAAACCAACATAACATTTTTATATATGTAGATAAACGTATTGTATTTATTGTAGTAAAACTTCTTTACGCACGCTTGATGCGGGAAGTAAGCTGATGAATGCGTTACGAAAAATGTGATCGGACGAGGCGAATGGAAGTTGAAATTTAACAAAAAAATAAAAATAAATAAACGATAAATATCGATAAAAAACAAGAATAATAATAAATAAAAACAAAACTATAGAAGTTTTACTTCGGTCGTGTGGTCTAAAGCACACTCTTTTTTTATCTGTACGAGAATAAAATGCTACTTAGCATTAAGTACTCCTTGTACTCCATTTGTGTACTAAAAAAGAAATAAATAAAAAAAAAAAACCTAGTATTATCTTAAAATTATTAGTTAAATTTGATAAATTTTAAGCAGTACTATGTAATTAAAGTGTTTTTTGAAGTGAAACGCTTACCGAGGTATGCGTGCGTAGTGCACAACACACTTTTTTTTTATTAAAACACCTCTAGAAAAGAATTATATAACGCCATCATCACGTACAAGAATTTGTATGGAACCTATTTTTGGGTTGGGGTTCCCTTATACATTATCTCAAAGCTTTCAGTCAGCTCCATCGCTACGTCTATTAGAACGCATACAGTTATCTCGAGCTATAAACAAGCTGAAGTTATCGAGTTAGCGCTCACCTTCAACAACGTTATCTAAGAGCTCAGGCCTTGCACTATCGATTACTTACTTAACTCAGGCACTAAAGGCCAATATGCGGGTCAACTTATGTGATGGAGCGAGCGATTTTATTTTAAATGCTTTGCTCGCTTAACTTATAAAGTTTGATTTATTTATTAACTGGATCGTCGTGACTTTTGTGCATAGCAGTTAATTGATACAGGTTGATGAAAATCAGTCACATTTTGATTTAAATAATTAAATAAAAAATTACGCTCGCTTCGCTCACGCAATGTAATTTTAACACGGAATTATGTTTAGTAGTGTTTGGTATATTTCTTCCGCTTCCTCTCTATATTTTGATGTAATGTTTGCTATAGAAACAAAATAGCTATAAATATTTCTTATATTAAAATTAAAATGCACAAGCACACAGAATCCCTACGTTCCCTACTTATATTATAAAGAGAAAAGCCTAAGAAAGGACATAAGGTACTTTTTAATGCAAAAAAGCATTGTAAGGGTTTGAAATAGGGGATGAAACTTTGTATGGAAGTTTCGTCATTTTTGAAGCTAGACGCTTGAAATTTATTTTTTAGGGTTTTGATTAGATATAAAGAAATATGACATTCAAAGGCTGTTAAAAAAATACCATTGGAGGGGGGGGGGGGGGGGGGGGGTAAAATAAATATAGGGCATGAAAGTATGTATGGATATATGTAAGGTTTCGGATAAACCACTGGGCCAATTTTAAACTACGCGGGTGAAACCGCGGGGCGCAGCTAGTAATTATATAAATACATAATAACTAAACGTATATATTTTTATGACACTGTCAAATGCCACGAACAATTTCCCTCCGTACGCATTCCCCAGCGCACATTACTTATCTCCAGAATAATTATTATTACACCCACCACGAAAAAGACCTTAGCAAAATTAGCAAAACTGAGCACAGCCCTAATATCTTCCTCGGGGCGTCGCTCAGACGTCTCTCAAACAATTTTAGCGGTTGCATTTTAAATTTTATCATAACGAGAGGAACTCCTCGCCGCACTCCCGGGAGCGGCGGCTACGAAACAACTTCTTACTTATTTAATTCTTTTGTACTTAGGAAAATTGCTTTAACGATCTCTCTAAGAATGTTTGCTGTCGCAAAGAAACTATTGTAGCGATAATCTTTTGTCGGGATTATTGTTAAACGGCTTTTATGCAAGGGTTCCGGGAAAATATCACGGGAAATTTCATGTAAAGGTATTGAAGCATGAAAATCATATTATTACCTCCCTACTCAACTGCAGATTACAATAACATTTTGCTGATAAATATTTTTCCGACAAGTTTTTAGTAAACACACACACACAACCACACATATATTATAAGTATAGATATTTTAGTGGTGGTTAGGATACTTTAGAACCAATATCTCAGGATGAAGAGCGCGGTGCAGTACCGATCAGGATTATGGAATGCAAAGTTCTGGGTGCTACTTTAATTGTTAAGGGCAGGCTTAGCTCGACTTGCTCATCTCGTAACTCTGTCAATAAGAAAAAAAAACAAAAACATTCATTCATACTAAATTATATAAAAGCTTCTAAAAGTCAAAGGGATCCCATGAGTATTTCTGCATGGTGTTAATCACCATGTGATTATGGCCTAATCCTCCCCACGAAATGAGGAGCGACCCGTGCTCAGCACTGGGACGATATGGGTTCTTGATGCTGATGATAATGAAAGACATTGTTGATGATACTCACTGTTTCTATCACGTATCGGGTAACAAATCACTTTTATAATCAAGTCACCTTTGTTCTTATCAGTCAAATGTGTTCATATCCGGGCCGCAATCGCGCCCGTGAGTCTGTCACGGCCCGCGGCGCGTCTCCCGATAATTATCACAACTTAACGTCGTGTAACGGTTGTTTGTTGCGACACGTTAAAGTGTTGTTTCTGTGTTGTTATTTAAGTGTAAGCTGAATGCTAAAAATTAAATTATTTTTCAATTTTTTTTTAATGGTCTCTCTTATGCGTGTATCTGTGTGATCTTGTGTATGTGTGATTACTATGTGAGTAATTAAAAAAAACTTAATCTCATCATCAGAATTTAACAAAGGTTGGTGTTCATGTACCATGATGCTAAAAACATTACCTGCAGTTCCGCGTTGAATAGCTACTTAAAAAAAAGTTAACAAAATAGAAATAAAACCCATTATGACATTATTTTATCTGGTATCATGATCAGAATCCCTAAATCCTATATAATAAGGGCATAAAAAACGCTAGAAAAACAATTAAGCTTTACCTTTTAGTGTTCCGCACAATTTACTTAGGTCTCGCCATACCTTTACGTTAGTGTAAAGGGTGTTCAGACGTACCGCTTTCTGGCCACAAGCATCTAACAATGGATGAATAGCGGGCCGTATGAATACCATTGATATATTTGTAACTACGCGAGACCTTCAGTTATGACGATGTCTTTTGTTTTTTAGGTTCTTTTAATTTTTATAGGTAAATGGGTTCGCGTTTGACCACTATCTTAACTGATGTTAAGTGACAATGCGGTTTACGATGGTGCACGCTAATCTAGAAGTAACTTATTCACTCGTGACTTGGAAAATAGAAGCACCAAACATAGCATTGACAAAGCAACTATAATTATACACCACTCGTTAATTTTGTCCAGGATCATACCAGTTAAAAATCTTTTGTTTTTTTAATGAGACATTCAAGAAGTTAAGTAATACTATTTATTGTAAGTAGGTAAATTTAATGCACTTTAACACGTCTCATGTACATAGAGTAAAATAAGAGATAAATCAAATATGACCAAATAAGCTAATGAACAACTGATTATAGTTTGAGTTGGTTGTTAACAAAACGTATCGACATCGCTACCACGTGGTTGCGACATCGGCGCGACATCTAGCAGTCATTATGTGGTACGTCTGAATAGGCACTTGGTTCCGCGCAATTTATTTAGGTCTCTGCGCTGTACGTGTGGGGACCCGTACAAACGTGCCGTTTTGTCACAGAAGAAAAATAGTACGACATGCAGAATGGACGCTCTTCACCTGCCGCGAACCGCTTCATTGCACTTCTACCCGCAATCCGGAGGGAAATTGGGAGGTCAGTCAATATTACACGCTCAAATGTTAATAGATAAATGGGTTAGTATAAACCTTTATAGTAACGGGTTGTCTTTTGTTTTAATCGCGAAGTATCTTTGTCTTTCTTTTTTTTACACACTAATTTGGCCCGTGTACCAATGTGATGTACTTATATGCGTGAAATGTTAAATCAGTTATTCGCATCGAGTGTCCGAGGTGTGTAAGATTGTAAAAATGAGATTGAAGTAGATGCTATGTCGCGTGTGCTCCGAAGATTCCTGAAACGGTTCAAAGCGGCACGACGCGACGGTTTAAGTGCAGAGAGGTTGAAATTTTAAAAGAATTTCCGATGTGGTTTGGTTAAGTTTATGAGATGGTGTAGCTATTAAAATTATTGCTTTCTTACTTTTCTCGAACTCTAGGTAATTCTTCTGCTTGCTCCTGGATTTTTTGTTTACCAGCGGATATTTACCAGTAGAATAGAATAGAATAGAATAGAAAACTCTTTATTGTACACCAGAAACAAAAATAAACACAGTACAGATAAATTACAACAGGTAAACAAGGGTAGTACAATGGGCGGTCTTATCACTGAAAGTGATTTCTTCCAGACAACCTTTGCATGGACAGTAAAAAACAGTAGGTAAACGAGAGAGACTCGTCAAATCTTGGAAAAGCTTGGAAAGGTAAAAACAGCCTATGTAGTTTTGCTTGCATTCGTGTTCAACATTTCTTAGTAATCAATTTGCTCGCTTAGTAATCGTAGTATTTATATTCTTGGATAGTAGGTAAAAAGCACACATAATATAATCATCATCAACCCATAACGTCCCACTGCTGGGCACGGGTCTCTCCTCACTTTCGTGAGGAGGGTAAGGCTATAATCCACCACAGGGGCCCAGTCCGGATTGGTGGATAACATATCTACCTCCGAAATAATTCTCGGGTAGGTATGTGGGTTTCCTCACGATGTTTTCCTTCACCGAAAAGCGAGTGATAATTACGTACATATGTTTTACAGAAACACATTGGTACGTGCCCGCACTGAGATTTGAACTCACGACCTTCTGATTGGAAGGCGGACGTTCTCCCACTAGGCTACCACCGCTTAATAATAACATAAACATAATATAATATCTCACTTTTTTTTTTAATTTCTTGAACTACGAAAGTCAATATTAATAACAAAAACAGAAATTATCTCATCACTTTTAAAGGCATAAGTGGCCTATAAGTCTACCTACCTAGTCTATGAGTTTACCTAAAACTTATTTTTCATACATTTTCACGTGAATTCGCTCAATCTCAAATTGAAACCACGTCAATTGTGTTCGTTAAAAGCCTTGTTACACGAGCAAGGTTTCAAAATCATTATGGCATTAAAATTGGAAATGCCCAAACAATTCGCTATGACCTTGTCAGCAAAGTGCTGAGTTTTGTATCGTCTTTGAATCGGGCCGCGGTTGGGAGACGTGA
This sequence comes from Campaea margaritaria, assembly GCA_912999815.1. Taxonomy (NCBI): domain Eukaryota; kingdom Metazoa; phylum Arthropoda; class Insecta; order Lepidoptera; family Geometridae; genus Campaea; species Campaea margaritaria. The sequence goes on along the minus strand of OU538797.1, from coordinate 11,179,032 downwards.
ACACAATGAAATGAGAAGCAGGCGGTGGACAAAGAGAAAAGTTGCTGAAATATGTGACCATGTTTTGTCATTTGCACGTCGGACAGTTGTAAACTCGAATGCAGTGTTCGATTTAAAAAAAAAAAATGTTTTTTTTTACTATTTTCATTTGTTTATTATTATTTTCAGCCGTGATCATCCCAATGCAGAGCGAATGCCTCTCTGCCCTGCCCAATCTCTTCAAATCCCAATGCGGGCACGTACTATGGTGTTTCTTTTAAAATTTATGTACGTAATTATCATGCGCTTTTTGGTGAAGGAAAACATCGTGACGAAACCCACATACCTACCAGAGGATTATTTCGGAGGCAGGTATGTTATCCGCAATCCGGATCGGGCCCCCGTGTTGGATTAAGGCCTAATTCTCCTCACGAAAGTGCGGGAAGACTCGTGGGCCGTAAGTGGGCCAATATGGGTTGGTGATGAAAACGTTAGTCCGAAGAAAACGGGATTTATGCCAACCCTACGAACAACTCAAAGTGATCTCTGTAATTTTTAGCGCATGATTTAAATCGGTCACTGTAACGGATTTAGGGACACACGATTTCGTACATTAAACTTTGTAACCTAATTACAATAAATTATACTAAAGAATTATCAGCAAGTTATTCAATATTAATTTAAAAAAAAATAACGTAAAGCCTAATTGCTGACGTGGCCTATGCCACTCTCCTAGAAACATAAAATTATATAATGTCTTTCTACGTATATTATTGTTTCATATTAAATATTAGATATCACAGCTTATTCATGAAACAAGAGAAGCATTCCAGTTTTGCTTGAAGAATGCGCCAAGTCCCAATTTAGCTTGCAGCGAAGCCTCAAAAATGCATGAGATGAAAGATGCATGGAAAGCATTATCACAAAGGAAACTGACTTTAATGGACAATGCAGCGACCCACTTTGTGATGCGCGAGTATGATAGCAATAGTAAAACTGTTTCGTATGAGTAATTGGTGCTAGTTTTCCTTGAAAATACCTTTTTATTTCCAGCTTTTAGCGATAAATCTTGCTCATGGTATTAGGTTGTTGTTGTACTTACAATAAAGTATTTTTAATTGATGAATTCGTAGCTGTAATAAAATTTAATATTAACCACTCAAGAGACAAGAACATTTTTATGAAACCATCCTTCTGGGCACCGATTTTTATATCTTATAGGGTGACAAATTTCATCAAACGCGTATCTATTTCTTAATAAAAAATGAGATTCGAACTTCGACCCCCTGTTTGGCCTTTTTCTCATTATCTATCTAGCTATCTAACTATCTATCTAGCCGTCAACACACACACACTGCACTGCTAACTATACATTATTAAAAAAAAAACCTCATTATGTGTGCAAACTATCAAGTTAATCGTACCTCTGGAAGTTGGTGAAATTCACGTATGACGTTATTAAACGTGTTCAAAATAAAGGCAACACAGACCAGTTTCCAAAGGAAACTGAACACCGAAATATTTCATTTGAAATCCGGCCACAGTACGTAAAGCATATTCCCGCTGACGCGCAATTTGTACTTCTTATGCAATACACCACACTTCCTATTACCAGTCTCAATAGCTTAGATTAAAGGCAGTAAAGTAGAAGGCATGGGCGCGGGGTAATTGCCTTCAAAGTAGTTTGATCACAAAGTTGCGCTCATCAACTCTATCAATGTTTCTTTGCGCGGGCTTGCACTGCGATACTTTGAAAATCACTTATCGGAGTTAAATTTTGTTTTGAGGTTATAATGATTATCATGAACCACTTTAGTGGTTTACCATGCTAGTTAAACCACTATGTTAGTAATATAACAGAGGTTAGTAACATGTTAATCTATTTTATATGTCTAGGACAGCTACAAATCGGGCTCAGTGGCAAATTTCCGAAGTACTGGTAGAGTTATTGGAGCTTCCTGTTTCTGTACGAGATTCAGCAATAAATCACCAGTTGGAAAGAAAATTTCCTATATAAATCACATTTTCATTTTCGTTTGAATGCACAAATTGCGCAAATACAAAAAATAAAAGAAAAAAAAATAAACGTCAAACTTTGACTTTAAACTAAAAGCGGTGACTGACCAACATCTCAAAGTATACGATACGGCTTAAATTTTTACGACCCAAACAATGCAACAGCTATTACCGTATCGCGAGCGACACACTCTTAATTCCTGATGGGTTTCGCAACTTTACTTCCAACTTTATGATGTTGTCCTATCGAAGAATTTACGGCGTTCGATAAAACGTAGGGAGGTTGCGCACTACATAGCTCAAGATTAGCTCTACTGGTCACTCTGGTCCGGACATTGAATGCGGGGTAGGTATATTTTTTAACGTGCACTGGAGGCATACCATGACCTCTTATAGCGATTCAATTGAAGACCTAAACTGAACCGCGTCGCATAAGCTTATTAGCGATCGTCGTCGAATGGCTATTAGCGACTCAATTTAGGTTGCTGCCATTTTCAACCTAAACTGGTTACAGTTTAGGTTGAAAATGGCAGTGACATAAAAAATAAGACGTTACGGTACGATTATGCGACGCGGTTCAGTTTAAGTCTTCAATTGAATCGCTATAAGAAGTCATGGTAGGCCCCCTGGTCGATGTAGAACAAACATTTTCGTACTAGTATGAGATCTCACTAAAACGCATCTACGTTGTACGTGAAAGACGTCCCGCTAATTCTGCCAAGAGTTTATTCTACTAATCCTACTTCTAATATTATAAATTGATGTGAAAGTTTGCGAGGACGGATGGATGGATGTTTGCTAGTCTTTCACACATAAGCTACTAAACGGATTTGGATGAAATTTACACACAGTCATATAGTTTATCATACTCAACGTGGATTGAACCACGGGGCGCAGCTAGTTAGTAATAAATAAGAAATAAACATGATCTCAATTTAATGATTAAAATTGCAATTAGATACAGGCCTAAACTATGATTTTATAACGATAAAATCCATACAAAGTTATAGTGAGGTTAAAAATCATTGACATAATTATATCGGATCGGTGTTAATCTTCGACATCAGTACAAATTAGTACAAATTAGTGTAATATAACAGCTTGTTTAACACACTGGATGCTGTAAATATTCCAAAAATTGAATCATTTTAGAGTTGCATAAATCCACTGGACTATAATTATATTGGCTAGTGGTTTTGGTCTTGAACTGGAATTGAAAAGTGCGCAATCAACCTAAAGCTCAATGTCACTTCAGCAACGGTCTATGTTGAGACGCTTTGTTTAAAACTTTATGCATTTCATATTATTCAGAATTATGCTAGCATAAAATTGCTTCATGCTTTTGTGGTGTGAAATTCAATTTGGTTGTTTATGAGTCCGTCCGAGACCGAGCCGGGACGTGACCAAATTTTAATCTTTGAACATTCCGTGGCACTGCAGTGCACTCGTAGAGATATTGTGATTCGCCATTGGTAGTTTTCGACAGCAACCCTTTATTTTTGAATTTATTTTTAGTGCTGTATAAACCCTGCCTGAGTCGAAAATATTCCCAAAATGTAACTGTTAAGATAACGAGACTACTAATTGCATTAACCCCCAATTTTAATTCGTTGCATCCAACTAACAAAAGTTAGTTAGTTTTTAGTCTAAGTTAGTTTTCTATTTAATTTTATTAAATTATTGTTATTTCAGTTATATAATAAACCATTATACCTATAAAAAAACAAAACGATGTATGGAAACAGAAAAGAAAACCGAAAAACAAAGTCACGGCTCTCCGAAGCCGTTAATGCCAACGGGTTTCCATTGCTCCGGCATAGTTCAGACGAAAGGCAATAAGTCAATAAGTTACTAACGACTTCGGACTGCGCCTTTACAAATCATACTAACCATTATTTATTAGACAAGATATTCTGTTAGTAATGGGGTCTGCTGAAATAGTGCGCCCATTGACAGAGACGCAAATCCGAACAGCGTACAATCCAGTGGGATGACTTGGAGCGGTGGTCCCCTAATGACTGCCGCCGGCCAGTCGTGATTTATTCTCTAACAGTAACGGATTGGAATAATCCTCAAGGCAAAAGATATAAGCGGGTAAAGATTCATAATTCCTTGTAACAAAACTAGAGTACAACACAATTGGATGTTTAAAAGCGGATCGGCCGTTTGGTGCCGTGACCAGGATATTGGATAAAAGCTGAAACGCCAATAGTCATATATGCACAATGTTAAATAAATCAATTCTAAATTCATAACGGACCAAGAATGAAACAGAATTATATTATCCCTAATTATATTAAGCGGTCATAGCCTAGTGGGAGAACGTCTTCAAGAAGAAGGTGATGAGTTTAAATCCCAGTGGAGGCACGTACCAATATATATCTTGTAAAACATATGTACGTGATTATCATACTTTTTTCGGCGAAGGAAAATATCGTGAGGAAACCCACATGGTACCCGAGAAATATTTTAAAGGTTACCAATCAATCCGAAGCAGGCCCCTGTGATGGGTTATGGCCTGATCCTCTTCACAAAAGTGAGTGGCAGCCCGTGCTCAGCAGTAGACCGATATGGGTTGATGATGACACTACTCCCATAAAGTACACGGCTGAATTTTAACCAATACAGTGAAATCCTAATAAACATTTAGTCTTAGACGAAGACATCCAGTACTTGTGCGATGCATGGAATTGTATTGCAAAGGCCATGGCCGCACCCCTTCGTCTTTGTGTAATGCGAGACATTTGCAACAGTGCCTGATGGAATAGTTGATGGATGTATAGTGGTGGATATGTAATAGTGTTGGTAGTTATGGTTTCACAAAGCGCCCAAGATTTGTTCCACTAGCATTATTCTGTAGCCAGGAAACATCCAATATTCTACAAATAACAGACACTACCAAAGGTATCAGTATTGATATAATTGATACCACAGTATATCAAAAGCTTTTTATTACTAGCAAAAGTTTCGCTTTCGTAGATTTTGTCTATAACTAACTATCATCAGCTCCATGCTTTATCTCAAGGATAGGTCTAGGTCATACAATATTTATTTCTTCTGCACTGGTCTAGTGCGGATTGGTTAATATCCCATAAATACATATCATATAGTCACGCCTTTTTCCCGTTGGGATAGGCAGAGACTACATCTTTCCACATGATACGATCCCAGCAAAAAGAATTACACTAACTCCCTGATACCCTCTACTGGTTTCTGGAACTCCAGACCAATAGGCCGTGTAGGATACAAGCGTCGTGGTGTCTGATTCTTTCCGCCTGGTCTCATTCACACAAAGAACACCTCGCATACTTCGCATACTTTATCAAATTTATCTTAAAACATGTCCTTACATTTGTAAATACCTAGTTTCTCATGATGTTTTCAGCCGTTTTCAAACAAAACTTATTAAAGTTTAGGAAGTGCGAACTGGGTGTCATCTGATTGTAAAGCGAGTAAGTTTCCATTCGGCCAACGCTACTAGTTGGGTCTAGTTCGTAAAGCCAATATCCTTGTCTACCCGCTGGCGCTCCCACTACAAAGCGCGCACGTTACGCGCACCTGCCACAAACTTTCGATATCGGAACGCGAAAACGATAATTGGTTTCAATTCGGCCGCTTGTTTGCGCGGACCGCCTGCCCAATTAAATTCTGTTTGCATGTCTTTACGTGACGTCACGGATTTGGTGGTAAAAACATTCTGACAGCTGCGGCTAGACCCGTGTTCCACTGCTCGACTTTAGCTACATGAAGTAGAAGAAGTAATGTTTGACTAATATTAATATTGGTTTACATTGGAATTTAGTTTATAATGCTACCTTTGAAGTCTTGCTTAGTAGTAAACTAATTTGTAATTGGGTTTGTAATTTTTTTTGCATGTTGTTTACTAGTTACTTTATAAAAAAAAGGCTGACAGTCTGGAAAGATTAACAGTGACTAGCAAAATCAAAGGCAATAGATCAAGAGGCCGAAGCCTGGCTTCAAGGCCGTTGATCTGACCTCCAGGTGTCAGAACACGTAGAAATGTCAAGTTGGTCATAAACTGACAGCGAAACATGAGACTACGTATTCTCAGTAATCAGACCCAGTAAAAATATTTCACTGGTACAAGAATCTGGTCTCTTAAACTGGATGTTTACCTTTACAGGAAAAATGCTTTGAATTCAGCCACAAATGCAAAAGCCTACTTAAGCCAGGGAAACCACGGCAGGCGGAAGGGAACAAAAGTTGTGTAGCAAAGATCCGACTTACTGGACTTACTGCTTTATGTAAATTTATTGTTTAAATGAGGGCGTGTGGCGACTTTACTTTCATATTTTATTTATTTTATTTTTTATTTAAGCCGCAGTTTCACACGCGTTGACTATTATGCCACGGATACAGTTAATTTTTATGGGATAAAAAAGGATATTTTGTTCTAATTTAGGATCTAAAGTATCTGTATACTTGTATTTAAACTTGTACTTGTACTTGTTTGAGTTTTTTGTGTTTCCGCCAAGCAGTAGTGTGCAAACAATACTGTGTTCTGGTTTGAAGGGCATTGTTTCCAACGAAATTACTGGGCATATGATGGACTTTAGAGTCGATGTCTCAGGGTGACGAGCGCAGTGCAGTGCCGCGAAGGATCATGAAATGCAGGGTTCTGGGTGGTGCTGTGTCTGTTATGGGCAGGCGTAAAAAATATGCATCATTGAAATCCATTGAGCCGTTTCGGAAACTTTTTGGGACAATTTTTGAGACAGACATACAGACAATAATTCTAAAATCAGTCAATTATAATAATACCTAAGGCATCGTATAAATAGCAGTTTTCACTTTTATTTTGAAATCATATATGTTACATACCCTTTTATTTTTACATTGTTATTATAACATTAAAGTGTATGTAACGTTATATGTAATTATATTAAAAAAAAAACACGCGTACGATGACCTATAGCGATTCTGACTACTTAAGGTAGAATTTCCTGTATCTATAGAATAAGGAAACGACGAAGATTATTGTCACACTAACACTCACCTGTGGTTCACACAAATCTTTGCCCAAGGCGGGAATCGAACCCCCAAACTCACGCTTCGCAGTTGGCGCACAAAATTATGTATGCTAAGGCATAAATAAATTAATACCTATGTCGTTGCTGATATTACATAAATAATAACTCACGGCGCAGTTAAGCCTCTTACGGTACTGCGAAGAGAAGGTTTAGCATAGAGGCTTAGCGTATGCCTAAACGAGAACACATCAAGGCACACCTTAGATTCTAAGTATCAAGAATCAATTTAATAGTAAGGTATATTACGAATATTGATTTGCTTAGTACAGACAATGATAATAGGTACAAAGAAAAGTAACTGTAAGCCTCTACATCTTTTAAATAAAAAAATACACTGCAAAAAAAAAAAATTAAATTTATGATAAATTTATAGATAGATAGATAAACTCTGTAAAACACCACAGAACAATAAAACTAAAACAAATCAAATTTAACAATTAGTGTCACAATGGGCGGTCTTATCGCTGAGAGCGATCTCTTCCAGGGAACCATGCATGGAGAGGAGCAACAAAAATATTATGATTATGTGATTTACAATGGTCACCGCAATGTTGCATGTGGTCGAACTTTTACTCCTTGGCATACGTACTACCAAACAACTTGTGTAATGAAAGGACTATATCGTTCACCTGATGGTAAGCGCCACAATAGTCACAGTGGAACCCAACCCTTCAACTTGATTTTCCAAAAAACATCTGTCTTGGACTAATTAAGATTTCAATCAAAAAACTAATGAAATAAACCAAACTAATGCTCGCAACTAAATTAATATCCATCCGGAAACCGACAAAGTTACGCGGGTCAATGTACGGACGCATTCGCACTAACTACATAAAATTACAGTAAAGGGTTCCGTCCGCTGTTCGCTTCAATCTAATTGCGACTTCGTGACTACTGCTTTCCTCTTCCATTAGCAACCCCCACTGCGGAACTCCAAAACGGAAGACAATTACGACTCTCACGAAACACAATGATGCCTTTACTTAGGCGCGAAGTTTCACTCCCCTTTTCGACACGTAATGTACGCTGCTACTAATTTAAATAAAATTCCCGATCAGTTCTTAGGTCGAGGCACGTCGATATCGTTAAAAGTCTAGACAGAAGTCGATTCAATTTCTTATTTACTTCGATTTTCTGCCTAAATGGTAGAAGATGAAAGATTCAATGACATTTTGATCGTCATTTAATTTTATTTGAAAGTATTTTGATTTAAATAAGTACTTATTTGATAACAAAAGTTATTTTCTTTATGTACCTGTGTATTTCTGAACTGGTGTAACATACAATAAAGTGGTTTCTATTCTATTAAATTGTTAGTGAATTTTACACACCACACCACATTTGTTCCGGTCCTGTGTCAGTCTCATCCAGTCTATTCCGACGTGCTTAACGGCCTAGATTGGCACCACACACTCATAAATGACAAACGTGACGTGATGTCACTCATAAATTGACTGCAGAGAATGAGAGAAAAAGAGAACGAGATGGAGCTATATAAACTCCTATAATGCAAACATATTGTTCCGATCTCTTTGGATAAATTTCTGGTCGACTTATGAACGCAGAGCGATATTGGTGGTGACAGTTAGCAGGGCAGTTCAGTTTAAGGCCTTAAACTGGACGGATTTAACTGTTCGTGGTCAGGCCCCTGAAGCACATCTGCACGAAACTCGATTCAAAGCCATGTCTCCTCTTAAGCACCAACATAAACTACGCGGACATAGGTTTTTTCACGTCGCCGGGTCCGACGGAAACCATCTTTTGCTGGCAAATTCACTTTTCCTGTTGTCGGCGCAAGGAAACGAATTTACGCCACCTTTATACCGTAATAATATAGTATTAAAGACCCTTAAAGGCGAAATTCCTTTGTGCACTTCCCGGTAGGACATGTACTTATGTGGTAATGATTCTGTTTTTATTTCCAAACGAGTATGGCCTTTTGAAGTCGTGTTTGGTTTGAGGACTTTGAAGTGATATAATTGAGACGAGTGTTTATGTGTTTATGTGTGTTTCTGAGGGTTCAAAGACGTCTGCTTATTATTGGGACACGTTTTGGGGGTTGTTTGGAATATATAAATCATTTATTTCCCTCAAACACAATGAGGTTTTATAGTATTGTTAACATAACGTATTGTTAAAATCGTCTCGTCACTAAGTCAAATAAAAAAAAAAAACTGGTGCCTTATATACGTTTTCGAGGAAACCTAACCTGTGAAAGGCTAACCTACATACAGGTTACAGGTACAAGAAGAGGGAGAGGAAAAGAAAGGGAAGAGAGAGGTTCAGGTGATAACGGAAAATGAAGGAAAAATATAAATTACTAGCTGTACCCGGCCACGCTTCGCTGTGGCACATTCGCACATTCGCTGATATGTCACTGATGAAAAAAATAGATAAAAACAATCCTTGATGCGGATTATGTATCACGCTAAATTTCAGCTTGATCGGTGCAGAACTTTTTGAGTTTTTGAAGCGTACACAAACCAACATAACATTTTTATATATATATATAGATATAGATATCAGTGAAAAAGTTAAATAAAACAGATCAATAAAAGTTTTAATTTTATTTAAATTCTTAAATGGCCTAGTTCTAGTCAGTCAGGTAGCCAGTTAGAGTCTAGTAAAGTAATTGTCTTAAAGTAATTCACTATTGAAACTTTCTGGGAGTTTTGGAGAACGCATGAAATGACATGTTTTTTGTGATTTTTTCAATTTGCTTTAGAAATACATACTATCGTATGAAAATATGTGTTGTGATAGAAATAGGCCAGCCTCCACTTGAAATCGAGTTTTTGATAGAAATCTCTTTTCTTTTCTATATTTCCAGCATAAATGCATAGGCGAGGAGCACTTGGACAAATTCATTTTTCTTGTAAAGAGGCGACAGGCGCCGCGCCGCGGCGATGGCTGCGCTCGGTAATCGAATCTGCGACTCTTCACCACTAGAGGGCGTAACCTGTCTACAGTGCTTTATTGGATTGACAAGTTGAATATTTATCTATGCAGTGCTCTTTGGATCTGATTGTATAGGTTTACCTATTTTTAACCCCCGATGCAAAGAGGAGGGTGTAGCTTTAATGTGTGTATATATAGATAGATCTATAGATAAACTCCTTATTGAAACGCCACAGAACAAAGAAAAGTTAAAAAGTAAAACAAATCAAATTTTTCAGTTAGTGTCATAATAGGCGGTCGGAGCGGTCTCTTCCAGACTACCATGCATGGACAGGAGCAAGAAAAAAGATGGGACGGTGGTTTACTATTATGTATGTGGATGTGTGTATCTGTTTGTGGGCATCGTAGCTGCCAAACCGATTGATTGATTTAAATGTAGTTTTTTTTGTTTGATTGCTGACTTGATTGTAAATATTCTTAATGCACTAAATTTACTTTAGTTTTGATGTTGACTGTACAACTCTAGAGTCGTTTTATTGCATGAGATCCATTTTCTCCACAGGGTTGATTGCAAGAAGCAAAACAGCATAATAAGCCATGTTGCCAATGGAGCCAGCTCAATAATTACGCTCTGGACCGGCGGAGCACACTTATTATTTCGCCGGGCGAGGCGGCAGGTTTTTTGCACCACCCGTGTCTGGTTACTTGAAATTTGTAGGCTGGCTTAGTATGGAAAGTGCGCTTTTTAATATCATCATCATCAACCCATAACGTCCCACTGCTGAGCACGGGTCTCCCTTCACTTTCGTGAGGAGGGTTAGGCTATAATCCAGCACGGGGGCCCGGTCCGGATTGTTGGATAACATACCTACCTCCGAAATAATTCTCGGGTAGGTATGTGGGTTTCCTTAAGATGTTTTCCTTCACCGAAAAGCGAGTGATAATTACGTACATATGTTTTACAGAAACACATTGGTACGTGCCTGCACTCGGATTTGAACTCACGACCTTCTAATTGGAAGGCGGACGGCTTTTTAATAATTATTATCTACTTAATTTTGTAGTGGGATGCCTCTTTTGCAAGAGACCGCCCGGGGAAGTTCATGGGAAATTCAAGGTATTCATCCGCCAAATAGTAGTTTGCAATATTCTGTTCCGGTTTGGAGGCCACTGTTTCCAGTTAAATTACTGGGCATATGAGATTTACCAATCGATGTGTCAGGGTTACATCCAGTGCAGTGTCGCACAGGATTTCGTAATAGAAAATTTTGGGTGACACTGCAGCTGTTATAGGTAGGCGTAGTGCTTACCATCAGGTGAATGACTTGGTCATTTAGTTAGTAACATAAAAAAAAAACTATCATGGGATAACCTACAATAAGAGATGCGATTCCTTATATATTTATCAAAAACTATAAAAGCCACCTCCACACTTCTAAGATCTGCAAATGACCAGTTAATACAGCGTTGCTTTTAATCCGCCCTCTACTTCCCGGAATATTACAATTTCATAGCAGCCGCCGACGCGGCATTGCGCGCCATTTTAAAGGGAAACAAGAAGTTACGACAAACAGATGATTTCTTGATGTTAAACTAGCTGTGCTCAGCGGATTCTACCGCAAAAAACACACTACACACATAGATTAGAATAGAGAATGCTTTATTGTACAGCAGTAAATAAAAATACACAAGGTAAGTTCATCACAAAATAAATTATACACGCTTTAACAGGAAGCCGAACTAAAAAGTAGAAAAATAATTTATTTTATGGTAGATATTTTTTTTTATATGACTAAGTGACGAGTCGAGCAAGTCGTTCACGTGATGGTAAGCGCTACGCCTGCCCGTAGCAGTCACAGCACCACCCAGAACCCTGCATTGCATAATCTTGCGCGGCACTGCACTGCGCCCGTCACCCTCAGACATCGACTCTAAAGTCTCATATGCCCAGTAATTTCGCTGGAAACAATGCAATGTTTGCACACAAATCATTTATTCATTATCATCCAAATCAAATCATTTATTTTGCTATAATGTTCATGAGGGGACAGGTCATAAGCATCAGGGTGGTCACCACGTACTTATTCTTATTCCATGCAGTTCATTTTCAGGCCTTATATCTCTTTGGATACATGTCTCTGGTCGACTTATGAACGCTGAGCGATATTGGTGGTGACAGTTAGTAGGGCAGTTCAGCTTAAGGCTTTAAACTGGATGGATTTCACTGTACGTGGTGAGGCTCCAGGTTAAGTAGGGTACATCTTACCCGGTAAGGCGTCGAACACTACCGCATGGCAATAGAATGTCTTGTAAAAATGTAGTCCTTTCCCCGACGGAATCTTTCAAAAGACCCCAAAAACAACAAAGAAGGTACCAACACAATAATTTATCAATTATCATCAATCAAGCAAAGCTTATTCTGGCTCTTTATTTCTATGAATTGGAGTCATCAATCATGCCAGGAGGAATAACAGAAATGCTAGAGATAAGACTATGTTACAGCCACAATTAATGAAAAAAAATTGCACTTACCATCAGCTGATCAACCAGGAAACCTTCCTAGAGGAAAACAACCAAGAAAACAAGAAAACTCTTGAAAACCATTCCGATTAATCAGTAATTAGTTATAGAAAGTTATAATTATTGTGCCTATATTGCAGATGATGATGGCGACAACTAAGAGTGTCGAAAAAACCGCCATTGGAGACTTCCTTGTCGGTTTTTCTGGAATGGGTCTAATTCAAATTCGATGGTAGTTAGTTTACTTTATTAGTAACTCTTAGGTTCCATGTGGTTGCTTATTTGAATATGGAGCTGACGCAATGCATTAGGGGTTAATTCACAAACTATTTTAAAATTTATGAAATACTAGCTGTACCCTGCCACGCTTCGCTGTGGCACATTCGCACATTCGCTGATATGTCACTGATGAAAAAAATTGATAAGAACAATCCTTGATGCGGATTATATATCATGCTAAAATTTCAGCTCGATCGGTGCATAACTTTTTGAGTTTTTGACGCGTACACAAACCAACATAACATTTTATACATATAGATAAACACGCTAAAGACTGTGAGGTATTATTGGTAATCAACGAATCTTCTGCATTGGTTTCCGTTTATCTGTTTTGCTTTAGTTCACTGTCGCCCTTCTCAGAAAAGTACACTAAAATATGCCCCCACGTACAACCATCAAAAAACAATTGTAATCTCTCAGCGCTTATCGCTCCTACCATTTGATCTCGCTTACGACACGTTAGCATTTCGGAAAAACTCGCAAATAGCCTTCGGGCCCCTAAGACCATAATCCTTATCTTGGACCCTTTGGGCAGCGGTTAGCACCCTATCAATTGGACGACCACCCTCATAAATTGCTGTTCAGATAAAATACCACTTTCAATCACTGGACTTAAACTTTTGTTACGTGTATTTTTTCGTGAGAAAATAATTTACAGTGAGATGGCTTCGAGATTGGAGATACGGAGAAAAATGAGGGTAGGGGACAAAATGGCGTGAATTGACATGTCACTTTTCAATACTGTGTATGTTTCAATAAAACACTCACTGCCTTACTGAATCGTGACGTTGACCACGATACGAGTAATCTACTGACTTCCTGTGAGGTATTGGTTCTTAAGTCCCACATTCCCAGTAATTTTGCTGGAAACAGTGTCCTTCTTATAAGAATACAGTATTTTTTGTTACCATGTAGGTACAAATCAGCGTTCATCTAATGGTTGTGCAGATGCAGTGCCATACATCTAACGAAATAAAAATAAGTAAAGCTTTTAGCATCGTGTACAATCAGCCTCAAGGCTACCTAGCTAAACATGATCATACTATAATTGTCCTCTACAACAAAAAAAAAAATAAAATTAAGGGCGTCAAAAAAAAAAAACCAATGAAATAGTTTCCATTTTGCTGGTAAATATTTTTATTTTGCATGCGTACAATTTCACTCGAATGGCTACTTTTTTGGCCTACAGTAGACAGACGCGTTACACATGCATTTTGGTGTATAAATAAAAAAAAAAAACAAATCGAAGCTTCATCTGTGACGTCACGTTTTGATTCCTCAGCGCTCCAAGCCCCGGATTACCAGGTTCAAGGTGAGCACCATCTTCGCAAGCCATTTGAGCCTAATTTTCTATTCGTTTATCCTTATCCATTACGGGATTCTATTTACGAAGCGGCTGATCCCGCTTGAGAGGTGTTTTTTTTACTAAATTAAAAAGATAGAGAGACATAAAGAGACTTTAGATTCGACCCGTATATTTCTGCGTCTCGCGTTGACTCTAATTCCAAAAGAACCATTATTTTTTACAAAATAAAAATAATATAATGATCTATGTTTTTTACTGTCCATCCAAAGGTTGTCTCGAAGAAATTGCTTTCAGCGATAAGACCGCCCATTGTACTACCCTTGTTTACCTACTGTAAATGTTCTGTAATATGTTTTTTTTTTTTTTGGTGTACAATAAAGAGTTTTCTATTCTATTCTATCTATTTCAAGACTTAAAGTTTTATTTTTTAATTTTCACGGAAACTTGTTTAGTTTATTTTTTTATAAATAAATAGGTTCGTATTTGATCACTATCACACCGTTAGCTGTTGCACCGCAAAGGGACAAATAAATAAACCATTAAACGCAAAGTAGTGGGAGGCCTCTTTTGCAAGAGACCGTCTGGGGAAGTACCACACCATTGCCAGATATGGGCATATGAGGCTTTAGAGCCGATGTCTCAGGGTGACGAGCGCAGTGCAGTGCTGCGAAGGATTATGCAATGCAGGGTTCTGGGTGGTGCTGTGACTGTTATGGGCAGGCGTAGCGCTTATCATCAGGTGAACGACATGGTCGTCTCGTCACTCAGTCAAATAAAAAAAAACTTTTGTGGTTCTAATAGTAGTCGGATTTAACTTTTTGTTTTCTAGCGTTCCGTGCTTCGAAAGGCACGCTTAACAGCCGAACCTGGGTGTTATCGATTGATAGCTGGGCCATTATTGGCTATTACCAACTAGATCCCGAACGCGCTCATTTCGAACCGTTAAAATAACGTGCTGGAAACTAGCGCGTTTCGAAAAATTTCAAGGTACAAAATAAGTTTAAAACGCATTATGAAATTACGCGTTTTCGGCCAGGAATCCCACGTGGCATAGCGAATATGGGCCCTGTTGTTAAGCTTTAGCCACGGATCTTCGGCTGACTGACAAATTTTAAAACCAGGAAATCAATAATATAAATAATTAGCAGCACATTAATTGCTGAAAACACACACTTTTGTGTTTTTTTTTATATTTACGGCAATCGAAAACACGCCCGGCGTGCCAACCCGCACTGCTGTATTGACAATTTTATCACAACAGGTGTGTGCTCCCGCACAGTAGATTGAGTTTAGTTACGACACAACGGCCGTAAACAAAAACTTGTTCAGCAGTGAACGATATGGGTCGATTTGTCTGACGAAAACCGTTTATTTATGATTGTTGTTAAGTACAGTGTAGTTATGTTTTTCTTATCTCTGTGTTTTATAGGTTTTGGTGTCAATAAACAGTTATCTATCTATTTATACATAAGATATCTTATGTAAGGTCCGACTTCCGTAAATAAACTCAACTGCGTTTCTGTAATTAAAGTTTTATTTGTTTACAAACTATTGTTTTATAAAGAAAGTACTCAGTGCTTTACGTTTACTTTCAGTGCAAAACGCTACTTTACCTGTAATTAAAGAAACAACATTCAAAGCTTTTAAATTCACGAATATCGCCTCCTTTACAAATATTCTTCAGATATTTTATTTAACAAGTTTTCGGTTTTCTTCCTAACCTTCAAATCCCAATGACGCGCGCAATGCTGACATAATAATAAGACATGCTAGTGTCATTGTCTTATTCACTTCAGTCTGTCATTTATTGTAACTTTCATGTTGTCTGTCTAATCGGTCATTCACTTGAATGAGCGCGGGTAAATTCAAATTAAAGGAATGATACGTATGTAAGCAGGTTATCATTTCTTTACATATACATATTATTAGGTATGTAAAGAAAACCATTTCACTCATAATATGAGTTTTTTCTTTAAGTTTGGCTTTACAACTAGCACTGACAGTTGTGACATTTAGTAAGATATGTAGGGTCGTAGAATTTGTGACTTGAGGAATATACTTCCACCATTTTAATTTTCAATAAGTTTCCTAATTATTTTAATTATTATAAAAGTCCTGAATTAAAGGCATTGAATGTTGTTTCTCTCGTTTTGCAGGTAAGTTGAATAGATTATAAACAGATGCTGATATTGTTTAACGTTGTAATGTGATAACTAAATAAATATCTCGTTTTGCAGAGCAACGCAATTTACGCCTTTTTTTTCATATCCTAATATAGGTATATAGTGCTTTTGGTGTGCGTTAGCTTGGAAACTCAGCTCAACCGAGACTAGCACACATCCATGCCTCTCTGTGTATACACGTCACTACAACCAAGGCTAAGCGGTCTCAGTGAAATGGAATATTTGTACCCACTGGATTCTATTAACGGCTCAGCTGATCCCCGTATAGGGGGAATTTTATTATTTTTCGCTTCAGCCTTCGAATGGTGGCGTAATTCTCAACTTTATATCCACTTGAGGAGTTAATTCAATTTTATTTACGTTTCCAGAGATATGAGATGGTAAATGTGAGGTGTCGTTGTGGGTAAGGGGGTTGCGTTTATTTGGTTTTAGGGAGTTTAAAAATTTAGGAGTTCGAATGGGGTAAATTGGGTCAGGGGTAAAAGGTATCAAATGTGCTGTGTATTCTGAATTGGTATGCATACTGGAACGGTGTTAGGAATTTGTGTAAGTAAATGAAATTAATAAAACTGGCCAAGTGCGAGTCGGACTCGCGCACGAAGGGTTCCGTACTTTGTTGTATGGGAGACCCCCTTAAATATTAATTTTATTTTAATTTTATTATTTATTTTTAAAGTGAATATCATCATCAACCCATAACATCCCACTGCTGGGCACGAGTATCCCCTTACTTACGTGAGGAGGGTAAGGCCATAACCCACCACGGGGGCCCGATCCGGATTGGTGGATAACATACCTACCTCCGAAATAATTCAAAGAAATTAATTCATTTTTATTAATAAAGTGAATATATACCTAACTAAATATTCTGTGAATATTTCAAGCGTCTACCTGTTGCCGTCATCAATATCGAGCAAAAATATCACGTTTGTTGTATCGGAGCCCCCTTAAATATTTTTTTCTCTGTTTTTTAGTATTTTTTTATAGCAGCAACAGAAATACATCATCTGTGAAAATTTCAACTGTCTAACTATTACGGTTCATTAGATACAGCCTGGTGACAGACGGACAGGCATACAGACAGACAGCGAAGTCTTAGTAATAGGGTCCCGTTTTACCCTTTGGGTACGGAACCCTGAAAAATGTTTCACATGTAAAAGGTAAATATTTGACATGTGTATAATATTTATTTTTGTAATTTATTACGATACATTAAGTGTGAATATTATTTAACATCAAATGGTGCGTGGATCTGTTAAACACAAAAATAGTGATAATTTCGGTTTTGTCAACAGTTACTTATACTACAAAAATTTTCTATGAATATAAATAGCTTAAAGTTTCTGATTATAAATGCTCCAATACATATTAATAAAAATATAAATTTAAAAGTGTCTTTACAATAAGATTCTATTGCCTAAGAAGATTTACCTAATACCTATTTACCGATTTCTATCAATATTGTAATAAATATTTTATTAGTTTTGTAGCGGCAAGCCACACTAAAGAGGTGCGGCGCTCTGCATCACGTTATACGGGACGCCCCATAGCGTCACTCGATGCCTTTTTCATATTACTAGGCATATGAGACTTTAGAGCCGAAGTCTCAGGGTGACGAGCGCAGTGCAGTGCCGCGCGGGATTTTGCTATGCAAAGTTCTGGGTGGCACTGCAACTGTTATGGGCAGGCGTAGCGCTTACTATCAGGTGAACTACTTGCTCGTCTCGTCACTCAGTTGAATAAAAAAAAAGACAGCACGGCGCGGTCCTATCACTGATGGATTTTGAGAGCGCCGCGCGAAACTGTGTGTATGAAAATGTCATCAAGTGACGTTATGTGGCACGACACACCTCTTTAGTGTGGCTTGCTGCTTAGATTACCTTGGTCTATGTAGTTTATTCTCAGAAAGTAATTTCAGATGATAGTGAGACGCAAGCAAAATATTTCATTGAGAGATAAAAGACATATTTAGAGAATTCTTTGTAATCTCACATTCAAAAGCGAATCGCGGGTTGGTAAACAATTTAGGATTGAGGCTGTTTCATTTGTTAATCCCCTTTTAGACTTGAAGTTGTCTGGGATAAATTGCTCTTTAGATATAAGACTGTAAATACTCTCAGATGATCTATGTGCCTACTCAAGATTGAACTTTAGATTTTCTACTATACAGGCTTTAAAGTCCCAGCCCCTCATCAGTCAACCCCTATTCTAGGGGTGGGTAAATATATTTGAAATACGAGAGTAAATCTGAGAATTTTCAGGTCTCATTTTAGCTTTAGCTATCGGTCCTGCATTTTAAAGTTTCTGTTCAAAATACGTAAATACTGTGATTTTTTTTAAGATAATCAAGTAAATCACAACGTTATCTTAAAAGCTATTCACTTGGGAACTCTTTGAGATTTTTTTTATTTTAATATGATTATGTTGTGTATTAAACTTTTACGTAAAATATCTGAGACACTTGTTTCAATACATCAAACCATTTTTACCTTTCTTTCTTGCCTAAGAAAGGCCCAATTTCTGTACCACATAAACTAAACAGTAACCTATTATGTATCACTGCTGATACTTATTATAATTGAATTTGAGTTATTAAATTCCATTCGTGAGTTCAAATCCCAGCAGGGGCACGTACCAATGTGTTTCTGTAAAGCATTTGTACGCAATTATCACTCGCTTTTCAGTGAAGGAAAACATCGTGAGGAAACCCACATACCTACCCGAGAATTATTTTAGTGGTAGGTATGTTATCCACCAATCCGGATCCGGTCCCCATGGTGGATTATGGCCTAACTCTCCTCACGAAATTGAGGGGAGACCCGTGCTCAGCAGTGGGACGATATGGGTCTATAGAGTAGTAGAGTCCGTAGAGTGTAGTCTGAAGAGGCCTCCCACTACAAGAGGAGTTCATCTGGAATGGAAGTTCTTTATTTATTTGATTGAGTGACGTGCCGAGCAAGTCGTTCACCTGATGTTAAGCGCTACGCTTTCCCATAACAGTCACAGCACCACCCAAAACCCCGCATTGCACAATTCTACGTGGCACTGCACTGCGCTTGTTACCCTGAGACATCGGCTCTAAAGTCTCATATTTCAAGTAATTTCGCTGGAAACAATGCCCTTCAAACCGGAACACAGTAATGTTTGCACACTACTGCTTGGCGGATGAATATCTGGCAAAAGTACTTCTCCAGGCGGTATTTTACAGAAGAGGCGTCCCGCTACAACATACAGGTTCATCTGGTTCAAGAAATCAGAACAAGTACAACACAAGAAACAAAAAACAACAAGTTGATCTGTATCAGAACAAGAATATGAATATTTATTTTTCTATAAAACCGTGTGTATAAAGATCTTAAAATTAACATTTGTAGCAACAGTCTTTATCCATTTCGGATATACAATACATTTTTTTTAATTAATTATTTTTTTCCGGAGCCACGATACCAGAGACGTTAACACAGAGACACGCTTTAAGCTCCGCTCCATTTCCGTCGGGGGTAAAAACAATCTATTTATAATATATATTTACAAACGAAACAAATTTGTCCCTCCCGTTCATTACGTACTGATTGGAGTAGCGATCAATCAATGACACAAATAATTTTATTTGTTCAATCGGAATAACTCAGCCGTGGATCAAATGGAAAGGTTTGTTTGTTAAGTGAAGTACAATTATTCGCCTAAAATTACATTCGCTCATTTACTACAAAAATGTGTTATCTACTCAACATTTTCGAACGAGAGATAACACGTTCTTATCGCAAATGAGATACATAGATAGATAACTCTCTTTTTTTTTTTGTTGTAAGTATCAATAAAGGCGGTCTAATTGCTTAAAGCAATCTCTACGAGACAACCTTTGACAAGATAATAGTGAAGATAATAGTTTAAGCAAGAAAATAGTGTTCAATCGTTGAAATGTTCAGCGGAAAATTAAGTCACCACGAGCACATGTTTTAGACTCCCTTAATGCCAATTTCAACTTAAATAAAGCAATAAATCTACATCACAAAACAACATGTGACATTATTTACCTTTTTACAATATTTTGGGCAATAAAACTCGGATGATAACACAGGTCAAAGGTCAGGTACGAATTATGAACGATATTTTATTACAGGTTGTAAAAGCTCGCGGTTATTGCGGACAGAAATTCTCTTTATATTTATATTATGTACCAGATTTTGTATATAGCTAACTTTAATAAAAGTCTTATTAGGTATATTTTTAAGACAATAATAGTTTGGTGAGAACAGAAGTGGTTTACAAGCTATAACAGCCATAAGTGACAGTCAACTCTTGTGTGACAGTCAATTACTACATTTTTTAAATTATTAAGCAGGTTTGTTTGGCGACCACGCTGTATACAGTGGTGTACGCTTACCTAGGAGTAATTCAGTCAGGACTTGAAGACTTCCTTGGTGTAGCTCACCCTCCATACTATGCGTGATCTGACCCGCACTTGGCCAGTTAATTGGATACAGTATTTTATATAAGGCCCCAAAATGGTTTACTTAACACAAAGCTAATTGAATGGAATCTCTTTATCTCATATACTATGATTATTGTTATCCATATACATGCAAATTACAGATTTACATATTTATAGTATTCCAGTAATAGTAACATATTAGGCGAGCGAAATTCTCTGACATAATCGCTAACATAATGTCGATTTCGCCCCGATATTATCACGATTTCAATATTATTATCATAGCTTCAAATATATTTGTATGCAGCGGAGGTCATTCCGATTTATCGATGTGTATCGATAAACGCGTAATCCACACCCAATTTACTAAACTAGGAGCATTCTGCGGGCGTAGATAATTAGTTAGGCTGTGTTTAACCGAGAAGCTAAATATGGCAATTGAAATTTTCAAATTAGGTACTTAAACGAATCCACTGATCAACTTAGGTCTCTCCTAGTGGACGCAGTTGATAAATATTTTCAGATCTCCTCCATCCCCATCGATTGTCGGTTCTTCGAAAGATCTGACCAGCCTACTGCCACTTCAATTTGCTTATTTTTTGAGCTAAGTATGTGACCTTGGTATAAAAATAGTTGCAATATACAAATTATACTGGTATTCTATGCCAACATCAAATACCTGTGGAATAATTATACAAAAATCTCCGATTTCTAGTACTTCTATACCTTTTACCTATCCACCGCATTTAAATTATGTAAAATGCTAGAAATGGGAGTTCTAAGCTCCAACGCATTATACCTACCTCTTCTCCGAGAGTGGTATCACGTCATGCAAATCTGGGAGGTCCCGAATTTATAAATATATTCATTATATTTACATAAAAAGGTCGGAATCTTTGATAAAATGGAGACAAATGCAAATCCTAGGATTTAACGGGTGACCGGTGGAAATATAATCAGGCAAGTCTGTTGCCAGGGCTTTGGTGTGGGATAAGGAACGATTTAAATGTTACAGAAATTACATGAAAGTCGTAAAGATTGCTCTTACTTTTGTTTGTATAAAATTAATCTAAATATAGCTTTTTATTTCACGCGAAAACAGGCGTGAAAGGCCTGTTTACACTTTTGGATTCGCCACCAGCCAGGCTCATATGCACGTCGCGTGTTAGTTTTGTCATAGTTCGTAAGCGACACATGCCTTTTGACAATCAATGCTGTCCCCTTATACTCAGCCATAAAGTCCATATTTGCTCGGCGTGAGTGAGTTGCAACTCACTAGCTAGGCATTAAGCCTTATTACAGACAAAACAACAATGCATGGACACGTAACAATAATTATCGAACTCAAACTCAAACTCAAATCATTTATTGTAAATAGGCAAAATATTGTACTTTTACACGTCAAAAAAAAAAAAATCTTATACGTAAGTATAGAAATACAAAAAAAAATCTAAAATGATCTACGAAACTAATGATTATTATCTAATTATGGTTTGAGTTATAAAAAGTATATTTCCCTTTCAAGTGGCGACTCATGCCTGAATCTCGCACAGGAAAAGGAAAACTCCATTGACTCTACCGGTGCTTCGGAAATACGCCCGTTAGAGAAGATAGCACCTAGATTTCACCATCGTGAAAGGGACTTTATCCTTGACTAAATTTGCTCCACATTATAGAGTATAGGCTACCCTACATCGCTCATACTACTTGCCTTGATCAATCCATATTTCATACGCATCTCACACCTATGGAAACCGAACTAACCCATTCAAACAAACCTCACCTTTTAGTTCAAAAACGCAGAAATCGGCGGAAATGTAAGTGGAAGTATGCTGACGATGCGGGAGACCCTCTCCATCATGAATCATACATTCAGCAGCATGCCGAAGGGCTAAGGGTTACATACAATTGACACGAAAGAATTGGCTAAGTTGTTAGATAGATAGATAGATAAACTCTTTATTGAAACACCACAGAACAAAGAAAACTTAAAACTAGAACAAAACAAATTTTACAATTAGTGGCACAATGGGCGGTCTTATCGCTCAGAGCGGTCTCTTCCAGACAACCATGTTCTCATTTTTATGTCCTGTATCCGTATTAAGGTCACGGCCAATAAAATGTAAGCAATCCAAAAATATTATTCTGCTAAAATTATGTAATCATTCAATTGTGGCCAATTAAAGTATACGCTTTTATTATCAAATTATGATACAATTTTTATTTTAATTTACTGAATGGCGAGATTAGCAAGTCGTTCACCTGATGGTAAGTGCTACGCTTGCCCTTAACAATAACCGTGCCACCCAGAAATTTGCATTGCATAATTTTGCGCGGCACTCTACTGCGCTCGTCAACCTTTGACATCGGCTCTAACTAAAGTTTCATATGCCCAGTAATTTCGCTGGAAACTGAAACACAGTAATGTTTTCACACCACTGCTTGGCGGATGAATGTCTAGCAAAGGTTACTTCTCCAAGCGGTATCTTGCAGAAGAGGCCTTACAGCATGCAACTTGTCTCGGTGGCATTTAGGCCGGAAACGAAGGTAACTCGATTGTGAACCCAAAATCGACCGCGTCACCGTACCCCGTACCGTACCACTTTGTATTCAGCCGCCTTCGAGGCCGTCACTCGTGCTTTTACTTATTGTATCATATTTTAGTGGGACTAACGTAATTCGATGATGTTTCGTCAAAAGACAGGAAGAAACGGGTGTTTTAGCTGACATTTCGTTTCAAATAGGGAACTGCGGTCGTGACGGAAATAGTTGACTAGAGTTTGTTGCGCGTTGATAAAATGTTTACTTCATATTGAAAGTTTAGTGGTTACATAATTTTGACCAGGAGCGCTAATTGCAAAATATTGAGGCTGTGTCTAGATGTTTAATTGCCACAACATGTGTTCAAAGCCCCTTACCGCCTAGCTCAAAGAATTAGTCTGATTATTCAAGGAAAAAAAATGATTGAAATATGAAAAAAAAAGAAAGAAATGTCTCTGAAAAGCTTTTGTGGAAAGCTGCAGTCTTTGCCTATCTCAACGGGGAAAAGGCGTGCCTGTATGCATATATGTGTATTCAATGAATCTACGAGTTAATAATGTCGGCAGTTTAATGAGGGCCTTACATGCAGAGGGTAATTTTGATGGTGTTTGTTATTGCCTAGTTTTAGTTCTAATTGTAAACTCTGGTGTATACATCCAAATGTTTAAATCTATAAACATTCTGTGCTAGTGTAATTATTGGTTCTTGGAGCATTAAGCGCATCAATAGTTGCAGTGCAGAATTAGAGAAAAATACACATAAAGATGACTTTACTGGCTGGGTATTGTTATTTTTAATTAATTAATTATCACGACACCAATTATAACGCAAAAAAACCTACGTCCTAAGCTGCGGTAGCCTAGTGAGAGAACGTCCGCCTTCCAATCAGAAGATCGTAAGTTCAAATCCCAATGCGGGCACGTACCAATTTTGTTTCTGTAAAACATATGTACGTAATTAACACTCGCTTTTCGGTGAAGGAAAACATCGTGAGGAAACCCACATACCTACCCGAGAATTAAATCGGAGGTAGGTATGTTATCCACCAATCCGGACTGGGCCCCCGTGGTGGATTATGACCTAACCCTCCTCACGAAAGTGAGGTGAGACCCGTGCCCAACAGTGGGACGTTATGGGTTGATGATGAAGTTACGCCCTGCGGTTTCACCCGCATAATTTCAGTTTTTCTGCTGTAACTCTCCATTCCCCATGTTAAAAACCACCATGTTACTTTATAGCAATATTTTTTCCCGTTTTGCCACATTCCTTATTGCCACTCTGCTCCTATAGGGCGTAGCGTGATGTTATATAGCCTATAACCTTCCTCGATAAATGGACTATTCAACGCAAAAATAATTGTTCAATTCAAAACATTAGTTACTGAGATCCTAGCGTTCAAACAAACAACCAAATTCTTCAGCTTTATATATTAGTATTGATAAGTAACTAATTTGTAGAAGCCCGATATTCACTGTAAGGCAAATCACCGGATTAATTAAATTCTGTATCTGGACTCATTGAATCCATCACGTACGAGTTTCGCAACATTTGCTAAATTATCACTGGCATGCTTCTAATTAGCATGGCGATACTCGATCGCCGAATTCCCCATAGGGTATTTACACACGGATTATTTGAGCTAATCATATGGACAACTACTCGCTATAGAAGGTTCAATTAACAACTGCCAAACGCAATAAATATTTCGTGTGACTGTGCATTACTGTTTCTATCAAATGTATGATGTTAATAGGTTGTATTTGGATTATTTGTAAGCCTTTTTATTTGATCACTTTGTTATTATTTTTTTTAAAGTCATTACTGAATTTTGGTTCACATCATCGCGCGTGACGGTTGAGTGTAACAGATTAATGTGATGATTTTTGACATTGCTACAAAATGTTATTTGGATTAATTGTTAGCCTTTTTATTTGATCACTTAGTTATTAGTTTTTTTTTAAAGTCATTACTGAATTTTGGTAAACATCATGGCACGTGACGGTTGAACGTAACAACTAAGTGTGATATTCTTTGACATTGCTATAAAATTTCTACCATAATGTCGATAAAAAAGTTTCACTTCAATAAAATATCAATATAAAAACAATTGTATAAACAAACAAACAATAAACATGTATAAAATAAGCATTAATTTTATTCTACTCAAACAGCCTTAATTGCAATAGTATTAAAATATGTTAAAAACTGTATAAAATTCATTCTAATATTTCAAATTAGAATTCCGAAATAAATCCTTTGATAGTTTCTGACAAATTTAAATGAATGTTCAAACAATTCATAAGCCTTTGAGTCGCGACGTTAAACTATTCCAACAAAAGGGAGGAATAGCCGATACTTCAGAGCGGCAAAAGGTGACACCGCAGATATAAAAGAATAGACCCCGCCAGTTAATAAAAAAAAAAGAAAAAAAAAATAGCTAGCGAAGAAAACTAAATCAAGCATATATAATATTATAGAAAAACCAAAAACAATGTAAATACAATACATAAATGAAAATTTTAATGAAAACAAGCGTTCACAGCATATTATATCGGTGGTAGCTTATTAGGAGAACGTCTGCCTTCCAAATAGAAGGTGAGTGGTGAAGGAAAACATCGTAAGGAAACCAACATACCTACCCGACAATTATTTCGGAGTTAGGTCTGTTATGCAACATTCCCGACCGGGCCCCTGTGGTGGATTATGACCTAACCTTCCTCACGAAAACTGAGGGGAGACCCGTGCTCAGCAGTGGGCCAATATGCGTCGATGATAAGCGTATCATGTTTTGCTCATTTGATTATGTCTTAGAAGCATTTAATCCACGAAAATCATTGGTAATCGAATGTTGCTATTATTATTCCATTAGTTGTTTTTATATTTAGACTACACTAGCTGCCACCGCGGTATCACCCGCGTAGTTCCCGTTTTGTCCCACGGGAACATACTATCGAGATAAAAAGTACCCTATTACTCAATCCTGGTTATAAACTATCTGTGTTCCAAATTTTATTCGAATCCGTTGAGTAGGTTTTGGGTGAAAACAACCAGCGTGGAACAAACATCCATCCATTCTCACAAACTTTCGCATTTATCATATTAGTAGGAAGTAGGATAGGCTGTAAAATTAGATTGACAATTTATTCTATTCCCTGTAGATCTGTGGGTAATATCTTCAATATTTAATTGTTGAGAGCCTATTTAGATCTTGCTTTGAAGTCGGCTTTGCCTGGAGGAATATTTGGAGTGTTGGGACAGAGAATGATATTTGAGGTGACATCATCAATGACAATGCTTGTCTATCTAGCAATAGAAGGGGGATAGTTTTAAAGGGAAGATTGAAGTGGATACTGGGCATATGAGACTCTAGAGCCAATGTCTCAGGGTGACGAGTGCAGTGAGGTGCCACACAAGATTATGCAAGATTAAAATTGTATTGTTCTTCCTTTCTTTCTTTAACTTTTTATTTGAAACGAAAATGTATGTTTTTAACTCCAGGGGGAAAAACATAATACATACGTAGCTGAATTAAAAATAATCATTATTGAAACAACTTAATGGACAAAAGGGGTATCTAAGTTCAACATGTGCTGCGTACACATTTTCATGCGTACAGAACGATGATTTTCAAAATGACCTTTATTTCAATCAACGGAACGATAAATAAACCTTATGCATAAATCAAGCGAAGGCAAATATTAAAAAGGAAATTAATTTGCGTCCGTTAAGCTATATTTCCCGCTAGAAACAAGTTCTTTTATTATTTCTTAGTTTATTCTAAATTCAGTAACTTGTGACTGCACCATTGTTAAACTTTAGAATGCCACACGACAGATACGCGCTCGCTACTACATTTGCACTCTACTTTACTTGCTAATCCTATACCCCACGGCCTATAGGCAAAGTAATCAAACAAAAAATGCCAATGACAAAGCATACAGATACGTAGGTGCATCGCAGCCGGGCAAAAATTGAAACTTTTTGATTTGTCCGCGTTGGATACGCGCCTGCCTGTGGAATACTAATGAATTGGGTAGAGAGAAGCCCCGATACCCTATTGGGTGTATGTAGCGAATGGTTTGGGTTATACAGAAATCACGTAACATCCACTGAGAAATATTGTATGAAGTGGACATGCTCTCTGTTTTCTAATAATCTCACTACTGTTGCCACAATAAATGCCACTGCTTGAGGCCTCTCCTTGTAAACGTCACTGAGCCTGACATTCGACTCTTCTCATACAGTCGCTGCCAATCGTTTTTCGCTAGTGGTCTCTCCATCTTGCTGGCGGGCATACTACTCTAGTTTTTTTTTTGAGTGACAAGACGAGTAAGTCATTGACCTGATAGTAAGCGTTACGCCTGCTCGTTACAGTTCCAGTGCCACTATACTTGCGTGACACTGCATTGCGCTCGTCACCCTGAGACATCGGCTCTAAAGTTTCATGTGCGCAGTAATTTCGCTGGTAACAGTGCCTTTCAAACCAGAACATAGTAATGTTTGCACAATACTGCCTGGCGGATGAATATCTGGCAAAGGTGTGGTACTTCCCGAGGCAGTTTCTTGCAGAAGAGGCCTGCCACTACAAAACATTTCCCTTAACGCGGTCTCTACTCAAGAACTCGCCTAGCCCATCAGTTGCCAGTTCTTCTAGAGTTTAGACCGGTCCACTGCCACTTCAGCTTGCTAATCCTTTAAACTATGCCTGTTACTTTGTTCCTCTATCGGATCATGGCATTACGAATCCTGTCCTTCAGAGTACCTCCGAGTATAGCTATCAAAGCTTATTGGTTTTGTAACAGCATAATACCTAAATATCGGAACATTTCAATGTAGATACAAATCCACGGCCAGAATACAGGGTTTTAGATACAGGAGTTGGCGTGCGCCATGAATATTCATTTATCGATGGCTTCCCTAAAAATGCGAATGGAAAATTCTGGCAGAGGATTACTGTGGTTTCAATGTAAAAGGTAAAACAAGGTGAATTTAAACTGTAATCTCTTTGGGAACATTGGAATTGTAATCAGTGAATGCGGAGGTAGAAGGAGAATTAATAAGGGATTGGTATTAACTTAAGTTATATAGTAGGGAGTCGTAAGGAGGCATTCTTATTATATTTAAAATTAACTGCGCCCTGCGGTTTTGACTATACTATAATCGAATATAAAAAGTATTTTAAGTTCTATTTTAGGACCTAAAGTGTTTATTATATATATAGCAAAAACCATTACAATCGGTTCAGCGGTTTTGGAGCCTATTCGAGACAAACTTTCAGACAGACAGATAAACCAAAATTGGGAAATCGGTCATTTATGATTCATCATAATCATCAATGGCTGGTTTTTTAAGTTAACTGTCGTTTAACTAACGATCAAATGTTTGTGGGCTCCAACGTAAGCTGTTTCACCGTTACCAGTCGTTGCCCTTACATCTTAGCTTAGCTTAGCATCTCAGCTCTCGGAAATTGCATCGATTTTATCAGGCAATGATGCAGACTTGGCATTCTCTCGAATTACATCGCTTATGATATAAATAAATTGAACTCTAACTAAGATGGAACTAACGAAGACGAAAGACGTAGCGTAGGACGGCCTCCCTCGAGGTGGACCGACGACCTGGTGCGACTCGCGGGGAGCCGCTGGATGCAAACACAGCTCGTTGGGGTGTTCTATGTGGGAAGCCTATGTTCAGCGGTGAACGTCTTCCGGCTGATGATGATGATGAATATGTAACTGGTATGTAACGTAGCGGTGATCACCACGAGAACGACTGGCTAAATGCATTATTTACTTGTGAAAAAAAAAAAAACATTATACATCCTCGATGGACAAACCAAAATCTTCACAAATTGATATTCATAGGGTGCCGTGTCCGTAGAGTATAAGTAAAACGTCCTTGTACTAAATAGATCACTGTAGGTGATAAAACGGTCAAGTGCGCCTAACTTGCGAAAAAAAAAAACAAGAAAATATAAACTTCAAATCGGCAATAACAAAGCCGAAAGTTCCAAAGTTCTCAGATTCCCGAAAGCGTAAAAACGAAAAAAATCTGAAAACGAATATTGAAGCAACGAAATATAAAAAGGTCGACTTCTTTTTAATTAGATTCCTCGTCGACTTGTTTTCTATTCTTATATTTTTGTTTATCCGCTTTTTCACCTCCTAAATTACTTATTTTAACTGCCCTTTAATGAGCAAAGTTTTAAGTGGCATTCGAGAGGGTGAGGTCTTTATGGCCTCGTGTATTAGTTATTGAAACGTTTGTCAAGTTGTTGTTGGACTTTTGATCTTAAAATATGTTTTTGATGTTGGAAAACCGGAATACCTACTGTTTTTTTTTTATGTCGTAATGTCAAAAGATATTTTATAGGTCTTCCAATATATTTACGTTCAAAATAGAAGCCTTATACCAATAGCCACGTACTGACCGGGGGAGCAGCATCGCGAGGCCTGCCGCGCGAATCAAATGCTCGTTCAGTCACGACGTGCCTCACTCGAGGCAAACGCACGCGCTGCTTCGCCTGGGCGTGCCGCGGTCCGAGCCTCGCGAGGCAGAACTTGTGTGCAGGTCTCGCGAGGTTGCTCGCCCAGTCAGCAAGAGGATGATGGCGTTTCAATAAAAAAAGATTAAAAATGGTATGTAATTCAATGCCATCCAATTACATTTATTTCTTACTTTCTCACTTTACGATATATCTTAGACGCCATTAAAAAGTCTATACTTTAGATTCCTAGAGATTTGGCGAGTAACTGAATTCGTGACGTTGCTGAATTTCTACCTTTTACTCAAACTTATGTCTTGTCGTATGTTAATTGGTGGATTAAGGAATATAATATAATGCAAACCTTAAAAAAATTATTAAATAGTTGTTAACTTTTTTTTATTTGTCTGAGTAATAAGACGAACAAGGCGTTCACCTGATGGTAAGCGCTATGCCTAACGCGCACGAAAGTGGGAAAATGATAATATCATGTAACTTGGTATTTTAGTTCTACGAACTTATGAATTTACAATTCATTCAAAAGATAAATACTTTACTTAAATAGGAACATAGAGGTTTTATCAAAGAGTAATAAATGGAAATGCTTTAGGCTAGAAGGGTGTTGAAAAACTTAAATAATGCCTACAGATGTTTCACATGCCAGGAGAAAGTTTTTATTGAGGTGTCTTTTCTATGAATAATTTACAACTGAGAAGTCGTGAGGAGGAACAAACTTTTCGGCTGCTCAATTTACTAAGGCATTTCCATAGAAATATGTGTATTTTTTTCATGTACGTAATTTGCCTTAAGAATATTTTGAGTGTAACATTGAGAAGGGTTTTAGTATGGGGACATCCGAAACTGACATAGAAAAATATGTTTTTTTAAAGTTACTAGGTAACGAGACAATCAAGTCGTTCGCCTGATGGTAAGCGCTGCCCCAGCTAAAAACGGGTACAGTGGCAGCTCGAACTTTCCGTTACGAAGTCTTGTGCTGCGCTGCGCTGTTTCTAAGGAATCTTCTCGTTGGTTTTTGAGAAATACATAAACTGCATATTATTAAATGCTATTCAGGAATTGAACCCAATCATTCCGAAAAAATAAAAACTTTATTCTTTTATGGCGATATTGATTGTGTAGATTTTCGGCCTGCCCATAACGGTTATGTGCCATCTAGAACTTTGCATAATTATAATCCTGCGCGGCACCGCACTGCGCTCGTCACCCAGAGACATCGGTTCTAAAGTTTCATATGCCCAGTAATTTCACTAGAAACAGTGCCCTTCAAACCGGATCACACTCCTGTCTGACAGCCGTTAATTTTCATAACCACGCGCTCCTTGCCATCTATTTTTAGATACATTAAAGGAATAATCAAGTTAGACACAACCCAGAGTTCAGGTTGAAACTTAGCGCTAACTTGGTACTTGGTAAACGGCTGCACTTGTAACTTAGTTAACTTAGTATAGTGACTGTAGTACAAACGACCGGTTTCACCGCGCGATAAATCAAAAGTTAGGCAATTAGAGTTAACTAGTGTTTAGTTGGACTTGAGTGGCCGATGGCGGAGGCATGGGCGGCAGTGTTAGCTATCGGAGTGCTGTATTAACTTTGGAAGATGATAATATTATCATTATTTTTTATTAGACTGAGTGACGAGACGAGCAAGTCATTTACCTGATGGTAAGCGCTACTTCTGCCCATAACAGTTACAACACCACCCAGAACCCTGCATTGCATAATCTGGGGCGGCACTGCACTGCGCTTGTCATCCCGAGACATCGGTTCTAAAGTCTCATATGCCCAGTAATTTCGCTGGAAACAGTTCCCTTCAAACCGGAAGTCAGTAATATTTGCACACTACTGCTTGGTGGATCAATATCTAAATGATGCTGTAAGAGAGTTTTTAGAGACCTAAATGTTTTTATATTTTAGTCCTGATCGTTCAACGTTGGCTGTAGACACGAGTTTATTCATTTTAATTTAGTTTAAAGTTTTTCTACTGCCATGGTATTTCTTTTTGTTTTGTTTACAAAACAATGAATAAACGATGTTTATTTTTTATTAACGACATTTGTAATAATTACGAATAAATAAAATTGTTATTATTAATAAATAAAATGGTTATGATTAATTTATAATTGTTTTCAAATTGTGTGTAACAGGCCCTCACCAGTCATGGGCAGTCATTAGGCGGTATGCACACGAGCCGTCTAACTGCAAACTCAACTACCTACCATATTAACGGTAGCTATCTACAAAGTCAACAGTAACTACTCGCGGGTAGTTCCCTACCAAACGTACGTGGGGTATTCGGAGGCAGAAGTTATGTTTTGATGTAAAAATATTTTACTTTGATAGCCATTTCCCTACATGGACGTTTACACTTTTACATCCTCTTTTCAATGTAAACTGAAATAGAAGTCACTCAGTAAAACTAAAAAAGCAGAGTAAACATATTAAATGGGTGGTTATTAAATGGCTGGTGAAAATGCTCTTAGCGTTAAGTCCGCCATTTGTACTGGCTATTTAATCTGTGCAATAAAGTATTTAATAAATTATATAATGAGGAAACAATTTAAAATACTTAAAGCATGTTCAGTTTGTTGAAATAGATAAAATAATATGACGCATGAAGACAAATACCAGCTTACAACTCATCAAGGTATCGCTCACATGTGCGTATACGAGTACAAGAGTAGTACAAAATTTAATATAGTAGTAGTGCGCAAACATTACTGTGTTCCGGTTTGAAGGACACTGTTTCCAGCGAAATTCCTGGGCATATGAGACTTTAGAGCCGATGTCTCAGGGTGACCAGCGCAGTGCTGTTATGAGCAGGCGTAGCGCTTACCATCAGGTGAACGACATGCTCATCCCGTCACTAAGTCAAATAAAAAAAAGTTCAAAGATGACAATATTTGCGTACAGATTTCTGTGTAGTGTGTAGACCGAAACACGCGCAGAAAACACGCCGTAACTAAATCATGTCAAAATAAACAAAGCAATACGTAAAAGCAAAGACAAAACTTCCAACATCCCAAGACTTCAGTCACAAGTACTCATACAGGCACAATTATGAGGGCTTACCGTCTCCAGCAGCCTGTTATATCGCAGATTATCTGCTATTATTCGGATTAACCGAGATATTAACGTGCCCGGGACGCTGTATCGAGCTCGAATTAACATAAAATTACTATTTTTCTCCATAACAGAGGTACTGGGTATTATTTCAAATTATCAAAGTTGTCATATATCTTCAGGTTAATTACGCATTGTTTAAAGTTTCGTGTTTAATTTAACTTGAATCGCGTCTATATTGTTTTTGAGAAACTTTGAAATTGTGTTTCGTAAATGTTATTAATTAAACAAACTCCCAAATTTGTGTAGTGGTTAAATCGATGGACTCAACTGCTATAGCAAACAGGGTTGTGGGTTTGATTCCTGACACGGGACAGTTGAATATGTGCCGAGAAACGAAAGCTACAGCTTATTGGGATCCATCTCTGATTTCTGTTTAATTTTTCTAATAGCTAGAAGCAGAATTACAGGGCCTATGAGACTTTAGAGCCGATGGCTCAGTGTGACGAGCGCAGTGCAGTGCCGCGCAGGATAATGCATAGCGTAGCACTTACCATCAGACTAACGACTTGTTCGTCTCGTAACTCAGTCAAATAAAAAAAAAGCCGAAGTAGAGCATGTTATAAAATTAGTTAATGAAAAATGTGCAAGCGCAACCGCAAAGCTCTACTAGTCTTGTAGAATACAAAATAGCACAAATATTTCTAATATTCTCATGTCAAGTTAAATTACAATTCTCCCAAAAACGGTTCTCCCAAATTTATTTCGCAGCCGTTTGCTATTCATTAGACAGACTATAAAAATGAAAGGAGAGCCATTCCATCTTTTAATGATTGCCTAACTGACCTCTCCAGGCCTCTGAAGGCCAGCAGAACAATCAAAAGAATACTTAAAAGTATTATTTACAAGGTTTGAGGGGAAAAGCCGCGTTATCATTTGCAATTCATCAAATATTTCGACTGCGGAGTGCTGGGATAGCGTTGCTAAAGTGAGTTCACATTTGAGGAGGGTCTGATCAAAAGAAGCTATTTCCATCATAAACTATTTTTCAGAAACGGCCAGAAATTTATGAGATGTGAATTAATTTTGACCAAAATTCATTGTTTAAGGGATATTTTTCATATAGAAGTTGGTATTTTTATGCATTGCATTTTGACATTGGCTTAATAAATTCTACTAATACAGAAAACAAAAACATTTTCGGAAAACATAAATAACAACTTTTGATCAGACACTCCTCATTTGTAAAGTCATTGCTGATTTTTATTGTGACGGGGAAGGGAAATGTGTTATGTAGTTATTTGGACAATTAAAAAAAAATACACACAACTTAATCTTATATTTTTAGCAATACCAGAACGACTGTTGATATATAAATA
The DNA here is from genome assembly GCA_912999815.1 of Campaea margaritaria. Classification (NCBI taxonomy): domain Eukaryota; kingdom Metazoa; phylum Arthropoda; class Insecta; order Lepidoptera; family Geometridae; genus Campaea; species Campaea margaritaria. The sequence continues at coordinate 11,144,880 of OU538797.1, read as the reverse complement.
AATGAATAAATAAATAACGACTGTAGATACAAAAAACAAAATACTAGGTTGATGGATCATGTTTTACAATTTGTGACGAAACAGATATGGTAGCACTAATGATAGATTTGCAAAAGCTTTTGTAATGGAAAAGCATGGCGTACACCATTTTACAAATTACCTCCTCAACAATCATGTCATAGTTTATTATGAACCCTCTAATAATAATTACTTACAGTTGAGTTTTTTAAAAAGTCAAAATAAATCAACATGTCAAAAGTTGACATTTTGAGTCTGCCTTGATTTGAGTTGCCAAGTCAAAGTTGAATTTTTATGTATTAAATATCGTCGGCAAATGTGTAAGGCTGCTAAAATGCTAAATGAGTACGCAATAAGTGAAAATAACATAAAAAAGCACGAAACGAGAGCGTTCATTAACAATTCCCTTTGTTTCCTGAACATAAAGGAAAATAATTAATTCACTGGCCCCAATACTAAAACTACGAAGAATTTGTTTCTGCTTTAGAATTAATTTTAATAATCCGTAATTATAACCACAAAAATAATTAGTTTTTGTATTAGGGACTATTTGAAAACAAATGTAAATTAAAGATAAATGAAGAAAAAATTTTTAAGTAAATTTTTACTTTATAATAATTAAGGGTGATTTAAATGAATCATTCATTAGATCATACACAATAAAAAAATATTTAAAATGAATTAAGTATAACAAAAAAAATACAAATATAAAACTACTTTAATAAAATATATTTAGACCTATTTTGGAAGTCTGTTTTTTTTATTAAACAGAGTGACGAAACGAGCAAGTCGTTCACCTGATGGTAAGCGCTAAGCCTGCCCATAACAGCCACAGCACCACCCAGAACCCTGGAAGAAAAAAAAAGGAAAAAAAAACCGGTCTTATTGTTGGAAAGAAAAAATCCTGTTATTACAATAGGTCAAACCCGTATATAAATAATACAATTAAGAAATTAAATATCAGCAGGCATATTCCAAAATTAAAGCGATACGAAAATCACATTTAAGTTGAAAGACAATTTAAAAGCCAAGGTTCAATATTTCCTTACAAAAATAGAAGTCAAATTACACACCGAAACGTTTCTTAACGAAGTCTCTTTCCAATTTTTGTCTTACTTAAAATATTTCCGTTAAATAGCTTCAGTAATAGAAAAAGTTTTTGTTGCGATCCTCTCTCCATCCACTCAGATTTACGTTTTTTTTCTTAGAATTAAATGAAAAAGGAAACCCTGAGGCGTGTTGATATTGACGGACGGTTTGTTAAACTTTTAATTATCATGCTCATTCTTTAACGTTGTTTTTATAAACAATTTAAACTTAGTGGATACTGAGATTTATTTACGTGAAAAATAATGTAAAACAATTTAAAAGAAAACAAAAAATATATGTTTTTAAATTACTAGAAAAAAATATATAAACCTTAAATTTAAATTTAAACTTTAAAAGATTTCAATTCAAATATCTTGTTATATTAATTACAATATCAATAATTACAATCAATCCGTGCTCGTAGTTCCTAATTCCCTAGACACAGGGAATCCTAGTTAAGGGTCAGGATCTATAATCTTGACCCTTAACTAGGATTAAGTAGGAGCCTTAACTGGGAGCCATTTTGACTGCAATTAATCCGATGGCGTTTCGCAGTTAGTTTTTTGTATGGAATCGTGACGCGTCTTTCATTAACTTGCTTAAGCTTGCGACTTAGTTCGCGCATGCCATTATTGGTTGTATGATCGAGCGCTGCGGTTGTCACTATTAATTGATGAACTATATAAAAAAAAAAAATACAAATGAAAAAAACATAAAACCTGACTGCGAATGCAACCGGATTAATTGCAGTCAAAACATTACATTTATAGCCGCCATTTTGTGTTTTTTTGTGATAAAACTTAGTATAGAGGGAAATCAGATTCCGGAAAAAACATAGGGTAGTTTTTATCCCGTAAAATTAATGTTCCCGTGGGATAACATAATTTCCAGCTTACATAACAACTGTTCAAGCAATGCATATGAAATTTCGTAAATAGATACTTTAGGTTTTGGAATGTGACATCGGATAGTTTTTACCTGGTAAAAATTGATGTTTTCTGTAGGATATTAGAGAACGTGGGTAAATCCGTAGGGTGCTTCTTGTAAAGACATAAGACCTAAGAACAAAACCTTCTTTGAGCACCTGTATATATACCTATATACAGCTATATATAGCCTAGTGGGAGAACGTCCGCCTTCCAATCAGAAAGTCGTGAGTTCAAATCCCAGTGCCGGCACGTAACAATGTGTTTCTGTAAAACATATGTACGTAATTATCACTCGCTTTTCGGTGAAGGAAAACATCGTGAGGAAACCCACATAACCTACCCGAGAATTATTTCGGAGGTAGGTATGTTATCCACCAATCCGGACTGGGCCCCCGTGGTGGATTATGGCCTTACCCTCCTCACGAAAGTGAGGAGAGACCCGTGCCCAGCAGTGGGACGTTATGGGTTGATGATGATGATAATATATACCTATGAAAATAGAAACAATCTAGACCCGAGCTGCACATCCTATCCCGTTCTGTCGTGTGCAAGATGAGCGAGACAACATCATAGAAAACCTTAAGTCCGTGCCGTAATTAGGAATTAAATCACCGCATTGAGCATCTAAATCGGCGGAATAAACGTGAAATCACGGCATTACGACTGCAAAATTAGGTGTTTATTTTTTTATATTTTGACTTTACACGATTACTGTATTTAGCCAGTTTCAAGTATTAGTAATTTTCGAGTATTATATACCTAATATCTTTAAGTCAAACTGTAGAATCCCACTCGGTTGGTAGCTTAGGCAAAGTTACCATTCAGTAAAGTGGTGGGTGCTTTACTGAAATTTCTTGGATGTTTCAAAAGAGCACAAAATTTCAAGTATTTTGGATTTGTACCTTTTACTCACACTTGCACACTTACACGAACAATCGATGGTTAATAATTGACCAATATTACACTTAAACACACGAAGAAAATGTAACGATTTGATTTCGCGACTCAATACGGCGATGTCGTTGCTCAATACGGCGATGTCCTTGTTCAATACGGCTAAGTCCTTGCTCAATACGGCGATGTCCTTGCTCAATACGGCGATGTCTTTGCTCAATATGGCGATGTCCTTGTTCAATACGGCTAAGTCCTTGCTCAATACGGCGATGTCCTTGCTCAATACGGCGATGTCTTTGCTCAATATGGCGATGTCCTTGTTCAATACGGCTAAGTCCTTGCTCAATACGGCGATGTCCTTGCTCAATACGGCGATGTCCTTGCTCAATACGGCGATGTCCTTGTTCAATACGGCTAAGTCCTTGCTCAATACGGCGATGTCGTTGCTCAATACGGCGATGTCCTTGTTCAATACGGCTAAGTCCTTGCTCAATACGGCGATGTCCTTGCTCAATACGGCGATGTCCTTGCTCAATACGGCGATGTCCTTGCTCAATACAGCGATGTCCTTGCTCAATACGGCGATGTCCTTGCTCAATACGGCGATGTCCTTGCTCAATACGGCGATTTAGCCGCTTAATACGAACGAAGGTGGTGGATTAATGGCATACGGTTAATTCGGACTGTAACTTGACCTTTTTGGCTGAATGCTCTACGTCGGTAATTGCGGACGATTACGACTAATTGCTGGTTGAATGGATGGAGTAGATTTGTATGGAATAGACGGTAGTACTAAAATGAGCTTGTAATTGGTTTAAGTTAAAAAAAATATTATTATCTTTTCGATTTTGGCATGTTTATGATAAATGATTAATTGCAATAATTAATAAATTATGTCACTATGATTTAATGTTATGTTAATGACATAATAATTTTGCTGTATTTTTTTTTTTTCGAAATATAATATTATTATGCAATTTTATTTGAAGTAATTGAATAACATAATCCTCCTTCTGATGCAGTGGGGTAAAAATTAAGTACCAGTAACTTAAAATGTGGTAAAACTTACTTTGCACATTATTAAAAACACGGCTTAGTACGTAGCAAAATGGCAAGCGAGACAGCGGAGACAGCAATAATTTGTGGCGTAGCACCCACTGCGTAGAGCGCAGCGTTTATGTAGAGCTTATCGTAGCAAGCCCGTAGACTTGAGAGCTCGTAGCCGGCTCGTAGCCGGCTCGTAGCTAATGGCGTAGCGCATTTGATAATAACGGAGGCGCTAGGAAGTAATGAAATAGGAAGTTGAATTAAATTTCTTTGTGATATTTTTTATTGGAATAAAGACAAAATTTTGGAGAGTTTATATTTCATCATCATCATCATCAACCCATAACGTCCCACTGCTGGGCACGGGTCTCTCCTCACTTTCGTGAGGAGGATTAGGCCATAATCCACCACGGGGGCCAGATCCGGATTGGTGGATCACATTACCTACCTCCGAAATAATTTATAGATATATTATATATTTATATTTAGATTTGTTAAATAAAATAGAAAAATATATTAAATTTTTGTTATTTAAAACATGAAATTAATTTACTATCACTTTTTAGGGGATGATTCTATTAATATAAAAAAAGATTGGTTAAATTTATTGTTTATTACTAATACTACTTCTAAATTAATATAATTATGATGTATCAGGGTGACGAGCGCAGTGCACTGCCACGCAAGATTATGCAATGCTAAGTTCTGGGTGGCATTGTAACTGTTATGGGTAGGCATAGCGCTTACCATCACCTGATGACCTCATGACATCTCTGATGACATCATCACCTCACGTGAGCAATAAGACGAGCAATTAGACCACCTGGTCTAATTGCTCGTCTTATTGCTCAGTCAAATAAAAAAATCTAGTTAATTATTAATATAATGGTAAATGTCATATCCTCACCAAACAATTCACATGAACCCTAAATTCCCTTGCCAGAAAAAAAGACAAAATTACCCCACACTTGAGACCCAACATCTTAATACACATATATTTTCATGATAAAGGGGAAGAAAGTTAAAATATAACATCTCCTTCGAAGGGTATCCCGAGATACAGATAATTCACGATGAGGTAAGGTTGCCCCCAAGAGATGGGGTAAAATGGATAAAATGCCGCATTCGGGTAAAAGACGTTCTTTTACCCGTTCGTACTTCTGGGTTTTTAATTATTCAAGTTAAGGTACTGCGGAGAACTGACGGCGTGGTTATATTATTGTGAAACGTGTCGAATAAAACAAGTACGTGTACAGTCAGCATAAAAAGTAAATGATGATTAGACATATTTCAATAACCATGCCGGTATTTACTGCATTTAACGCCGGTACCAATTACTTTCAATTTAATCTGATTTTTTAAAGATGTTATGATTTACTTTTGATGTTGACTGTACTGCCAGCTGTTCCACGCAGATGTGGTTGTTGATGGAAATGGTCCTTTTGGTTACTCTAGGACCTAAATTATCATTAAAATCAGTTAAGCAGTTAAGGAACTGCGTATTCAAATACACATACTTGCATACATTTGGATGATCCTTAGAATCTGGATCTACGAGTAAAAAGGCCTAGGCTCAGACCAAAAATATTTACCGGGCACAGGATATGAAATCTCACGAAAACACCAAATACTGTTAACAAATATTAAATTTTAAACATTTTTATTACTAAGAACTAGAAATTTTAAGAACGAAGCATAATTTAACCTATAACGTCCATCGAATACGACAAGTGTGAGTTCACCACGTACGGGCGTAGTTAAAGCACGCGTTAACTATGGCGGGACGTGGCGGACGCATCTCGACTGATAGTTTTAAAGCTTATATCAAATCTATTACGTTATAAAAAATATTAAGAACTATTATTTAGAAAGCGCCATTTTACCTGTAACGTACATAGAGTATGTCAAGTGTGAGTTTACCACGTACGCACATAGTTAGGGCACGCGTTAACTACGGCGGGACGTGGCGGACGCATCTTGGCTGATAGTTTTAAACCTCATCATATATCTATTACGTTACAAAAAACACCAAGAACTATTTATTTAACAAATTCACTGCCAAAAACAAAGACGTTGTGTTTTTATAACATTACGCGGGTGCGGGAAAACATACATGTTGTGTTAGCGCAATTTACGTGGCGGCTATGTGGCGAAACACAGACGTGTGTGTTTAATGCGACGCTACTGCAGTACAGCTCACTCAGACGGCACGCCATTGCTGGAAAACACACACGGTCCTATTCAGCAGGTGAAAATCGGTTCAGCAGTCAACGTGTTAAAAAGCGCCATTTTACCTGCAACTTACGTCAAGTGTAAGTTCACCACGTACGGACGTAGTTAATGCACGCGTTAACTAAGGCGGGAGGTGGCGGACGTATCTCGGCTGAACGCGTGCAGGTATCGCAGTGCGTTGCATTTTGCATTATTAAGTGAATTACTTAGAATAAGCGGAGACAGAACAAGACTTAGCCAAGTTAGGTATACGTAGTAAGCAAATGTTTAGCAAGGGAACGTTTCGTCTCTGTTCGTGAGTTTATTTCTGTTACGAAGGAGGTGATCTCCGGAACTGCTGGCCCGATTTTCAAAATGTTTAAGTTAATAGAAAGCGACCTTATTCCTTAATGTCATAGGTTATATTTTACCTGGAAAAATGCAGAGTTCTTGTGAGAAAATAGAAATTAGCTGGTGAAGTTATACCTGAGTAAGGGACTGTTTCGGTTTAAAGGCTATCTGATTCATATTTGATTAAAGATAGAATTCCATGGGTTAAGGAAGCTACTGACGCGAGCCACAAATGCGTGTGACAAGTCAAATGTGTGGCGCCGCTTTAATATGAATGTGCGCCGCGATCTACGGAATTCTACCTTAACGGAATTCTAGCCTACGCAGACGGCTTACTCTTTCATGTAGCTCACGATGGACATGAAGAATGTTGACGACATGGCACGTGCCGGGGATACTTGGCGCAAGTATGCATGGACTGACATTCCGGATGCGCCGATTTCGACTCGATATAATAATATGTTTATCATAATATTGGGAGAATCTAAGTTAATAGATCCAAAAGCTAAACTTATTCTTAGATTTGTGTCTTGTGTATGTATGTATGTGTGTTTGTTGTTTTGCGTAATTTTGTGGGAATCATTAAGCTTTTAAAATGACAAAAATTTTAAAAATGACATCCCCGTAGAGTTTCTTGGTGCTATCTTCTCTAACGGGCGTATTTCCGAAGCACTGGTAGAGTCAATGGAGTTTTCCTTTTCCTGTGCGAGATTCAGGCATGAGTCACCACTTGAAAGGGAAATATCCTTTTTCTAACTCAAACCATAATTAGATAATAATCATTAGTTTCGTAGATCATAATATATTGACTTATTTTTTTGTATTTTTACACTTATGTATAATATATTATTTTTGACGTGTAAAAGTGCTATATTTTGCCTATTAACAATAAATGATTTGAGTTTGAGTTTGAGTTTAATATTTACAACATGAAAACGGGTCATTCGAGACTTCTCGTGACCACGGTCAATGTAACTTGATAAAAACGTCGACGTTTCTCAAATTTGTATTTAGATTATAAACTGTGTGTAAATAAGACCCGTTTTAGTCTAATAAATATGAATTAAATTCGTGATGCTTGAAGACAATCTAACTAATTACTTATACCACAATCTATAGAAAACCAATTACTAAGACTGAGTTTATACTATGTTTTTAAATCATCATCATTATCATTATAATCAACCCATATCGGCCCACTGCTGAGCACCGGTCTCGCCTCACTTTTATGTGGAGGGTTAGGCCGTAATCCACCACGGGGCCCAGTCCGGATTGATGGGTAACGTACTTATCTCCGAAATAATTCTCGGGTAGGAATAAAATATAAATAAATAATTATTAATTTAAATAATCATGTTTTTAAATACATGCAACGAATAACTGCAAAAATCCAAAATATAAAATGACACAAACTGGTTTCCCGATATAGTAACTATAAATTTGAAAGTTTGAGTCACAACGGCAAAATAGAGATTGATGAAATTCGGCGTAAAGATAGGTCTTGGAATAACACATATGATTAATTTTATCTCATAAAAATTAAAGGTTTCTGTAGCATAATAACAAATGCAAGCGAAACAGAAATAATGTAATTTCATTTTCACGGGCCAATTTCAACGCTCCAATCAAATCGGTCCAAATCCGGTTATATCCAACCAAATCAGTCCTTCTACACAGACATACTAGTTCCCGTAATTATCTTGGCCTGCAGCCAGCGTTACCAAATAGAGATACGGCCTTAAAGCGCTTCATTATGCTGCGACCTAAAACCTAAATTACTCTCTTATTTATTTAAGACTCGATTCTAAAACCCAATTCCCAATTCGTGACTTAATTTACACTATGACAGCTAAAGACAAAATGCTTACTTTTTTATGTTATAAATGCGAAAGTAACTCTGTCTGTCTGTCTGTCTGTTACTCTTTCACGCCTAAACTACTGAACCGATTTAAATGAAATTTGGTACAGAGATAGTCTTGAGCCTAAGAAAGGACATAGTACTTTTTAATACGAAAAAAGAATTGTAAGGGTTTGAAATAGGGGATGAAAGTTTGTATGGAACTTTCGTCATTTTTGAAGCTAGATTTAAAAAAAATATTTCTCTAATGGAAAGCTACATTGACAGCGAGTAACAAAGGCTATTTTTATCCCCATGTTCCCGCGGGGACAGGAACTACGCGGGTGAAACCGCGGGGCGCAGCTAGTCTCTCATATACAAACAGTAACAGTTTGTGTTATTTTTTTTTGTTTGTTTGTCTTCGCACGATTTGTGCATTCAGCCAGTCTCAAGTATAAATAATTTTCAAGTCTTTTGTATTTTCAAAATAGTCAAAATGTCGAGTTAGTCAGTAGATAATCTAGTCAAAGTCACGATTCAGTAAAGTGGTGGGTGGTTTACTGGAAGTTCTTTTGAGTTTTGGAAAGAATACCGAAAGGCACGTTTTTTGGGTTTATATCACTTGCCTCCACTCGTACGCGTTAACGAACACTTTATGGTTAATATTCTATCAATATTACTCATTAACATATAAAGGAACTCAAGTTTAAGAGTAAAAAAATGGCGTCACATTTTCGGATTCCCGTAAAAAAACAAAAAACAACAACACGTGTTTATAATCAGGTTTTACGCATTTATTAACTGCGTAGTAGTTCATACTAAAACTAAGGATGCGAAAAAAATACCCCAGAGGCCCATTTACACGATAATTGGTTAATGGGCGATTTAACTTACGAGACTGTGGCACAACAGAAATATATTACTAGATACTGACTAACAAACATTCATCATCATCAACCCCTAACGTCCCACTGCTGAGCACGGGTCTCTCCTCACTTTCGCGAGGAGGATTAGGACATATCCACGACAGGGGCCCGGTCCGGATTGGTGTATAACATACCTACCTCTAAATAATTCTCGGGTAAGTATGTGGGTTTCTTTCACCGAAAAGCGAGTGACAATTACGTAGATATGTTTTACAAACACACATTGGTACTCGCCTGTACTGGGATTTGAACTCACGATCTTCTGATTAGAAGGCGGACGTTCTCCCACTAGGCTACCACCGCTTTACCAGCGCAGACATTAGTCAATAACAAGAAAGAAACAGCGAACAGAAACACCAAATTTACAAGTTCGCAACTTCATAACAAAAGTCCGCCGCGAGAATTCAGATAAAAAGATCAAAGAATATAAAATTAAGAATAGGCAAGCGTTGCGCGTGGCAATGCCTCGGGGCAACGTAATTATGTCTGATTTATTTAATTACAGCCTTAATTCCAACTGAAAAGGGATGAGATTAGGCCGCGCCAGAGTTTAAGGAAAACAGTAGGCCAATTTGCGGAAGCGAGATGGAAGTTCCAGAGGAAATTGTTAAAAATGTTTCTTTTTTAATTTTGCAAATTCTTAATGAAGGAATTTAGTATGGAAGTGGTGAAATTCGGTTTGGATGTTGGAAAAAATAGGCGAAGTGTGGAGAAATTGAAGCTAATGTAAAGGGATTGAAGGTAACTATGAAGAGATTTAAATTAAGAAACAGATAATAGATGTTTATCAAACAAAAAACCCAATAAAACAAAACTATTATAATATAACGAATATGAAAACGTTACACACGAAATCATAAAAAAGAACATTTTAAACTGTAATACGTTATCTGAACTCTACTTGAGAAGATCCGTATCAATAAGGTATTTTTTCGTAAGTAAGTCTTCCTCATCAATAAGTCCCTTTGGTTAAAATTGAAAAAAAAAAAAAACAATAATAATATTAATGAATAATACGGAATAACAACCGCAATATTTTAAAACCAAATTACGTCAGACTGAAAACTAAATATGCTGACATGTCACATACACTGTGGCATCACGCCTTATTTAAAGGAGTTTCTCCAGCAACCGGTTCACGGCTTAACCCTACCAAAGCTCAGGCTTTTGAGACCCTAAAGGCAATAAAAATAAAGCGTTGTTCAACAATTACGGGGACAAACAATAGTGAGAACTTAATTGTCCGGTTTAAGCCGGTTTTTTTAAGGGGCTTAGAGCTGTAGACCGGTTTATACTAGCTTAAGCCATGTTCGTGTTTATAGCTTCTACCTGTAGCTTTTAATGACGTTTTTCAGCTTAATGGCTTGTTAAAACCCTCGCTTAAGCATTTATTTGATGGTGCCGCCACATGTGAAGGTAAACGGCTATTAAAAATAGATACAACCACTTCTATTTACAATAAAGCAGTCAAGGATAATAATTATATGTCTACAATACCGATAAAAAAAAAATGTTCTCCGAGAGTTCAAGTGAACTTCTGCATGGTATTTTTTTTAAATAGTGGCTGTCTCTTAGATTATTGGACCAATTACAATGCAGTTGCTATGCGTTGCAATATAAAAAACTCGAATACAGATGCTGGGCACTACTTCACGTACGTAATGAGACGTGCAAATCGTTCACCTGGTGGTAAGCGCAACGCTTACCTATAACAGTTATAGTGCTATCCAGAACTTTTCATTGCATAATCTGCGCTCGTCACCCTGAGACATCGGCTCTAAAGTCGCATATGCCCAGTAATTTCACGGGAAACAGCGCCCTTCCAACCGGAACACAGTAATTCATCAACATCGTTCCAAACACGTTAATAAACGTTTTTTTTTTTAACGAGCTGCATATTTATTTATTCATTATTTCTAAGCACTTTGGCGAATTATTGTCTTTTAAAGATGTCCAGAAAACCATCTGAAACTAAATTGAGTCAAAGTTTTTTTGCCAAGAGATTTCTTTAAGCACCTCTTAGCCAGTTTTCTAGGGCTCCAGCCCATTTAATTCCAAAATAGTATTATACATTTAACCGCAAACGAGTGATCTGATAATAGCCTACTGTGCTTCAGCCCGCGGCTCGGCCTGGACAATGTTGCCAACCTTATAAAAGTCCTGGACGCTGGCCATATCTGATGCAAAGAATTTTATTAGTTTGCGTTAAACTTAATAGGATGATATGGAGCAAAATCTTAACAATACAATACTGGACAAGGGTGCATCTAGCATGACGAATATTTTCTACTAGATTTTTAGAACAATTCCGCTGAATCGCTTTTCTCTCCCATTGTAATTTTATATCTCACTTGGTAAAGCAAAAATCGAGGCTGCGCACAGCACGTGCAAATGCCATTTGTTGACGCCACTACTTTTTAAAGTACAGTCAACGGCAGATTTCGTTAAACATATTGTGTTAATTTCCCATTTATCTTGAAGGACGAAAAACATTCAAACGTTGCGTAAAATATATGGTAGGTACTTAGATAGAAATTCGGCGATTTTTGCCTAGTATGTTAGGTATTTAGATAGAAATTCGGCGATTTTTGCCTAGTATGTTAGGTATTTAGATAGAAATTCGGCGATTTTTGCCTAGTATGTTAGGTACTTAGATAGAAAATCGGCGATTTTTGCCTAGTATGTTAGGTATTTAGATAGAAATTCGGCGATTTTTGCCTAGTATGTTAGGTACTTAGATAGAAAATCGGCGATTTTTGCCTAGTATGTTAGGTATTTAGATAGGAATTCGGTGATTTTTGCCTAGTATGTTAGGTATTTAGATAGAAATTCGGCGATTTTTGCCTAGTATGTTAGGTACTTAGATAGAAAATCGGCGATTTTTGCCACTGACCGAAGCAAATCAATACACACGTTGCCGGTGATGACGATGATTTTTAATCTAGTCTCATTAGCAAGCCTTCACTTTTTAAAAAGAAGAGTGCTATTTATGTTTGTGTGTGTGTGTGTTCTGTTCTATGTATGTGTGGTATTCTGTTCTGTTCTTTTGTTTTTCTTTGTTCCGTGGTGCTTGAATAAAGAGTTTATCTATCTAACTATTTGTTTGTGGCGCTGTAGCACGCAAACGGATGAACCGATTTTGATTAAGTTCTTTGTGTGAAAGGTGACTTTATCGAGATTGTTCTAAGCTATGTTTCAAGAACATCCGTTCAACCAAATCCGCCTACTGCACCTCGGCTGTTCCTTACAAATTGCAAGCGTATAGCAAATCAAGTTGACAAACAAGGAAACTTGTAACAGAAACTTGGCTGTGGAACTTTGCGAAAGCCCCAATGCCACGGCCAAGTAAACACATAATAGAATACCACAATTTCTTCGTAAAAGATTATTCTCAGTGCGAGGGTCTCGCAGCACCTTTTCCGATATTCCCACAATCGGCTATTCAAGGAGAAAAGGTATTAATGAAGTCAGTCGTTCAACTTGTGCTTGGCTGTCGTATAAAGTAAAGCCGGTTTCTGGTGTCCTTTCGTGTGACCACCCGAATGTCTCTAATATATCCAAGACAAACAGTTTAGCATGGTCATCATAGCAAAGTCATAGATTTAGATATTATTTTTATTTGACTAAGTGACGAGATTAGCAAGTCGTTCTCCTGATGGTAAGCGCTACGCCTGCCCATAATAGTCACAGCACCACCCAGAACACTGCATTGCATAATCCTGCGCGGCACTGCACTGCGCTCGTCACCCTGAGACATCGGCTCTAAAGTCTCATATATACAACTGGTTTTTACATTTGGGCACCGTTACGGACCGTGTGTGTTTTCCAGCAATGGCATGCCGTCTGTGTTAGCCGCACTGTAGGAGTACCGCGTTAAACACACACCTCTGTGTTTCGCCGCGCAGTCGACGCGTAAGCTGCGCTAACACAACATGTGTTTTTTCCCGCACCCGCCCAAGGTTATAAAAACACAACGTGTGTGTTTTCAGCAGTCAACGTGTTAATCGTTCTTGATGCACACTCAACATGTTCGAATGCTATTTAAATCTTCTCACGGAACGCGTAAACTGAATACATTCGGAGAACCTTCCGCTCTGTCTCACAATCTGACTAAAGGGACAAGACGGCCGCACGTTTGAAGGGCCTCAAGGGCTACTTGGGGTCTGCAGTTGATAATCCGCCCTTTGAGGTGGTACTTGTTGTGTTCTTGTTACGTTTCGACCGAAATATGGTTTTGTGTGTTACAGAATTCGTTACGGAATCCGAGATCTTCACCTTCATTACTGAGCTGAAATTTTTGTTAAGGATAGTTTTTAGTTTAACGCACAGTCACGATCTTCTTCCGTTCTTCTCTTCTTCTTCTTTTGTTGGGACAGGCAGAGACTACACATTTCCACACGCTACACCAATTCTCTGACATCCTCTACTAGACCCCTCTTTCTCTCACCCTCATTCCCTCCTCTCTTTCTTTTTGTTTATCATCTTATTAATAATAAACAATATTTAATCCCGACTGCGCCAGAAAGAGGGTTATGTTTTACGTTTTATACGTACGGCATAGGTTGCAATGGAAAATAAGGTGAAAAAAAAAAAACAGTTGATCCGATCGCTAGCAAACTTCCATAATTACCCGCTGGGTTAAACCGAAGATTGCCTGCAAATTTAATCAAAATCGGTCCGGCCGTTTTGGATTTCAGTAAACATATCGACTTTTCAATAATTATATAGATAGTGACATATGATGACGCAAACAGGTCGTTTGCCTGATGGTTAGAAATATCATGGTATTAAGATTCAGTTGGTGTGAAACTTTTTATTTTTTATTTGACTAAGTGACGAGACGACCAAGTCGTTCTCCTGATGGTAAGCGCTACGCCTGCTCATAACAGTTACAGCGCCATCCAGAACTTTGCATTACATAATCATGCGCGGCACTGCACTGCGCTCGTCACCCCGAGACATCGGCTCTAAGGTCTAATATGTCCAGTAATTTCGCTGGAAACAGTGCCCTTCAAAGGTGTGGTACTTCCCCAGGCGGTTTCTTGCAGAAGAGGCCTCCCACTACTCCCACAGCTAAAAACTACCTAACTCATAACTCATTCGTGCGTCTATTCTAATATATTAGCTAGATACATAATATTTTTCCTTGATCTCTGGCGTCGTATATTACGTGTGGGCGGCGAGCTGAAGGCTTTATGCCTCTATGATATAGGAGCTTAAAATGGGCTTCCGTTGGATATTCTTCTACACAGTCCCTTCTCCATACAAACGTTTAAGATTCCCCTATTTTCGGTCCAAAATGAAGCGTACGAATTAAATGTTCGTATTTTTATTTTATTTGACTGAGTGACGAGACGAGCAAGGCGTTCACCTGATGGTAAGCGCTACGCCTGCCCATAACAGTCACAGCTACACCCAAAACACTGCATTGCATAATCCTGCGCGGCACTGCACTGCATATGCTCAGTAATTTCAACAATACCCTTCAACCTGGAACACAGTAATGTTTGCACACTACAGCTTGGCGGATGAATATCTGGCAATTTGTAACGGTAAAGATTTTTTTTTTTTTTAATTGTAAACTTAAGACTTTCGAAACATCTCTTTATCACGAATTTTAACGTAACTATGAATACAAATAAATACGGTTAAGCATATGAATTCCAAAATATTTGCGATAAAAATATACAAGGCGACTAATTAACAGACAATAACTCAAAAAATAACTGTTTAGAAAATTTCAGAGTTATGTAATACTATCTGAAAAAAAAAAAAAAAAAACTTATATAAGGACGTGGAGCTAATTGTCCATTGGTCAACATAACATTTTAGTCATTAACTTGATTGCAATGTTATATCAAACTATGTGAAAAAAAAAAAAACATAAATATTAGGTTGTGGAGCCTATTGTACATTGGTCCATCTGATGTTAAACGAAAAAATACATTAAAGTTTTGTTATTAACTTGATTGCAATGTTCCTGTCAATCTGTTTGATTGTTTTGGGTGCCTATAATAATAACGAATCATGATACATACATAGATCTGACCCCCAACTTTAATTCCCTATATCTATGGAATCAGGAATTACGAGGACCATGGTCCCACAAACACTCAAAATCAGAGCTAATACTTGTACTTTGCACAAATCATACCCTTAACCATCGAATCGAACCCGTAACCTCAAGCTTCAAGTTGACTCGTCATCCTCTACGCCACGGAGACCACCATACGCCTTTCTTCTATATCTTCTCTTCACTTTCAATAGTCTTGCATTCTACGAGCTAGAAAATATAAACAAGTAGGTAAACATACTAACAATAATAAATTTTATGCAAAACTTATTTTTAACTTTATTATTTTATTATTAAAATTGTGAAATGAAAGCAATTTCTTGGTTGCACCTGCTCTCAACCCCCCCCCCCCCCCCTTCAATAACAATATTAGCTGAAGCTTATCTCTTTCTAGCTCCTTGTGTTCAAATACTCTTTATATTGCGTTATTAGCTTCAGCAAAAGCAAATATAGGCTGGAAGCTGACGGCTATTTAGATTACGTAACTTTTTCATTCGTGATATTTTATCCACTCTGCGCTCAGGGTACGTTAGTTTTTACTAAAACGTATAATTTAACTGATTAAGTTTAATGCTGAAAATAACTTGCAGTTTTTTCTTGGAAATAAAGCTATAGATTACCAACGATTAAATAAAAAAAAATAGTACTGCGCGCTATCAAAATGAGTAAAACACGATAAAACTACTGTGATTCAACAATTCAGTTGCAAGACTTGACTCTAACATACGGAAATATATACAAACATTACGAACAAAATAAAATCTTGCATAAAAAAAGTAAAGCAATCAAATCACAGTTTTTTTTTACGTCCACCACATATTTTATGAAACTGTATTTTCCAAAATTTTGGTAGTATTCTGGAAATACCTTGTTCAAAATGACCGCCGGCTCCCGCCATAGCCGCTAGCTTCGCTTTGTGCATAACTACCCTATTACGAACGAACATAGTCTGAAATTGGCAGGTGCTATATGTAAAGTTTAGAGATAGGGATATCTGTTAGGATATATTGTTTCTAAGCAATACAGAGCACAGGGATTTGTTTGTTATAATACTCGTATATTTATTATGTTAAGATAGAGACGTTCAATAACTGGCATCGCTGAAGTAGGTCTCAAAGCAGCTAGGCTTAAATGGGATTGGGCGGGCCATGTTACTAGAATGCACCCCGACATATGGGCCAAGATCGTCACACAATGGATGCCTGAAAAACGGCGTAGGCGCCGGAGTAGGCCAAGAAAACGCTGGCGTGACGATCTTGATACATACGAACCAAGCTGGTCCGACGTGGCAAACAATCGCGACATGTGGAAGGAGATGGGGGAGACCTTTGCCCAGCAGTGGAACAGTATAGGTTATTAAAAAAATATAGAGACGTAGATATAGAAAAAGTTGTTTCTTTTTGTGATTTTTAGAATTACACTGTTTCTCATCAACTCATATCGGCCGACTGCAGAGCGCGGGTCTCCCCTCAGTATCATCTCGGATCACATGCCCCCGAAATAATTCCCGCGTATGTGGGTTTTCTCGCGATATTTTCCTTCACCGAAAAGCGAGTGCCAATAATATATGTTTTAAAAAAAACACATTTGTTCGTGCCCGCGTAGAGATTTAAACTCACGACCGTCTCCTTAGAATTAGACTATTGCCTCTCTGATAACTTCAGGCCAATTCTGATTCAACTAAATATTTAAAAGTACTTACGATACAGAACTGACAACATCGTTATTAAAGTTGAGATTGGGGTCAACATTGCAATTTGATTGGCCCGCACACGAGACGCACTAAGCAGTGGATTGTTTTTTTTTCTATTTACCTATACTTTCCCACTGTTGGGCAAAGGTCTCTCCATCTCCGTCCACATGTCGCGATTGTTGGCCACGTCGGACCAGCTTGGTTCGTATGTATCAAGATCGTCACGCCAGCGTTTTCTTGGCCTGCCCCGGCGCCTACGCCCTTTTTCAGGCATCCATTGTGTGACGATCTTCCATCTGACTACAATGGACTGATAGTTCAGTTAAATTCAAATTAATGTGAAGATACCGCCGATACCGAATCGTTAGTTTGTGAGCAATAATAATTGAGTTTAAATATCATCCAACTGTTCAGAGCCCAACTGTGCCGTTATTTGCTATGACCACCTAGACTCGTAAAGCTGTCTTTTTGGACTGTCAAAATGATGTGCGGAAAACTAGCGCGTTTCAAACGCGATGCGAGAAGATTTGACGTTCAAAATAAGTTTAAAGCACGTTACAACATCACGCGTTTGTGACAAGGAATTTCTGTCATGTGAACTATCGGCCGATGGTTTATTCTATCAAGTGCGTTGACTCTATTTGGAACTAATTATATAAGCTTATTCATGTAACATGTATTTCAAAGTTACCATTACCACAAGCCGCATAAAACATCGTTTACACATTACGTACAATATTCAGCGAGCCCGGAACCTTTTCGCCGCAAATCTAAGCCATGTAGCAGTACATTATATCCGCATTACTGGGAGTATATTATCAGCATATTATTGTAAATAACGGGACCGGAAGGGTGGTTAGCTGGCTCATTGTTGCCTTAATTGAGGTGACGGTGTTCTATTTTCGACATGGAATATACAGCACTCTTGTTCTATATTTTTTTTCTTTTTGAAGTAAAATTTCTATACTCCCGCTTGACTTGTGAATGCGTTACGAAAATTGTGATCGGCCGAGGCGAAAGGAAGTTGAGAGGGAGATATAAGTTAGTGAAGATAGAAAGAGTAAGAGTTACGTTTAATATATTTTTTTAAAAATCTTAAATATTTTTTTTGGAATTTCCCGCCTTAAGTAAAACTCACCACCTTAAATATCTACATTATCTTGAGATTATTTTTAACGCAGCCAAGTCTTACATAGTATTGCCACTTGATAAATGCGCTCCGTTAACAATTAAACCATTTAAATAGGGGAATGTTGCCAACGGTATGAGTGCGACGCCAACTAAGTGTAGCGGTTTCAATAATTTGGTCAACTGTTAGGCGGGCCTTTTTAATTAGGTCAGTAGGTCAAACGGCGTCTTAAGGTTTCGTCAAACAGCGCAAAAGGGCGGGACCGCGACGCGTCTGGCGTGACATGAGCAGTTGCCATGTACTAACCGCTCCGTCCGCTGTTTGACAAAGCCTTGACTCAACCTCCTACTAGCTCCACTTTCTGCTTTCCGCGAAACCCATAGTTTTCCACCATTCCCATAGGAACCGTACCGTACTTTACCTCCGTAAGCTCTGATTCTTTAGTTAATTAATAAAGTTAGATAATTAATAATAACTACTCACAAGTTTGATTTTGAATTCAAACCCTTTAAATAAGATACAATACTAAAAAGGCATTGTTTCTATTTCCTTCGTAACCGTAAAATCGATTAAAATAATAACAATGCCCAAAGAGAGAGCATTCTCTTAGCCACGTATTAAAATAAACCAGAAAAAAAGTTATCCGAATAAAACAGCAAGTTTCCTTTCGTTATTCCGACTACTTTCCCGTGTTAAAAACATTTCGGCGCCCATTACACACAGCTTTACGATACAAAACTCATTACAAAGAAAAGGTTTTAATAGTTCACGCTACCCCTCCTTTCCCCACTTTCCCCTTTTTGTGCCCAGCGACAGCAAAACGAATTTTCTGCGAGAAGTTTTTCTCCTTTCACTAAAAACGCTTTTTGCTACCTACTGTGACGTAGACATCAAAGAATTTTGGTATACTTAGGGTCAAAAAAAAGTGCACGCTTAATTATTAAGCTAGTCAGGTACTATAACAAAAAAAAGGTAAAATGGTAGGTAATGGTGGTGGTGGTGGGTAAAATGTTTTTTACTGTCCATCCAAAGGTTGTCTGGAAGAAATCGCTTTCAGCGATAAGACCGCCCATTGTACTACCCTTGTTTACCTATTGTAATTTTTTTGTACTGTGTTTAGTTTTGTTTCTGGTGTATAATAAAGAGTTTTCCATTCTATTCTATTCTATAACCAATATAGCCATGTGGTCCATATTTTAGACTTATTGCGCCTCGTGATTCCGTTCAGTGCAATCCTCGTAGTTTTACGGGATAAAGTATCCCCTGCATTCATCCAGGCAATACAAATACAAATTTCTTTATTGACGTAAATAAATTATCTGTATGCCAAAGTTCATCTAAATCCGTTCAGCCATTTTGCGTCAGCCATTGAGTAACAAATGTCCAAGCATCTAAAGACAAACGTTTAGATTTATAATATTTAATTTAATGTAGCATTACAATGAGTGGAATCTGACAACCCATAAGGTATGTCAAGAGTCCTGTCAGATGACAATTAAAAATCTATCGTGCCTGAAAATAAAATAAAACTAGACATCAAAATGCAATCTGAAGAAAGAAACAAAATAAAAATAAATTACAATGATAGCTTAAAACTAACCTAAAAAAGCGTATCCAAGTCTAATAAACCACTATCACTTGTTAAAGTTTCCATAATGATGGCAGCATTGCCACTTTGTATGGCAATGTTTTTCGGCAGAAATAGGGACCAGCATTTTGATCCCAAGCTAGTTTGACCGAGTATTTTTTACGCAGAATTAATTGTGTCCAAAGCCATTGGTTGCTTTATACATTAGACTACAGTGACATTGTAATAGAACTGAAGTTAGCAACTTCGAGAAGTTCTGGAAAACCTCAGATCAAAACTTGGGTCTCAATTCTGATACAGAAGTTGTGAAATTCAATTGCAATTGGAGTTTGTGAACTGAAACTACGATTGAACTATTGCAGACTCTGGAAACTGGAATGTTTGAGATGATTTTGAATCAATAAAGGCGAGCTCTGACCGGTAATAAGTGGTCTCTAATAAGCGGTGGTAGGCGGATATTTGGTTTGCAAAGTTAGATGCACGCCGTGTCCATAGAGTATAATTATAATTGTATAATGTTTGACAGCGGTGTACACTTCCCTTACACGCAAGTGTATTCTCAGTTCTTTTCATAGCACTTTGAAGTTCCATTTGTGTTTGCGGGTGTGCAAATGTGCTCGATCTCTGCTCCTATGTGTGATTAACGTAATCACCACAGAATAAATAAAATACAACATACAGAATGGACACTCTCAATCCGCGCAACTCACGTCCCTGCACCTGCAATCGCCGTGACGGTAAACACGCCCAATTGTAAAAGACAAATAGATTGTATAATCCTTTGAACTTGAAAGTTTCTTTTGTTTAGATCGCTTTGTATGTATGTGTACTAACACACACGTTTAGCGCGTGTACATACGTCACTTGTTTATGTGTGAGTTGTCCAATCGGGGGCCTCACCACGTACAGTTAAATCCATCCAGTTTAAGGCCTTAAACTGAACTGCCCTGCTAACTGTCACCACCAATATCGCTCAGCGTTCTTAAGTCGACCAGAGACATTTATCCAAAGAGATCGTAACAATTTATTTGCATTTATGGGAGTTTATATAGCTGCATCTCATTCTCTTTCTCTCTCATTCTCTGCAGTCTATTTTTGAGTGATGTCACGTCGCGTTTGTCATTTATGAGTGTGTGGTGCCAATCTAGACCGTTCAGTTTAAGGCCTTAAAATGAACGGCATGGAGTAAGAATAAGTACGTGGTTACCCCCCAGCTTATTTGTATGAAGTGTCCGGAGTGTGAGTGTGAGTGTGTGTGTCCGTTATTTTGTGATGTGTTTTTGCGGATTCTTTGAAGGCGTATGTTATGTGCTTCAAATGGGAGTTATGTGTGTTGTGAGTTTACTTTATGCCGATTGAATGAGGTCTTGTTCACATGGAGGGGTAAATGAAAGCCAGTCTAGTTTAGATATTTTGTTCGAAGAGATATAGCTCTGCCGTTACACTGTGGTTTAGATAACTTGTTTCCTTCGTAACTTTTAGGAAATACTATCAAATGGCCTTATTACAAATCTGTTATTGATTACTTAAAACGAGTGGTAATTTTCTTAAATATATTCTGAAGGTTTTTATTTTTTTTTAACATACATACACACACAAATACAGTCACGCCTATTTTTTTTTGACTGAATGACGAGACGAGCAGGGCGTTCACCTGATGGTAAGCACTACGGCTGCCCATAACAGTTACAGTGCTATCCAGAACTTTGCATTGCATAATCTTGCGCGGCACTGCACTACGCTCGTCACCCTGAAACATCCGCTCTAAAGTTTTCTATGCCCAGTTATTTCGCTAGCAACAGTGCCCTTCAAACCGAAACACAGTAATGTTTGCACACAAATCATTAATTCATTATCAATGAAATCAAATCATTTATTTTGCTTTAATGTTCATGAGGGGACAGATCATAAGCATCAAAGTGGTCAACACTTCATTCTTATCTATCTATCTGCTTGGCGGATGAATATCTGGCATTTCCCCAGGCGGTCACTTTCACAAAAGGCCTCCTACTACAATAACTAGCTGATCGTAATCCAAGGTCAACAGTAGAATAGATTTCTAAACCCTCAACTGAGCAGTGGCAGCCAGAACGACTGCTCAGCAAAACTCATACCTCATACTTATAAACCAACATACGCAACCCACTCCAGTCAATAAACTAATTCAAAGACGTTCCACACACGACGTCCTGTTCGCAGACACGCTCGATTTAAAAAAGCGTTACCATTTCGAAGACAATACAAACGTTTACTTTGGCCGGCACGTAGTACACGCCAATCTAATCAACGTTGTGGGGCGTGCAGGGTGATGGGAGGCAGCGGGAGCGGTAGCGGCAGCGATTTTCTTTGCAGAAATATTTCTTAGAAATAAAACTTTTGTTGGAATCATCATCACATTATGGCCCTGTTTAGGAGGATTAGGACATTATCCACTACGGGGACCCGGTCTGGATTGGTGGATCATATACCTCCGAACCTGAAATAATTCTCATGTGGATTATCTTATCACTATTTGATTGTTTGTTAGATTAACAAAAATAACTGGAAGAAATCGCTTTCAGCGCTAAGACCGCCCATTGTACTATCCTTGTTTACCTATTGTAATTCTTCTGTACTATGTTTATTTTGTTTCTGGTGTACAATAAAGAGTTTTCTATTCTATTCTATTCTACTTTTACAAATATAACGTGTTCATTTTGACCAAAGTATCGTTGTTTAATTAAAATGTTGAATTCCTGTTAAGTTCCGATGACAATACGATTATTAAGGATCTGAAAATAGATACAGAAGCAATATTACGGATCTACCTTGTGACTAATAGTATCTTAATGGCTTGGACTCATTTTGTTTACCACGCAGAGTGCTGCGCAAAGCATTATTTTATAGAAAAATATATTTACCTCCGTTCTTTTTTTTTATTCATTTTCGTTCACCTGATGGTAAGCGCTACGCCTGCCCATAACAGTCACAGTACCACCCAGAACACTGCATTGCATAATCCTGCGCGGCATTGCGCTGCGCTCTAAAGTCTCATGTGCCCAGTAATTTCACTGGAAACAATGCCCTTCAAACTGGAACACAGTAATGTTTGCACATTACTGCTTGGCGGATGAATATCTGGCAAAGGTGTGGTACTTCCCCAGAGGGTCTCTTGCAGAAGAGGCCTCTCTCTACTACAATCTCCCCTTCGCTTCTCACTGCAGCTTGTCACTGTGCCCGAACCTGAGCAGTCTCTCTGGATCCCATCCAAATGCTGGGAACAGCTACCTCAAAGGTTAAACATACATGAAATAGCTGTATACGTACTTTAGCGAACCGTTTGGCCAAAATACATGGTATTAAAATAAGTGCAGCTTATCTTGGCAATCGAAAAATTATACAATGCAAGCAGGAATAACCAATACCAGCCTCCGTTGAAAAAATAATTTCTAAAGTTATATTTATTTAGAATTTTACTTTTCTTTATGCTATTATAATAACATAAACAAAACTCTCATATGCCCAGTAATTTCGCTCGGCACACTATCACGACACACCAATTATTACACCACTCTAGTTAAATCGTAGATTGTTAAATTTCATTTATTTTAGTAATTGAAAAAGCGCGTGTGTGCTCGCTTTAATATCTGACAGTAGAGAGAAAAGTTGAAATGTAAACACATTTAGTACAATATTAAACATGGTCCACAGGTATCTGCTCTGCGTCTGGGTGTACATGGGACCATGGATCTCGTAGTTGTTTATTCTCTAGTTACATAAAATTTAGGATTTAGATTTTAGGTAATATTTATTACTACCTAAAATCAGTTTTAAAATGTAAAAACTAAGCATTGCCATATAACGTGGCAATGCTGTGCGCATTATAGGAACTTTGCCAACTGAAAGCAGTTTGTTAGACTAGAGTAGGCTTTATTTAAAGTTAGAAATGCATTTTTTTTTTAATTTATTCTAAAATGTATTACCATACCTACCCGAGAATTATTTCAGAGGTAGGTATGTTATCCACCAATCCGGACTTGACCCCCGTGGTGGAATATGGCCTAACCCTCCTCACGAAAGTGAAGAGAGACCTGTGCCCAGCAGTGTGTCGTTATGGGTTGATTATGAAAATGTATTAAAATTTCAAGCCTAGAAAGTCAAAGATTCCAAAGGAGATACACAACAAGTCCTTAAGAGGCAATGGAGTAGAACCGCAATCGATCCACGGTCCTGCCAACTTACAACTAATTCTAAGCTCTCGCATACAACTATTGAACTATTTAAAGTTTTCCAATCAGTCACTGATTGCTATCGAACTAGATTGGATGAAGGTGGTTTGAACTTGTGGGATTGATGACACAACCAGTGATTTTAAACTATATTTTTGTTAATATGACGGAATAGAATAGCAAATATTTTATTGTGCACCAGTTCAGATATACGCCAAGTAAATAAAGAATAGAATTAAAATATAAAATGTATGTATTGTATAATCATCATCATCATCAAATCATGTCGTCCCACTGCTGAGCACGGGTCTCCACTCACTTTCATGAGAAAATATTCCCGTACCATCTCATTTAAACTTTATGAATTAATTAGCTGTACCCTGCCGCGCTTCGCTGTGGCACATTCGCACATTCGCTGATATGTCACCGATGAAAAAAATAGATAAAAACAGTCCTTGATGCGGATTACATATCATGCTAAAATTTCAGCTCGATCGGTGCAGAACTTTTTGAGTTTTTGAAGCGTACACAAACCGACATAACATTTTTATATATATATAGAAGATGTGTTGGTAATCAAAAATCATACAAGTTTAATTCAGGCTCCAGAGAGTAATTAACCTACTTAAAACCTAACGGTACACGTGTAGGCTTAATTTCTAAGTGGAAATAAAGGTTGATTCCTCATTCGAGGAACAAAAACAACAGACAAAAGTAGAAATGGAAATAAAAAATATCCTTACTTATTTATTCGTAATAGAAATGAGGGAAAGGGAATAATATGAATAGTATGCTGAAAATACAGTCGTGTTTTTTATAACTTTACGCAGGTGCGGGAAAACACACCTGTTGTGTTAGCGCTGCTTAGGTGCCGGCTCTGTGGCGAAACACAGACGCGTGTGTTTAACGCAGCGCTACTACAGTGCGGCTCAAACAGACGGCACGCCATTGCTAGAAAACACACACGGTCTGTACCTGTGCCTAAATGTAAACACCGGTTCAGTAGTCAACGTGTTAATAAATACCTAAAAACTGCTGTGGTGTTGTGCTTTTATGTATTCATTAGATTTCAATTTATTGGTTATGTATGTATGTATTCAGTAACGTGATTTAATAACGTTATTCTGCATTTTTTTTAGTAAGAACAAGTTATTTTGTCAAAAATATGTTTTACATAAAGTTATTTTGCTTCTCCTCACTCGCTTCTAATCCATATCACGTATGTCTTGATTTTCCAATAGAAAACATATTTTCCCCGCTGAAAAGATAGCGTGACTTCATAAAAAGATATGACCGGAAACAATACTTCAGTTAGCTCGGCGCCTATACCATAAAACTGTACCAAACTAAAAATAGATCTTGCTAAAACAAACTGAAAGTTTTCGAATAAATCACGAATAGAGAGGCTGCTTTCGGCAGAGGGGAAAAGTAAAACTTCGTCGTAGATTGGAACAGTACGTTTCCTAAAAAAATAGAAAAAACAATTCTGACTCTTATTTGTAAGAACGAAATTACGACTCAATTTTAAATAGAAAAGGCAACGTCAGTATGTTGAATCCGCTAAACCTGGATGGAACCGTTTTTGAGCAATGGCAGCGAGATCTGCACATAACTTACTGAACAATTAATTGGTGCAGGGTCGAGGTTTTGAACCGAGTGCCATTGGATTATAAAGCGTAGATGTTACCTCGGAACCGCCACCCTGGTTCATGAATACCAACGGTCAGTACTGTACAGTTATTTCGGTGCATTTGTGCACCCGGTCTACCAATGAATTTTTCAAAAATGTATGAGCCTAGTTTTATGTCTTTGCTCAAAAAAGCTAATAACATCAAAATTCAAGGACATGACGTGACCCACACTTGATAAGAGCGGTGGATTATGTCCCATTCCCTCTGAGATATGGCTGGATTTTCAGCAGTAGGAACGTAATAGGCTGGCGATGATGCTTCATCATAGTGTTTATGGCAATTCAACGGGGCAATGCCATCAGCATGTTGGGGCAATGCCGTCAGCATGTTAGGTACACTACTAACCAATACTGAAAGAAAGAAAGAAAAACATTTATTCTGACACAACTGCACACAACAGCGAACAACGTACTTATTTAGAGACAAGACAAGAAAATGAAAACACACGATGAACATAATAGTGGACGCAGATAGCCGGCGCGCAGTGATGTCAGACAAGGCCTGAGCTCAGCATAATGCTGTGGTCAAACCACAACACTGATTTTCAGCTCTTGCCTTTGGTGACACACGGACTTAAAAAAGACTTCAAAAAATGTCGTATACTCGTATATAACATATTTAGGGCATTTTAAATAATAAAAGATAAGAAAAAATAACCCATACTGGGGCATAACCTAATGATGACAAAAGGGGAGATCTAGGTATTATGGATATCCAAATTCAAAACTACCCGAAGTGTATCCAATTTCATACCCGAAATAAAAACTGTGGATACTAAATGGTTAGATTTCAGGTAAAATACTAAACCGGGTAAACAAATACACCAGATCCATCGAAAAATATAAAAAATCCGTTAAATTAATTGGAAATTCAATAGAAAAATGCATGGCTAGAAAAATAAACACACATCATCAGCATCATCATCAACCCATATCGTCCCGCTGCTGAGCACAGGTCTCCCCTCACTTTCGTGGGGAGGATTAGGCCTTTATCCACCACATAAACATAACATACAATACTCAGATATCATCATCATCATCAGCCCACACTCGTCCACTGCTGGACGTGGGCCTCTCCCAATGAACGCCACTGAGCCCGATCTTCGGCTTTCCTCATCCAGTCCTTGCCAGCCGTCTTTCGGAAGTCGTCACTCCACCGGCGGCGTCCTACACTACGTTTGCCCAAACGCGGTCTCCACTCTAGAACTCGTCTACCCCATCGGCTGTCGGTTCTTCTAGAGATGTGACGGGCCATTGCCACTTCAGCTTCTTCATCACTGCTAGGCACGGGTCTCCCCTCACTTTCGTGAGGAGGGCTAGGCCATAATCCACCACGGGGGCCCAGTCCGGATTGGTGGATAACACACCTACCTCCGAAATAATTCTCGGGTAGGTATGTGGTAAGCCTTAAATCAATACAATACTCAAATCAATACTCAGTAATCCCTACTTATCCCTACTTATATTATAAATGCGAAAGTAACTCTGTCTGTCTGTCTGTTGCTCTTTCACGCCTAAACTACTGAACCGATTGAAATGAAATTTGGTACAGAGATAGTCTAGAGCCTAGAAAAGGACATAGGGTACTTTTTATTGCGAAAAAAGCATTCTAAAGGTTTGAAATAGGGGATGAAAGTTTGTATGGAAGTTTCGTAATTTTTGAAGCTAGAAGCTTGATTTTTATTTTTTAGGTTTTTGATTAGATATAAATAAATTTGGCATTCAAAGTTTGTAAATATTTACCCTTGAGGGGGTATAATAAATGTAGGGGATGAAAGTATGTGTGGAAATATATAAGGTTTCGGCTAAACCACTGCACCGATTTAAAAAAATATTTCACATGGGCTATATGTTATCCCCATATTCCCGCGGGAACAGGAACTACGCGGGTGAAAACGCGGGGCGCAGCTAGTAAAACATAAATACATACTTGGAACAAATATTTCTATTAATAGACTTTTGCGATTCTGATTCCTGTTGGTAAACTTTATACGCTAACTCGAGTTTACGGTTTCAACAACCAGAAGGAGAAAGAAACACACGCGCGCACATAATAAGATTTCTTTTTACGTTTTCAGTAGAGAAGTAATTTAACTCGCTTTCTAGGGCATCAGTGGAACTCATAATGTTGTGGGGGAACTTTTTATGGCCCTCTTCGCCCCTGTTTCTATATCACAATCTATTTAAACTGGGGTAACTTTGGCTTTTAGTACGTGGTTGAACAATTGTGGTAGGGGTTGAGGTTTGATGCGATTATATGAGATTAAAGTGTATAGCGGTGGTAGCCGAGTGGGAGAACGTCTGCTTTCCAATCAGAAGGTCGTGAGTTCAAATCCCAGTGCAGGTACGTACCAATGTGTTTCTGTAAAATATATGTACGTAATTATCACTCGCTTTCGGTGAAGGAAAACATCGTGAGGAAACCCACAAACTACTCTAGAATTATTTCAGAGGTAGGTATGTTATCCACCAATCAGGACCATACCCCCGGGGTGGATTTACCTTAAGCTTGCCTTCTTTTTAGCAACGTCTATGTAACCCGCCTTATACTAAAATAAAAGTAACTATAATGAAAAAATAAATTTAAAAAATATATAGAAATGTAGGTAACTGACTTTTAAAACGTCTCAAGTCTCCGGCTCATTGATAAGTTATTTTAAAATCGATTACAAAGTGTATACCAAATTGAAAAACAAGCAAACAGACAGACAGACAAGAAAGCGAGTTAAAATCGTAGTAAAAAGAGCTTTATATAACCGTAATAAGATCGATACAATCCCCATATGACCTCCAAATAAATCGGATATCAGCTCCCACATCTTCGACTCTTTTATTAAACCGCTGAGGTCACAGATGGCACTGATGGATTATTCAAATGCAAAGAGTTACAGCTGAACTTAGACCTAATACAATAACCTTCGAGAGTCCAAGAGAGAAGCGACAGCGTGTTTCTATAAACGGCAGCGATACCACATTTCTAAATATTAAGGATGTATAACTTTAAACTGTTGAAATATGTATATTACCTGTAAATGTAATACCGAAGTCCGAGAGATAAGCGAGAGCGTGTGCGATAAGCGGCAGCGATAGCGTTTTCCAAATAGTGTAGGTTTGTATATTTGTTTCGATGTTCTAAGTTTAATAATACATTTACATAAAAATACAAAGAGTAACAGTTAAAACTTGGACCCGATACTATATCAAACACCTACAGAGTGGAAGTGAGAAGCGGTAGCGAGAGCGAGTTTAAATACAGTAGGTAAGTAAAGAAATATTTTATTGCAATTATTCTCGATACAAAAATGGCAGTGTCATAATAATTATCCTGTTATTTCGAATACGGGCTTAAGTTAATGACGACTGTGAAGCGAAGCGCGAGAGTGCGAGTTCGATTCCTGCGAAACGCAAAATTTGTCTGCGTATTTATAGGACCATGGTTCATGTAATTTTTGATTCTCTACAAATCTGAAATTAGTGGGTGAAGTAGTCGCTTAGTGACAAAGTTTATTAAAATTCATTCGCCAAGCAGTAGTGTGCAAACATTACTGTGTTCCGATTTGAAGGGCACTGTTTCCAGCGGAATTACTGGGAATATGGGACTTAAGAACAAAGTAACGAGCGCAGTGCAGTGCCGCGGAAAATTTTGCTATTGAAAGTTTTGGGCGTCGCTGTAACAGGTCACACAGTCAAAAAAAAAAATTTAAATAACATATCGTCCGTCGTTAACTTATCCGAACCAGAGCCTACAAATAACCTAACTCCGAATGGTAATATTAAAGAAGAAGTCATGTCGCCATTAAAATTTCATCGCTCAAGCTTTATCTCTTGTCCAGTGCGTAATCTGGCCCCAGGTGAAATTCCACTAATAAACTTTGGGAGTCAATAAAAGAAACGAGACAGACGCGCGAAATTTGAGCTCCCTGTTTTAACTCAAGTGACACACTGTCTGTTAGTTTGGTGAACATAAAACGTATGAGTAATTCGAAAGTAGGTGAATTTACTTACGAGCTTTAAAATATGTATGTAAGGATTTATGTGATTCTACGTTTAAATTTTGCATCAAAAGTGAACGAAGATCTTTTCAATTAACATCCCATTTATCTAAACATTTCAGTTTAATGTTTGTTTGAATTATCTATTCATATATAGCGTTTGCTTATGTTCTTGAAAATTCATATAAAATAGTATCAATTTGACACAATCTTTTGTTGATAATCCGTATTACTGTATTTTGTCAGACTTTTATTAGCTACATCATTTTGACCCAATTTTGAGCATTTTTTAAATAATATGATAATATAATATTATGTATACAGATAAGTCTACATCATCATCATTAACCCATAACGTCCCGCTGCTGGGCACGGGTCTCCCCTCACTTTCGTGAGGAGGGATAGGCCATAATCCACTACGGGGGCCCGGTCCGGATTGGTGGATAACATACCTACCTCCTAAATAATTCTCGAAATAATTCTCCTTTATAAAAATGACAATATACTTATTTGAGAGCTAGACACTGTACCTACCTTCTGAATTGTTATTATGTGCATAATTTTCCACCGTTCTTTCATACCATTGATCAATTATGAAAGGAGACTGATCGATTCAGCTTTTAAAACCTAGGCGTGGCTTCCTATGAATAATCGTTGTGCATTCATGAAACGATTGATTGATGACTGCATAAAGCCAAGGAAAGGGTGCAGGGGAAAATCCTTCGAGCTCAGAAAATGGATAAAAATCTATTATCAGGGGCCTCACCACGAACAGTTAAATCCATCCAGTTTGCCAACTGTCACCACCAATATCGCTCAGCGTACATAAGTCCACCTGAGACATTTATCCAAAGAGATCGTAACAATTTATTTGCATTTATGGGAGTTTATATAGCTCCATCTCATTCTCTTTCTCCATAATTCTCTTAAGTCTACTTTTGACTGACGTAACGTCACGTTTGTGATTTATGAGTGTGTGGTGACAATATAGGCCGTTCATTTCAAGGCTTTAAAATGAACTGCATGGAATAAGAATATAAAATAAAAATAAATATTAATATATATATATAATATATAATTAATAATATAATATAATATAATATAATATATAATATTATATAATTAATAATATAATATAATATAATATATAATATAATAATATAATATATATAATTAAATATTCTCATGTCTTACTAGAGCCAAACCAAAAACTTAGTTATTTGATGATGATGATGTCAATTTCTACACATTTAGTCCATAGTGCTGTAGGGCTTCGTTGCGTACGAGATTCAGCCGTGAACCACCACTCGAAAGGGAAATTTCCTTTTTCAAACTCAAACCAAAGTCAGTTACTCATTAGATTAGTTTATCATATGCTCATAGCTTGTCCTATATTTGTTAAGCAAATAAATGAGCAATGTGTCCCCATCAGTTATAGCTACAGCTTAACTTTTCCAATAAAATCGAAGTGAAATGAAATTTGGAATTTAGGAGTGAAGGTACGAATAGCGAGGTAATCGAGCCGACGCGGTGTGGAAGCGAGATGCTAATTTTACCTACTTCTACCAATTTCTACCTCTTTTTTCCGATTTCTACCATTTCCCCAACGTACGGGAAAATTTAATTTGGCATACAACCCTCAAAAACAATTTCACTTTTCTTCGATTTAGGATTTATTGGTGAATTATGATAGCGGGAGTTGGTTGATTTTTGGGTGGTTTGTCCAAGTTTCTGTTACTTCTGCGATAAAGAATTTGGAAGTCATTTATTTCATTACATTTTTTTTACTAATCCTGTACACTAGTCCTGTATATTGTCTTGTCCTGGGAGGTAACCACGTACTTATTCTTATTCCATGTAGTTAATCTTAAGGCCTTAAACTGAACGACCTAGATTGGCACCACACACTCATAAATGACAAACGTGACGTGGCGTCACTCAAAAACAGACCGAAGAGAATGAGAGAGAAAGAGAATGAGATGGAACTATATAAACTCCCATAAATGCAAACAAATTGTTATGATCTCTTTGGATAAATGTCTCTGGTCGACTTATGAACGCTGAGCGATATTGGTGGTGACAGTTAGCAGGGCAGTTCAGTTTAAGGCCTTAAACTGGATGGATTTAACCGTTCGTGGTGAGGCCCCTGTATCATCAGGTGAACGACGTACTCGTCCCGTAAAAAAAACCCAGACATGAACTTATAACTACGTAGTCATGGATCCGTGTAGACAACATTTCAAAAATCTGTTCTCTATCAATTAAGCCACGTCGTAGGCTCTTGGTTGACCTAACAAACTCTGACAGCAAAGACAGCTTTTGATAAACGACAAACAAACCTAGTTTTCACCACCTCTAAGCCCTCACACGTTACCGAATACCTATCACTCGCGAGTCCAACTTACAAGCCGTTGTTATGCTCAGACACGACTGCGATAACCTGAACGTGACAACTACTGCCTAACGAAATTACCAAAAAACAAACTTAAATTAACCATCGCCAACAACCTTATTTCAAAACCCCTACAGCTTATATCACAGGACAACCGCTCCACTACAGCTTTGTCGATAAGTTGAAACAGGTGCTGAGGACAATTTCGATCTTAACGTGTCATGTTTAGGTTGAAATTTTGTCGGGTTTGATAGCGTTTGAACAGAAAAATGCTTTTCCGGTTATAGAGATGGTACTGCAACTATTAAGTCGCAGGAATGTTGTGTTAAAGTGGAATGGAACTGTGAAATTATGTTTTTAGTGGGAAAAAAATATAGTACCTACGTAGTATATAAGTCAGTAGACTTGGCGATATTATGCTAATACTATTCTTACTATATTAGTATCTATTTTACAAACGTAAAAGTAAGCAGTAGTAGTTTTTTTTGTAGAAGTCTGTGAGCCGACAGGAATGGAAGGAGGGTAGGGAGGCCTTTGCCTTGCAGTGGGACGACCAATAGGACCACGGCTGATAATAATAAATTAGAATAGAATAGAATAGAAAAAATCTTTATTGTACACCTGAAACAAAAATAAACACAGTACAGAAGAATTACAAAAGGTAAACAAGGGTAGTACAATGGGCGGTCTTATGTAGGTACCTAATCACAAAATAAGCAATATATTATCTTTGACCAATAAACAGCATGAAAACAAAAAAATTGGGCAAGAAAACCTAAACTAATTGAAGAATCCACGATCAATCAGAAACGTTGTTTAAGCGGCAAGACAGAGTAAAGAGGCGCTGTGTGGTAAAGAGTAAAGAGGTGCATAACGTCGCTCGACATTTTCTTCATTCAACATGTATCAGAGCGATTGTGCCGTGATGCACGCTGCACGTCGCGCTGCACTGATTTTTCTTCCACCTAACGTCGTGATGTCTCTTTCATACATTTTCAACAATTTCATTATCACTTACATATAGTGTGTATGAAAAAGGTGTCGAATGACACATGGAGAGCGTTGGATGTCACCCCACTGTTTTTCGGTCTGGCTTGCCACTTATATCTTTGAAAATGTACTATTGGAAAGCTCACAAAACATGTATATGAGATTATTATAAAATGAGCATTTACGTTCACAGTCTCGAGAGATCTCAGCCCGTCAGTCAGAAAATAAAATAAACATGAAAAGCGTGTGATAATATTTTATTAATACAAGCTTTATTTGCGTAAAACTGATACGCACTTACGTCGTTTTTAATACATTTAGATGGGCCACTTTTAAACCACAACACGCCCACAAAAAATAGGCAAGCGCAACTTTGAATTTAAACGTATGGGTCACACGGGCTACATTTTGCAGCTCCCCAATGCTTGTGAGATACAAAAACGTACTCACATCGCTTCTATATCAACGCAAGACCAATAGCAACGCAAAGTTTTATAATGCAACAACGCAACCACAACGCTTTGGTATTACAACAACACTGGCACAACGGCACTGCAACGCTGTTTTAATGCAAAGTTGCATTTCCATAACCAACCAACCTTTTTTTAAACACCGCAAAGCACCACCGCACTACCATAATCGCTCGTAAACACCACCCGGCCACTTTTTGTGGCTCCAATGTGGTACGTTTGAAAAATATACCAGACATTTGACTTTGTAGGGTTCAAGTTTACTCGTAGCCTTTTAGTTACCCTTTTCTAGTCTAAAATTGGACAGTGGACTGTCAAGAAAGACAAGGGATGACCGCAAAACTAATAGTACAACTTTTTACCACTTTGTTGATTCGCAGAGAAAATAAAATTCGAGTGCTGTCGGTCAAGTAACATCGACTGAGCAAAAAGTGGGCAACAAAATCTTTGTTCGGAAGTTGGAAGTTGTTCGGTTCCTGTGTGTTCCCGAAGGATGTTGTACAAAGATCGTACAACGATGGCACTTTTTTGCATGACAGCGTTAGTTTTTTTTGCGGACTAGTTCTTACTAGTTATTTGTGTGATTTGTTTTGGCTTTCACATTTGTGTTAAAAAGCTGTTTGGTTTGGTTGAATTATTTTATAGGCAATTTTTTTAAGGATCACAATAATTGTGTTAAATTATTGTGTAGTCATGATGTTGTTTGTTTCTTATTTCTGTTCATGTTTTTACAGTTTTCTCTGATAGATTGAAATGATATCATAAAATAATTTTAATTTAATTTTACAACGATTACTAACACTTTTAAGTTAATTTTTATTTATTTTTTGTACGAAAACGTTTTAATTAAAATTAGTATTCGAGTGTTGGATGAAAGGGCTCCCAATTACTCTTATTTTTGTATTCTATATGACAGACAAATGATATAGGTACCTGGTTATAGTGCTTTATTTATTATTAAACTATAATCTGAAAGTCTTCAAGTCGAGAGTGAATAGGTATCTTCTAGGCAAGCATGCCCCATCCTCGACCGTCTCGACACTTACCACCAGGTGAGACTGCGGTCAAATGCTTGCCTATTCTGCAATAATAAAAAAAATCGGAGGTAGGTGTGTTATCCACCAATCCGGATCGGGCCGCCGTGGTGGACTTTGGCCTAACACTCCTTACGAAAGTGAAGTGAGACCCGTGCTCAACAGTGGGACAATATGGGTTCATGATGATTTTATATCTATTAGTTTCAGCCAAATTTTTTTGGAAAACCTTTTTTTGGAAATTTATGTCAATTTAATAACATTAATACTATTTACAGCCAAACTCGACAACCTTATTAAAACTTTGTTAATTTCATAAACTTTGAAATTTCAAATTACACGCGTAGCAACATGCTACGCCGTAGCGGGTCTACGAGTACGTTTGTAGCGCCGAGGAGCGTAGAACTATTTGCATCTGCAACTTGTATGTAAGTTTGTTAGTTATTTCTGAATGAGAGTTATATTATCGTATGTGAGAATATGGAAATGTTGGAAGCTTGTTTAACTTGATTGCAGGAACGATTGTGAAGGGTAGTTTCTATATAAACATGCAGAAAGAAAGATCGAACAGGGGCCTCACCACGAACAGTTAAATCCATCCAGTTTAAGGCCTTAAACTGAACTGCCCTGCTAACTGTCTCCACCAATATCGCTCAGCGTTCATAAGTCGACCAGAGACATTTATTTTTTTGGTATCGGAACAATTTGTTTGCATTTATGGGAGTATATATAGCTCCATCTCATTCTATTTTTCTATTATTTTCTTCAGTCTATTTTTGAGTGACGTCACGTCACGTTTGTCATTTATGAGTGTGTGGTGCCAATCTAGGCCGTTCAGTTTAAGACCTTAAAATTAACTGCATGGAATAGGAATAAGTACGTGGTTACCCCCTAGGATCGGATCGGATCTTTGCCAGATATTCATCCGCCAAGCATTAGTGTGAAAACAATACTGTGTTCCAGTTTCAAAGGCACTGTTTCCAGCGAAATTTTTGGCCATATGAGACTTTAGAACCCATGTCTTAGGGTAACAAGCACAGCGCAGTTCCGCCCAAGATTATGCAATGCAAAGTTCTGGGTGGCACTGTACCTGTTATGGGCAGGCGTAGCGCTTACCATCAGGTGTACGACATGCGCGTCTCGTAACTCAGTTAAATAATTAGTGCGCTTTATAATTCTGTGGTATCCTCGACCTTGGATCCTCGACTTGTCGAGGATGAGATACCTCATCCTCGACAATTGCTTTACTTCTTGTGAATGATGCCGATATCCATTTTATCATTGTTTCGATTGTTTTTGTTAATTTTTCAGTTTTTATTAATAAATAAATGTCGTTAAACAACGTCAAATACCAAAAATTAAAAAAAAAACGTAAACTTTTTCATTCATTTCGGAAAAAGCGTCATACACGCGCTAATGCGACGCACCGTCAATATTTCACTCAAACGTCAACCCCGGCAAGTTTTGATTGCTTACCCAGCTGATCATATGCCGATGTAAACTCGACTTTTTGTACATTCTACCACATGCAAACACCATGACCCAGTAAGGAAAGTAAGGGTGCATAGCCTGATTTGCCTCACGCACACTAAGACTGAATTTAGTGTTAGTGAAGGTCAGTGAGCGGTGGTAACCTAGTGGGAGAGCGTCCACCTTCCAAAGAAAGGGTCGTGAGTTCCGACCGATACCCATATGAAAACAAATGTAAAAACCCACATTCTTACCCGAGAATTATTTCCGAGGTAGATATGTTATCCACTAATTCGGACCGGGCCACCGTGGTGGATTATAGCCTAATCCTCCTCACGAAAGCGAAGGGAGACCCGTGCTCAGCAGTGGGACAATATCAGTTTAGGTAGTGGGTGGCATCTTCTGCAAGAGACCGCCTGGGGAAGAATCACACCAGTGGAAGTTCCAGATATTCATTCGCCAAGCAGTAGTGTGCAAACATTACTGTATTCCGGCTTAAAGGGCATTGTTTCCAGTGAAATTACTGGGCATATGAGACTTTAGAGCCGATGTCTCAGGGTGACGAGCGCCGTGTAGTGCCACGCAGAGTTATGCAAAGTTTTGGGTGGCACTGTAACTGTTATGGACAGGCGTAGCACTTACCACTCGGTGAATGATTTGATAGTTTTATCACTGATTAAATAAAAAAAAAAAAATTATAATTGGTATAGATTTACGATAAGGTTTCCCAGCTTAATGACAATTTCCTTACTGCGTTTTTGCCGTACTGTGAACTTTATTTATGAGGGTGGTCGTTTACATCC
Organism: Campaea margaritaria; assembly: GCA_912999815.1. NCBI lineage: Eukaryota > Metazoa > Arthropoda > Insecta > Lepidoptera > Geometridae > Campaea > Campaea margaritaria. Next base: position 11,108,046 of record OU538797.1, on the reverse strand, counting down.
GATCAGTGGTTTTTACGTCGAGCTGGCAAGTTTGTTCCAACTTGCAACTTACTTTTTGGCAGCCCTGGCCAGAAGAAATGTTCGTAAGTGTTTTTTTATTGACCCTTGGTTGTATTTACTGGGGGTATTTTATAGATGTCTTGCTTAGAAAGCTACTTGATCCCTGCCTTCAGTATTATCAGTTACTACTTCTCCTACTGTCATCAACCCATATCGTCGCACTGCTGGGCACGGGTCTCCCCTCATTTTCGTGAGGAGGATTAGGCCTTAATACACCACGGGAGTCCGGTCCAGATTGGTGCATAACATACCTACCTCCGAAATTATTCTTGGGTAGGTATGTGGATTTCCTCACGATGTTTTCCTTCACCGAAAAGCGAGTGATAATTACGTACATATCTTTTGCAGAAGCAAATTGGTAAGTGCCTGCAATCGATAATCTAAAGCTGAGAGATAGCCGAGGGGTAATTTGTGCGCTTTCCAAACCGCAGACACCTGGTTCGATCCTCAGCCAATTAATTATTCTCGTAAGCTATGCTCAGATCACTCAATTGTCATAACGCCACGTGAATAAAAATTTTTGAATTTGTTTCATACTGACGGTGCCATGTGAGATCTGCCAAAACAGTAACGCTTACAAAATAGGTATACCTTATAGCAATATTTCCTTCAAAAAACCCCTTTCTTTTCTCGTAACAGCGCGATTATTGGCAGATCTCGATACGGAGTCACGTGGTGCGCACCCGGCGTCTCTCACGTGACTTATCCTTACGTAATAAATAGTACCTACCCAGAAAAATGCTGTACTAAACGTTTGTTTGCGAAGCTATGAAGAATATAATTGGGTTTTTTATTGCACAAACTATTGACAGATGCTGCGAAAATATGAAACAAGCATCCAAAACATCAACATCTTGATAAATCCACTGTAGTTTTGACGTCTTACAATTGGGTGCAGTACCTACCTACTTCCAGTCTATCTCTCAGCAAATTTTCCTCGAAATCAAGCTATTTTTCCACGAGTCCAGCTCAGCTCAGTTTGTTTTCTTTGCGCAGCGTTCTAATTAAACTTATGGCGAATTCGCGGAACCCAAGTCATAAACTTCTGACCGCAGGGAGAATTAGAACAATGGAATTAGCTTTATGACATGTTTTTCCCGACCTTTTGCCGGCTCGTTTTTTATCCGGTATTGTATTTAGGTTTTAGACCTTGAAAAGGGTTTTTTATGGTGGTGATAAGGTTGAAAATAGATAAGGTGTTATTAATTAATTTTTAACCCACTTGACAAAAGGAAGAGGTTTTCAATTCGGTTATTTTTTTTGTTTTGTGTTACATCCTAACTCCGTCATTTATCAACCGATTTACATTTTTTTTTTGTTTTATAAAAATCGGTTTAGTGGTTTAGTATTTAATTTATGTTATTTTGGTATTATTTTCTCAAACTTATGTTTTTTCGTGCGTTAATGTGTAATATTGGTGGGATATTAACCATTCAGTGTTCATAAACGTGACTCGATGATTTTGACTATTATAAAAGATAAATAAAACATAAAAAATAATTAATACTTGACACTGGCTATGTGCACTAATTGTGCGAAGCCAAAACGAACAGAAAAAAAAAACATTACGAAATAATGTAACCCGTGTCGAAATTACGTCTTTTTTATTGTATGGTTAGATAAACGATTCGGTTTTGTTTTATAAAAAAAACTTTTTTTATCTATAGTCGTGCCCAGCTATTAACAACCGGGCTGACTCTTTATTTTTCCAAGAAGCTCTCCAACACTGATCTCCGTCCAGTTTCTCGCTGAAATCTCACGATTTGAACTTAGCACTTATTCCCGCTTTTATTTGGCAGTCAGAATGATAAATGTTGTTTCATTAGTGGCTACCGAGGCGAAGCAGGTACGGGTCTACCAATATTTGCCTTTTTATATCGCACCCATATTCGGCCCACTGGAATAGGGTGTTATATCAAAGGGACAATTAAATTGGGTCATATTTTCTTCTAAAAATAACGAAGACTAAAAAGGAAAGGAATTGCTGCTTTTTTTTAAGTTTAATAGCAGCCAGTATCGTTTTCTTTTGAACTGAATAACAATTATATTAAAATTTGATTGATATTAATTTTTGGAGATGATATTTGACGAATATTTTGCAAGATTTTATTTTTAGAATAGAATAGAATAGAAAAACTCTTTATTGTACACCAGAAACAAAATTAAACACAGTACATAAAAATTACAATAGGTAAACAAGGGTAGTACAATGGGCGGTCTTATCGCTGAAAGCGATTTCTTCCAGACAACCTTTACCTTTTAGGTACTGTGACTTATCATATAATCGAAATATTTCTAACTTCTAAACCGTGTTTTAGCAAATGCATGATTTATTTTGATTTGATTTCTATAGTGCATTATAAAAACAAAAAAAAATTGTAAAAAAAAAAATTTATAGTAAAATTTGTATGTAGCACAATATTACTTGTAGGTTCGATTCAGTGAAATAATAACATAAGTTTTTCTTGAAATAATATTGTACAATCGTTAGAAACTCTACAACTTCAGTGTTCCTAAGCTTTCCGTAAAATAATAACTTAAATTATCACTTTTCAATAAACAATTTTCTCTGATGTTTAATCCGTTACTCGTTCAAAGAGTCCACTATAACACTTTGAAGCTAAAATTACATAATAACAGCTCAAAGGAATTTTTATTTCATAGTTTTTTTAGCCGAGGTAACAAGCTGATAAGCTTAACGAGTGAATAACATAAAAAGACCCCTTGGGGAGTTTCTAAGAAAAAGTTTTAAGAGGGCAGATTACGAAGCTTTGGACGGGAGAAATATAAAATTTGTGAATGCAAGCATGATCATAAGCAAGAAATAGATCGCTTCTCATTCTCCTCAATCGGTCCCCCATTGTTGAGGATTGTGACTCCTTCCAACACAAGTTGTCGCCGCCTGCTTCGATCCTCGCCTTTGTGGAGTGCCACGTTGACTGGCATTTCCAACTGCTGTGACACCCGGTCAGACTAAAGTTTCAGGCTGCGGTCTCTTGGTCTTTTACCTTCGATTAAAAAAAGATATAGGTAATGATTATACAAACAGTCACGCCTTTCTGCAGTTGGGATAGGCAATGACTAAATCTTTGCACATGCTACGATCCCAGCGGAAAGCAGTACATCAACTCCCAGACACCTTCTAGTGGTTTATGGAAAACCAGGCCAATAGGCTGTGTAGGGATCGCATACTTTCCGCCTCGTCTCATTCACACAACGAACATCAATCCGTCTAAACATCGTGATGAAATCTTTACGTAAAATGCTGAGCTAATCACGAATCTTGGAAATGCGCGGAGTTTTGTCTTAGATGCAGATTATCTTGGAACCTCAAATAAGTCTAGATTCAAAATGACTTTTTTCCCTGTCACGTAAACAAAACGAAAAAGAAAATGTCGCCTGTACCGACTAGCAAATAAAAATAAGTTTCATAAGTAACTTCAAGTTATTTGTGAAGATTTTCTAGACTTTTTGCACTAATATCGTTATGGAGAAAAGTGTGGTAGACGCAGCGGCGTCGCAGGGAATATAAAAACACGTTACATACATAACGGTCTGACAGAGTCGTCAATAAAAAATCACATTCGCACTTCAAGGGGACGTCACGAATTTCTCACAACTGCTAACTTCATTGATAGGGGGCATAGGCTATAAGCTGGAAGCGATTTGGGTTTTGCAACTTTATTGGGACAATGTGAATATTTGTGTGTGTGTGTGTGTTTGTGACTAAAAGAGACGTGTTTGTATGCGTTTAGCTTTAGACATTTATATGACAATTTGGGTGTTAAAGTTAGCTTACCCTTTATAGACCTTAATACATCGCAATCATGTGATCAGGGGCGTACTAAGATTCCTTGTATGTAGAGAACCAGAAATCCCTACGGTCATGGTCCCATAACCATCTAGTTTTAGAACCAAAACCTGGTTCCCTCTTCATATTTGTCCCGTGATTATATTTTTTCTATAGCCAGTATGTAGCCGGTAAGAAACTGTGATAGAGTTTCTAAACCATGATCTTCTATTTTCTTTCTTCCTCTCTCTCTCCTATTGTCTTCTCCATTCTTGTTTAGTATTTTCTTTTTTTTTGTCCCTTTCTGTCGCTTAGATGTTGTAACCTAAACCAACGCCGACTAGGGGGCATAATAAAAACTTTTTCGTATAAATAAATAATTCAAGAACATTGCGTTTGCGGGCCAAAGTCGCAGCGGCGACTCTTTAGATTAAATTTAATTTTACTTTTATGCGTAACCGTCAAGCACGACGACTCACTTTAATTATTCAGTGGCTTTCTCGAACATCGGCTGATGGGTCTGTAAGTTGCGTAGTTAGCGAGGATTGATGGTAGTGGTGTTCTGTTTGTAACTATTATTACGTTCTTTAGAAGTCGCTAGAGAAAATTTGCTATTACTTCGGACGTGAACGTTGTTACTTTTATAATTATTAACAAAAATGACATCCTCGTCGAGTTTCTTGATGCTATCTTCTCTGACGGGCGTATTTTCGAAGCACTGGTAGAGTAAATGAAGTTTCTTTTTCCTGTGCTAGATTCAGGCATGAGTCACCAACTCACTCAATAGTTTAGTACATCATAGAATAGAATAGAATAGAATAGAAACTCTTTATTGTACACCAGAAACAAAAATAAACACAGTACAGAAGAATCATATTTGATTTATTTTTAATATGTATATTTTACTTAAGTGTTTGATTTGTTTCTACTAGTGCATTGTTTTTGCCAAATTGCAATAAATGATTTCAGTTTTGCGTTTTGAACAACATTCAAAAAGACTATAAGATATTTGCAGCAGTCATGGGAATGTGAAATTTGGAATTTTACTTTAGTTATGATATAAGTACTTTTTAGATATATTTTAACCAGATCATAATCTTAACGACCTTAATCTATGGTCATACACAGGACGGCCCGGCAAAAAAAAAATGTTTAATCTGAATTTTTTATTTTATTTTAATATCGGCACATTATTTATTTATTTATTTATTCTTTAGCACACAAATGGAGTACAAGGAGTACTTAATGCTAAGTAGCATTTTCTACCAGTCATCCTGGAGGTGTAACACACACATTTTATTATTTTTATTTTCACAGTTGGCACTGATATAGAATCAACTAAATATGAGTCTTAACTTAACAACTGCGTAGACACAGATTCGGCCAGACAACAGTTAAAAGTAAGGGATACGTTATTATTCTTCTTAAAATAATAGTTTCCTTTCCACCCTATAGGTGAGCGCCGGCCTTAAGACTACATTTTCCTAAACAACCATCCAATTCTCAAAGTTTCATCGCCAAATAAGTGTAACCGAGGCGAAATAATTGTAACTACACAGCGGAACGTAAACGGAACCGTTACGGGTTCTCTCACAAGTCGTGGATCTGTCTCAAGAGGGAAATCGGAACGGCAGTTTGGGAGTCGGAACGGCCTGCGGTGCTGATCGACTAGAGCTAGAGTTTTTGGTTGACGAAAACAAGTTTTCTGTAGACTGGGCTTCCATTCTTATAGCTATTAAGACGTTGACTGCTCAACTGGTTTTTACATTTGTGTGTGTTTTCCAGCAGTGGCGTGCCGTCTGTGTGAGCCGCACTGTAGTAGCACCGCGTTAAATACACACGTCTGTGTTTCGCCGCACAGCCGTCACATAACACAACAGGTGTGTTTTCCACCACCGCCGTAAAGTTATAAAAACACAACGTATGTGTTTTCAGCAGTGAACGTAAACCAAGTCGGCGACTTTGACCGTTTTTGTATGGAAACCGAAAAAAATAGTGCCATTGCCAGCGATTTGAAACGGTATTGCGGTTTATTTGAGGACCATCGATTTTGTAATGTTTTTTATAAAGTATGAAGATTCAGCTCAATCCTCGATAAAATAGAATATACTAAATTATAAAACTCAGTTGTTTTTTAGTTTATAAAAATAATGTTTTGCGAAAAGAAATCGAGTTAGCTATGGGGATAGTATTCAAAAATATTGCAAGCTGTTGACGGACTTCAATATTATAAATGCGATAGTTTCTGTTCCCCTTCACGCCGAAACGGCTGAACGGAATTTGATGTAATTTACCATACAGACACTGGAGGTCCTGGGTTACTTTTTGGATTGTAAAAAAAATACGGTTCCTGTGGGATAATAGCAAGCGCAGGTGAAACTGCGGAGCGCTGTTAGTAAATTAATATTATACAACTAAGTTTTTTCGACCAAATTAGTCACTTTTCAGCCCCGTCTCGTTTGCACAACAAGGCGACGTCTTTAAGCCGTGTAATAGAGTAATTGAGTACACTGTGAAAGTTATGAAGAGAGCGCGACTCGGCGGCGCCGGGCCGGATATCGGCCCCCGCTACCCGCGGCTCTTCAACCCCCCTCTTGCACCGGATGTGGAGGGTTGGCAGATAGCGGTGTACATTAAATTGAAAAAAACAAATATTTAGATCTTTTATTCAAATCTTATGATTATTATAAATTTAGGTTTAAGACTAAGCCAACATTTTTAATTTTGATAATTACTTCAAAAATTAACATTTTCGCACAAACTTTATCTGAACTTTGACCGTTCATTGTACTTGTTCATACATTTTAAAACTAAAGGAAATATAAAGAAGATTCTTGCATATGTACTTGTTAAAATAAGCAATAAATAAATAAACCAGAAATATTGTTACATAACGGCATATACTTAATGGTAGCCCAGGGGTCTAGCACTGTTCCTCTTCTAATTCAGTGTTTCTTTATTCAGCATTGGAGGAAACCACAAGCATTTAAACCATTCTTGCATTATACTTGAGCGGACCATGAAGCCCCTTTAACTTTGATACCTCAGTCAAACTATCCTACGAAACGCTTTTATGGAGATGCCGTTTGCTTAAACCATAGAAGACATAATACTTCATACAGAAAGGACACTCATCACCCCCCGCGATCCACTTCCCCGCACCTCTACCCGCAATCGGGAAGACAATTGGGAAAGCGTTAATACTACATACCCAAATAATAATAGACGAACGGGTTAGTTTGAGCGCTTACCATTATACTAGCAGGTTGTGTTTTGTTTTAGTCGCGTTGTACCGTTGAGTACTTTACACACGCATTTGGCGCGCGCGTGTACCAATATCATTTATGTCGCATCCGGTCATGGATACGGACTTTAAACGGAGCCAAAGCGCGCCATTTTGTCGGTGGTTATCTGCAACTTCACTCCGGTGCGCTTGACGAAGTCTTGATGTCGTTGCTTGAGGTGACGGGACACACTTTCTGCCCGACCGCCATGAACTAAAGACGTCTCGGAACTGTCCTACTGTTTCGTTTGTTATTTTATTTTATTTTGACTGAGTGACGAGACGACATTGTTATTGTGGCATCGCTATCGAGTTACAAAGTGAATTAGTTAACCTACCTATTGTTATAAAGTGCTACCTCTAATAAATCTTTTGTTGTGAACTGGAACAACCCAGATATAATGTCCGATAGTGCCGATCAAAAGAACGACGCTCCGACACTAAACTTATAGGAGTGAGTTGTCAAACTAGCATTTGTATGGAGTGTCCGGATGTTTTCCAGCGTTAATTAATTTCTCTGCCAACGGTACCAGTACAGAACTCATTCTAAAGATCTTCCGATGAACTCACAAAAAGTTATTCGAAGGAAGCTCGCCAGCAATTTATTTTTATACGGCCACTATTGTTTAGCAGTTTCTCATTTTGTACAACAGCTCTGGTTTTACGTCAGATGCCATTATCGTCATAGGAATTGTTATTTATTACTGTTGGCTGGGTGGGGGTTGTTTTTTATTTTCGGAGATGCTTTTGACCTTGAGATAGAGATGAGATATCTATCCAATCAAATGTGATATCGTAAAATATGGCCAAAGTTCTGTGGATGTTAACTTAAATAGTACGGAGATCCGAGCAAGCTAATTCGTTTATATTTTTTATTATCTGAGACCAATGTGTTTCTGTAAAACATATGTACGTTATTATCACTCGCTTTTCGATGAAGGAAGACATCGTGAGGAAACCAACATACCTACCCGAGAATTATTTCAGAGGTAGGTATGTTATCCACCAATCCGGACTGGGGCCCCCGTGTTGGATTATGGCCTAACCATCCTCGCGAAAGTGAGGAGAGACCTGTGCCCAGCAGTGGGACGATATGGGTTGATGATGATTATCTGAGACGGCAGGCCATTCTTCTAATGGAAAGCGCAACGCATTTTATTTTGCACTACAGTCTTTGTCTATAATTACGCTGGAAACCAAAAAACAGGAATGATTGTAATGACTGTGTTACAGCAGATTTCGGCCGGATAACATTATTAAAGTTATATTATAAGAGAAAAAAAATGTTTTACATCTTTTTTTATTAATAAAATTGAATGAACACATTTTTATAATATTGAATGTACGGCTTGCGTATTGCGCTCCATTTATGCTAAGCCGAGCAGGTAATAGGTTGGAATTTTAAAAATATCCGGATTCATATCCTGATAAAGCTAAGGTTTTCAGGTACCGTCTGAAGTGGGTGTTCATATAGTGAACCTGCAATTACACCGATAGGTAACAACGGAAAATGATCGGATTGCAATTACGTTCGTATATTATAATCGATCTTATGTCATATATTAAGTGAAAAGCTTTTTAATTATATTGTGCGCGTGAGATTCAAAGGAATATTTGAAGTCCTTTTGGCCCGTTTTACACTATCAATAAACCACCTGCCGAACCAACCAACCTGCCGAGCTATAGAGCGAGTTATGCTCGGAGATTCTCTGAAGGACAGGCTCCACGATGAGGTGATCCGACAGAAAAACAAAATAACCGACACAGCTCAAAGGATTAGCAAGCTGAAATGGCAGTGGGCCGTCACATCCCTAGAAGAACCGACAACCGATGGAGTAGACGAGTTCTAGAGTGGAGACCGCGTTTGGGCAAACGTAGTGTAGGACGCCGCCGGTGGAGTGACGACTTCTGGAAGACTGCTGGCAAGGACTGGATGAGGAATGCCGAAGATCGGGCTCAGTGGCGTTCATTGGGAGAGGCCCACGTCCAGCAGTGGACGAGTGTGGGCTGGTGGTGATGATGACACTATCAAATATTACTAGTCCTTACATCGTAATATTACCATCAAACAATATTGACATCGAGCTCATAATATGCTGTTGCCTTCAGTATAGTGCAGTGCCGCGCAGGATTATGCAATGCAGGGTTCTGGGTGGTGCTGTGACTGTTATGGGTCGACACTCATTCAATTAAAAAAAAAGTATGGATAGCTCAAAAAATACGCTTTAATCGTAGTGTAGTGCCAGAATCGTAGCATGTGGAAAGGTGTAATCGCTGCCTACCCCAACGGTAAAAAGGCGTGACGTTTGTATGTATGGGCTACAGTACTGTGTAACAAACAGTCGCTTATAAAACGTAGCTTACATAATTGGCATCATACTAGCTCGAGGCTCAAAGCTCGCAATTAGTACCACCACACAATGCTAGCAGGTACAATCAGCTGCAATAAAGAGTGTTTCAAATAGGGACGAAAATTTCAAAGTTAGGCGATAAACAAATCGATTAAGCGCGACGTGCGGCGCTGTCAGTTTGATACCGTTCCTACATTTTGTCACTTTGATAAAAAATGCATCGAGTGACGTTATACGGCGCGCTCCGTGACGTCATGCGTTGCATTTTTTCAGTGGGGCTTGCCGCTTAGATAATTTGCAACATTTGTATAGAGCCGTGCCTCCTCCGTGTGTTTTGGTCTACACAGTAAACAATACACTGTAATTTTTTACAACATTATTATATTGTCTGATAAGTACACATCATAAATTTTCCAAAAAATTACACTTTCTAATAAATAAGTGTTTAAACCAAAATACGCGCGGACACGGCCTCACAGGCAATTGTATGAAAAACATGTGTTTAAAAGTTAATATAGATTTTTTTAGGTTAGATACTAAAAATAAGGCTAGCAACTCACGGCCCTGGCGTCTCATCCCTAAGAGGCGTAAACGTGTATTAGCCATCAAAAACAGTTAGTGTAGTACACTCAGCCGCCATACCAGCCAGTTTTCAATACCACGATGGTCACTTTTGCATCTGACTGTACTCTATTCACGCTCCGCCTGCTCTTTACACTTCGCACACAAACATGACCAAGCCTGAAAGAAAATCTCGAGAAGTTCTTTGGAACTCTCGTAAGAGAGCTTGTTACGGTGCGGTCTTAATAAGCCCTTTTGATGCCCGTAAGCGACAAATATGCTCGCGACAAATATACTCGCGAGAAACGTATCAAAAGACCATGAGTTAATGTTGACACGGTTGGTTGTCGAATAATGTCTTATTCGCCGGTTCCTGGAGTCTGAGTTTCTCTGGCCGCCCAAAGGAAACTGATGTGAAACAAATATTCTCAATTATTTTTGATTAGGTACTCCAAAACCGGTCGCGGAATCAGTGAACCTTCATGAGTGTCTTCCTCACAGAAGTGAGGGGAAACCCGTGCTCAGCTGAGGGCCGACATGGGTTGATGATGATGATGATGGTTCTGTGTCATCTGGTGTTTTAATAAAGAGTTTATCTATGTATGATATCAAGTGCATCTAATTAGCCACCATAATTATAATGATGCTTAAGGTAATACCAACATTATGCCGAGCGAAAATTAGGACTATTTTTTTATGACAAATTCGAGAATAATTTGAGCGCCTTGGTTCTAATATTAGAAGCGTAATATATGAAAACAAGAGCACTTTCGTCGCCCATATTGAGTTCTTTCACTAGAGCTGGAAGAAGGGTTGTAATCGCTTATTTAATTACGTGTCAGGTGTACGAGAGAACTCGGGAGAGTGGGCCTTTAAGCTGCCTCAATTTAGGAACCTATGGCGGGATAAGTATAAAATACAAAACAACTGAAACTGAATACACACAGCCTTCTCTTTTCTTTTTAAACCATGAACAAAATTATCTACATAGGGCTCGTATTGTCTGTCTACTGACAGACTGACAACCGCCGGCGGCCGGCGTTTTGGTTTCCGGGTATTTTCAACGCAACTGCATGATTAATTCGTTAATTGCCTGTAGGCAGATATTGACATTTCAATGTTTATAAAGCTGCATACCTATACATGAATTAATGTATACTGTACCGAGTTATATATTAAAAAATATAGACATTTTTATTTACTTATTTATTTATTCATTCAAAAACAACCACATCATTATTACAATACCTAAGCACCAATGCCATGTTAGGGTGAGAGTAAAATGAATCACTGCACCACCCGATATGGGTTGACGATGATGGTATATTTAATTTACTATGGTAGTACGCATTTCGCTGACTAGAACAAGATGTCAGATAATTACGCTGCTTCCAATGATTATGGAAGAGAATTAGTCGCATCCGGTCACGTTTTCTATCGTTTAGTGGACACGGTTCCCCCATTGTTAGTTAACCCCGGCTAAGTGAAAACCGCACTACAACGTCCTTACCTTCAATACCGGATCAAATTAGGGACTTCTGTTAGGCCTCGAGTAGGTTTTGATTTGTGGTCAGGTTTGCATAGACAGGCGGTAATGAAATGGTACACGACCTTCATTTGTTAGACATTCGGCTTTGAAATTGCTGCTAACGATTATCACTTTGCTGCTCAATTAACAGGCTGTTAACTATTAACGGGTCAAATGTAACCGGATTCCGGGGAAGCGGTTAGGATACAACTAACCAATGTTTAATTGTTTGAAGATTATTAGAACGTTTGTATGTTGTCGATTGTTTACGATGACCGTCCGATGTCCTATTTACTCCTCTCATTGCATGGTTGTCTGGAAGAGATCGCTCTGAGCGATAAGACCGCCCATTGTGACACTAATTGTAAAATTTGTTTTGTTCTAGTTTTAAGTTTTCTTTGTTCTGTGGTGTTTCAATAAAAAGTTTATCTATCTATCTATCTATCTATCTACGTTTTACACTTGTAGGTTTGGAAAAGTCCCGAAAAACGGACAGTGCGGGACTTCCACAAATCCACTATATATATTATGTGGGTGAGCAGTTGACCAACATTGAACCAGCAAAGTATACCTAAAGGTAGGTACTTACTTACAAAAGCTCTAAGTACTTCAGTGCTGTGTGTGTGCTTCAGTGTACTTTAGTGCTGTTCTGTGCAGTTGTGTCAGAATAAATGTTTTCTTTCTTTCTTTCTTTCTTTACTTATATTACAGACCATTTTATCTGTGACTTACAAAATTATCTCAACTCCATCTGATATCAAGTAGGAGTTTGGGCGCCATCTTTAAGAGCGTTAGAATCGCGGCAATATTTTCTAAATTGCAATGTATAAAAATCTTTTAAATATAGCTTTTTTAAGCCGTTCCATCTAAAGGTTGTCTGGAAGAGATTGCTGTTTAGCAATAAGGCCGCCCATTGTACCTTTAGTTATAAGATGTTTTACTTTTGCTTGTATGTCTTGGAGTGCAATAAAGAGTTGTTATCTTACCTTATCTTATACACTTGTTATATTTTTTTTATATTATCTAAGAAAAACTAGCGACTAGGTACAGTTATAATGATATGATTTCTAGTATGGAAGGCCAATTAAAAATGAATTTATTGCGGTGTATGACGAGAGCCCCTTAGAGGATTTCAAAAGGGGACCCCCGGTATCATCCGGTGTGATAAAAAAATCGGCTCAGGTGGTATTCAAATAATGATAACTTAATCTAAAAAAAAACCGACATGAAAAATAGACCTATTTAACTATAATATATTCATTGGATACATTCAATTGAGCCCAAATACGTTACCTCATCTATAAGTTGGCGAGGAGTTGGATGTCCTGCAGATTCCAGGTGATGCTGCATAATTAGGCCAAGGTTACCATGATCTTGCATTATTATTGAAGTAACAGGATACCTTTCGAATAGATCAGACCTGATGATCTTCAAACGGCTGATAATATTCCGCGGTATTGCAATGCGCTCGTTACCTTGAGACATTGGTCTAAAGTAATTTCGCAAATTTGTATGTTTAGTTCTTAGTACGGCGTTCATAACGCTCGTAGTCATAACAGCTAAGGAAAAAATCACAACGGACCGCGATACAGAGACGCTTTACGATTTGGCCTTATCTTAAAATATGAGGGGAATCACCTATTAGCATTGCTAATATTTTGTGCGGTCGTAACAAATTGTTACCGAGACGATTTCACCGTGCATTGCAGAGAATTAGCTACCAACGTAAAATTAAAAAAATAACTATACTACCCACCATGCCACCCACCCTACTATCGAAAAATGTTTTTTTACTGTCCATCCAAAGGTTGTCTGGAAGAAATCGCTTTCAGCGATAAGATCGCCCATTGTACTACCCTTGTTTACCTATTGTAATTTTTCTGTACTGTGTTTAATTTTGTTTCTGGTGTGCAATAAAGAGTTTTCTATTCTATTCTATTCTAACTATTTTAATACTTTGACTGCTGACAAAGCGGTGGTAGCCTAGTGGGAGAACGTCCGCCTTCCAAGCAGAAGGTCGTGAGTTCAAATCCCAGTGCAGACACATACCAATGTGTGTCTTGTAAAACATATGTACGTAATTATCACTCGCTTTTCGATGAAGGAAAACATCGTGAGGAAACCCACATACCTACCCGAGAATTGTTTCGGAGGTAGGTATGTGATCCACCAATCCAGATCTGGCCCCCGTGGTGGATTATGGCCTAATCCTCCTCACGAAAGTGAGGTGAGACCCGTGCCCAGCAGTGGGACGTTATAGGTTGTTGATTATGACTACTGAGCTGAGACACTTACTTCAATTGCCAAAAAAAAAAACAAAAAAAAAGATATCCTGAGACATTCGTTCTAAACTCCTGTATGTCCAGTAATATCACTGGAAGCAAAGCTCTTCAAACCAAAACACATGACGAATACCAAAAAACAAAAAAACTAAAAGCCAACACACCAAAAACAAAACAATCCAAACATGTGTTAAAACATACCAACTCTTTAAAGCCGCTGAAACAATAACAATTCAGCTAACAAAGTTTTTTTAATCTATGCTGTCCCATTGCTGGGCAAACCTTTTTATCAGATGAAAAATTTCCAACGCATATTTAACACATTTTCGCGCTCTATCCTAAAGCTCGATTTTCGAACTAAGAGACTTCTGCAACTAGGTCCTTCAATTGCTAAAAAAATGTATAACACATTACTTTAGGTGCTCTCAAAACAAATACAACGTGAGCAACGTTCCCGCCTTTCTAGTTTATATATGCAATCAATACCTAAAGATAGGCCATTATACTGCTTCCTTATAAAGGCCGGAATTATGGGCGGGCATAAAAAAATATAGGTGGAGAAAATGGGCTGGGTAGCTCCGGGACTAAATTTTGATAGAGTGTATTTAATGGGCACAGGCGAGCTCTTTTTACAGATAGAACCAGATATTTTTCGGCATCTATTTGGTAAGAAAGTTTGGACGAAAATACTATCGAAATTAAATAATATTAATAACTTTTCACGTGGTGCTCTTACCTAAAAATTATCTGACCTTTGGAATTATTCAGCGTCTTTTGCAGCTGACTTTACTTATGCCTAATATTTTTTAGCTATTTCCGTAAGTATATCAATACCTGTCAAAAATTCTGATCACACAGTAATCTAAAAATTTACACATTTTATTTGAGAAAATTAAATACACAAATGACAAAAATACCTCGTGGCTACCCACAAAACATGGTGACGCTGCCAAAAATATATTCTCTACTCTCGCAAAATGAAATCCAATTTATGTCCTGAAATTATTTTTACGTAAACCGTTCAAACAACACGTATTCGGAACAAACAGCTCGTGTCGACGCGTCGATAGCGCCGCAGACCGAGCTACTGCATAGTGGTCAAACACTCTCAAGAATTTGGACAAAACGAAACTTTCTTAATAAACTTAACAAGCATTTAATATACGAATAAAATAAAATAAATGTATAGGCACATCTTTGTGCATTTTTTAGATTTAAAATAAAAATTGAACCCCTAACAAATTACACAAACCGAATAAATCAAAGCCGCGGCTGTTATTATCAGAGGCCAATACTTTCGAGTCTCTACGCTTAATTAGGAACTTAGATATTATGAAATCTGTCTTTTTTCATAATCTTATGGAAATTGCGCCTTTGGAGCATCATTAATCTTTGGATAAAGTATGCCATAAATAGTTTCCACACCACCAAGAGTCTAAAAATTGCAAGCCAATATGTGCAAGGGATCGTGAGATATTAACATATAATAGTAATTTGGTGTTCTAAATAATTTAGAAAATAAACTTTATTATAAATATGTAGAGCACATATTATGATGCCTTTGAACTAAAGAATGCGTTGGTAGCTCTATACACTTAATTTTTTTTTGGAAATGCATTTTATTAAGTCTATCTTATCCTCTTGTTTCGGTCGAACCACTGTGCATCGTCCAATCCCACGTGAATATTGATATTGAGCTGATTTGGAACAATGAATCAACTAAAATGGTTATTTTGCTGTTAATTGCGATTGCTATTTAGGGAAACAAATAGCCAATAGTTATTTCAATGTTAGTTTTAATTACAAAGCTCGTTTGAGTAAAATAATTAAGGACGCTTAGGGTTTAACCCTACTTGACCGCCCGTACCCGTCCATCTTTCCATAGCTCAATCCTTAATCCCTTTGTCGTTCAGAAACGTTATTAGCTAGAGTGAGAAACCGTTGGGCAGCGACAGGTCTCAAGTCTGTTAGATAATGAGCTAAATTAAGTATAGCTGCATAGTCTGACAAATGTAATGAAATTATGAATGAAAAAATGAAATTAATTAATTGACATTTGATTATTGAGACAATACTTGTAAATCCTCAGGTATTTTTGGGTAATTCTAAAAATTCATGTCCACCGGTTCATAGATTATTTTCCATAAAATCCCCACTAGAATAGAATAGAAAGAATAGAAAAACTCTTTATTGTACACCAGAAACAAAAATAAACACAGTACAGAAGAATTACAATAGGCCTGGCCTTGCTTTGAAATTCTCTAGGGGCATTATTCTTCTTTTTACTTACTAGGCAAAGCTAGCACAGCGATAATGCGATCTAGAGCCTTGTTTCTCGATGCAATGAAGCCCAATTGATAGACCGTTAGAGATTTCGTTTGTCAAACGCTCGCTAGGCTAATCTTTCTAACTATTCAACCATTCCATTTTGTGGTGGGAGGCCTCTTCTGCAAGACGCTTGGGGAAGTAGCACCACACCTTTGCTAGATATTCATCCGTCAAGCAGTAGCGTGCAAACATGACTGCGTGAAAACAGTGTTCTGGGTGGCACTGCAACTGTTATCGTCTCGTCACTTAATCAAATAAAAACAAAACCTCCCCGTCATGGGAGTCCTGCAAGGAACCTTGCTCGTACTGTGATTGGTTAACCCGACTTGTTCTCTCTTTCACTTGTAAAAGGCGCATTCTACTTCCCGTCGGCCATTCACGCCCGTCACTCCTTAACCAAACAAGCAGATCCATCACGATTTCCAATCACATTCCGTCAAACGAGCCGAAAGAAATCAGAGTCAATATTTTCCGGATGACGGACCCTGTATTAATCCTCGTTTAAATCAGCCCGGAACGTAGGTAAATATTGAAAACGGAATGTTACGAATTCGGAGGGTAAATTGAATTTTTGGTCGCGTTACTTCTGCTACTGGGGAATTTTCTTTTCATGTTATTGTAAGTGGATAGATAGATATCAATTTTTTTTCTGTATTGTTTTTGTAGATGTCTATATTATAGACGGAATGGGTATAAGAATGACTATGTATAATATCGTGAAGAAAATTATCCACTGACGCAGCGTTGATTCGCTGGAGAACTGTTTTCAATGTTCATTTCGGCGATATTTTATTGGTTTTTTCACGTATTTACCTTTATTGTTAGCCCATCTTCAGGGGATTTTCTACCAAAATAGTATTTAAAAATAATTGAATGCTTAACTTATTATACTTTTTAATGCTAAGTTCTGGCACTGTAACTGTTATGGGCAGGCGTGGCGCTTACCAGCTGACGATCGACTTGCTCTTCTCGTTACTCGAAATGAGTGAAATGAGGTGGTTTTTGTCGGCAGTTCCACATATCTCTACTGGTAGGGAAGAATGGAAGTTTTTTCCACCTATTACTCCTAAGGGGATACTTTTCCACTTATATCCACTGTTATAATCAATCCAGAAATAAGTATCATCATATCGAAATTTTCAAAAATGTTGTCAGATTTTTCCTGTTTGCTGAGTCCATCTTCAATGTTAATCTAATTTTAATATTTGGTGATGAAACTTCTAATGAATTATTAGCTGATGGGAAAGTTTTCTTTATAGATGGAACTTTTAACATTTGTCCTGAACCTTTTATTTTTAGATTTCTTATCAGACTAGTTATACCAATTATTAAATTCAAAACCTATACAATAAAATAAACCTAATTCCTTTTTTATTTTTTTCTTTTCATTTTTCTTCCTATTTATACTTGATCATAGTAGAAATACATGGAAGAAAAATATCCACGTTTTTCCCCCTAGTAGTAATAGGTGGAAAAAAAATTCATTCTACCCTACCAGTAGGGATATGTGGAACTGCCGGTTTTTGTATCCAATAAAGATCGCTTTGTTTAACCGAGCTAAGATAATTATTGTGTATTTGGTCGCGGCTCCGCTATAGGACTTGTCCTTCACATCAAAAGCGTGGGTGAGTATGCAAAAAACTTTTACCAAAAAGTCGTTCCACGACAGTAGGTAAAGCACCACCAACAATCATTTCCAGAAGCCAATATAGCATCCATTAAAGTAATATCTGCCCAAACATCATTAAAGGGCTCATAAAGACGCAATATTAATATTTGCCGTTTCGCGAATTCGTCGATAAATCATAATGAGTGCTTCCTTTATATATTTGTCGTCGTTTATCCAGAGTTCGCTTGAGGGATGGCCAGCTATTAGCGCAACTCCATCTTGGACCATTCAGGGCAGCGTTCTTGGGCCTATTTGTCGTCGAAGTCGTTGATAAATGGAAGTGTCCCAGCCACTGGAATTAACCAGGAACATCGGGAAGGCGCCTGCGGTGTGGGTAGGTACAAGAACTGATGAAATACACGGGTGAAAATCTTGTAAGTGACCATTTTTATGCCTGCAGGACCGCTGTGAAGTCGTTCAATCGTTAGATTTTCTTTTTATTGCGGCATTTCACACGGTATTGCGAATTCGCGTAGGTCCTTGGCATTTGAATGGGATGAAGCTATGCAGACTGAAAGTTGCGTCCTTTTTGCATTTCTCAAACGTTGGTCTTCTTTCTTCTTCTTTGAGTTTCTTCTTGCGTGTCCTCTATCGACATTTCGACCATTGTGCCTTAACTTAGACTATTTTGGTTGAAACAGTGTGGTGTAGATACGATATTTCTACTGTTTTTAACTGTGTAAATCAATGCTATTGGACTAGTACCTATTGTGAATTTGCTAGGTATGTTTACCTTTTAGGATGGAGAGTTGTGTACGCTTTTCATATGCTCATAAGGTTGGTTAAGTAACAGGAGCAACTGCAATGGCCAATATTATACAAGTTCGTTATCAGTCCACAAAAACGCTGTTGCAATTCTTTCAGCGTTTCTACCCAAATATCCTCCCATATTTCTCAGCCTACATGCGTAAATAATATTTACCACCCGACACCATCGACCGCACCATTCTGCGCCTTACCGCTCATAACTTACCAGCCACTTTCCTTTACCACCCTGGAGCATTACATGGTGCCCATTATGAATGGTTATTGATGCGTTTTTTCATCGATGTTATGTAGGAGTACTTTATCTATTAGAGTAGGTACGTATGTGGGGGCTTTTAACGTTGATTTGTTGTAATACATGGGTATTTACTGGAGGCAGGAAGCGGAAAATACTTTATTGCCGCCTTGCTTTATTGCCTGTGACGTAGATAAGGTGGAATGTCAATTGCTGAATAAATAAATAAAAATATAGGATGTTTTTTTAAACATAAATAACGCGTCACGATCACAAACATAAAAACCCTGGCTCCTAAATAGGATTCCCTGTATCAACTACCACCATCATAAACACCCGGACTTGGAGCAAAGAAGTACCTATCAGCAGTTCACCTTGCGCGGGAATCGAAACCGCAATCTCAAGCTTCGCAGTGGGTTTATTACCAACTTAAAACAGGGAGGTATGGATTACAGATACCTAATGTTAAATAATAATATATTTAAGGTAAGTGTAAGGCGGACTTTTGATAGTACACAATATTTCACGGGTTATTCAAAATCGATAACAAAACATTTAATGTGTTTTAAAATTAATTAAAAAGTCTAAATTAATCGCTCAAATCAATGTTCCATTAGTGGTCCACCCTTTATAAAAGCGCGATGTTTTGAATTACCCATTAACAATTCTACTATGGAATATATAAAAAAAAAGCTTTCATATTTTTATCCATTTATTTTTGGTACAATAAAAAACCAATTATACAGTAAAAACTATTGCTAATGTATTACAACACTTGGTATTTCAGTGAATTTTCTTACAAAGTCTTAATATTAAATAGCCCCTTATATTAAGTGTGAAATAAAATATAGGAATTACAACGTTACAATAAAATTACTTCTATATTATACAAGTTGATGATAATAACATGTAACATTTTAAACAAAAGCCGAGTATAGGATATCACAAACGAAAACAATTTGATTTGAAGTATTAAAAAGGAGTAAAACTGAATTATTAAATTTAATTTTAACTATAAGAAATATATTGTACTTTATTTACATTGGTAACATAGTCACTCTTATAGTTTTATCATGGCAATATAAAAGAGATTGGACCATGTCACAAGCGGCAAGCGGGTTTATCAATCGCTCAAAAGTTAGGAAAAATCGCTTACGCCGCGCCGAACACACGTGACTCTCTTTGCATAAATATTATCCACATACATAATTAATTAGTATAAAGATACTAGAATATCATACTTTTCACCGATTAATACCTATATTGTACTAGAATCAGTTAGAGTTTCATCACAATGTAGGTTCACAAACAGTCAGTCTTGTTGCGTTCTGTCAAACAACGCACAAATTTGTATAGCTTAATTGCTTGAGTCGCTTCAGCTTGTAACATGGACCAAACCCTAACAACGAAAATATATAATATTGTAAAAATACGATAGCAAATTTTCAAAGGGCTGAATTGTGATGATAATTATTATAGAAGTTTGCGTAAATGAATCAATTTCCATGTTTTACTACCGCATTATCTCAAGCGAAGTGACATTGAAGAAAATCTTTATTTTGAGATATTGGTTAATTGCCCTAGGTTTAGGTAATGTTCTTTTATTTCGGAATATCTCTTGAGAAAATTATTTAACAAATTGCTAAGCGTCATAAGCACATGTTGTGCAACGCTGCATAAAGTTTGATAACTTTTGCACGAAGCTTGGTAACTTTGCACGAAGTTTCACATTTTGCACGAAGTATGTCAACTTTGCACGAAGTTTGACAACTTTGCACGAAATTTTACAACTTAGCACGAAGTTTGGTAATATCACACAAAGGTGCGCTCCACAATTTGTAGCCAATAAATACTCATTTCTAGGTTCTTCAAATCCAAGCAAAAATTAATTTATTCACCTATTATATCATACAATAAGTGCCATAGCAAGATTCTTCCGTTTGGTGCATGTCGTCTCGCTGTGATATGCGAATGTTGGATGATGACCCGTCGGACTCCCACAGGCCTGGGGTCTCGATTATCTAGGAATATAAATGTGAGGCTCAGTCATACAATGTTCCTGCACAAGAAGTCTTCTGCTCTTAGCAAAATGACCCTTTCAAAATATAGAAGCGTCTCTTTCCCCACACTAAAACAGTCTTACCGCTCTAAACAATTGAACAATTGGAGAGATATACAAAAAAGAGAGAAGAGCGATGAGAAATTTACATGAGCAACTGAAATTGACTTCTAAAATAAATAATTATAGCGCCTTACCTTTTGTGTCAACTCTTCAAATGCCAAGTTAATGCCCTCCTGAGTTTTAGCACTGCTCTCGATAAACAACATTCTATGTTTTTGTGCAAACGCTTGACCTTTCTCCCTTGGAACTGCTCTGGGCTAAATGGAAAAATAAAAAAAAAATTAAAAACACATTTATAGCTAAAAATATAAAGAAAAAATTTCTTGATAAATTCCTGCGTTACTTTCTGGAATTCTAGATTTAAAAAGTATAATTCAATTAAAAAAAAATCAACATTACTATAATAAATTTTTTCACTTATTTTTTTTTTGAATTAAACATAGCAATTAGGTAAAAATTGATGTGTACTCAAGTATAAATAATGTAAAAACTGTCTGTACCTGATCTATCTTGTTCCCAACAACTAAACAGACAATATTCTTTTTGGTGGTGTATACTTGGAGTTCCTCAACCCATTCGTTTAACTTATCTAACGTCCGTGGATCTGACACATCGTAAACTAATATAGCACCGTGAGCTTCTCTGTAACAAATTATTGAAATATTAATTTACCACATAAAGTGTTTTTTGAGTTACGTCTCTGTTGAAAATCATGTTTAATGTGGAATCAGAACAATTATGATAATTATGGCACTATAATTCATCATCATCAACCAATATTGGTCCACTGTTGAGCATAGGTCTCCCCTGACTTTCGTAAGGAAGCTAACCCACCATGGTGGCCCGGTCTGGATTGATGGGTAACATACTTACCTTAGAAATAATTCTCGGGTAAGTATATGCGTTTCCTCACAAAGTTTTCTTCACCGAAAAGCGAGTACATAATTATGTATTACAAAGAAACACATTCAAGAAAGTCTTTAGTATTGGAAGGTGGACATTTTGCCACTAGGCTATCATTGCTTCATTATAATTACAAAACCTGAACTTACCTGTAAAAACTAGATGTCAATGTCCTATACCGCTCCTGCCCTGCCGTATCCCAAATGCCGAGTTTAACTTTGAGTCCGTTCACTTCCACTTCTTTGTTGTTGTAGTCAACGCCGATGGTCGCCGGGTACTGCGGCTTGTAGTCCCCTTTTGTGAACGCTAGGATTATGCTAGAAAGAGTTTCGTATTAGTAAATGGAATCTATTTTAGTGTTAATCGATCAATTGGTTCAAACTCACATAGTTAATAGAATTAGGCATTACATTGCAGAAATCCATATTCAACAAGAAGAAGAAAGTATATAGTTTTAATTCCGCTTAAGCTGTCAGATGAATGTAAGATGGTGTGTTTTTTTTAAATAGTGTGTTTGTGTGTGGGTTGAATAAATTGTGACATTAAAAACCGAAGACTTGAAAGAATATTTTAACAAATACAAAGGTAAACTTCATTATATTACAATAAAATGTTTGTTTTGGTAGGAATGTGATTGTGCGCATTGTTAACATTGAACGCGTTTTTCTATTATTCTGTTGAATGCTGCCGCATTACAGAGACAATATAGTTTAATTGCAATCCGGCCGGATCTGTGACTTATAATAAATAATCAAGAACCTTATTTTGTAGTAGTATAAGGTATGTATTTAATTACCCAAAATTCAATGAGCGTGTTGAATAAGTAGAGCATAAATCATGCCAAGGTAAAGTAACAACAAAAATATGCAATATGGTTCACATTTGTTTCGTTTCATTGTATACCTGTGAAAATTAGGCGCGTTGATAAAAATCAGGCGTGTAGATAGATGCGCACTATGACAACTACCTAATCATGCATAGTATGACTCAATGATAACGCAAGGATGTCGAACTTACACGCAAGAACTTAAATAGGTTGGTAATTTTTAAAGGTTTGTTACGGTCCCGAAATCAGCTAAAACTTATAGAATAACTTACCTAGATTTTCCAACACCACTCTCCCCTATTACTAGAATCTTCAGTTTAGCGACGTAATCCATTTTCTGTAGCAAAAGTGACCAAAATAAGGTGTTTCAATACAAAAAAGACTGATGACTGTTTGTGACGCATATACGAAATTCTATTTTTTTATTACGAAATATTGCAAAGGTGGCCACGTATACGCCTTTTAAAACAATAGAAAGCATAAAACACTGAAGGAAAATAGTTTTAACAAGCTTAATTAAATATTTTCACGTATTTTTATTTCACAAAACAAATCATTGGCAAAGAAATTTGGCATTTGACTGACACTACTGACAGTGACATGATGAACATGACACAGGCTGACAACAGACTGGTTTATGACGGCTAACTTTGCGTTTCGTACAAGTTATATTTTAATGTTGATTGGTGCATTTTTAACATACTTAGGTACTTACCTAGTTCTTTGCATTAACATTTTGTTTCAAAAATGAACCTAACTAATTTTTTATGTTCACTTTTCCCTAATACTACTAGGTACCAATACTAGTAAAAATTAAACGTACAATTTAAGTGAAAGTGAAAACTTTTCACTTTGGACTTATTACACCTACCTTTTGTCTGAACCACCTATTTTACTAAATGCTTTGACCTATATCTCCACTTTCAATAGAGAAAGTGAGTTACGGATCTCTGCAAGAAAATAGATCTAGATAGTCGCCATAGCGTCAATAGGGTTGCGTCGTAGGTAGCGCCCATTCAGCGCCGCATTTAGGTCTCGAGTCAATGCAGCTAGGGGACAAAACGTTTCTTTATTTCATTAGAATGCATTCACCGAGCGAGCCATTGTGCTCGGCATAGGCAAGTGCACCGTTCAACCTCCTTTCTAAACAATTCAGTGTAGAAAAGAAAATGTGATGCTTTTAAAATGGCACTTTATTAGATAATTCAAGATGGAAAAGCTAGTAAGACCTACACGACGGTGTATAGAGAGCTGGAAGGTGAATTTGGTAGGACAACGACAACAACATACTTAGTTGAAAATATAAAATTGATGAGTAGTTACTTACTTAGCTATTTTCAACTCAGTAGGTACATAGTCAAGTTATTATTTACTTCAATGCTAAGTAGAAACAAATAGGTAACTAGATACCACATACCGTCTAACTCTAAACACATACCTACGTAAATACAGTTGTTTTTAATTGACGACCTTTTTGTACTTATATAAGTTTTTTTAAAGATTTTATAATTTACCGGAGTTTAATTCTACAATGTGCTTTATTGGTACATTGGCCTAGACAGATAAGTATCTACAGTCTTTTCATAAACTAGATAAGTACACAAAAACATTATTTCAATCAATCTTCCATCTCCTACACAGTTTGAATAGACGACAAACAGGAAGCTAGCTCAGCGATTCATCTCGAATGGGAGCAATTGAACGAATGACCGGCTGAACGAATGAACGAATGAACGAATGGAACGGCTGGCTCGGCGGATCTTGCAGGTAGAGCTATTATTTTGATTGGTACGAGACTATGAGATTTAAGGTTTTACACACGAGGTACAAAGTTTTACTAAGTTTGTATGCATTTTATAAGTTTTAATACATCTCACCGTGTTAGTACAAACAGTATATTTTATTTAAGTCGTATTTTGCGTAGTCGTAGTTTGTACTGTTGGTTGCCTTTCAAGTTTTGATGGCACTAATATATTATGCTGACAGTGAACTGACAAGAAATCGAAAAAATAAGAATGGTAGAAATGGAATTAAGGTACTTAAACAACGGAACATTGATAATCAATATCCAGTAGGTTGATGGTGTTTGGGCTCATTTTGATCAGCTTGCAGTAGAGTACCGAATAGGTAGTTAATAATAATATATTTTTTAAGAGAATCGTCATCACCATCAATCTATTTCTGCGCACTGTAAAGCTCCGGTCTCCCGTCACTTTCTTGACGAGGATTAGGCCATAATCTACCACAGGCTCGCTGTCGTATTATTTATAAAACAAATGTGATTGAAAATCGTATATGTTTGACGTTTAATTATTAGGGAAATGTCAAATGAATCTGATTTTAATCATCATTTTGTGTTATGTAATACAACTGAGTATGGATAGATGAAACAGTTTGTCTGAAAAAAAAACCAACGACACCTTGTTTGAGTAGGTGTGCATAATACTAGTTGATTGAATGAATGAACGAATGGAACGACTGAGAAGACGAACATAAAATTCCACTGGTCGCCTGTGTACGACCACCCTTATAGAGTGTGGGATAAAGCGGAATTCAGATGGTATTATGGGAGTTTTGAAGTTGGAAGTTTCAACTTGGGGTTTCTACTTCAGAATGCATGGGATTTGTCGGTGTGATGGAAATAATTTACATGATGGGCTGTGCTTTAAAGTTGGGAAAATGCTATCAGCAACCATTTTTAACTGCCCCTCCAGGATGACTGTTAGATAATGCTACTTAGCATTAAGTCCTCCTTGTATATGTTATTATTTGCTAATAAATAATTTCGTATTATGTCGGAGGTGTGTTACCTACCAATCTGGACTAGGCTTCCGTGGTGGATTAAGGCCTAAACCTCCTCACTAAAGTAAGGGGAGACCCGTGCTCGTCAGTGGGCCGATATGGGTTAATGATAAGGCAAAAATAAAGCACTTTTACAAGTCAAAAACATAAGTCTCATGTATAGAGAAGAATTAAAAAAGAAATCAAATGTGATTAACTAAACTTAAAAATTACAGATTATGGTTTGAGTTTGAAAAAGGAAATTTCCCTTTCTTTCGGTGATTCATGGCTGAATCTCAGGAAAAGGAAGCTCCATTCACTCTACCAGTGCTTCGGAAATTCAGAAATTAAGTTAGAACATCGCATTTATAAGTGCCAATAAAGATGTTATAAAACTTTCAAATTAACAATTTAAAAAGAATAAAAACAAATGCAAGTCGTTTTATGATCGTAATTTATGAGAAACCAGGACGGACCGGACTGGATCGAAGACAAAGCTAGCAGAAAACTAGTGGAGAGAAATGGACTAACACCTAGATTTCTACTCTACAACATTGTTAAACTTGACCGCTCAAACCACGGCCCCGAACTAAACGAAATCAAAAACTAACATTACTGTTTTGTTTGAATAGCGTAAACCACCTGGCTTTACGTGGCTCTGCGGTTGGTGTGGTGATTTAACACAGCCATTTAAGGCCCGGTTCTGCTGCGCTTGTCGGCATGAAAACGTTACCTCGCCCCCGGAAATGATTCGAGTTCATCCGGTTTTTACATTTAGTAAAAAAAAAACATGTAAGTAGGTACCTATCTTACTGATTTAAACTATTTCTTAAAGAGATAGGAATAAGGTGTCAAATCCCGTGTCAAACCAGGGTATTCGTCTTTTATCATCGTACCTGGTTTTGCTAACGAAATTAGCCGCTTTCAAAGACTAATTAGCTCCTTACGGACACAAAATTATACTTGCAGATCCTATGTATCTAGTATCTTGATACTTACTTCCATAGGTAGATAGAAAGCACTAATAGGATCTGCTCGGTGAATGTTCTAGACCGTTTTAGGTTTAAGTTGAGCACTTCCTACATAATTAAGTTAATTATATAGTACGTACTATAATATATTCTGTGGATAATAGCAGGTGTTCTAGAATTTAGTTCCTCCCTAGTAGGTATTGTGTTCAGTGTTTATAAGGCGGATTTCACATGGTTCTGCGTCACCGCGGTGCGTGCGTGGTAAGGCGGACAGTGGGCTGTAACTGTAATCGGTAGGCGTAGCGCTTACCATCAGGCGAATGACTTGATCGTCTCGTCACACTCAGTCAAATACAAAAAAAAAAGATCTTAATAAGTGGATCGTTTTTTTTTTGTGGTTGAATTCGAATGTAACCATACTGTAGATGTATTTTAGTTGAACCATGTTTGTAATATTTTGAAAAATCTCCAAGTTTATTAAGCTTTATGATTGATTGCTTTTTATCCCAGTACATTTCGACGATTTTTACGAGTTTATCCGACATCCACAAATCAATCCAGATTTATGCACACCCCATAACACCGGCCGGGCTGGGCGGCCCAATTTTCACTACATAAACGTTTTGATATCATAATAAAACTGAATAGACGTATTACATTCACGCCACAAAACCCGATGACGTTTTGAATGGCAATTTGTACCATTTACAACTGGACGGCCACACAGTGTAATGATATCCAGTAGAGACACTTAAAACGATTGAGATTTCGGTACAGTCGGCGACAGTCACTTGTTTGTTTAGACTTCCAATTTAGATCGGCAATATGCGACCGATTTTTCCACCCGATAGTCTGAACCAACTATCGGAAGGCGTTCGTTACGGACTTTTGTTTGAACACTAAATACACGTCCGATAGTCGGATTACAGTCCGAGTCGGAAGCAATCCAGTATGGATGACTTATAGATGGTATTGACGGTATCGCGATAATAATATAGACGGATTACATGGGATATTCTATTTTAGGCGATTATTTGGATTTGAAAGTTAGGACATGTTCAGCGAAAGGGCGATGTCAGTATTTTTTAAGATTAGCCGTGGTTTACTATTGAAAAATAATAAAAAGCTCAATGAGAATGATGCTGGTTACTTCTGATGTATGTTCAAGGGCCTCAGCGTTATGATAAATTATGTATACTTAAATGATATAGGTACCAATACATATTGCTATCTTGTAGTCGCATCGCAATTAACTAATTATTATTATTACTTGTAATTCAGCCTTAGTCGTCCATCTACAGCAAAGGCATCAAAAATTTACCAATAGCGAATGATAAAGAATTCAAAGAGGAAAGAAATTACAAATTTTATTAGGAGTTATCAATTTGACCGCCATAAAACTGTGTTACTTGAAACTGATACCATTGAAGTTACCCCACTAAAAATACACTGTGACAAACCGTGAATACAACATTGTCGTTTCGTTTTGATGTACCATAACTCGGTGCCATAGAGTTTGAAGTTATATGCTGATACGACCTCAAAAACATTGTATTTCAACACCAGGCAACGTTGTTCCGCTTCCTTCTACACTCTTATAAATATGGTTATAAAGTTTAAAATCGCATGTTTGTGTGTTTCAGGATTATATTGTGCGAAATGCAGCGGACAGTGTGACAAAGTTGTGAACGTTTGTTGATACAAACTTGCAGTTTTGGAAGCGTAATTCTTTGGCTGTTTTGTATAGAACAGGGTTATGAGGTTTGAGGATACTGACCTGGTTCCTTTTAAATTTCATTCGATTGTTAGCGAGATTGGGTGTTGGTTATATATGTGGAAATAACCTACGATAACTAGGCTCGTGGCAACCAGTCATATAACTTTTGATAATATGCATACGAGGCTGTTGGTTGTGTTCGTATTACCTTCAACTACTTAAAAAATAATAAAATTGAAGTGTCTTTCCTTGATTTCAAAATAAAAGCCAAAATTTAAGTGAACACTGTTGTTTAAAGATAACTTACCATATAACTTATGCAAGGCAGCTGCATACGATCGTGGGTGCATTTTTAGAAATTTTGGCACCTCAATTATTATGTGGAAGTCTTTTATAAACTGGTAATATAAATAGTATTGCTGATATATATTTACTGAACTTTTAATTTAAACGCATTTCTTCGTAATAGAGAATGGCTGTTGCGCTAAAAAAGTGTATGTAATTAAGGTTAACAAACGAAATCGAACTAATTTCTACGTTATAGGAAGTTTTACGTTACATTGAAAAACGTAAGGAGTATATACTGTAGTTATTATCTGTATTTCGAACGAACAAATACCATTGAAATAACCTACATATAGTGCGCATTCCGCGCCCAATTTTTGACTCTTCGAGGGTTCGATGTTATTACGTGAACATGATATTAGGAAATTCACGAGACCCATTAAATACAAAACACAAGTTTTTATTATAAGAAGAAGAGTATACGGTTACAGAGAAAAAAGGAAATAGAGAT
The DNA here is from genome assembly GCA_912999815.1 of Campaea margaritaria. Classification (NCBI taxonomy): domain Eukaryota; kingdom Metazoa; phylum Arthropoda; class Insecta; order Lepidoptera; family Geometridae; genus Campaea; species Campaea margaritaria. Next base: position 11,079,078 of record OU538797.1, on the reverse strand, counting down.
ATCGTAGATTTTTTTCCTTAATTAAAAAGCATTTAAGAATGAAATCCGGAAATTCACTAAAGTCTACAGCATTATATTTTAGGCACTATTTTAACTTTTAAAATAATACGTTGAGAAATTGCAAGAGTTATGATCAACTAAACTATTATGGTTTGAGTTTGAAAAAGGAATTTGCCTTTCAAGCGATGATCCATGCCTGGATCTCGCACAGGAAAAGGAAACTCCATTAACTCCACCAGGAAATTAGGCTTAGGAAATACGCGCGTCAAAGAAGTTGCCATCCAGAAACTCTACGTGGATGTAATTTTTTTTAAGCAACTAGTACTTTTTATACCATTCTGATAAAGAAAAGAAGTCCCATGAAAAGTATGGTAAGTACGTATTTACAAAAGCTTACGTAAATGGTTAGTCTCTTTAGCTAATTTAAGAGGCTGGGAAAATCTAGACTCGCCACGAAAATGTTTTACTCTAGCCAAGGGAACTACAACTTACGAAGTACGTGATAGGGTTTATTTGAAGACGTAAGAGTATTAAGATTCTGCGGGCCGTCAAGACTTTGGTATACAAGGAACCTAACTGGCCTCTTGAGTTTTCCAGTAAAGATAGGGAGTCAAATATTTTATGACTGGAGAATTTGTGTGTCGTGACGTCACTTGGTGTGATTACGCTATTTAATTTTCAGAAACATTAAAGTTTGATCAATATTGGCCTGGATTCAAGGCCATCCTTATTTTGTGTGTTTTGTCTGATGATGTCAATAAACCGTCAAACTGATGATTTCAGAGTTTATCAACATAAAATATTTGAGCGATACAGTCCATTAGTGCATAATATTTCGACATTAAAAAGAAAAGAATGATTTACCTCTCTTTAGAGATTAGAGTCTCCTTTATATTAGTGTTCCGGTGTAGCTCTAAAAACGAAAAAAACTGTTTGAAATTTAAATTTCCCGCCATAACAGAAACGAACCACGTTAAGGGACCATAATTTATCCATGTCCTCTTGTACAGAAATAAAATTCATACCGCATGTACCCCACGCACTTGTAAAGCCATAAATCTAACATTTTCGAAGGAAAGTCGCACGCTCGCTTACCGCCCTGACACCTTTTTAACCCTTACAACTTCCTCAGTCGAAAGTGGCACATAAACTCGGAAGCTAAGCACAAATATTAGCACGAATGCCGATCGACTTCACATTTCGAGTCCCATCCAATCGTAAACCATAACTTTATGTGATCTACGGGAGTTTGCGAGAGACTATGGAATTTTTATTCCTCGCACCACCTACTGAATACTGAATGTTTTAAGTTGGTCACGTAGCGGTGCCGAATATTCGACTTATGAGAAAGCCTTCCCCAGAAATTGTGTGGCTGAAATGTCCGTGTCAGCGAGATGGGAGAGTTATTCTTTTTTTTTCTTGTCGATGTTTTCAGCGTTGTGACAAGATTAGTCAGCTGTTGCGATAAATTGTGTTAGCGACTCGGGCGCGGCACTGAATTGCGATCAACTCTGAGTCATTTCACGTCATTAACACGTTCACTGCTGAAAACACACACGTCTGTGTTTTTATAATTTTAGGGCAAGCGAAAGCACGCCTGGCGTGCGAAACTGTATTGACAATTTTATCACACTAGTTGCTAATTGAGTTTAGTTACGACACGGCGCCGGTAAAGAGTAAACACACACGTTGTGTGAAGATTCGCAAAAGAGCCAAAAAGTAAAAAGGTTCAGTAAGTTTTACTCAAAATAGTGTCCTTCAAACTGAATTATAGCAATATTTGCGAAATTTTGATGAAAATATTTTTATTAAATGATATGCTTTGGTACCAGCCAGAGCAAAATGCCAACGAGATCAACCCCAGCGATGGCGGCGTGACGAACTGAACTCCTACAGAAAGGATTGGCTAGTCGTAGCAATAGACCCGAAGCCACGGAAAAAGGGAAGGGAAACCTTTGCCCAGCAGTAGAGAGATTTAGGCTGATAATAAAATAAAAAATGCTATTGATAAATAATTCGATTTGATTGCATAACAGTTGAATATCTGGCAAAAGTATTAAAAACCACAAAACAGTACTTCAGGTTTGGAAATTATCCTAACCTTTCTACTACAATGTCTATGTTATTACCTGACAATTTATTCAGAACCTTTTCCAATAAATGCCAAAATGTCCTGATATGTTATACCCAACCTGGAATTCCAGTTACCATGGAACATATTAATCCCAAACTTAAGCGAACCACTCGACCTAAATTCCAATTCCCAAAACGCTCTAGACAGGAGTGTCTCAAATTAGATATCGCGGACCTACCGTTAAATCCTAAGGTTTCTGTGTAATGAGGATATCCAAGAGTTAGATTAATGTTTGCTCTAGCTAGAGTTGGCAGCGCTCTAGCTAGACTCGGCACCACTCTCGCTAGAGCGGACGCCAGACACACGCTCTGTCATGCAATGTAAGCAGCTTCAGATAACCTTAACTAAGGCTGTGCGCAGACTAGCAGAGGCTGGATTTTTTAAGCTTTTAAAATTTATAATATTTCTCATTGAAAAATTTTATGTACAGTTTTATCCTTTGAATGTCTCATGACGGTGGTACCCAATTATATATTATAATAATGTAAAAGCAAAAGTAGCTTTCAGCTGATTCTCTGTGCGCTTGGTCCTTCTTCACGGCCAAACGGTTGAATCGATTTTGATGATATTTGGTTTGAATATAGTTTGAACCCCGGGGAAAGACATGAGATACTTTTTATTTCTATACACTGTAGTCCACATGAACAAAATTACAGGAAAAGAAAGAAGAAGAAAGAACATTATCCTTATGTAGGGTTGAGAGTTCAAACACGGTGGGATATTTACAATTTCAACGAAACGTAAAATTTAGGGCCAATAATTTCTAATCATAGTGCCAGTGCACACGATACGCAGTCTTACATACATCCTTAGTGTCACAAACAGCCTGCAGCCGGAACAATACAGCGTGACGAGTTTAATTATTTGCAATGGAACGTTCGAGAAACACTCGGGTAATGGAACTCCTTACATGGGGCGTGTGACACACTGGACGGAAGCATTCGAAGACTTTGTTGCGATGTTGCAGGAATGCAAGGTTACAGCGTTGCAAGGTTTTCCGCTGCAGGGTTGCAAGGCTGTAAGGTTGACAGGCTAGATTGTTTTCTTTTAGTCCGTTTTAATGATCGCGACTTGGTTGTAAGATTGCAATGCTGCAGGGTTGCAAGGCTGTATGGTTGTTTCTTTAGCGGAAAGCCACACGGATAAGGTGCGGCGTGCCATATGGAATAAAAAAAAAACTTAATAATTTTGGTTGAATCTCAGTATGTCTCAACCCAGCGTCAGTTAGATATTGAACTGAGAACATTTCGCGCGTTCTCTACTCTCTTTGGATAGATAACACTTAGATTTACGTACGTGTTTCCTCGAATGCATCTGCATTGGAGGTTCTGAGTTACCAACCTAATTGTAATTTGAATACCGAGCTACTAAACTAATGGAATATAGTTATATAGATATCAAAATAAATGTAATGAAATCAAATTCGTTTTTTAATTATAAATAATCGGTATAGCGTAATCAGCGGCCTTATCGCGACCTCTTCCAAGCATCCCTAATCTGAATGACAAAGAGACATTTCAAGAAATATGTTACTACCTGAAAGTAAGAAATAAAATTCATACTCCATCTACAGTATGGTGAAATACCTATGTCCACGCTTCGTTAAAATTTAAATGTATGGCGTCACAATCACATACGTAATCGTGATCTCTGACTAAAATTTACTGTATCTAGAGAATCAGGACAAACGAGGATCATGGTTTCACAAGAACCTAGACTCCAACAAAGACCTGTGCGGGAATTGAACCCACCGATTCGTCAACTTCAACCTGTCGTCATGCGACAAAATGATGGTACAATTCACAACTCAAAGAAATATTCAAGAAGCGAACACTCTACAAATTCTGCCCGCGCACTTTTCTAACAAATTGTTGCCTAACTCACCTGGTTTTTACCCTTCGCATTATAAATTTCAACCTTCATTGTAATCGTTCAAACAAATCAGAATGTAGCGCTGGGTACACATTGTTAACCCTTTAATGCGGACGGGACCGGATTCTATTACATTCGGCCATGTTAGGCCCCCACTGGACGCTTGTGGTCACAGAATAATAATTTAGTCAGTAGTGTAGCTTCCATGTTTTGGGAATTACAATTAGAGGTGGAGGATTGGTTGCTAGTGATTGGTAATAGAAATTCTAGGAGGTCGTGATAGGCGTAGAAAATTTAGAAACTATTTATTATTCTAATTATGCCATGCTTTTGATAGCCATCGTAATGTTACGTTAATTTCCTGGCAGTGATGAATTACCATAAAAATAAACAGTGTGTTCTTATTTTCTTTCAATTGAGATTAGAATAATGGGGTGGATTTTTTAATCTCACCGGTTGAGAAATTGCACCATAATTACCGATTTCTTTTACAGAATTGTTGAAAATATGTCATTTTGTCACTCGGTGAGATTAAAAAATAGGGCCCTGGCTGTCGACTATTATAGATGTTACACCAAAATTGCGCTCAAAATCGTCATTTATAAGAGTTATTTTGGTGAATATGTATTAGATTTGGCCTGTCTGCCAACTTTATACGAAAATGACGCATCTGTGTGTAGGAGTGCCATTCAGTTTCTTGTATCGAGTTTACCTATTGTCTCAGCACTGTGCATTGTGGTCAACCACTATTTTTGCCCGGGCCAAGCTTTATTAGGGACTCCTAATAAAGGGAATTTATTCTCTACCCAGCTTATACTAGTACGTTGATTTTTTACGAGACGTTTAACGGTTAAGTGAATTTCTCTGTTGTACGGTTAAAGAGGAATGAGTCATATAATTCTGATGTGCTTTTTATGTTTTTATTCGTTTTGGAATGGAAAAAGTTATGTGCGGCGTGTGTCGCTTTGATGGACCAGATTCTGGTTAAAATAATTTGGTGAGGAATGGTTCGTTGACATTTCAAATATGTTGAAATGGCAAAATTATTTTCAAACATGCTCGGAACTGTTGAGTTTTTCATTTCAGTAGAGGTTCATAAATTAAAAGTATGGCGTTCTGAGCAATATTAAAAGTTTTTTTTTTGTTACATACTAGGCGAGCGTTTAAAAAACCACAGTCTCACTTGATGGAGTGACGATGTGGCCGTAGGTGAAGCACCTAAGAGGTACCTATTATGTTTTAGTAGGTTGGCTCTTAATACGACATTTCGGAGAGTGTGTGATGGAGCTGGATACTTGACTCTTTCATTCTAGTCCCACCATCAGACAAAAAGAATAATGAAAACACGGCAACCGTATATTATTATGGTGGTTCCTCTAACTAGCACAAAACAATTTGCATCCACATTTATAGTTAGAACAGTGAAGAAACAGCGTCTTTGTTCACCCAATACTATAAACTGGAAGTCTTCAAGTGAATAGGTATCTTCTAGGCCAGCATGCTCCACCTTCGATCGTCGATACTTACCATAAGGTGAGGCTGCGGTTAAATGCTTCAAAAAATGCTTGTCGATGCTTCAAAAAAAATAAGAGAAATATAAAATAAAAACAATTCCCGGTACTATTGCATAATTATTATGATTAACTGATGCGAAATACCATTTCATAATTATTATGAATAATATTCCAAATATCGCAATACTGCATTGTCACTTACCATCAGGTGAGATAGTGGTCAAGCGCGAGCCTATTAATTAATAAAAAAAAATAGAGGGAATGAAATTCTGTTTTAAAAATACTTGCGTGTTTTCTTTTCCACTCTCGTACTGTTTTGTTTAATTATGTTCATTCACATCCGGTAAAACTTTTATGTTTCTGTCAGTCTCCGTAAAATTCCACAGACGCGGTTAACATTTTTAGTTGGTATAAATTTAAAGCGATGAAATTTACTTCGTCATGCTGCGTCAGATAGCTTAGAAGAAATAAAAACTCATGTAGGAGAAGAAAATAAAATGTATAGTGAATCATCATCATGAACAACCCATAACGTCTTACTGCTGGGCACGGGTCTCCCCTCACTTTCGTGAGGAGGATAAGGCCATAATCCACCTCGGGGGCCCAGTCCGGATTGGTGGATAACATACCTACCTCCGAAATAATTCTCGGGTAAGTAGTATAGTGAATAAAAAACTTTAATATGGGAAAAAAACCACCCCTTAAGTAGCAGGAGATAATAACATCAAAATAAACCAGTAATCATTAATTAAAAAGTAAATACAGAGAGTTGAGAGAGTGTGTGTTTGTGTGTGTGTGTGTGAGAGAGAGAAAGAGAGTGAAAGAATTGAAAACTGTTATCTTACGCTATCTTATCTTTTATTTTAAATAGTTTAAAACCTATAATCAGCGAACATGTATGAAGGGACTCATGAAAGTGGAAGAACCTCCCGTGTTTTTTGATTCTTTGCCATGATTAGGGGTTAAAAGTTACGATACGAACGCTACTCTTTTTAGGGTTCCGTACCCGAAATGTAAAACGGGACCCTATTACTAAGACTCCACTGTCTGTCTGTCAGTCTGTCACTGATAGCTTAATGTTTTCTTTAAAGTTAAATAATTAAATTAAATTAATTTTGCCGTTTTCATAGATAATGGTACAGAACCCTTCGCGCTCGAGTCCGACTCGCACATGTCCGATTTTTTAAGTAAGATGGTTTGTTTGATTACATTTAAACAATTTTCTCTTAATCGCTTTTAGCGATAAGACCGCCCATTGTACTACCCTTGTTTACCTATTGTAATTTTTCTGTACTGTGTTTAATTTTGTTTCTGGTGTACAATAAAGAGTTTTTCTATTCTATTCTATTCTATTCTGGAATATTTTTTTATTTATTCTTTAGCACACAATAGAAACGTACAAGGAGTACTTAATGCTAAGTAGCATATTCTACCAGTCATCCTGGGGGTAATATTGTGGGATCTATCTACATAATATAAGATCTCAGCATAAGATTTAAGTAGCAATCTCGGCTACGTAGACACCAATGCCTCACTTAGCCAAAGAGCAGCGCTCTAATTCTCGAGTTCATTGTTCACTTTAAGAACCTATTTATATGATATTGAACAAGTTAATTCCCTTTACGATCGGATATCCAATAAAGGTTTACTTGGGAGCAATATATTTTGCCTGTCTCGGGATTTGCAGAGCTGTATAGTGAGGAGGAAGCGTTCAGATGCATAAACTTTGTGTGTCAAAGGATTCACTTTTCTAAGAAACGTGGCTTTAGTTAAGCGGTGGTAGCCTAGTGGGAGGACGTCCGCCTTCCAATCAGAAGGTCGTGAGTTCAAATCCCAGTGCGGGCACGTACCAATGTGTTTCTGTAAAACATATGTACGTAATTATCACTCGCTTTTCGGTGAAGGAAAACATCGTGAGGAAACCCACATACCTACCCGAGAATTATTTCGGAGGTAGGTATGTTATCCACCAATCCGGACTGTGCCCCTGTGGTGGATTATGGCCTAACCCTCCTCACGTAAGTGAGGAGAGACCCGTGCCCAGCAGTGGGACGTTATGCGTTGATGATGTGGCTTTAGTTAATTGTAGGATTGAACGAGTCCGAGATATATATTTATTTATAATTTGGATCACCAACTGAGATTACACTATATAATTTGGTATTCATAATTATGTTCTAGATAAATAGCTATTATATACTGTGTTTCTCTAATTATACGAGACCACATCATGAAATACCATAACAGTCACAGTAAGTCCCAGAACCCTACATAGCATAATCCTGCGCGGCACTACACTGCGCTCGTCACCCTGAGACATCAGCTCTAAGGCCTGTTTTAGTGCTTGACTGACCGTCAGTGACAATGACAAGCGCGACCGACGTACGCGCTGACAGTCGGTGGAGCACTAAAATCGGCCTTAAGTCTCATATGCCCAGTAATTTCGCTGGAAACAATGCCCTTCAAACCGGAACACAGTAATGTTTGCACACTATTGCTTGGCGGATGAATATCTGGTTGGCAAATCTGGTTGAAGATGTGGGTAAGCGGATAGCAAAGCTTAAGTGGAGATGGGCAGGACACCTGGCCAGAAGAGAGGACGGCCGATGGACAAAAGCAGTGACGGAATGGTGGCCGAGAGAAGGGTGCAGACCGGTAGGCGGACCACCAGCCCGCTGGTCGAACGACCTTGTCAAGTTAGTCGGAAGGCAGTGGATACGTCTCGCACAGGACCGGAATAAGTGGCGTGAGGGAGAGGAGGCCTATACCCAGCAGTGGGTTGATACGGGCTGAGATGATGATGATGATGAAATCTGGTTTATTATTTTGTTTACGACCATTCTACAATGCGATTAAATCTGCGAAAATAGCAGTTCTACTAAAAATGTTCTCGCGTTATTAAAGTGCTTAGCCGACCGGCGGAGGTATTTAGCCGGTAGCCGATCGATGCCCACCATTATACCGGATCCCTTGTTTTACATACGGACGTTGGATAGTTCTGTTTGTTTCGGTTTGGTTAATATACCTATCTACGGGATCCAATTTGTCTAAGAGGTTGGTTCTGCTGTTGGGTGTAGGTTTTAAAAAATAACCCTTCCAGCTATCCTGTAGGATTAGTAAAAAAGTAAAGTTAAGGGTCATATAAGGGGAACAGGAGGCATACCATGACCTCTTATAGCGATTCAATTGAAGACCTAAACTGAACCGCGTCGCGTAATCGAACCGTCACGTCTTATTTTTTATGTTGCTGCCATTTTCAACTTAAACTGGATCCAGTTAAGGTTGAAAATGGCAGCAACCTAAATTGAGTCGCTAATAAGCCATTTTCAACCTAAACTATATCTAGTTTAGGTGGAAAAAGGAAGCAACATAAAAATAAGACGTCACGGTAAGATTATGCGACGCGGCTCAGTTTAGGTCCTGAACTGAATCGCTTTAAAACGTCATGATAGGTCTCCAGGGGACCATAGATACAGGGAGGATTTCATACTGGAGGATATTCCTATCCTAGGGAATCCTCGCTGTATCTAGGGAATCAGGAACTACGAGGACCAAGTCATTTGATTTATTCTCACTTATATGAGCAAGGGTCGCCCCTCAGTTTCGTGAGGAGGGTTAGGCCTTAATCCACCGCGGGGGCCCGGATTGGTGGATAACATACCTACCTCCAAAATATTTCTCAGGTAGGTATGTGGGTTTCCTCAGAATGTTTTCCTTCAGCGAAAAGCGAGTGATATTACGTACATATTCTATTCTGTTTCAACCCACATCAACCCACTGTTGGGTATAGGCCTCCTCATGTGCACGCCATTCTCTTCGGTCCTGCGCCAGATAAATCCACTGCCTTCCTGCAACCTTCGTGATATCGTCTGGCCATCGGGCGGGTGGTCTGCCTCTCAATCTCCGACCATTTCTTGGCCACCATTCCGTCACTGCCCTAGTCGATCTGCCGCCTTCCCTTCTCGTCAAATGACTTGCCCATCCCCATTTCAGCTTTGTGATCCGTTTCCCCACGTCGTTTCCTCGTTTACGTACATATGCTTATACAGAAACACTTTGGCACGTGCCCGCACTGGGATTTGAATTCACGTCCTTCTCCTTGGAAGGCGGACGTTCTCCCACTAAGCCTACTCTATGGTGATACAATATCCCTACTTATATTATAAATGCGAAAGTAACTCTGTCTGTCTGTTGCTCTTTCACGCCTAAACTACTGAACCGATTGAAATGAAATTTGATACAAAGAGCCCTAAGAAAGAGAAAGAGCCTAAGAAAGGACATAGGGTATTTTTTAATGCGAAAAAAGCGTTGTAAGAGTTTGAAATAGGGGATGAAAGTTTGTATGGAAGTTTCGTCATTTTTGAAAGCTAGAAGCTTTAAACTTATTTTTTAGTCTTTGATTATAAATAAATATGACCTTCAAAGTTTGTAATAATTTTACCCTTGGTGGGGTAAAGTATAAATAGGGGATGAAAGTTTGTATGGAAATATGTAAGGTTTCGGCTAAACCACTGGGCCGATTTTAAAAATTCTTTCTTTAATGGAAAGCTACATTGACAGCGAGTAACATAGGGTATATTTTATCCCCATATTCCCGCGGGAACAGGAACTACGCGGGTGAAACCGCGGGGCGCAGCTAGTACTAAATAAGTATCCTAGCCATATCAACGAATACCTAGCTGCTACCAAAGCCAATAGTTTCCAATGTCCCAAGAAACATCTATTGATTGACTTTCGAATGAATTCACGTGAAATCCGATAATGCCGGTCTGTCTGTATGTTACCTTTGACATGCTAAACTAAATGGTATTCAGTGTTGTATAATATATATATACTGTTTCAAGTGGATTCCAGAACCAGAAAGTTGTTTATAAGTTTTATAGGCCTTACCTTACTGCACATATTAAACAGCTAGTACAAATAGCGGACTTCACGCTAAGAGCATTTTCTACCAGTCGGCCAGGCATAGTGAAGGGGAGAGGGATGTAGGCGTGTGTCGGTGAGTTTCTTGGTAATATCTTCTCTGAAAGGCTTCCGAAGCACTGGTAGACTTAATGGAGTTTCCTTTTACTGTGCGAGATTGAACCATGAATCAGCACTTGATAGGGAAATTTCTTTATCAAACTCTAATCATAATCAGTTAGGTGCTAATTAAAACCCAGTCGTGGGCTGGCGTAGCGATTACCATTAGATGAACGACATGCTACTCGTTAATAAATTATTAAAAAAAAACTTCCCTTGATAGACTAACTTAGAAGAAGAAAGAAGAATAGTTAGAAGATAATAGATAGATACATAGATAAACTCTTTAATAAAACACCACAGAATAAAGAAAACTATAAAGGTAAAACAAATCAAATTTAACAATTGGAAGAGAAAGAAAAGAAAATAATTATTAGAGAATTAGAAGAGAAGAGAGGTGAAGAAGAGCCTTACGGCTATCGATCTTGCATTGGTTATGATGTTTAGATTCCAATTCTCTTCATTATTATCTAATTAATCTTCTTACGTATCGAAACTTATTACGAATTCCCAATGCGGTTTTATTCGAATTATAGATACGCGTACAAACAAATTTCAGAACGAAATTTAATTCCGTTCCATCGTTGAGACAATCAATGCCTATTCACGTTTGGGAAGTGTTTACACCATGCGATGCGATATCGTAAGGAAAGTTTCATATTAATCATTGACTTATTGTTCTCTTTCTACATGCACCACGTTAGGTCTAAAAAGTACAGTTTAGAATTATTTTTTATTTTTGATAAAGTGACGAGACGAGCAAGTCATCCGCCTGATTGTAAGCGCTACGCCTGCCCATAACAGTTACAGTGCCGCCTAGACCTTTGCATTACATAATCTTGCGCAGCACTGCGCTGAGATCGTCTTATATGCCTAGTAAATTAGCTGGAAACGGTGCCCTTCAAACCGAAACACAGTAATGTTTGCACACTACTGCGTGGCGGATGAATATCTGGCTACGGTGTGGTACTTCCCCAGGCTAATGCGATAGAATAAATCGTGTCGTGCCCTCTAAACACTCGCTAGCGATTGTTTTACAGAACAAAAGAGCGACACGTTCAGGAATCGGTTGTGTTTTGTTTATTTCTGATTAAACATCATTAGAGCAGACGGTATTTTAGTTATTTCCCTGAACAACGCGCTCGTTGGAAACAATGTAGTTATTTGAAGTTTTTCCTGTTCAGAAGGTCTATGTTTATAATTAAATTTCAATTCATAATTATACTGCCTTTGGATATTTTTCACAAAAGTCTGAGACCTAATTACGTTATGTATAAACCGATCATGGTAAAAAGGTATTTTAAACTACTGATTACTGGGATGAGCAGGATTTGATTAGTTTAATTCAAATTGCTACCATATTTTCTTAATTTTCTACATTTCTCTTGGAATTATTATTTTGTACCAAAGCCTGATGAAGTAGGTATGCCTTATGTGTACAATAAAAATATAAGAAACTTCCAGAAATTAAAAGTTTTAATTTGCTAATTAAGATCTATTTAAATAAAAAAAATACTTCGGTCAAAGTCAAAAAGCTATTGTATTGTCAAATAGAAGAAGGAAGTTGGGTAGGTATTAGACCAAAACTTTGCTTACCAATGTTACCTTAAACCAAACTATCAGGATGGATTCGTCCTAGAGATCCATTTTCGACAAATCCATTAGTAAATCTGCCATCAGCCGTAAGACTTGGAATTGTTAAGCAGTCTGTGCCCCAATATGTGATTGTTAAAGCTTTAAAAAGGTTTAACCAACTCTTTATAAAAGCCGTGATTTGTATCATGAAGCGACGCCGCAGAATTGGTACTTACCATCGGCGGCGGCTGCCAATCTATACCGTTCAAACGGCGCCATTCGTGGATACGTCTCTTTGCTGCGCTGGTGTAAGTGACGAAGTAAAGGCGTGAAAATGTGCAGTTGACCTTATTTTCGAATACTTGATAAGCATACGTATAAAAACAAGTTTGCGACTGGTGTGGGTGTAGTGAGGGGAGACCCGTGGTCAGCAGGGGGACAATATGGGTTGATAATGACGATGATGGTGATAAGTGTAAGACAGATCAATGCCGCGTGTCGTTGGTAGCTGCGGAGTGCGTTTACTCCGACGCATTTTGTATGAAAAAGGCGTTGAGTGGTGTCATGTAGCGCATCGCATTGCGGTCTTAGCGGCAAGTCACACTAAAGAGGTATGTCTTTTTCATACACAATGTATCAAAGTGCCAGTGTCGCGTGGTGCGCTACTTGCCGCGCTGCCTCGGTCTGTCTTTCACCTTACGCCTCGGGTAGGTATGTTTACTTCTTCTAATATCTGATAATAATGTTAACGGTGTGCCCAATATCTCACTTGATTTTAACGTAAGTGGCATTTAGTGTTAAGTGGCACAAAATATTACACAAATACTATGGCCATTACATAATGTTTCCTATTTCTATGTACATCAAAATTTCATAAATTCAAAGTTAAATACTTCGCACTAACGGAATTCGAGTTTCCAAACATCCTGCGATACAGTTAAAGGAATTGTTCTCATCACGTGGACCGCGGGAAAAGCATCGCAATGCAGCGTACCCAAATCGTTAAACATTTGTCTGAGTAACACCTCTATTTATTCTAGAAGAGCCCACTGGCTGCTTGCATCCAATCCGGAAGGTGTCTCCTCGTAAAGCATTTTTTTAAACTAGTTCTGTTGGCAACATTCAGAACATCCTATAATTATTGCAACATTGGTAACCTCTCCATCACATCACATCACACATACACACACATAAATACATACATACACACACACAAACACACACACACACACACATACACACCCACATCATGTAGACAGCCAGACAGTTATAAAGTTAAAGTATTTATTATAAAAAATAATATCAAAACTCCAAAACTCAAATCATTTATTTACAATTAAAACACTTCAGTCACATATGCATAGAAAAATAGAATCATAAAAGAAAAAATAAAATATAAACCAAATATGATCAACTAAACTAATCTCGTAACTGATTTTGGTTCGAGTTTGAAAAAGGAAATATCGCTTTCAATGATTCATGCGCGAATCTCGCACAGGTAAAGGAAACTCCATTAACTCCAAGAAAGATAAATACACACATAAACTGAACAAACTAAAAAGAGAGACGGACAACGACGCGATCCCAAAAGGGTTCCATTTTCCTTTTGAGGTACGGAACCCTATTATACACAAAAACAAACACAAACTGACAGACAACGGACAAAGATTTTTAAACCTTAAATACCACCTAAATCTTTCGTCGCACTGTAAATGTTAGGCAGGCATGACGCTTACCATCCAGCGAACAACCTGCTCCTCTCTATTGCTGAAATAATATTATATTCATCTTCAGGTTAAGGAAAATTTCTGCTCATACATAGGTATTTTCGTAAATAAACTATTCATAGAAAACATGAATGGTTATAAAGAAAATGAAACCAAGGAAATGGAATTAGAAATTCCCAGTAATACGAAAATACATTATCCTATTAGACTCTTGACATTCATATAATTTTCAATTGGTTAATTTTCCAACTAAAGAACGAAGTGAAACTTGCGAAGTTCAAATTGAGATCGTACGAATAAAAGTTGGGTTGAAAACCTTTATCCGCTAGACATCGTTTTCCATTGCTTAATCGGTGGACGTAAACGTTATAAGTTTTCTAGGAAAATATTTCTTATTAGGTACATGGTTGGTTACTAACATTAGTTATTGTTATGAATATTGTTATTGGAATATGAAAATTGCGAAAAAAAGTGTTTTTTTTTTTTTGTAAATGGGTTCGCGTCTGACCACTATCTTACTTGATGCACGCTTACCTAATTATATTTCTTCGCTACATTCTTCAGATATGATATAATCACCAGGTAGTCCCTCTACTTGCTAGGCAACCTCGTACGACTTTTAATGATTTAAAAACAAACTAAACCAGGATGACTGGTAGAAAATGCTACTTAGCATTAAATACTCCTTGTACTCCATTTGTGTGCTAAAGAATAAATAAATAATAAATAAAGAAATAAAACCTTTTTCCAGTTTACCCCATAACGTTATTTTTTGATAGAAAAAACACAGGACTGCTTTTATATAGGCTTTATATTCCAAGACTCAAATCATTATTAGATAATCATTGGTTTCGTATCTATATATAAAAAAAATAATAGAAAAACAAAGAAATAAGTCAACTTAATCTTATATATTTTTTGTTTTTCTCTATGTATAAGAGACTTTTTGACTTGTTTAATTGCAATATTTTTACCTATTTACAGGAAAAAATCGAGTTTGAGTTTGAAGAAAACAAAAATAGAGAAGGAAAAAAAATATAATAATAATAAAAATGTGATAGATAGACACTAAGAATTGAGAGAAAAAAAACCAACGAGTTTCTTGCCGATTCTTCTCGTTTGGATGTAATTCCGAATCTGGCGGTCGAGTCAGGGAACTTTCATAAGTGCCCTCTTGGGGCCTATGTGAATAAAGATTTTTGACATTGACTTTGACTTTGAGTCAATGCGGGAGAAACCGCGACGCGCAGCTAGCAATATTGTAAATGCGAAAACACGCGTGAAAGTGTGTTTGGTTTGGTTGAGCGGGAGAATTCGGTATATAAATTACTTGGGAGGTTTAGGTTATCGTTGTCAATGCGGGTAAAGACATAGAGTCTAGCTGGTTCTAATTAAATTATACAATTTCTGCCGCTAATTAGACTCTCTACAAATACGTGCTCTCTAACACCTAAATATTTAATAGCAGCCGAACAAACAATTAGCGAAGCTAATGTTCCGACTATTTTCGGGTCATTACTAATTGCACGAGAGTAGAACAAAGGGAAATAATTAAGGGTGTAGCCAATATGTTAGCCCCTTTGGCCTACATAGCTTGAGTTGACGTTAATGTTTCTGGACAAAAATAATGTACGCTCAGTAAATAATATTGATTTTTATGTCGGAACTCTTGAGAGTAATTAATTTGTCCGTAGACGCTATTTGCCAGCGTACCTCAATAAAGTTTGAATATACAGAGCGTTCCACGGATATGCCACATGGAGGAAAACGTTTAATATTGTAGATGGAATATTTTACTGAAAGAAGACATTATTTGAATTTAAAAAACAATTGAAACTGCGTTCAAAAGGTTCCATTTACAATATTCAAGGTGCTTTCCCTCTATGTGGCATATCCGTGGGACGCCCTGTATAATGCCTCTGAGAAGTTACTGTTATTATGTAGTACCACGGTATAATACTAATATCTTATATGCTGTTATTAAGTTGATGTAAGCGGCAAGTCAGACAGAAGAGGCGCTGTCCGCGGCATTCGGCGCGGCATGACGTCACTGGACTCCTTTTTCATACAAAACTTATCAAAGTGACCCGGTACGCCACAGCTCTTTGCGGTGCACTGTATTGTAGTCTTACGCTTTATATAACGAAAATAAAAAAAATTAAAAACGAAAAAAAAAAGAACAGAAATAAGACGTCCATACTTTGCATCTAACATTACAAGTTTATAAAAGACTTGTCTTTTTCTAATATAGTTTTTAAGTTTTATTTGTTCTGTGGTGTTTAAATAAAGAGTTTATTTATCTATAAAAAAGACTTTGGTTGAACTTGCCCGAGATTTTAATAATCATTCATTATTATAGCACTTTTTAAATAACATTGTGTTGATTCAACTGTATTATTTTTCAATTGCACGAAAATTCGCAGAAGAGCGATCTATACGATTACAATTACATAATAATATATATTCATTGTATTTTCGAAGTAAAATTTAGCGTTCACAAATAACACAGAATTCGTCAAAACGAAATTACTGTCTCAGTTTATTTTAAAAACACTGTATAACAAAATTACCTCTCTTCCATTTCATAGAAAATCCACAGCTATAACTACAGAATCTAAGAGACCATCGTACTTTGCCCTCATCAATAATATTACATTTAGCTACCTACGAAAGTGGAGGGGGCAATTCAATTTACCAATTACCTTAGGTGGGGGAGCCCTTCAGTTGGTGAATGGAATTGAAGCAGTGCCTGAACTTGCATAGTTTCTTGACCACCCTCATGTTAGAGGCCTTTGTAAAACTCCGACACTAGAATCACTACCTCATTTGTCTAACAAACTACACCAAACATATTTCATTGAACAGTTATTTTCTAACTCCACTTGTACATTGGGCTTTCCTCAGGCAGGGAAAGTATCAAGCTGGTCTAAAGGAAACTGACGCAAAATCAACCAGGTCGTGAGATAACGGGTATTTGTTTATATTACTAAGTAATGAGTAAGGCCGTTTGTTTACCTAATAGTAAGCATAACAGCTGCAGCGCCACCCAGACCTATCCAATACAAAATCTTGTGCGGCACTGTACTGCGCTCGTCACTGAGACATCGGTTCTAAAGTCTCAAATTATGCTCAGTAATCCGGTGTATGCGGTATCCGGTAGTGGTGTCAGGTATATTCAGTATATTCTCTATTTCAACCCACATCAACCCACTGTTGGGTATAGGCCTGTGCACGCAACAGTATGTTCTAACTATCAAAATTCAAGGTCACCAACCAGCATTGAGCGGCGTAGTGGATTATGACCCATCCTTTTCCTCTCTGACAGAAGGCCTGGTGCTCCAGCAGTGGGAATGATGGTGATGATGGAAGATTGACCTTCAGATTGGGTACCATCTGATAGCTAGTGACTATGCATCTCGAATGAAGTACAGGCGTCTTCTGGTGCTAGAGTTTGGGGGCCGTCCAAGGGCTTCCGACATGGCTTAAGGAATCGCAATCGATAGAGACCGTGTCACGTGTCGTCCAAAGTACGGAAGCATTTATATGTTACGCCAATAAGCGGTTATCTGTCAGGTGTGCATCACTGGGGACTTAACTTCAGATCCTTCGTCATACTCCGCTAATGAGTTTGTGACTGTTTCTCACTATTTATGACAATCGAGTACTTTATTTCCTTCACGCTAGGGCATATTATTGTGTCGCATCTGAAATTTGTAGATTGTACAAAGCTCAGGTACTGCTTTTGACCCTACCTTAGTCCTTCTAACGTTATTAAGTAAGGAAGAATCGAGACCAGACTGCAAATATCGGCTATATTTTATTTACTATCTTCGCCTAGCGTCCCCATCGGTTTTTTGCTGAATTCGGGAGGTTTACATCAAGCGTAGGACGTGTGATGGTCCGAAGATATTTTGTTTTTATACAAAAATAACGTAGTGTTAGTGAGTACAGTTATGTAGTAGTTGTGCTGTCTATAAAGAACACGCAAAAAAGTGTCTTCTCCTTAAAGAAAATTTAAAAGTTAAGTTGAAATTAAATTACTCATTACCCATATTCGAGATCATAAAGGGACACCTTAATCTTTTCACAGTGTATGTGAAAAGATTAAGGTGTCCCTTTATGATGCTCTCTAGGAAAAAGAAAAAAACTATAAAATATACCAAGAACGGATACTCAATCTTCACTTTTTCATCTTTATTATACTTACAAGACTTATAACAACGAAAATATAGCCCATTAAAAATTTCAAACTTTTATAAATGTTGTTTTTTTAGGCTGTTGTTTTTTGACCTCAAGCAGGAGCTTTTTAGTCTTGTTAATTATTATAAACTTAGTATTAGAATCCCTTGAAAACTCTTATTATTATGTTGGTCCAAGTTTTGTAACGCAGCATTTAGTTACAGCCAAGTTTTACATCGACTTATTTTTCTGTGGAATAGAAAAGGAAACAATTGAGAACTTAGTAAAAAAAATACTTCATTGAAAATGTTGGTTACGATTAGCAACTAATATCAAAAGATTCCACGAAAAAGTTGGTCGGTACCATTGCCAGATATTCATCCGCCAAGCAGTAGTGTGCAAACTATACTATGTTTCGGTTTCAAAGGCACTGTTTCCAGCGATATTACTGGGCATATGAGACCTTAGAACCCATGTCTCAGGGTGACGAGCGCAGTGCAGTGCCCCGCAAGATTTTGTAATGCGAATTTCTGGGTTGCCTGTAATTATTAAAGGCAGGCGTAGCACTTACCATCAGGTGCACGACTTGCTCGTCTCATTATCAGTCAATAAAAAAAAAAGTTTTCTATAAAATCTAAAATAAAAATGTCTATCATTCCATTTCGTTCAAAAACGTTACAAAATAATTACGAGCATCGGTATCACATCGATCCATTTCCAATCTCATTATCCGCACAGTAATTATCTAAAAATATCACCATCCCGATAATTCTCAACGGGACCCAACTTCGAAATAGGTTCAATAAAACGGAAACAAATCCCTCGCGGGTTTACGAAATATATAATTGTAATTAGAGTATATTCTATCTATTTCCTGATCGGAACATTCCCTAGGGCGGGGGTAAGCTTTTATAACGGGAGTATAAGGGGGCGTATCGTTGTATCGTATCTTTATTGCTCCATGTAAGTAATAGCTTGATACTCAAGTATCAGCATTGTTGATACGGGTTGTAAAATGATACGTGGGTATCGGTACTTGTCTTGAATCTCAATTGTTAGCTGAAATTTCTCGGTGTTATTTCATTGACTGTGTGTTTTGAGAGCTTAGATAAATTTAAGAAAGTCTAAGGTTATTTTATTAATCCTTAAACTTAGTTTGCTTGATTATTTATATTTGATTACGATACGATTTTCCCAGTTCGGTATAGTTAGTACATCATCAACAACCCATAAAGTCCCGCTGCTGGGCACGGGTCTCCCCTCACTTTCATAAGGACGATTAGGCCATAATCCACCACGGGAGCCAGATCCGGATTAGTGGATCACTTACCTACCTCCGAAATAATTCTCGGGTAGGTATGTGGGTTTCTTCACGATGTGTTCCTTCACCGAAAAGCGAGTGATAATTACGTACATATGTTTTACAAGAAACACATTGGTACGTGCCTGTACTGGGATTTGAACTTACGACCTTCTGCTTGGAAGGCGGACGTTCTCCCACTAGGCTACCACCGCTCATTGTAGTAGTTATAGTTAGTAGACTAGTCTTTATTTTTTATTAGCACTAGCTGCGTGGTTTTACCTGCGTTGAGTACTATCTCACAAGAACCTTTAATTTATGCGATAATAATATAAAAAAGTAACAATTTTTTAATCCAGGTCATAAACAATTTTTATGCCATCCAAATCCGTTCAGCTCTTTTTGCGTGATTAAGTAACAAACATCCAAACATAGAAACTTTCAAATTTATAATAATGACTAGCTACACCCGCGGTTTCACCCGCGTAGTATCCGATTCCTTGAGAATATGGGAATAAAATATAGCTTATGTTACTTGCTGATAATGTAGCTTTCCATTGGTAAAATAATTTTCAAGATCAGGAGGCATACCATGACCTCTTATAGCGATTCAATTGAAGACCTAAACTGAACCGCGTCGCATAATCGTAGCTCAGTTTAGGTCCTCAACTGAATCGCTATAAGACGTCATGGTAGGCCTCCAGTTAAGTAATTTAGTCGTGAAAGCGTAACAAACAAACAAACAAACTTACGTTCGCATTTATAATATTAGTTAGAATTATTAGTAGGAGATAACTTTTATCAGGGTAAATCTAAAACTCTTTCTCTTTCTTCCTGCCTCTTTCTCTAAAACATACTTCTGTATTGCCAGTTGAAATGTTGTTTCTGAAAAGTAGTATGGCAGTTCCAACTTAGAGCAGATTACGGTCGCACGTCCTAAATTAATTATTAAAAAAAGCGTTGACTTCTTTTGTTTGAACTGTGCACGTGTAACAGGGAATACAGCTTTGTCCCAATATAGTTAACTCTGCTTATTCTTCGGCATGTCGATGATCCACGGCTAGACCGTTTTGGACCAGTAATTGGCTACTGCCACACAGGAGGCAGAAGCCTCATAGAAGTCGATTAAGGATAACTCCAATTTGGTGACATACTTGTCATAAAACTGACCCAACGAACAAAACCTCCTGTCAGTTTTTGAACCGAACACAATAAGTAGTTTCGTTTTGTTAAACATCACCATCCTTTCGAGTCCACAAACCGACAAACATATATTTCCTCCACCCAAAGAAAATCCTTTTCCCAGAATTTTAACTAAACATTGTCCATCAATAAATTACCCGGTCAATTTTTTCCCGACCGGATAATCCTTTCCTTTCCTTGTCGGACACGGCCGCAGCGTCAACATGGCCGCGCCATTAAAACTGTTTGTTTAGGACACGTTACACATTATTATGGTGTTATTTCTTGTTATCAGCCTCGCTAAATTGGATGTGTAGAGAGGAATTGTATTTTCGCATTTTGTGGAACTATTTGGGGGTAAACGGTTATGTTTAAACATAAAAAGGGTTGGCTACACGGGTGGAGGATGCGGCAAGGAAACTGTTTTTAGGTTTACGCACACCTTTGTTTTATTATATTTACTGACAAGTCTAGGCCTTTAAGCATTTGCAAGCCTCTGTTGTCAGTTATTCAAGCTGGCCAAAATGGCTCAATGACATCTACCAAACGTTTGCAACTGGGATCGACGTGTTATGTGCCTTCCGAAGCACGGAGCCATGACATTTCTGACATAACTTTTCAGGCCACGTTTTGAACGCGGTGTCCTTGACTCTAAGTGTAGATAAGAGATAGTTATTTGAGCTTATTTATAGTTGACTGTCCCCTTTCTCCATGTAACAGGACCTTTAACTTCGTTCTGACTTGTCATCGTTGCTCAGATCATAGGTTTTCTACCAAAAATAGACAAATAGTACGTCAAAAAGAAAATAAATAATTCATTATTAATCAAGTTTTTTTTAACGAATTTCTATCAGTTACTACTTCTGATCTCGAATTGTAATAATTCAACAGAAACCACTCAACTATTCAGTGGCTGATTTTAAACGTTTGAATTACTGGATTTAAATCGAATCGAGGTCGTGCGGGTCGTACCACATGATTGGACGCCATTGTTCTAGGATTATCGGCAAAATAGATAGGTGGTCCTTTGTAGGGTAGCTTAGCAGTTCAGCATTTCAAATTAGTTTCACCTGGATCTAGGGCAGTTCTAATTATAATAAAAATGGCGATAACGTTATTGAGTAATCGTCGCATTAACCTATAAAACGATGTGTCTAAAACGCCTATGTTCATTTTTAGTACCGCGAAAGATTGGAGTCCTTTGCCTTCGCCTGTTTCCTGTTAAATAAAATCCAGGCGTGTGTAAGTCAAGAGTATATATTTATCTTCTAGGCAAAAGAGCTCCTTTGGCCATATCGTCGCTTCTCATCAGGTGAGGTTGTAATCAAGCGCTGCCCACTGCTGTTGGCTAATGCGCTACTGCTAAGCGGTTGAATACCTATTTGACTTACTAGGTAGACTTTTACAGAAGAGATCTATTATTAGGATACGACTCATCATCTGCCCACACTCGTCCATTACTGGACGTAGGCCTCTACCAGTGTACGCCACCGAGCCTGATCTTCGGCTCTCCTCATCCAGTCTTTGCTAGCAGTTTTCCGCAAGTAGTCATTCCACCTTTCCGGCGACGTCCTACATTACGTTTGCCCAAACGCAGTCTCCACTCTAGAACTCGTCTACCCCATCGGTTGTCGGTTCTTCTAGGGATGTGACGGCCCACTGCCATTTCAGCTTGCTAATCCTTTGAGCTATGTCGGTTATTTTGTTTTTCTGTCGGATCACTTCATCGTGGAGCCTGTCCATCAGAGAATCTCCGAGCATAACTCGCTCTATAGCTCGCTGAGCGACTTTAAACTTGTGGACCAGTCTCACCGCGAGTCTGCCAATGCACAACTAGTGTACAAACTTACTAATCCTCGATGTGTACAGCACTTAATTGTGAAGCTGTGAATTTTAACCAAGGGGTAGTGTCATACATTTTGCCAATACAAGGTATTCCTCAAGAAACCCAGTTATCTTTTTTTGGCTACAGAAATATTAATACGAGTCAAGTAAAAACACCAATTTGATTTCGGTAACGCAATCTACTTTGACCCTACTCTGTTACTGTCATGTCCAATCAAATGGCTCCCAAGTCTTTACCACTTGTACTACATAAATCTTATTGCCAAGTTCATAAAGCTCAATATTCAATGGCAGTTATGTGTCATTAAGTGAATCAGTTATATCTACAGGCAGAATTGGAAGCGTGTCGGAAAACAAAGTAGTTTGTTTTGATAGGCAAGCCTATTTCAGAGTCGAATAGAGATAGTTCACGGTAAATAGGGAACTAAAAATATAATAAGAATACCCATTTAATATGCCTCAATTGACCTCGAATGAGGCGCTGGAATTCTCTGGTATGAGTTGAGAGATTTAACCGGAGCATAGAAACATTGCAAGTTAAATAAAGGCTCGTAATTATAAAAAAAATATCCAAACAGCCGGGAAATTTGACACTTGGATCAAATGCTTGCCTATTGCCCTTTATATGTTATATATACGACATATTTTGAAGTCTTTTTTAAGTCCGTATGTCACCAAAGGCAAGAGCTGAAAATCAGCGTTGTGGTTTGACCACAGCATTATGCTGAGCTCAGGCCTTGTCTGACATCACTGCGCGCCGGCTATCTGGGTACACTATTATGTTCATCGTGTGTTTTCATTTTCTTGTCTTGTCTCTAAATAAGTACGTTGTTCGCTGTTGTGTGCAGTTGTGTCAGAATAAATGTTTTTTCTTTCTTTCTTTCTTTCATTCTTTCTTTCTTATTCGGAAATAAAAATAAAGATTATATAAATAATCTCATTTTATTCATCGTCTTCAACACATATCATCCCACGGCTGGGCACGGGTCTCCCCTCACTTTTGAGTGGATGGTTAGGTTGTATGGTACAGATGGCTGGATAACATACTCTCATAATTCTCTGGTAGGTATGTGGGTTTGCTCACAACATTTTCCTTCACCGAAATTCGAACGATAATTACGTACATATGTATTACAAGAAACACATTGGTACGTACCCGCACTGGGATTTGAGCTTACGACCTGCTCCTAGGAAGGCAGAGGTTGCCATCGTTTTTAATTAATATCCGCAAATCAGTAAAAATAGGGCAAACTAAAACTTAACAAAAAGCGAGAAGAAACAAGCAGACTTCGCCGGATACTTTTCGAGATTCTTCCACCCTCGACCCACATCCGTCAAACCCCTCAAAGTTTAATCTCGTTTACAGTGCCCAGGATTAATTAAAGGAATTGATCAATTTAAAATATCAACCGTTATCAAGTGCCAATCTGGTCTTAGTAATTGCTCGGTCCTGATGACTTTTATAGAGCAATAAAAATCTACATAAAACTTCTCTACATAAGTGATTGCTGTTCTAAGGTTGTTTGGATCGGATGTTTGTTTGTATTTAGAACGCTGTTTTCTGTAAATAAAATATAGATATATATTTGTTAAGCGGTAAGCGGTGGTAGGCTAGTGGGAGAACGTCCGCCTTCCAATCAGAAGGTCGTGAGTTCAAATCCTAGTGCGGGCACGTACCAATGTGTTTCTGTAAAACATATATACGTAATTCGCTTTTCGGTGAAGGAAAACATCGTGAGGAAACCCACATACCTACCCGAGAATTATTTCGGAGGTAGGTATGTTATCCACCAATCCGGACTGGGCCCCGTGGTGGAATATGGCCCAACCCTCCTCACGAAAGTGAGGAGAGACCCGTGCCCAGCAGTGGGACGTTATGGGTTGATGATGATGATGATGATATTTTTTATGAACTATGAATTTATACTTTACATACACCACATTTCCCCTGCGCGGGAATCCAACCCTCAACCTCACGCTTCGCAGTCACCCGTCACCCACTACGCCATAAAGGACGTAGCAATTAAGTTTTTTTTGTACAATTTTTTACTTGCAAGTGTCATCATTAGTTCGAGCGTCTATCTTAATAACGTAGGATATGATGGAAAAAAATGTGCGTGCTAAAATATCATTATTCTCAACTGATAAAACAAATGTGCCAGATCATACGCTTAATTAGGTGGGTTACCGGCGCGGCTATAACAAGGTTCTAGGATTATGTTTTTATTAGAAGTTGATTAGCAAAACTTTTAGCAATTATCTTAAGCGATCTGGACATATTGTGATACTAGAGGCTCTAATTGACAAACAAACAGCAAACCTTACACACCTTACACTTCGTACACCTTTGCCAGATATTCATCCGCCAAGCAGTAGTGTGCAAACATTACTATGTTCCGGTTTGAAGGGCATTGTTTCCAGCGAAATTACTGGGCATATGAGACTTTAGAGCCGATGTCTCAAGGTGACGAGCGCAGTGCAGTGCCGCACAGGATTATGCAATGCAGGGTTCTGGGTGGTGCTGTGACTGTTATGGGCAAGCTTACCATTAAGGGAATGACTTGCTCGTCTCGTCACATCAAATAAAAAAAAACATTCTAAAGACGAGTAAATCCAGGGCAGTGTTCCTACCTTCCAATAAGGCTCCATTAACGACTGCCATCGGCGGGCTCTTCTTGTAATGGATTGGGAACATGTGATGTTCTTGCTGCTGCGGACGGGCGATCAATAGCTGGATGATTATATTGGTTAACTAATAGTTAATTTGCTTGTTGAATAAGGTTGTGCTAGCTACTGTCAGAGGCCGCGGAAGTCCACTCTCGCACCCGTAGCCCCGACAACAAAGGCGTCCCAGTGGAACACCCTGGGGTTTAGTGGGTATACCCGTCAGACTGGCGGGGGAGTCCTATATAACCACCCGGCCCTCACCCGGGTCTGGTGGTATGCGTAATTGCATTCCCCAGGTAAAAAAAAAAAAAAAGAAAGCTACTGTCAGAGCCTCGGACAGCTGTCAATTTGATATGAATGATGATGAATTTGATACCAACCAGACGTACGGCGATTTACCTCCACATTTATTGTATGTAAATGAAAAAAAAACAAGAAATTAAAAAAGGCATGAAATAAGGCAAGACCCGTGCTCAGCAGCGGGCGGATGTATGATGATGATGATGAAAATGCCGGGTGCTGCCGACCCTTAATCAGGAGGCCTGCCATGACGTCTTATAGCGATTCAGTTGAGGACCTAAACTGAGCCGCTTCGTATAATCGTACCGTGACGTCTTATTTTTTATGTTGCTGCCATTTTCAACCTAAACTGGATATAGGTTAGGTTGAAAATGGCTTATTAGCGACTCTATTAAGGTTGCTACCATTTTCAACCTTAACTGGATCCAGTTTAGGTTGAAAATGGCAGCAACATAAAAAATAAGACGTCACGGTACGATTATGCGACGCGGCTCAGTTTAGGTCCTCAACTGAATCGCTATAAGACGCCATGGTAGGCCTCCAGGTGACCTTACGAATAGCTCTACCGTAACAATGGTCATTAGTGCTGGTGCGATAGAAACAAACGATTCGTCGGTGTCGATCCGCACGCATTTGTCGGCGTAATGACCACATCACTCGAACAACCCAAATCACTCCCATAGATCATTTGTCTATAATTACTGATCATATTCTAAGGCGAACCGGTGGTAGCCTAGTGGGAGAACGTCCGCCTTCCAATAAGAAAGTCGTGAGTTCAAATCCCAGTGCAGGCACGTACCAATGTGTTTCTTGTAAAACATATGTACATAATTATCACTCGCTTTTCGGTGAAGGAACACATCGTGAAGAAACCCACATACCTACCCGAGAATTATTTCGGAGGTAGGTATGTGATCCACCAATCCGGATCTGGCCCCCGTGGTGGATTGTGGCCTAATCCTCCTCACGAAAGTGAGAGGAGACGCGTGCCCAGCAGTGGGACGTTATGGGTTGATGATGATGATGATGAAAACAAAAATGTGTATTAATTCATTATTTTATTGCATTTCAGGAACAAAAATGAATAATGAAATGCAGTCAAAACTGAATGTCACGTTTACTGTTGAAAACACACACGTCTGTGTTTTTATAATTGCACGGCAAGTGAAAATACGCCTGGCGAGCGAACCCACACTGCTGTATGAGCTTAGTTACAGAACCCCAGTAAACAGTAAACAAACACACACGTTGTGTGAAGATTCACAAAAGAGACAATAAAAGTAAAACGGTTCAGCAGTGAATGTGTGTGTGTGTTATTGGAGTCCGTGTGTTTTCAAATCACTATGGAACCGATTTCAATATAGATGAGAGGCTTTAGCTAATAAAATAGCTTAGAATTAGCACATCTAAATAATATAAAATGACTAGCTGCGCCCTGCGGTTTCACCCGCATAATTCAAGCTTTCCCGCAATAACTCTCTTAAAAGCAATATATTTTCCCCGTTTTTGCCACATTCTTCATTGATGCTCCGCTCCTAGTAGTCGTAGCGTGATGTTATATAACCCATAACCTTCCTCGATAAATGGACTATTCAACCCAAAAAAAAAATATTTGATTCGGACCAGTAGTTCTTGAGATCCTAGCGTTCAAACAAACAAACTCTTCAGCTTTATATATTAGTATAGATAAAAACAAAGTAAAAAAAAAATGCAAAACCAAATTTAATCGTCAAGTCGATAGCGGTGTAATTAATTGATATTAAAACCTCACCTGTATTACCATAACCTAAGGTCTTTATTCGAATAATTATGAAAATTTAATTCTATCGGTATCTATCCTTTGGCATTACGATTGTAAGTCCCTTAGTATCGTCCGAAAGGGTTTCGTTAAACATTTTGAACCTTATTAATGTCAAATTAAGGCTTCAAATAGTTTGTAAGAATTTATGGATAGTCTACACGTATGGTCAGTAAATTCAAGCTAGGCAGTTCCATGAAACTGGGTTCGGAATTCAATGAAATATGATTGTGACACAGTCGTATCGATAAGAATTTTTGGCGCATACTTAAAAGGATCATGGCTAACCTTTTTGGTTTGTTAAAAGAAGGTTTGATCAATATAATAAAGTTTTAACAAATTTTAATTCAAAGTCAAACACCAATTTCAATTTACAATCAAAGTCCATTATTACTAGTCATCTCACGTCACGGGCTCGATAATCGACACCCCTAGTTTGCAGAGGGCAATGATTAAACAAATTGTTTACGAATCTGGGACATTCCGAGCACGTCCCAGCTTTGATATTTAACCTTAAAGGGTGTTGTATTGTCATGAATTTATCATGAGTGAACGAGACGTGCAAGTCGTTCACTTGATGGTAAGCGCCATTCCTACCTATAACGCAGGTCACCCTCAGACATGGTTCTAAAGTCTCATAAGCCTAGTAATTTCGCTGAAAACAGTGCCCTTCTAATCGGTACACAACAATTTTTGCACACTACTGCTTGGTGGATGAATATCTGGCAAAGGTGTGGTGGTGCTTCCCCAGGCTAACTCTTGCAAAAGAGATCTACCACTATAAAATAAAATATATTTTCATCTCAAAAATGAACACAGCTCTATAGTCTTGTTTGAGATCCAATTTATATAACTTTAATTTCAAGCGACAGAGAGTCTAAAACAGAGAAACCAAATAATGTTTCATCTCACTTTTCAGTGAAGGAAAACATCGTGAGGAAACCCACATACCTACCCGATAATTATTTCGGAGGTATGTTATCTACCAATCCGGACCGAGCCCCCATGGTGGATTATGGCATTACCACGAAACTGAGCACTGCCGGACTGCAAAAGACCACCTGGAGCAGTACCACGCCTTTGCCAGATATTCATTCGCCAAGCTGTAGCGTGCAAACATTACTGTGTTCCGGTTTGAAGGGCATTGTTTCCAGCGAAACTACTGGGCATATGAGACTTTAGAGCCGATGTCTCTGGGTTGCACTGTAACTGTTATAGGCAAGCGTAGCGCTTACTATCAGGTGAATGAATTGATCGTCTCGTCAATCAGTCAAATAAAATAAAAACAGAAACCCACTACTTCGAATACAAACCACCCCTGCACTCCACCACTTCAAAACAAAACACCCCTTTCGTATTCAAGACGCACAGAATGTTTTTGTTTTCGCCAAATGCAGCCCAATAATTCAAGTCGACGAAAAACCAAGTTGCTTCTGCACATTGACTATCCCCATTTGAACCACTTTATATTCGTAGCACCGACATTAGAAGGAAGTGGGAGGTTCTGCAACGCTGTATATTATCGGACCATCGGATGTGATGCTTGGAATAGTTCGTTTTTTGGGTTCCGTACCTAAAGGGAAAAGCGGGGCCCTATTACTAAGGCTCCACTGTCTGTCTGTTCGTCTGTCACCAGACTGTATCTCATGAACCGCAATTGTCAGACAGTTGAAAGTTTCACAGATTATGTATTTCTGTTGAAGCTATAACAACAAATACTAAAAAAACAGAATAAAATAAATAAAGGGGCTTCCATACCACAAACGCGATTTTTTTCCTCCTTTTTGCTCGATATTGATAACGGCAACAGGTAGACGCTTGAAATATTCACAGAATATTTAGTATAAAAATAAATAATTATTTAAGGGGGGTCCTCATACAACAAAGTCCGGAACCCTTCGTGCGTGAGTCCGACTCGCACTTGTTGCCATATACTAGGATGTAGCACATTTTCAAATCGGGTATATTCTGACGGGAAAGTTCATTTACCCCTACTTACCCTTTTTATTTCTGTTTTAAAAGACATTTCCAAGTAAATCTTAATCCAAGAATGGGTACTACCAAGCACATTATCCACATCTACGCTAATAAAAGCAGTAAAGAACAAAAAGACTTAGTCATAATAATAATAGTAACGTTCAAGTCCATAGATCCGGACCCCTCACTAGGATTACTTGTATCTAGGTAATCAGGAACTACGAGGACAATGATCGTACAAGATACAGAAAAGTCTGTATTGCCCACAAAAATGTTTTTTTTTTAATAATATGAACATGAAATCTAATGCCACCACGAACAAAGTCACGGACAGCAATTAGTCGTGAAGACTAAATACTAACTCGTCAGTAACGTGCTCTACGTCGTCTCAAACAAGATTTTATTAATTTGAATTAGTGACGAGACGAGCCAGTCGTTCACCTGATGGTAAGCGCTACGCCTGTCCATAACAGATACAGTGCCACCCAGAAATTTGCTTTGCATAATCCTGCGCGGCACTGCACTGTGCTCGTCATCCTGAGACATCGGCTCTAAAGTCTCATGCGCCCAGTAATTTCGCTGGAAACAGTGCCCTTCAAACCGGAACACAGTAATGTGTGCACACTACTGCTTGGCGGGATAAACAAAATACACTCGAACCGAACATAGAATAAACAAAACATACGTATAGATGTATCAAAACTACCCACCATATTAAATCATCACACAGCCAACAAACGCAGAAATATAAATGTAACACCGAGTCGCCTGAGGCATATCATATCCAAAGGGTCCTTTATAAAAGTGTATCCCAAGTAAGACGATATTAGGACCCCCGTACATGCGTGCAGAATTTCTATTAGGTACCTAACAGGCCGATTTGCTTTATGTTCTTACGTTGGGTACATAAGTGATGGTTTTCGGGCGAGCGTGTTCGGTATTTATCGTGGCAAAGGTCGAGGGTGGAAATGATTTCATGGGATGGGCTTAAATATGGTTTGGATTGGAGTATGAATAAAATGAGTTCGGTTGATTTATTTGGAGTATATGGTGTGGGTGTGTATTTTCTAATAATTTAACGTTAAATGTTAAATCAAAAGACTTTCACCTAAATTCATAACGAAAAGGTTATGCAGTTAAAGGTTATGATGAGTCTCAGTTTTTTTTAGTATCTATCCAATAATCATCGCACCTACTCGTAATAATTATAATATAACAATTACAAGTAGGAATATTATACTTTCTGCACTTTTGGTCAGTCAGGCTTACAGATTTTATAACATTATTTTCCAAGATTTCTAATTATGTTGTTTTATTACATATCTAGAGTCTTATTTATCTCAAAAATTTAAGCAACAAACATTAACATTTTATTCAGGTCCCTTCATCTTTCAATTAAGTAACTAAATATAAAAAAATATAATAAAATATTCATTTTAAAGGTTACTCTGACAACTTGTTTAAAGTGCGTCTAGCCAATTGTTGTGCTCTGCAAAACTATCATCCCTATATTTCCACCGGCGGCTTTCATCTTAGATCAGGGTGAGCCGCGGACACAATACGAGATGAAAGGGATTGTTCCGGACGCGATAAGATGACGCGAATACTATCACGTTACCAATTTACACAAATAGAAATAACAATGAAAATGTCTTCGAAAGGTATTTGTTTGAAGGCAACTGGAAAGTCAAGTCAAAATAAATTGTATATTTATTAAGAATACAAAAGGTGGATTGTTTTATTGTTCCGTAAGTTTTTATGTATTAGAATTTTTAATTTGTAGGTGCGAATTGACAATCCGAATATGGTGCAGGGAACCAAATTCAAAATGAGTACTCGATCGATTTGCACCGCAGTGAAATACCGAAAACTATAAGCGAATTAGACAACTCACACATACAAATATAGTTTGTACCCGCGACAAATGTGTCTGTGTCAATACATACTACGCGACCTAAATAAAAGACAGCCCGCTAGTATGAAAGTTTATACAAACCGTTTGTCTATTACATTTGGACGTGTAATAGCTGTTCCGCTGATTTTCCCGGCGATTTCGGGCAGAGGGGCGGGGATTATGCGGATGGAAAGTGTCCATTCTATATGTACTATTTATTCTGTGTCACATACTTTATGACCGTTGCTTCAAACACCAATGTTTACCTTTCTGATGTCTCAATTTATTTTACCACATTTAATTGGACACGCAAACTACGTCATAAAATTGCAAAGGTTTATTCATCACTGGCCTTTACCATTAATTGATAGTCAACACAAATCAGTTCAATTTATAAGCACAATCATTTAATCCAATGTAGCGCATTTATTCCTTTTCCAATCACATCACACGATCCGTAAAAAGCCGGCCAACGGAAATGAAGTCTGTGAAATTTCCAGTTTTCAATTAACCTGGTTTTCGGGGACCGTTTGTTTAAATATATATTTGGTTAAGTGTTTCCAGCTGAATAACTCGTGAATCTAGTATCACGTGATGACATTCATCTATTTCTACCTATTTTATTGTAACACTAGCTACGACCCGCGGTTTCACTCGCGTTAACTAGCCAAGTTCTGGGTAACACTGTAGCTTTTAAGGGCAGGCGATTGTAACAATACTGTGTTCCGGTTTGAAGAGCACTGTTTCCAGCAAAATTACTGAGCGTATGAGACTTTAGAACCCGTGTCTGAGGGTGACGAGCGCTAAGTACTGCGCAAGATTATGCAATTGAAAGTTCTGTGCTACAATGTAGCTGTTATGAGCAGGCGTAGCGTTTACCACCAAGAGAATGAATTGCTTGTCTTCTTACTTAGTAACATTAAAAAAAACCATAGGTGCCGTTAAGTTTTACGGTATAATGTGTATTCTAATCTAACGTTAATGTCTAATGTGGCTGATAAGCCGACTGTGAATAGTTGCGGGTTTGATTCCCGCACAGGGCAAAGATTTATGTAACCCACTAGTAATTGCTCTGAGTCTTGGTGTTTGTAGGACCATGGTCCTTGTAGTTCACTAGATACAGGAAATCTTAGTTAGGGTTCAGGACCTATGTATGTGATCGTAACGCTTTACTATTATTATTGCAGGACCTAAAGTATCTATAATCCAAATATCATCAAAATCCGTCAAACGTCAAACAAGCACACAAAATCTCGCATTTAAAATATTAGTATGTTTTTTTTAGTTTTTCATACTGGCACGTTCACTGCTGATACACACACGTCTGTGTTTTTAAAATTTTACGGCAAGCGAAATCACGCCCGGCGTGCAAACCCGCATTGCTGTATTGTCAATTTTATCACACTTGTTGTGTGCGCCCGCACAGCTGATTGAGTTTAGTTACGACACAACGCCAGTAAACAGTAAACACACACGTTGAATGAAGTTTTACAAAAGGGCCAAAAATAAGTAAAACGATTTAGCAGTGAACCTGTTAACACGTTTAGTGCTGAAAACACAACTGTCGTGTTTTTCATAACTTGCCGCGAGTGCGGGAAAACACAACGGTTGTGTTTGTTGTATGGAAAAACACTATGGAGTGTGCAGAGCCGCACCCGTGGCTAGACAAGAAAATCGGCTCAGCAGTCAAAGTGTTAAATAAAAGCTGGTAGTCACAATATTTGACTTTGACCATTCCCAGAATGGAATAAGACAGAATGACACAGCGGCGCAGCCCTCAGTAGTATTCAGGTTACATCACCAAATACGATTATTCTGATTTGCGCCGCAATAAACCCGTTATCTAGCCGCGAGTCCGCGCACGTCTATGTAAAGTCGAAGACGCCTGAGATCGTAAAGTTATTACTGCTCCGTCAATGGACGGGGAATACTGAGCTGTTTGTGGGGTCGCAGTATCGTGTGGTGCTGGCAATCCTAGATTTCCAACGTATACCTCTTTGCCACTTGAAGGGCTCTATATTCTCCGCCTGCATACCAATTTCAATCAGAAAGTCTCTCGACACCCCTATTGGTATCCTCCAGCAGCATTCTGTTTTCCTCCGATGAAAAATAGGGGTGTTATAAATTGTAGTGCGTATCTGTGTGTGTGCCCGAGGCAGCTCCCAACCGCATGAACCGATTTTGATTTAGTTTTTTTGGTATTTGAGACAACTAGTCTTTATTTTAGTTCGGTTGTGTCAAAATATTTGTCACATCACGTTCAAACTTTGTGAAAAGCAAAGCGATAGCAAATAGCATAAAAGCTGCCCATTTTAGTTTTAAAGTAGTGTGTACTAACAGAACACTGACAGCTTAATGATAGACAAACGGACCACGTAAGTCTAAGTCAGTGTTGAGCCAAACTGTAAGTGGCGCAGTCGGTAGGATGCATGTTATTGAGAAAAACATGAAATCTGGATAAGTTTATCCTATTGGAAAATCCATCTAGGGTTCTATTTGCAGACCACTAATTGATTTTGCATTTATCAATAGCAACCGCATCACTGCCGGTCTATTTGAAATATCAAAATTCAAACACCTATTTTAACTCCTTCGTCGGTTTACATGGAACCAGTTACTTAACTTTCTCATTTTAGCCTGTTAAAATACTAAATACCTACTTACAAAAACTGAAAAGAAAACGAGGAGAAAAATGAAGAATGACACACTTTACACAAACAGGCGTCAGTGTGGCTAGACCACTTTCCTCCATTATTCGTTCTTTCACTACTGAGCATCGTCATAAAGAAATTAAATACCCTCTAAAAACAGATTGTGCAGAACTCGACCGATCATACTACCACTATCCAGTGCTACCTCTTGCGTACCTTGGAATAGTGGACAGCATCGCTCAAGTGTTCAGATGTTCACAAATGGGAGACCGTTATAGACAGTTCAACTGTACCAATATAAGCAACTGTCAGGCCTAAAATCCAGTTTAACCGTTAACTAAATTTCACGGTAGGACGGACCCTGGCGCCAAGTTAGTTAGAGTCCGAACAATCTGGATTGAGATGTTTATATTATATTAGTATTCATCGTACTATTATTTAGAATAGTATATAATTTGCATAAAATGTTGGTAAAATAGACAGAAACAATTAAAGTAAAGTGCCAAAAACATTTGTCACTTTGTGGTGTGTAAATGGGTCTCAAGTTCCTAAGCTAGATACAATTTTAATAACATAAGAATGATACCAGTTTTGATAGTTATTATCTTTTATATCTCATTTATTTTATGTTTAAATCCGTTATTATATTTATATTATATTTGGTCAGTCTTTGCATGAAGCAGCGCATATAATAATTATGCAGCTTCCTAAAAAAATACTTCAATTGCTAACGACCTACGAAGAATTGACCAAAACCCACAGACTACCTAAACGTATCCGAACGAACGGAATATTGTTATTCTATCCCAATCATGAGTATACATGATACGCCTACACCACTAGAATATTTCATGAGATCCCTTGAAAGGCGCAAAAAACTATGCCTCCATGTAATATAAATTATTTCAAATTATGTCATAAAAATGTATGAGATTTATAACTTTATTGTCAAACAGTATCGATGACGCGGCTTTGGGTAGGCCCCCGGCCGGCCGGGACGCGACACCAGCGGAATAGAAATCGGGGCTTAGAAACGGACTTTCTGAACGATCTGGGATTTGTAAATCCTAATAATTACAATGTGACGGATAAAAATAGGTACATTCGTTCTTCGTTCGTTCTTGAATGAGGACAGGCTTTTGTGTCACAGTTATTTCATAAGCATGTACGTAAAATATCAGATACATAAATAGCTACCTGATATTCTTAGCGGTATACAGAAAAATTCTTTGCCCAACATGGAGGAAATCCAGTCTGCAATAATGGCAGTATCTAACAATGTCGTTTCTGAATTTTGATCTATATCAACTTATTAGATAGTGTAAACAGTCCTACCTAAAAAGGGTTCGCGGTCCCACAACTTGACGAATAATTTTCATGCGTTTGCATAATATTTATAACTAGGCCTATGTCAATAGTATCCATTCTGTTTGAGAGGGTTATATGAATATAAATTGGAGTTTGATTAAGGTTTCTTTGATTTTTCGTACCTATTACCCGTTTTAACTTACGGATACGCCTTTTTGTTTTGCAATTATAGGCTTAGTATATAGTGGCTGAATTGATCTGAGATGAGGCAAGAATGGACCGGCGCGGCGTGTGGTACTCGCTTTTCTTTGAGAGAAGGCCTACATCATAGCAATGGGGACATGATGTATAGATTTATAACGATAATGGTGATGAAGTGCGTTAACACTTTCACTGCTGAGCCGATTTGCTTGTCTAGCCACGGGTGCGGCTCTGTATACTCCATAGTGTTTTCCCATACAACAAACACAACAGTTGTGTTTGCAGCACTGAAAGTGTAAAACATGTTATAAATTGAGTGACTGAGTACCTAACAGTATATATAAGTACACTAACCCCCGTATCGTTGGTTGTTACTCCAGATTTTTACCTCCACTCCAACCCCACAAGTTTGTTTTGGTACTTTTAGTCGATAAAATTTCCTCCACTCGGATTTTCCCTCGACAAAATCCTCATACGAAGGAAACAAAGCATCTTTAACCGCAAAGCAACCCGCAAAGTATTAATCATCAACAACCCATAACGTCCAATGCTGGGCACGGGTCTCCCCTCACTTTCGTGAGGAGGATTAGGCCATAATCCACCTCGGGGGCCAGATCCGGATTGGTGGATCACATACCTACCTCCGAAATAATTCTCGGGTAGGTATGTGGTTTCCTCACGATGTTTTCCTTCACCGAAAAGCGAGTGATAATTACGTACATATATTTTACAGAAACACACATAACTTTTCTTTATCTAAGTATATTATTATGTGACTTAAGTGTTTGACTTGAGTGCATTATTTTTGCCCACTTGCAATAAATGATTCGAGTTTTGGGTTTTCTTGTTTCATACAAGGATGTCGACGAACCTCGAAAAGTTCAACTGATCACACCAAACACGAGGAACTTTTCGAGGGACGCTCGAGGGGACCTCAATGGAGATCGAGTGGAGGAAATGTGAACGCAACGATTAACGATTCCGGTGTGAGCTTGTGTTCTTTTATTATCCTGTAGAAGCACTATAAACACTTTTTTAACCAACTCACTGATGAAAAATATTTGCCTTTGTGCATCCGCTTTGCTTTTTGTTCCTAAATCCCAAAACTAGTTTCCCAAAACCCATCAATGTTGCAGTAAAAGCGTATAAAACTTGCTCTATCGCCTCATAAACCACTTTTGGCGCCTAAATTCAATCTGCC
Source organism: Campaea margaritaria (assembly GCA_912999815.1). NCBI lineage: Eukaryota > Metazoa > Arthropoda > Insecta > Lepidoptera > Geometridae > Campaea > Campaea margaritaria. The sequence goes on along the minus strand of OU538797.1, from coordinate 11,042,731 downwards.
ATCATAACTGTGAGGAATTGTCTAGCTTTTAGCACGGAACTGAATTCGCCGACCAGTGGGGGAACTTTGAGGGTACCCGACTAGTGGGGTAACTCTAAAGGGTAACTTTGTTCCACTTCCGAACTGCAGATGGTCAGCCTGGTAAATTCGTCCGTCTAATATTCTGGTGTAAGTGCTGGAACAATTAGAATGATGGTTATTTTTTTTAGTACTGACATAGCCGCTTCTTTTTCAACAAACTTGTTTCTTAATCTGTTAAGTACATATAGCTGTGTAATGTGTATATTAAAAAGAATTAATTAGTGAAAAATCAATCATTTATCACTTAATCTTTTTTTTTCTATTTCTTATCTTATCTTTTGAGAAGGTAGGTAATTTTCAGAATAATTGATTATTTTGTATATTCTATCATCGTGAAAATAATATGAAGCTACGTATATTAGAATAATATGTAATCGTTACTTTATGTATTTTCTTAGCTTAAATAACTAGTCTAACCTATGCCGTGTAACTAAAAGAAATACTCAAAACAGATGCATTTAGAATAAGAGCAAACCAAACTGAACACAAAACGTATTCCACATATAAAAAAATGTCTACATTTCCAGAGTTTTTTTTAGAAAATCAATAAGTGATAAAACAGCTGCATCACTGTAAGTCCAAAGTTACTATGCAATATCCGGACTACACAACCGTGAAGGCGTTCAACTTATAATTAAGTGCTGGAATCGGCCACTTCGCAACTTAAAGTCACTCAGGCAAGCTCAAGTCAATCTACATAGTTGTTGGTCTGGTTAAACTAGGAATATTGTTGCATTTACTTCACTTCGTTAAAAGTGTGTAAGTACAGTTTTATAATCAGATTCTGTATTGACTTCTAAAAGGGTTAAGTCGCACGATGTTTAATTTTCATGATGGTATATGAGTCAATAAAATGCCTATGGTATTTGAGTCTGCAAAATAGGTAACCTACAAATGCCTATGGTATATGAGCCTACAAAATACTTGACCTACAAGTGCCTATGGTATATAAACCTGCAAAATTGTTGACCTACAAGTGCCTATGGTATATAAACCTGCAAAATACTTGACCTACAAGTGCCTATGGTATATGAATCTACAGAATAGCTGACCTACAAGCCCCTCTGATATATGAGTCTACAAAATAACTTAATATATTATTAGCAATTCTCATAACGCTCATCACCAGCTTGCATTGCATCTATGTTAAAAGACAACATTTTGATATCGTCTAACTTCGCATTTTCTATAGGCTCTGTTTTTTTCTGCTAAACAATTTCAATTTGTACCGTAAAATTGGTTTTCACAAAAAATTCCAATAAGCATTTTAGAATCAATCCCTGGGAAAGTCCAATATTAAATACTCACATTGGAGCTTCGAAGCTAAATTTTGAGCAAATTTCGCGTCGGCAAGGTGTTGAGAATGCAAATTGTGTTTACTTAGGGAATGTGCCCAAGTGACTGTCAATATTGAGGGAATTCCGACGCCCGATTATATAGTCTGTTTCGGACTATAGATCTTTCGATTGGTAAGTCTATTGACATTTTGGAAATCGTTTGTTGAGAAAATCCAAAATATTTTGTTATATTTTAGAAAAAGTTATTATAGGTGTATTTTTTTTTTATTTTGTAATTTGGATAATTTATTAGCTCCGGTTAGAACCTCGTGAAAAACAATACACGGTATAATATAATATAGCGGTACGATTAAGATGTATTTATGTGTCGCAGTCCAAATACATTTTGAATAGTAGTTTTTGTTGTTGAATTTTAACTTCTAATTTCATTTTAAAAAAGCAGAAGCTTCAAATTTTTATTCAAACACGCTCGTAAACTAAACCTCAGCTGGTTCCAACAATAATGAATAAATTTTAGACACTTTACAAGCTTGTAGAGTTGAAAAATTTAACTTTGAGATTCCTTTGATCTCCGTCTTCTAAAATACTGAAGAAATAAAAGTCTCAAGAATAGAGTAATCCTAGAACATGTGCCGCGAATGGTCAGCGAGATAAGGTGTCTAATTTATAGCGTTTCAATACCTAAAAACATTGATCGAGAGTTGCTAGAGGGGGCAGGTCATGAAGGCACTAAAATATAATTAAAACGACTCATTTTCGATCATTACTGGCTAAGTTCGGGCAGATTCATCGAATTTGTCGATTTCGTGTTTCGAGCCAAGTTATCTGATTATTATTAAGTCTGTGTGTTTGTAGGACCATGGTCCTCGAAGTGCCTGATGCCCAGTTAAGGTTCGGGATCTATGTACGAGTATGTGACCATGATTAATTAATTTATTTCTGATACTAGCTGCGCCCCGCGGCTACACCCGCGTAGTTCCTGTTCCCGCGGTAATATGGGGATAAAATATAGCATATGTTACTCGCTGTCAATGTAGCTTTCAATTAGTGAAGTAATTTTTTAAATCAATGCAGTGGTGTAGCCGAAACCTTACATATTTCCATACATACTTTCATCCTCTATATTTATTTTACGCCCTCAAGGGTAAATTTTTACAAACTTTGAATGTCAAATTTATTTATATCTAATCAAAAGCCTAAAAAATAAATTTCAAGCTTCTAGCTTCAAAAATGACGAAACTTCCATACAAACTTTCACCCCCTATTTCAAAACCTTACAATGCTTTTTTCACAATACAAAGTACCCTATGTCCTTTCCTAGGCTCTAGACAATCTCTGTACCAAATTTCATTCCAATCTGTTCAGTAGTTTAGGCGTGAAAGAGCAACAGACAGACAGAGTTACTTTCGCATTTATAATATAAAAAGTAAGGATTGTCATATTCCACTACAGCTGCTTTAACGGTATCACCCGCGGATTTTTTCTATTTTCTCACAAAAAACTTGTAATTTTTCAGGATAAAACTTAGCCCGGGATGACGCAGTGAAAATCGAGAAGAATAGGATCGATTTTCTACAGATTAACTTCTGCAAACAAACGTTACTTTTTTATAATATTAGTGTACAGTATTTATATGTAATTTTAGTGTCAGTATTATCTCTCTCTGTGTGTGTGTGTGTGTGTGTGTGTATTTATAAAAAGACAGAAAGTTACTTCACCAAAATTCACCGTAGAATGTTTATTTTTCTAGGAACTCATCTAGACTGTTCCTATCTATGCTTAAAGCTTTTCTCGAAGGCACCAGCAGATGTTGAGAATTTAGTTTCGTGAACGTGTATTCTTTCAAAAGTTATTTTGCGAGAGACATGTCTGAGAACGAACACATTTTTACACCACTTGATATCCTATTGATCATAACCTAACATATTGTGAGAGCTTTTGAGAAGAGGTTGTTTCAGAACTCTCTTTTGTTTTTATTCTGTTTGCAAGGTAAAGTTAATTTTTAATACAGAAACGGAATGAAAGTGGCAAGTGATATAAGAACTAAGCATAATTTAATGTGATGTAGTAATCCAAAAAATTACCAAAGGCTGACTGGACGAGATCGCTTTTACCGATAAGTCCATCCATTGTACTATATTTTTTTCAATAAGTTTTACTCCTTGTATATTTCTGAAGTGGTATACAAATAATTATTTTCTATGTTATTCTAATTTTAAAATTAAATTATGAACAACTTAAAAGAAGTATTGACTTTTTCTTACCGATTCTTCTCGAATAGTTATTTTGGTGGTAGAATCTTCTTTAATAAAGCACATACAACGGATATGCGTATGTTTCGAAATGTCACTAAAATTATAAATGCGGAAGTTTGTGTGTTGGTGTGTCTGTTCTCTCGTCACGCTGAAACAGCTGATTTTGATAAGATATAATACTAGTTGATACTTTAGGTTCTGGAATTCCACGTGGAAAATTTTTCATCACATTAAAAATTACGGTTACAGTGAGAGAAAAGTTAACGCGGGTGAAACTGCGAGGCGCTGCTAGTGCAATTCAAAAGTCAAATATTTTTGAGGCCTACCACTTCAAAGAACCTGCCTCTCATCGTTATTGAATAATGCAATTAATAAACATAGAAAACCAGACTATTCTCAACTACTTTAAAGTTGCCATCTAAGTAACCTCTGATCCGTTATCAAAGGAAACCCACTTAAGTGAAATGAAAGTAAATCAACTAGCAATTAAATTCTTAGAAAGTTATCCGAACTAATCAGTTTATCTCTGAACTTCTCGGGTGCAAAAAAGGTTAGAGAGATAAAAGTTAACTTCGACTTCGTAATTAAACTCTTCGTAAGTGCCATCATTAGGAGTTGGCAGGTTTGTAAAAATGGTCAGTGAAAATGTAAGCTGTTAAATAATTGGGCTTGTTTTTTTTATAAATTCTATAAATTACTTCAAAATAAATGTCGTGTTATTTTTAACGGATAATATTAGGATAAAATTGTCTATACTAATACTATAAAGGGGTCAAGTTTGTGAGTTTGTGAGGTTGAGGAGGGGTAATCTCTGGATCTTCTAACACGTTCACTGCTGAAAACACAGCTGTGTTTTTCATAACTTGCCACGAATACGGCAAAACACAACTGTTGTGTTTGTTGTATGGGAAAACACTATAGCGCGTGCACAGCCGCACCCGTAGCTAGACAAGCAAAACGGCTCAGAGTAGTCAAAGTGCCAAACTGATTTTTTTAAATTATTTTACCATGTAGCTGCGCCCATTAGCACCTCCGTTTTTTTTTGTTTATGTGTCCAAAATAACCTCCTCATTTTAGACACATAAACAAAAAAACCACGGCCATAGCCTACCAGTCTTCGTGAAATAGAAAATCAGCACTATCAAATAACAAAACAATCATTTTTTATACGGTAAGTCCTCAACTCCAATAGTACAACGTAATCCGAAGTTAGAGGCTGCTAATCCTGTGAAACAAACCCGGGAACGCGTCCAGGTGCAATAAATCCCGGGCTAATCCTAGACGCTGGCGTTTAGGTCACGAAGATTACGGCTGCAGGTCGTGATATATTGTGGGACTTTTTACCGCAATGTAATGACGCGGCGGCGTTTCACTGAAATTTTAAATGTGAATAATTTGATGGTGGTAAAAGTGGTTTATTTTCAAGACTCAATGCGCACAACACTAATTTATTTTCTGTCAATGTTTGTCAAAAAAATGTTTACTTTAATTTAAGTGGTGCCAATTTTGTTGTTACAAACTGTAGTCTAAATTTAAGTTTCGTTCTGTCAAATGATTTTATTTTCTTTGCAACTTTATTTCGTGCACTGCTTGACGTAGGCCTCTCCCGTGAGAGCCATTGGGCCTGATTCACTCCAGGGGCCTCACCACGAATGGTTAAATCCACCCAGTTTAAGGCCTTAAACTGAACTGCCCTGCTAACTGTCACCTTCAATATCGCAAAGCATTCATAAGCCGACCAGAGACATTTGTCCAAAGAGATCGTAACAATTTGTCTGCATTTATGGGAGTTTATTAAGCTCCATCTCATTCTCTTTCTCTCTATTTCTCTTCAGTCCAATTTTGAGTGACGTCACGTCACGTTTGTCATTTATGAGTGTGTGGTGCCAATCTAGGCCGTTCAGTTTAAGGCCTTAAAATGAACTGCATGGAAAGAAATAAGTACGAGCACGTGGTTACCCCCAAGTCCAGTCTTTGCCAGCCGTTTTCTGCAAGACGTCACTCCACTTTTCGCGGGCGTCCTACACTACGTTTGCGTAAACGCGGTCTCCGCTCTAGAACTCGTCTACCCTATGGATTGTCGGCTCTTCTACTGATGGGACCAGCCCAATGCCATTTCAGCTTCAGTTTAATAAATGTAAATTAATAAAATTATAATTATACAACAAAATATTACTAGCTAAAACTTTTTCCAATACAACTACTAATCTCCAAATCCCCGAGCCCCAACATGCAAAGCGCCCGACCCCGTATAATCTGTTCAGAGTTACTTCTCACCATACACAGGGTGAATCGATAATGCAAATTTTATGTAAAGAGACTGCGAGAGGGCAAATTTTGGCGGGAATCCTGAACCAATCAGTGGGTCTTAATAATATGTATCAAATGTTTAGGTTACGCAGGTTTACTTTCACCCGTACTAATGGAATTTTAAGCAGATGGGCATAGTAAAGTCTGTCGTACGTTTCCGTGATTCAAGGCTTTACTTTTGACTTCATCATCAACCCATATCGTCCAGCCTTCTGAGCACGGGTCTCCCCTCACTTTCTTGAGGAGGGTTAGACCATAATCCACCACGGGGGCTCGGTCTGGAAGGCAGACGTTCGCCCACTAGGCTACCACCGCTTGTTAAGCTTTTGACTTAGCCATATTATATTTTATACTCTGGTTCAAAGCAACATTTTTTACTAAGGCCGAGATAGTTGACACGTTGCTTAGTCTATGTCTGAGTAGGGAGTTCCATAAAACTTTTCACTTAACAATCTTAACTAATAATTGTTAAACTTTTGTACCAAAAGGAATGTCTAAAGTTAAATCGTTATTCTAAAAATATTTTTTTTATTTGACTGTGTTACGAGACGAGCAAGTCGTTTACCTGATGGTAAGCGCTACGCCTGCCCATAACAGTCGCAGCACTACCCAGAACCCTGGATTGCATAATCCTGTCACCCTGAGACATCGGGTCTAATGTTTCATATGCCTAGTAATTTCGCTGGAAACAATGCCCTTTAAACCGGAACACAGGAATATTTGCACACTACTGATTGGCGGATGAATATCTGGCAAAGGTGTGATACTTCCCCAGGCGGTCTCTTGCAGATGAAGCCTCACACTACTAGACGCAGTAGTAACATAGGGTTAATATACTTTCCTGTTGTTCCCTCCGCAAAAACCGTATAGTATATTGTATTAAAAAGGAGCGGTGGTAGCCTAGTGGGAGAATGTTCGCCTTCCAATCAGAAGGTCGTGAGTTCAAATCCCAGTGCAGGCACGTACCAATGAGTTTCTGTAAAACATATGTATGTAATTATCACTCGCTTTTCGGTGAAGGAAAACATCGTGAGGAAACCCACATACCTACCCAAGAATTATTTCAGAGGTAGGTATGTATCCACCAATCCGGACTGGGCCCCTGTGGTGGATTATGGCCTAACCCTTCTCACGAAAGTGAGGAGAGACCCGTGTCCAGCAGTGGGACGTTATGGGTTGATGATGATGATGATATTGTATTAAATCCAGTCTAAATCGAACAACTCGTGGATTTCTATCAGATATTCCGATGTTTCGAGTTCAAATTCCCATGATAACGATTGGAAGTTACAATCGAGACACACGAGTAAGTGCCTTCTCACTTCTCATAAACTAATGTGGGTGTAACATATTGGATACCGTTCACGTATATTCGTTTAAGGGTGTATTATGATCCATTATGATTTGAGGGGGCTCACCCTTAGCCTAGTTAGAGTTTAATAGAGTAGGTATCTACTGAAATAAGCATTATTTAATTGAATGTCAACTCGACTTAATTGAGAAGGAGAAATAAATTTAACTGGTTAAAACTTGAATGAATACTGAAAATTAATTTAATTCTGTTTATTATTGGAACGGGGTTTTCTAAATAAATAAAGAACAGCATGTATAATGAATTCGGAAATTATAATATTTCGTTGTTTCAGGGAACCTTTTGCAAAATTGGCTTTGTATGGTATCATTAGTGTTTTGTGGAAATTACGTATGTTTTAGAGAAACACATTGGTATGAAACACCATGCCTGCACTGGGATTAGAACTCACAACCCTCTTCTTGGAAGGCGGACGTTCTCGCGAGATCGTTGTATCATCGCGTATCAATGATACGCGATGATCATCGCGTTGTATCATCGGCGGACATTCATCGCGTATCTTAGCTCGAGCCTTACCAAGATTAAATTTAGACATCCACCGTTCAAGTGAGTAAGTACGGTAAAAGTTAAATCCCAACAATTAGTTGGCAAAATCTAGTTCGGCAATTGTCGCTGTGAAAATAAAGTTACCAGTCGAATATTCTCACATTTACCCCACTACAGTGATACTAATGCACTTGACAACCACCCTATTGTAATTAGCATAAGGATTGTTTTGTCTCGTTAATTGAAGGTTTGAACTTGTTGATTCGCTAACTCAGCTTAAGGGATTTCGGATTCCCACTTTGATGCTAAACAGAAACGTTTTGAATTTGGTTTAAAGGAAAGTTACTAAAACTACGAGTATTTAATGAATAGTTTCTATACCTAGTTTAACTAGTAGAGTTGTGAGAGATTTTGGAATTGTGTTAACTCGTCGCGGGCGCGGTTCAATTGCGTGGAATATTATGTAGAACTTATTTTATTCTATTCACTTTTTTATTGCAAACATAGAACTGGGACCTCACCACGAACAGTTAAATCCACCCAGTTTAAGGCCTTAAACTGAACTGCCCGGCTAATTGTCACCACCAATATCGCTCAGCGTTCATAAGTCGATCACAGACATTTATCCAAAGAGATCCGAACAATTTGTTTGCATTTATGGAAGTTTATATAGCTCCATCTCATTCTCTGCAGTCTATTTTTGAGTGACGTCACGTCACGTTTGCCATTTATGAGTGTGTGGTGCCAATCTAGGCCGTTCAGTTTAAAGCCTTAAAATTAACTGCATGGAATAAAAATAAGTACGTGGTGACTCCCTGAAGTCCAAATTACAAATTCTTAGAATATTACATTAGTGTGAACTCTACTCATGTAATCAGGGTCCAAGATAGGAGCCTCCCTGAGAGCCATTTCATCAATTAGATTCCTGATTCTAAAATTCTCCGATCTTTAGTAGCTAGATTGCCTTGCGCCAGAATCGAATCGACAACCGCAGGCTTCACAGCCACTTCCCCACCAAATAACACCACGGAGACCGTCAAACTTCGTCACCGGAAAACCATAACTTCTAAATTTTGGGTACAGCCGATTGTTTACCCAATGACTGATATCTTCCAAATGTAATTTACTCAGCTATTACCACCACAAACTTACAATCCACACATGGGTAACTCAGTAACTCAATGTAACTCTATTGAGTTAGCACGTGTCAAATTGAGGTTGGAGTTGCGACCGCGCAAATTGACTGGCAACCGAATTTGTAACTCGCCGGCCCCTTGGCGGCAACTTGTGAATATGCGTTGATTGTGTATCAAACTTGGCACAGTGGCAGTGCTGGGTTAATGGTTCTGTAGTACCTATCTGAAGGGGGCAATAGGATCAATTTTCGTTGGCAGTTTTGACTCTGAGGTGGTTTTTGTTTATTTCTCTCTGACGGTTGGCAATACTCTGATTTTCGTGTCTCTTTATAAGAAACCATGAATGTCAATAGTTTCGTAAACCTATTGGTTGTTTTTCGTTAAGATTTTGCTTTGAGTGACAAACAATAAACTCTGGAAAGACGGTCGTTTGTCTCTAAACCGATGAAGAATCTCCAAAATCAAACTCGGAGTTCAAACCGTAGACACAAAGGTTCCTACCAGAAATATGTGACTGACTTCTTGCCTCCTTTGGACAGTAAAAAAAGCAGTTTTTTACATCTCGTATAATATCTCGTTTCCAAATATTTTCATTGTTGTCTGCCAGGATCTTTGATAAGTCACAGGACTAGAGAGAGTTGTATATTATTATGCTACCCATTGTATAACCGCTGTTTACCTACAGTATTTTTTTATTTGACTGTGTGACGAGTCGTTCACCTGATGGTAAGCGCCACGCCTGCCCATAACTGTCACAGCACCACCCAGAACCCTGCATTGCATAATCCTGCGCTGCATTGCGCCCGTCTCCTTGAGTCATCAGCTCTAAAGTCTCACATGCCCAGTAATTTCGCTAGAAACAATGCCCTTATACAGAGTAATGTTTGCACACTAGTAATGTTTTTTTTTGTTTTCGGAGTACAATAAAGAGTTTTCTTTGTTTTTTTTTCTACAGCACCACAATCGTCTGTGTAAACCACAAGCAGAACCCTAAAATATTCCCAATCCATACACAAGTGTCGTTGATTCCGGCATGGAAACTTCCCGGTTTAATTTATGTACTTGTTTGGTTTGCTCTTATCGGGTTGGGAACTAGCGCCGTTGTGCGCCTTCAAACGGAAAACTTCCACGGCAGGAATGATTGAGTTTTGTATAGGTTTGTGTTGGAATATTTTGTAACGATAGTTTGGGGATAGATTGCTTTGATGGTTCTTGATTCTTGGTTCTTGGCTTGGTTGCGTTCTTTTTCAAGTTATTTGTGTCTACTTTAGACTCTAGTGTGATGGGTCTGGACACCGTTTCCGCAAGACTCTACCATACCAAGTTTGATTGTTTATCGAATTGAGTCGAACTCAAGTGTCAGAGTATGTCAGGCTGTGTAAGCACCTCTAACGTGGACCGATGACTGCTGTCAATAGATTACAATCAGGACCTACGGCTCGATGTGTCTCCCGAAGCTCCGAGCGATGGGAATAGAATAGAATAGAAAACTCTTTATTGTACACCAGAAACATAAGTAAACACAGCACAGAAGAATTACAATAGGTAAACAAGGGTATTACAATGGGCGGTCTTATCGCTGAAAGCCATTTCTTCTAGACAACCTTTGGATGGACAGTAAAAAACATTTTTCGATAGTAATGTGGGTGGCGTACTTACAGTATTTAATAGACACAATACATTTAATACTTATGTTTTAATAATACACATACACACTATACTTAAACGAACACGTAAATCCACACGTAACTTATGAAAGTAGTTAGTAAGTTGCAAAGTGCAATAGCTACCACTCGGCTAATATAATTATGGTAGCTTCCTGCTTGGAAATATGTAAGGTTTAGCCGAAACCTTACATATTTCCAAACATACTTTCATCCCCTATATTTTCTTTACCCCCCCAATGGTAAATTTTTAAAAACTTTGAATGTCATATTTGTTGATATCTAATCAAAAGCCTAAAAAATAAATTTCAAGCTTCTAGCTTCAAAAATGACGAAACCTCCATACAAACTTTCATCCCCTATTTCAAACCTTTACAATGCTTTTTTCGAATTAAAAAGTACCCTATGTCCTTTCCTAGGCTCTAGACTATCTCTGTACCAAATTTCGTTTCAATCGGTTCAGTTGTTTAGGCGTGAAAGAGCAACAGACAGACAGACAGAGTTACTTTCGCATTTATAATATAAGTAGGGAGTAGGGAAGTAGGGATAATTTTCGTTAAAAAAAAACTCTAGATCGATTTCTGGAACGTCAAAACTATTGGACAGTCGTCGATTATGATTAAAAAATAGCTAGTTTTATTATTTAAAAGGATACTAATGAAGAAAATACACATCTGCGGTACCAGAGACCAGACATTAATATACTTAATACCGTAAAACAAATTAAAATGCGTTCGCTGCAGTAATAAATTACTTTACTGCTCATGTGAGAGATGAGGATACCTCATTTGTCGTTGATTAATAAGTGCTGTGTTGTTTAAAAATTCAGGGAAATAAATAAACGAAAAACGGACTACCGTGGTTGGCCTCATCTTCCTCATGAAAGTAAGGTGAAACCCATCCTCACCAAAATAGGGTACGATGATAAAAAAAAGCGAGATTTTTTGTCGATGAATCGCTTCCCAAAGTAAAAGTAAAGACAAATCAGTTTTCGTTGAGTTATATTTTTCATCATCATCATCAACCCATAACGTCCCACTGCTGGGCACGGGTCTCTCCTCACTTTCGTGAGGAGGGGTTAGGCCATATTCCACCGCGGGGGCCAAGTCCGGATTGGTGGATAACATACTTACCTCCGAAATAATTCTCGGGTAGGTATGTGGGTTTCCTCAGGATGTTTTCTTTCACCGAAAAGCGAGTGTTAATTACGTACATTATGTTATACAAGAAACACATTAGTACGTGCCTGCACTGGGATTTGAACTCACGACTTTCTGCTTGGAAGACGGTCGTTCTCCCACTAGGTTACCACCGCCCTTACATACTAGTTACATACTAACACAAAAAGTTTAAAAAAAAGCTAAGCCTATCATAACCAATCTTAGAAAATGGAAAAGCGGTCAAAACAAAGCCTCAGTGGAATGCTTCGAGGTCCTTTATTGTAATCAGATCCTCTGAACGGTAAATGTTGTTCCGAGCACAGCTTAGCAAGTGATGCATCGCGATAGCCAGACACTTACCTTGTGCTCGCCCGCCCGTAGGGAGGGGAACACGCTATTCGGTGCGATATCGATAAACTGAAAAAGAAGAAATACTAAGTCAAAAGTACCTAGCGAACATGTACGAAGGGACCCATGAAACTGGAAGAAGCAAAAGAGAAAAGAAAGAAAGAAAGAAGAAAGAAAGAAAGAAAGAAAGAAAGAAAGAAAGAAAGAAAGAAAGAAAGAAGAAAGAAATAATTTATTCTGACACAACTGCACACAACAAAGAATACGTACACATTGAAAGACAAGACAAGAAAATGACACAACGAAAATAATAGTGTATGCAGATTGCCGGAGCGCAGCGATGTCAGACCAGGGCTGAGCTCAGCATAATGCTGTGGTCAAACCACAACGCTGATTTTCAGCTCATGCCTTTGGTGTGCACACGGACTTAAAACAAAAGGACTGAAAAAGAGACAAAGAGGTGTTCCAAGATCGTAACATGTCGAAATGTAGTCTGTGCCTACCCCAAAGGAAAAAAGGCATGACTGTATGTATGAATCGATAGACTGTATATTAAGATCGCTACCAGCTACTTGCTAAGCTGTCCTATGTTTTGTTTTTATTTGAATTGCCACCACAATTGTAAGCGATATCGATGGTTTTTTTTTAAGATCTCCAGGCTGACTCTTCCCAGGCCATATCAGGCCGTCGTTGTCTTCTCTTGCTCCTCGCAGTGTGTGTGTGTGTGTGTGTGTGTGTATATCACTTCGGCTTGTATTTAAGTTAACGAAGGTTCGCAAACTAGGTTTTTTATTATTTGGTTCGACTTTATTGTAGAAAAGTTTATCGTAATCATTGGAAATGGTTTAGTTCGGTTTAAATTTCTTTTCTCTCATTTTTCATCTAGATGTTTCTGTCCTATCGATATATCGATACAGGCAGACCCCATCCCTATTCAACAAAGCGCAGCATGTCGTGAAAGTGTTGATGGTATCGTTCGCCGAGGGGATGAGACGGCTCGCGACTAATGTAAGCTCCTTAGAGCTCGCAGCGTGAACGCTTCTTTATGCACCATCCGCGCGAGAGGTTCTCATGCCAGTGTAAGTAAGAAGATAAGTGGCCGTGATGAGTCTATTGAAGTAATCAATTTATTTTATAGCATTTTTTGTTATTAGGAATCACACTTATAGTACAAACTAGCTGTGCCCTGCCACGCTTCGCTGTGGCACATTCGCACATTCGCTGATATGTCACTGATGAAAAAAATAGATAAAAACAATCCTTGATGCGGATTATATATCATGCTAAAATTTCAGCTCGATCGGTGCAGTACTTTTTGAGTTTTTGAAGCGTACACAAACCAACATAACATTTTTATATATATGTAGATACGAAAGTTTGTGTGTGTGTGTGTTTGTTCAAGCATGAATCACTTGGAAGCGAAATGTCCTTTTTCAAACTCGAATCATAATAATCAGTTAGAATAGAATAGAATAGAAAACTCTTTATCTCCGGCATTGCTGTGACCATGTCACAGTGCCAATGCCGGTGAGAGGGTACTAACTTGATTATTATTATTATTATTTTGAATTTTTTTATTTTATTTTATTGTATTTCTGTTTTTTTTTTTTGTGATTTTTTTTTGTATGCTGAATTATGGGCTAAATTGCCTGAAATAAATGAATTTTAATTTTTTTTTTTTTTTTATTGTACACCAAAAAATAAACAGCAAATCAGCAGCTAATCATTACTTTAGTAGATCATAGTAAATATTTGTTTTTTTTATTCTGTGTTTTTTTTTATTTGACTAAGTGACGATACGAGCAAGTCGTTCCCCTGATGGTAAGCGCTACGCCTGCCCATAACAGTCACAGCACTACCCAGAACTCTGCTGTGTATATGAGACTTGAATGTTTGCCTTCATAATTTTTGCCAAATTGTTTTGTTCTAGTTTTTAAGATTTCTTTGTTCTGTGGTGTTTCAATAAAGAGTTTATCTATCTCTAGCGCAGCGGATTTTGATGAAATTTAGCAAATATATACTTCGAATTCTGTAATAGAACATAGGATACTTTATATCACGTAAAAATCAACGGTTTCTGTGAGATATTAGTCTACGTAGATGAAGCCGCGGGGCGCTTCTAGTAGAGAAAAAAAAGGGATTTATTGCCTTTTAAAACAAAACGCTGAATGTCCGTGATAAAGCACCTTCAATTCACATCAACTAAACCCGTTAGTACACGACTAAAACCATACACTGAAGTCTCTCGACATATATTCCCAAGGAGGTCAATATATAAAACTTTTGTTTGGAACCGCGCGGCATATACTCGTATGCTAAAATGCATATTCTAAAGTGGTCTCCGGTAACCGCAGTCGTGTAAATGTTACAGCACTTGTCCAGATTTGTAGCTCCAGTTTTAGTAATATTGCTTACGTTAAAGTGTTTGTTTTGAAAACGCTGTGTATGATTTACCTTATTTATGAATGCACTGGCATAGATACAGATGCTTAGGAAGTAGGTAATAAAATCTAAAAGGCGTAACAGGGATCCGCTCGCTGTGGTGTTTTATAGGGGAAGTTCTACGTTCAGTAGTGGACGTCTTCCGGTTGATGATGATGAAGAAAATTTACCTAAAAATGTTCTTATGGGCGTAATTTTGTATACTCTCAAAGGAGTGTTCCATTGATTCTGAACTGTACAGTTAAATTAAACTAATCTTATTTGATTAACAACTACAGAAGTATTGGTCTAAAATATTCTACCAATTTGCGTAATTATAATTCCTAAGAATTTTACACTAAATGTTTTATTATTATAATAAGAAATCAAATTAAACTTAGTAAGTAACCGTGTGATCGTGACGCGTTTTTTTTTCTTCGTTAATTTCGAAGCTAATAAAGAATCTGTGAACAAAACCGTATTGTAAGCTGTAATAATATACGTGCCTTATTCGTAATCACAATTATAGTCGTTCCTGGAAATTTTAGGTCACTGAACGTGAGCCAAAGAAGAAAGTTGAACTATTTAATTAACGCAAAATAAAAAGCCGCCAGGATACCTTTTCTTTTTGGAGACACAACCGTTATGAAATGTGTCCTCGAAAGAAACAATTTATATCAAAATATTTTATACAGCAGGATGCTTGAAAAATATTATACAAACTTCCAAATTAATTATTACCAACTTAAACAGGCCAGAGAAGAGACAAAAAAACAATTTAACTTAAACAAAAATATATTTACTTATTTACAAAATATATGTCAAGAGAAAGCTCCTAAGACAAAGTTATTATTCTATTTTTAACAGGCCGTATGACTTTGGAGAAATTCTTTATTTTTGATAAAATGGGCTTGTATTTAATATGAAGAATTTTGGTAGTCAATAGAGTTTGATCAGTCGGTTTATGCTGATAAGGTATCAAACCAGATTTCTGAGGATAGTGATTGTTCTCTTCTGCGGCTTTCCTCAAGAACACCTCGAAATTTGACAGTTTCATGCTGTTCTTCTTCAGTGGTATGTTATACTTCTTAGCCTTTACTTTCTTCACGTACTTCTTCCCGTAACTTCTTGTTTTGAGCTTCTTCAGTGCATCTACCTTGACTTTGTACACAACTGTGATGTTGTCTCGTGTAGCTAGATGATGTATGTGATTGGCGTATTTTTCAAACTCTCTCGCTGGGTTTACGTCTGCGATTTCGAATTCTTTTGGTATGCTGTCTAGTGTTGGCGTATTTGCTGCGTGCCGATGTTCTGCAAGACAAAATATATTATTTTTAACATCGCCATGACCAGAGTTATTTATCTTTACGTGTTAATTTTTGTTATCAGAGTTGTCGGCAGATATGCAATGTGAGTCTACTTTGTCTTCGTTCTTAAAAGTTACTATATTCACAATAAGGTTAAGGATTTCCTCAAAATTGGCGTATCTGACGGATTCTTCTAATACACCGTGGTACATAATAACGTCTATAAAATATAATAAAAAATTAAATATTGAAACTTCGATTATGAGGCAATATCTTTTGCTTTGTCTTTTTGATTCTCACACATTTTCCCGCCATTTCAATATGCAGAGTTTGCCTAATATAGTCATTTTAATTTATTGTACAGCCCTTGGCACATAAATCTTTGTCTTTAATTAAGGCAAAAAAATAATTATACACTACTAGCTGTACCCTGCCACGCTTCGCTGTGACACATTCGCACATTCGCTGATATGTCACTGATGAAAAAAATAGATAAAAACAATCTTTGGTACGGATTATATATCATGCTAAAATTTCAGCTCGATCGGTGCAGAACTTTTTGAGTTTTTGAAGCGTACACAAACCAACATAACATTTATATATATATATATATATATATATATATATATATATATATATATATATATATATATATATATATATATAAATAAAGCCGCCGAAGGAAAATTTAAGGTATAGTCAAAAGTGCGTTAGTTATAATCTATATATATATATATATATAATTATTTTTATCTAATTAGACAAGAAACTCGTGAACCTGATGGAAAGCATTACGCCTGTCCATAACAGCTACAGTGCTACGCAGAACTTTGCATTGCATAATCTTTGCTCGGCGCTGCTCTGCGCTCGTCACACTGAGACATTGGTTCTAGTCTATATGCCCAGTACTTTCCCTTCAAACCGGAACACAGTATTGTTTTCACACTACTGCTTAGAGGATGAAAGTCTGACTGAGGTACTTCTACCACTACAGATTATTGTAATTACGAAAATCTTACCTTCAAAGTATCCCTGAGAAGAAACATAACCTAGAATAGCTAAGGTGCCAAGCAAAGTGACTGACCGACACATATCCACAATTCAATGGTATCTTAGTAAAATTTCTTCACTACAGCTGTTTTATAGAGAATGAGCCGCGGGCGCGTAAAAAAACATAAAAGTATACACAATGACGTTTGTTTTCGAGATAATCTAGTAACCCTGCGATGGTTGTGTAGAGTTTTGTTACTATTGTCCAAAAAAAAAGCCTTAGCCTTTATTGGCAATGACTGTAAAGCGTGATGTCTTGGGTTATCCACATTTTTTTTTAATTTGGGTGAGTGACGAGACGAAAACGTCGTTCATCTGATGATAACAGTTACAGTGCCACCCAGAATTTTGCATTGGATAATCCTGCGTGGTACTGCACTGCGCTCGTCACCTTGAGACATTGGCTCTTCAGTTTCATATGCCTAGTAATTTCAATGGAAACAGTACCCTTCAAACCCGAACACAGTAATGTTTGCACACTACTGCTTGGCGGATGAATATCTGGCACTTCCACTGGTGTGGTACTTCCCCAGGCGGTCTCTTGCGGAAGAGGCCTCCCACTTCTACTACACTACTATTTATTTATGAGATCCCTTTTTTTACATTAAAATCTTATAATACAAATGTTTGCAAAATCATGTGTAGGTAATAAGTATGGCATACATAATTATGCCATACTTTTTTTACCACTTACCTTTACAATGAATTGAATGAAATTTTGTGAAATTTGAAATAAGAATATGGTATTACTTAATAATGATAGCTTTTTAATTAACACGTAATATACTTTTTAGATATGAGGCACAGCCAGGTGCTTTAAAAAATTACAATTTAAAATTAATTACCAAACTACATTTCACTTTGTAATTAGTAAATATCCATTGGCACCTGATTATATTCCACATTTGATATATTTTTTTTAATATAAACAAAATGTTTAAAAAGTACGGTGGTCATTTTAGACATTACACCATTTGAAGGTTAATAATTCAGGACATGAATGAGAGATCATTAGGCGATAGTATTGTTGGTTCACACCTGAATCATTTTCGTGAATGGAAAACTAGGATAATAAAAAATTATCACTCTTATCATAAAATACACAGCCGTTGTTCGTAGGTGAAAGAATAGAGGCAGCAGCCGTTGTGTGGGTTAATCTTGTGATATATTTCCGTGATAGTACCTAATTAAACATAACCCTCCTTCTAGTGCAGTTGGATAAAAAGTAAAAACTTTCCAATATATAGATAAACTCTTTATTGAAACACCACAGAACAAAGGAAACTTAAAAACTAAAGCAAATCAAATTTAACAATTACTATTACAATGGGCAGTTTTATCGCTGAAACAAAAAAGATAATTCTCATAAAACAATGTAAGGTAGCTTAATCAAATCAGTGCTACATACAAATAACAGATGTGTAATAAATTATATAGCTTAAGAGATATAATTCAAAAATCTATTGGTTACTAAAAATAAATATCTTAAATATAACGTACGTTTTAACTTTTGTTTGAATGACTTGGAGTGCAATAAAGAGTATATTATCTTATCTTATCTTAAAAATAGAAGCACGTCATTAATTTTGTATAACTTATAAATTAGGAAATATGGTTTTGGTCTGTCCATTTTTCACTGACCTACGTGTTTTGCATAGATACAGACAAAAGGTTGGAAAGTGACATAGGTTTCATTTATACTGTAAAACGTACAGTTTCCGCAGGATAACAGTCAACGCAAGTGAAATCGCCGGGCGTAGTTCATACATAATTAAATTATACCAATGCCAAATATATAAACCACTCAGTTCGAATTCGAAATATCTGTAAAGTACATCTTTTCAAACGACCTAATCCAGAATCACTTCAACCTCCAACTGCCGAGTCAAGAGCCAATTGCAAAGAATTTTATCGAGTTTCTATTGATATTCCATTGAAATGGAAACAATAACAGCGATTACATAACGAAGTGTTTCTACGTGAATTACCATCCACGTAGAAATACTCTTTGAGTCTATCGAATGATGCCTGAAGAAACACTAAGAGTGTAGACACTCAGACCTATCTAAAAATAGATTGATAGTTAAAAAGTCAAATCATTTATTGTGCAAATAGGCAAAAATAATGCACTCTATTAGAATGTGTAGATATAACGATCTATCTATATATATATAAATGTTATGTTGGTTTGTGTACGCTTCAAAAACTCAAAAAGTTCTGCACCGATCGAGCTGAAATTTTAGCATGATATATAATCCGCATCAAGGATTGTTTTTATCTATTTTTTTCATCAGTGACATATCAGCGAATGTGCGAATGTGCCACAGCGAAGCGTGGCAGGGTACAGCTAGTATATTATAATATATAGTTTTAATTCCGCCTAAGGCGGAATTGAAATTAAGGACTTCCAAAGTACAGAATAAATACTAGTGAAGGCACCCAAGTCCCAAATACGGGTTCCAATTTTACCCTAATCGTTGACGTTAAGTCTAGTTTCCAAGTTCAAAGATGAGCAATTCAAACACATGATTAGCAACTGGAAGACAAATATGTCTTCAATCGCAAATTACACATAACGAAATTAAGTAACGGTTTAATGTTTAACAAATAACACCCTACGGGTAGGGTTGTCAATCACTTTGCGATTCACAGAATTTTCCGTAAATATCTGTGTTGTATTTATCAGATAAAAGACACACCTAACACAGCAACACAGGAAATGTATATTTTTAAAATAGGTACAATTTTGGTTCTAGACCATTTTTTAATGCTGTTTTTACCATTCTTTAAGACAAACGTAATTAAAATGCAGTTGAATAGCGGCTTACTTTCGTAGATAATTATAATATAGAGATAAAGAACGTGTCTTGTGTTTTAGAGTTTACTTGCTGCGCCCCGCGGTTTAACCCGCGTAGTTCCTGTTCCCGCGGGAATATGGGGATAAAATATAGCCTATGGTACGCGCTGTCAATGCAGCTTTCCATTAGTGAAATAATTTTGTAATTCGGTGCAGTGGTTTAGCGAAACCGTACATATTTCCATACGAACTCTCATCCCCTATTTCTCCCCTTACAATGCTTTTTTCGCATTAAAAAGTACCCTATGTCCTTTCTTAGGCTCTAGACTATCTCTGTACCAAATTTCGTTTCAATCGGTTCAGTTGTTTAGGCGTGAAAGAGCAACAGACAGAGTTACTTTCGCATTTATAATATAAGTAGGGATTTATGTAGTGTGTGTGTTTTTAGTATCATAACGTGCCTATTTAAATTAGTGTTTCTTCTATTTAAACAAGCATTTCAACCAATTTTTGACCGGGTGTTAATTAAACGCTATATGGTACAGGTAAATTGGTTGAATGGTTGTATTCTAAATCCGGTGGTAGAGTAATTTAGTTTATATCAATGCAATATATAAGGTCCATGTAAATAAATATTTTTGAGTTGAATAATAAAATAGCAACGTGGCAACCCTACCAAAGAGTTTAACGTTCGTCCGTTAATGCGTGCTCTGTTGACATTTCGCCCTCATTTCGACGCAAACACATTTAAACCCCGATACGCACGAGGACAGGCCGTGATAAACATTTGTCGATACTTGTATCTCATGAGTCAACGGCTTTAAAATTCTGAGGTACATTTACCAGGTTTTACTTGGAAAATAATAAAACGGAATTATTTTTAATTGTTTTTTTTTTTGTAATTTGAACCATGTTCACTGTGACTAGCTGTGGTAAATACTGCTTGATACTTGTATCTCAAGTGTTAACTGACTGTTAGCATTTGCTTAGTCATAATTGGAATAATTTCTAATTATAATTGGAATACTTTCCAAATATAATTTGAAAGTAATTAAACATGGTAATGGTTGGTGTAGTGGATGTGTAGAGTAGGTGTTAATTGATAAATTATAATAATTGCATGTGAAATACCTACTTACGACGTACGTTGTTTTTTATCGAACTGTCTAACGAGGTGGTTCCCGAGACCTTCTCGAGTACCTACTGGGGTGGTTCGCACCACGTTGCAATCACCACCATAATCAGACCTCAGTGCGGAACGCTCCGTACAAAATTAGTACGTGGGCGATTCGCACCACATTTAAAAGCTTAAAATCTTGTGTATACACACACTGGGATACACGATGGGAAAAAGTAGTATTTTATGTTGAAAATAACAAAATTTGAAGTACCAGGATAGCATAAAACACAAGGAGTCTTCATCTCTTGCGCTATCTAGTATATTGTAAAGACGATACTAAAAGAACTCGGACATATGAAAATGCCCTGCGTAACGCCTGCAACAAACAGTGACGTTAATCGGATTTTGGTGCTAAGTTTTAATTAATGGGCAGTGCTGGTAGCTACAGGATAGTAAACTAGCAGCTTAGCCGTCTATTTGATTATACAGGGTGCGTGGAAATCATCATGAGCCTGATATGTTGCCATTATTAGAACTCCAGCCTATAACTCAAACTCAAACTCAAATCATTTATTGTAAATAGGCAAAAATTGCACTTTTACACGTCAAAAAAAAATCTAATACATAAGTATAGAAATACAAAAAAAAATAAGTCAAAATATTATGATCTACGAAACTAATGATTATTATCTAATTATGGTTTGAGTTAGAAAAAGGATAATTTACCTTTCAAGTGGTGACTCATGCCTGAGTCTCGCACAGGAAAAGGAAAACTCCATTGACTCTACCAGTGCTTATAGAAGGCTCTAGTTCTTAATAGAGAGAAATAGAGAGGATAATTATTTCTAATCAAAATTATAAAAGCGAAAGTTCATGTCCACGCTTGTTACAGTTCAGTGCTGAAACGGCTGAACAGATTTTGATGTATGGTAGTACTGAAATAACACAGAAATGGGATATTTTTTCCCGGAAAACTTCAAGTTACTTAAATGCATTGGGTTCTTCCTTTTCTAGTTTATCAAAGGTTCCTAAAATTAAAACCGGTTTTCGTATCAAACGAAGTTTCAGATGGTTTCCAGAAGTTTCCATTCCCTGGTACGTCCATACGAGAACGTGACTTCGACAACTTCGTCGACAAAAACCAGACCTCGATCTGTACGGTGACCAAATAAATAACTTCGGGTAACTTCTAGTCCCCTGATACGTCTCTTTCAATGCAACCGGGAGCCGTGGAACTTCACTAAACGTATTGATTGAACGATAACTTACAGCGAACTTCATTGAATGAACGCTATGATGTAGTTCATTCTATTTCTATGAAGCTATGAAATTTAATCATTAACCATTTGCTGGGACAATGCAAAGACAGACAAAAAAGAAACAAAATATTCATTTTGACACAACTGCACACAACTGTGCAAACATTACTGTGTTCCGGTTTGAAGGGCACTGTTTCCAGCGAAATTACTGGGCATATGAGAATTTGGAACAGATGTCTCAGGGTGATGAGCGCAGTGCAGTGCCGCCCAGGGTTATGCAATGCGAGTTTCTGGGTGATACTGCAACTGTTATGGGCAGGCGTGGCGCTTACCATCAGGTGAACGACTCGCTCGTTTCGTTACTCAGTTAAATAAAAAAAAAAGACAAGGTACAACATTTTGTGTGCGAATCTAAAAAAACAAGGCGTAGGGTGATTCATTTCGGTCAGCCGCAGCACATTACTCTAAGCTACATCAAAGTATGGCAGTTAGCAGCCATTTTGTAGCATCTAACTTAACTCACAAACAATTATTAAATATGTTTATCACTTTATCTAGTTATCATTAACGTAGCTCTAGCGCGCCACGATCACAATATTTTTACTAGCATTGCTTCTACTTTAATGTTGAACGGAACTAAGTAAAACTAAGCTAGCCAAGCACTAGATGCAACCGGGAGTGCTATAGAGTAACTTCTGAATAAGTATTGATTGAGCGCGATAACTTAGCGGGAACTTTATCTCGCTTGAACGGATGCCGTCATCGTATTTGCTCTGTTTGGTTTAAGTTTCACTTAACGCAGTTTAATAATTACAGAACTAGGTATAGGATAGTGAAGATACCGCTTACGCGTGTGTAAAATACGTAATACAGTGTCTGTTACTTCAATTGTTTATTTAATTATTTACTTAATTAAAGCGTTGAAACTCGCGACGATAATAATGTTTCGAACTTATAATAATAAATGCCGTAGAATCCTTAGATCATGATTTTAACCAAAGAAACATAAGTTAAAAGGTTGCTTTCAAAAAATTACTATAATATGTATTTATAACCAAATGATAATAGTATTGCAGTATTTATTTTTTTTATACATTCGTTTTAAGCAGGCACCTATGCTTAACTCCAGATAGATAGATAGATAAACTCTTTATTGACACACCAGAGAACAAAGGAAACTTAAAAACTAGAACAAAACAAATTTTACAATTAGTGTCACAATGGGCGGTCTTATCGCTCAGAGCGATCTCTTCCAGACAACCGTGCATGGAGAGGAGTAATTAGGACATCGGACGGTGGCTTTCCTCATATACATAGAATAAAATAAATAAATAAATAGATACATATTATACACAAAATAAACTTAAATACATAGTAACATAATAGATAAACTTAGTATATACCATAATATAATAAACATACATACTAATACTAAATACAAGTAAAAACTTAATGAACCGTTCTATCTTGATTATACTTCTGAGTTTATAACGTTAAGTTGGAGTTAAGTAGAAATTGAATGTTAAAATGTTCAATTTAAATTTGTTTTGGCTTTACTAAAGTGTTTTATATTTGCATTTGGAGTTATTAAAAGATATAACTATAAAAGTGAAGCGACGAGCTCAGTGCACTTCCGTGCGGGTATTTCGAAATGAGTCATACTTAAATTTTGATGGAAAATTTTAATGTAATTTATTACATTCATACACACATACAGTTACGCCTTTCTGCCGTTGGGATAGGCAGAGGTTATATCTTTCCAAATGCTACGATCCCAGCGGAAAGCAGTACACCAACTCCTTGACAACCTCGACTGGTTTCTGGAACTTCAAAAACTGGCTGTGTAGGGTCCATGTGTGGCGATGCCACATCCTTTCCGCCTTATCTTTCATGCTTCCTCTAACATTCATCGCAGCAAAGTGGCTTAATATCTAACTTATTATTGTCAAGAAAATTGCTTCCTTGTCACTCTAAGGCTAATTTCAGGGCAGATAGAATCAGGGAATCCTAGTTATAGGTCAGAATCTATGTATGGGATTGTGACGTTAAAAAAGACAGATATTACAGTTACAAGCGTCGATAATAAGCTCATTGATCATCGATGTCATCATCATCATCAACCCATAACGTCCCACTGCTGAGCACGGGTCTCCCCTCACTTTCGTGAGGAGGGTTAGGCCATAATCGACCACTGGGGCCAGATCCGGATTGGTGGATCACCTACCTACCTCCGAAATAAATCTCGGTACTCGCTCATCGATGTACCAGTATGTATATGTCCCGAGAGATAACCAACCACAAAATCAAATCCCGAATTCACACGAAGCGTTCTGGCGAAAGATTCGCTCGTTACCCTAATGAAACGTCGAAACCCACCCACATCTGACGCTTGGTGTAGCACAAACGTGGCCAGTAGACAAAGTTAACCAACCTTACCACAGTTAAATGGAAATTGACGTACGTTTTCCAAGGTAAAATTCTGTTTTGCGTATCTTGTAAATGAAAATGAAATGAAATTAGTTTATTGCGGAAATTGTATAATATTAGATCTTAGGTATCAACAATTTATCCGTGACGGACATACAATAATATAAAACTATACTGCAATACATAAATCCGAAATATCGGAAACTCAAGACAAATGAAATCTAAGATAATTTATTGCTAAACATCCCGTTTTTTATTGTGAAATAATTGACAAAAGAATTCGACTTCTAGAAAGAAGATAACTGCAAATGTTATGGGCAAGCGTGGTGCTAACCATCAGGTGGACCATGTGCTCGTCTCGCTTACTTTGTAATAACTAAAGTATAAACAAATGACATTTAATTCTAACTTAAATGTGAAATACAAACATCTATTCTATTCTACTTTGACAGATATCCTACACTAGCTGCGCCCAGCGGTTTCACCCGCGTAGTTCCTGTTCCCGCGGGAATATGGGGATAAAATATAGCCTATGGTACGCGCTGTCAATGCAGCTTTCCATTAGTGAAATACTTTTGTAATTCGGTGCAGTGGTTTAGCGAAACCGTACATATTTCCATACGAACTCTCATCCCCTATTTCACCCCTTACAATGCTTTTTTCGCATTAAAAAGTACCCTATGTCCTTTCTTAGGCTCTAGACTATCTCTGTACCAAATTTCGTTTCAATCGGTTCAGTAGTTTAGGCGTGAAAGAGCAACAGACAGACAGAGTTAATTTCGCATTTATAATATAAGTAGGGATTGAATCGTCTGATCCAATTCTTCCCCTCCACGTGAAACACATTACAATAGCCTACTGCTTTCGCTTCCCTACATTCAAATTTATTAAGTATACCTAACCATCCCCTCCTCAGATTTATTCAACGCATTCAATTGGCGGGCCAAATTCCCGTCGCAAAGTGATTTGGAAGCTTTGTAATATTTATTGTGAAAACACTATATAATTACGTCATATTGTTTGACCTTTTTGCAGTCTGCGATGGCTCAGGCTTACCTAGAAGCAACCTATTCACTCGTGACTTGAAATGGTAAGCCTATTCTGCAGGAGACCGCCTGGGGAATTCCGCCAAGCAGTAGTGCAAACATTACTGTGGTTCGGTTTCAAAGGCACTGTGTCTAGCTAAATTACTGAGCATAATAAGACGTTCGAATCAATGTCTCAGGATGACGAGCGCAGGGCAGTGGAAGATTATGCAATGTAAAGTTCTGGGTGGCGCTGTAACTGTTATGGACAAGAGTAGCACTTACCATCAGGTGAACGACTTGCTAGTCTCGTTATTTAGTCAAATAAAAAAAAAACTCCCAGTGTGCGACTTTCGGGAAACACAGACTTAGGTAAGAAATATAACTTACTTACTCGTTATAAATGTCGTTAACTACGCCAATGCAATTAAAAGCGCATCTCTTTCCTTTACAATTTTTCGGTCATTTCCTCTCAGCAGATCACCACTGCAACTTACTTCAGCTCCGTTATCAGTTGCCATCGGGATCGCAATCAATAAACCTAAAACTGGTAAAGTTCAGTCATGATCATCCATTCCCATCGATGGCTGCTCTAATAATATTCGTTTATTTCTTTACGGTCCGTTGGAGGGGTCGAGACTATTCAAATGTCAACTATCCCAACTATCTGACTTTGGGAAAACAAGGCTATATTGCGAGTTGGATTTCCTCTTTGTTACGTCTTAAAAGTTGATTGCGTTTCATTTGTGAGGCAAAAAACAAAGTGATAGAACTGTTCTGATCGGAGTCTATCTAGGGGGGGGCGGGTAGAAAATGTGCCGTGTTGTTATTTTTTTCTCGAGCTTCTTTTTCTTTGTGTGTAAACATTAAATTTTCGTTCACAGATACAACATTCTAGGTGGCGGTTTAACTGTTTTGGGCAAGCGTTGCTGAACAGTTACATAAAAGAAACTACACGACTGTTATTTAGTACTATATTATATATTTTTGAACAGCTGCAATCTTGGTTTGCACTATCAATTAAAATGTCTATTATTTTAAGTAACTTAAAAAAGCGAAGGAGCTTCAAATTAACAAGCTTTCCCAAAAAAAGGTAGCTGACCAATCTGAAAGCTAATGAAAATAATGAATTCACTACACAATTTTTTTTCCAACACTTTCGTAATCATCATTATCATCCCAACCCATATCGTCCCACTGCTCACTTTCGTAAGGAATGTTACGCCATAATCCACTGTGGGGGACCGGTTCACATTAGTGGATAAAATACCTACCTCCAAAATATTTTTCGGATAGGGATGTGGGTCTCCCTCACGAGGTTTTCCTTCATCGTAAAGCGAGTGATAAATCCGTACATAATGCTTTTTCATAAACACATTGGACGTGCTAGAGACACTCAAATCATATCATAAACCCGCCATTATTAATTATAAATGACTTTCATAAGCAATGCCTTTTAAAACACAAACCCATTAAACCCCACTCACCGCCAACAGCTAACTTGGCACGAAACAGAACTAGTTCCGACTGGCAAGACGGCTATTCATTTAACCCTCTATCCGTAAAAAGTTGCCATAATTTGCGCTCACTTACACTCGTGTCAACTAAAGTAACGAGTGACTGGAAGCCCGTTCCTACTATGTTCAATTTAAAATCGATTTTTAAGGCCAACTATTAATCACTGAAGTGTAAATATTTGGAGTAAATTTGTAATATTTTGTAATATATGGAGACGAGCAGAACTGAAAAGTGAACAACTAACAAGGTGAACAACTGTCATCGTCAATAGTTTCGATTGTCGAGCTGTTATCGTTGATCATCGAGCTGTTATCGTCGATCATCGAGCTATCAACGTTGATAGATAGATAGATAGATGGATAAACTCTTTATTGAAACACCACTGAACAAAGGAAACTTAAAATAGTCCAGTTAACAATGAGTGTCACAATTGGCGGTCTGGATGGGTGGCTGTGTTGATCATCGAGTTATAATCATAGATATTCTAGCTATTATTGTCAATCATCGAACTCTTATTATTGATCAATTAACAATTATCGACGATGTCGTTGATCGTCGATGACCTAATATCGATATTATCGAAGACATTGTTAACCTATTATGGAAGTATTATGATTCACATTCCTCTCTAGTTAAAAGTTTAAAATAAGTAGGTAGATAGGTAACTCGTGGTTGGTAATCATCGAATCGGATGAAGCCAAGTCGATCAGCTATTCAATAAAACCGATGCCTAATTTGAAATCAGCTTAAACCCCCACATAATATGAACAAACTCTGAGACTGTGACTCGCAAGGGAGTTACGCCATTCCGTTCCATTAGAAAAATGGAAATTTATCCGCTCCAGAAAGTAATTTTCGATAAAACAATTTGTCGTACCAACCGTTCCACACATCTGTGGAGCGGTTCGATTTCCACTTGCTTCGTTTCGTTCTACTTTCGTTTTTGGGCTGGTGAAGGTTTAGTGCTTTAGACGACGAGGGCTGGAGGGTGTAATATGTCTTATTGGTGGCATTGGAGGCATAAAAGGGTTCTTTCAAACCTCTGATGAACCTCTAACTAAGATTTCTGGTAACTTGAAATGTTATTTTGGAAATAGTTGACTAAAACCCCGAAAACAGTATGGTATGGATCTGTTCCGAATCCAGTAGTTCTTAGGGCCTGTGTGAGTTCAAATTCCAGTGCGGGCACGTACCAATGTGTTTCTGTAAAAAGCATTATGTACGTAATTATCACCCGCTTTTCGGTGAAGGAAAACATCGTGAGAAAACCCACATACCTATCCGACAATTATTTCGGAGGTAGGTATGTTATCCACCAATCCGGAACGAACCCCGTGGTGGATTATGGCCTAACCTTCCTCACGAAAGTGAGGGGAGTCCCGTGCTCAATAGTGGGACGATATGTGATGATGATGTGAATAATAAAATAGATTTGAGTAAATAAAACTTTTCCCATGCTAATTATCTTCCAATTATAACCCCATCTCACAATTACAACGGAAAGAGGGGCCACTGAATAAACCAACAAAAACTCTCTCACAAAGAATCACAATAACTTAAATAGAAAAATTTCAAAAGAAAGTTCATTAAATTCTGAGACATCGATCTTGCCAAATGGGAAAGCGGGTAGAAGTAAAAAAGTCGAGGTAATCGGCAAAGTTTAACGAGGACTTGTCAACGGCTTGGGGCGAGTTGAGTGATTTCAAAAGTTGCCTTTGGATTCAGTTTACGTAATGACAGTGGGCTGAGAGTCGTAAAATCACGCCAATTTTACGTTTGTTGACGGAGTTTAAGCCGTTGCCGTGGGCTTTTCGGGTTAAAACGTAATTTTAAACTGGTTTTATTGGAATTTGCTTCCTTTGGTCCTTGTATTTATCTAGCTTGCTAAAGCGTGTCAATAGTTGGCAAGCTCGTAAAGGAAGACATTACGATCCATTAGAGTATTTGTTAAAAGCTTGAGTTAAGATTTAATTTATTATCATTGCAAAAGTAGATTATAATAGAGCAAACCACTGCAGTGGTAAACGCCGTTAAAACGCTATAAAAATAACAAACATTTAAAAAAAGTTTTTATTTTGTGATTTGTCGCCATTACAGCGCCGCAATCGCAAATATTATTTGAGCATACATAATAATATTTTAATGTAAAACTTAACAGCACACATCGAATGCATAACTAAAGGAGAGTAGGTGGCATTTAAATTTCAAGTTGTTCATCAAAACTGCAGCGCGATTTCACCCCCAATTAAGCTGGTTATTTATGCATTGGGGTGAATTTAGCAACCCCACGGTGGAAATTATTCTGTGTAGTTTCGAATGGGTTGTTTTTCGAATTTTGCGGATGAAATATGTATATTTGAGCGAAATTGTTGAGAAAACTATAAGTTTTTTATGAGCGGTGTATATTTAATGATCAAACAAAATGAACGGAAAATAAATCCAGCAATTTTACACGATGATTTTTTATATCGGCCCTGTAAAAATTCAAAGGAATGACTTTCCAATTTCTTTAAATAGGTGCACTATACTAACTTGTTGCTGAGCTGAAATTCGTGAACGATATTAGCCTTTGTCTTTGACTTTCCAAACTAACATTTATTACCTACATAAAAGATAACAATTTTATCTAAACTACGACCGTACTACAACATTACGACGGATCTAAATCTATCGTAAAATGACGTCACCGTTTCTTTTCTTACAACCCGTTGAGTCGAATACCAACACAAAGAAAGGACTAAAACATTTTTCCACATGAGCAAACGCTTTTGTGTGTCAATAGTAAAAATTTGCATGCTCCAGAATACGCCTACGGTAGGTTCAAACATGAACAATCTAAAAACAGTATGGACATTTCAATTATTGTCATTTCACTCTGAACAATGGCCAATTCTTACAAAATAAGAACGTTAAATAATAAAATACGATTGATTCATACCTAATGCAACGTTCAAAATAATATATAATTGTGATATGCAAATAAATGTAGGCGACAATCGACAGTGGCGCCTCTCTTCATTCCCAATCTGTCATTCAGAGCGGGCGGCTATCTCTCTTGAGCGTGTGCCTACTTACTAATAATCTGGCTGTTTTACTTTAAACCCAAGCCCAGTGAACACCACAATAATTATAAAAAAAAACCATATATTTTTACTACGAGTAAGTATTTAGTTCATACAATAATTGGTCCTCAGTTAACGACGGCATCATCCACTTACACCACGGATGCATTCCCTTTATTTCCTTTTTTTTTTTACAGTCCTTTTTTTCCATTTCCTCAACGTGTTGAACGCGAGATAACACGTTCATGTCGAAAATGATATAGTGTTCAAATTTTCATTGTTGGAGTTGAGTATCTTATCTCCATCATTGAGATTGAGATTATGAAAACTTAACCGCTGTGTAGCTGTCGCAGTAAAGGATGGAACTGCCCATACTGCGAGTGCAAGTATACTGTGAACGTAGGAAACACGAGTTTGGCAAGCTCGTCGAGTGCCTTGTATCATTTTAAATGAGACGCTTAATCGCACCGTACTGGCTTTTTTAAACGCTCGTTACACGAAACCCAACAGTGATTAATTTTTATTGGATTCTGTATCACAATGGCGTATAAAAATAACCTTTTTAAAAAATTTGTTACGAGCCGCCCTGGTGCGTAGTTGGTTTTTAGTATTTGTTTTTGAGGGTAGGATGGGATTGTTAGCTGGCTGCGCTAAGACCTTCAGGTGTTTGGTTTTATTTGAGTGTTTGTCATATTTAGTGATATTTTTTATGCAATACGCACGTCTAATGAAAAACAGGTGGAGCTTGAAGATTTAATTAATTCGTAATAGTATTTTTGTACCACATACTGCATCATCTATGTTCGCTAAAATATTTTTTGTTTTTATTTTGTGCTACTCTTAGCGGAGGGGCCAATCAGTAATAGTAATCCACCATGATCACGTACAGAGATCCTGATTCCCAATTAGGATTTCCTGTGTCTAAATAATCGGGAGCAATTAAAATCAGATTTACTAACAGCTTTATTTGACAAACATCCAGTCATTGATGTATTTCGATTTCGGTGGCAGATACAGTTAACTTACATAAGTGTCCTTTTGAGAACCACGCGAATAAAGAATGTTGAAATGTTCTGCACAAAACACCCGTGGTTCACACACACTATTATTTGCCCCGCGTGGAAAGCGAATCCGTAACTTCACACTTTACTCATCACCAAACGCCACTGAAACAGACAGTTGTTGAGTTGCTACGCAGAAATGGAGACTGGATGGGAAGAGCCAAAGATCGGCCTCAGTAGCGTTCACTAGGTGAGGCCCACGTCCGGCAGTGGACGAATATAGGCTGATGAAGATGATGACGATGAAGAAGTGTGATTTTTAGGCCATGGATCACAGTGTTTCCATCGACAAGAGCTTTAAATCTAGATTTGATGGACAAGATCTGATCCCTACCAGATCTGTCCTTAATGAAAGCTTTAACTGATTACTTGCTTACAATAGCACTTCATCGCAGTCATATTGCAGCTAATGAAATGCTATGCAGAACAGAATTCTGATGAGAGCCACGAGAAAAAATAAAAATAAGTGATTTATATTCCGAAGGTGTAGGGAGCACCTTGGGCATTGTGTCGTGCAGAATCCAAGCTCTCTCAAATTATGACTATGCAGCTTAAAAGTGACTTTAAATATTTACTTTAAATAACTATTTTTAAGTGGCACGCTGGAATTTGTCAGCGGGCTGGCCGGCCGGCTTTGATGTCTGAACTTGAGGATTTTTTTAAGGTACGAACGTGAAGTGTTGTATGCTAGAAAGTTGACAGTGAGGTTGAACTGAAACTCAAGAATATAATTATAGAAGGGTCTGAATGGTTGATTTAGACTTATGATCAGAAGTTTGGCAGAGTCATTTGTAATATTCAGCCAAATCGACGCCACGAGTTTTGAAGAATTGATTACCACGTAAAATTTGTTGTCACCTTAACATGAATTCACAATTTAATATACAAAAGTGAAAAATCTTTATTTACTAGAGTACAAGAGCTCTTATGTAAGTTCGCAGTTTGAAATTTTTTCCTGTAATTTTTATAATAATAATAATATAATAATAATAATAATAGCCTTTATTCAGATACTACAATAATTATATGATAAAAGTACATATAAAACTTAATTTAATGTAAACCTTAATCTACTCTCTTAATTGAGTTTTACTAATTTTTTGTAGATCTGTTTGCCAGTCGACAAAGGCCTCCTCCAACCTTTTCCACTCATGTCTTTCTTGAGCCACTCTGTTCCATGTGGCGCCCGCCACTTGCCTTATGTCGTCATCCCATCTTTTTTGTGGTCTACCTCTTTTCCTTTTACCGTCTCTAGGATACCATCTTGTCACAATTTTGCTCCATTTGTCTTTTCCTCTTACCATATGCCCTGCCCATTGCCATTTAAGTCTTCTTATTTTGCATGTTATGTCTATAACCTTTGTTTTGCTTCTTATTACACGGTTTCTCAGTCGGTCCGACTTTTTCACATTCATCATGCTCCTTTCCATTGCGTGTTGGCATGATGCAAGTTTGTTAGTCGTGTTTTGTGATAAGGCCCATGTTTGGCTACCGTACATTAGAATTGGTAGTATGCAAGTGTTAAATAGTTTGCTTTTGATATTCATATGAAGGTTTTTATCTTTCATAATCTCTTTTAAACCCCAGTATCTTCTCCAGCCATTGGTTATTCTTCTTTCAACTTCTTTGCGCATCGGATTATCATCTGTTATTAGCTGCCCCAGGTAAATATATTCATCTGTATAATCTATTTGGTTTTTTCCTAGGTTTATTGTAATTCTCTCTCCATTTGTCATTACTCTTGTTTTTTCTGGGTTCAGTTTTAATCCTACCTTCTCGCTTTCCGTTGCCAGTTCGTTTATCATTTTTGTTATGTCTTCCGGGGATTTTGCAAATAACACAATGTCATCTGCAAATCTCAAGTGAGTCAATGAGACACCGTCTACAGTGATACCGAAATTCTCCCAATTTAAACGTCTGAATATTGATTCTAGTACCGCCGAGAATATTTTTGGTGACAAAGGATCTCCTTGTCGTACGCCTTTGCCTACTCTGAAAGGTTCACCTTTCTTTTCTAATTGGATTCTTGCAGTACTCTGGCTGTAAACATTCTTTATTAGACGGATGTATTTGTGTTCAATTCCCTGTTCTTTTAATGACTCCCATATCTTTTCGTGAAACAAAGAATCGAATGCTTTGCTATAATCGATAAATGCAATATAGTAGGTACATTGGTATTCTTTATACTTCTCCATAACTTGGCGTACTACATGAATATGATCGATCGTTGAATAGTCTTTACGAAAACCCGCCTGCTCGATGGGTTGGTGCTCGTCTAATATTTTTTCAATCCGATTAAGTATGATTTTGGCAAATACCTTGTATATGTTGGACATAAGGCTAATAGGGCGGTAGTTCCCAATGTCATATTTGTCGCCTTTCTTGTATAGAAGAATAATGTTTGATTCTGTCCATTGCCGTGGGATAATTTCGGTATTTAATATCTCGTTAAACATGTCAGTGAGGACTGGTGTTATAACTTCTTTGCTTTCTTTCAGAACTTCGTTGTTTATACCATCGGGTCCTGGTGCTTTGTCTCTCTTTTGACTATCTATAGCTCGTATTACTTCTGTCTGAAGGATGTTAGGGGTAATTGAGGTTTTCATTAGATTATTTTTGTACTGAGCGGTGTTGTGTTCATATATTTTTTTATAATAGGATGTGGCGATTCCTAGTATATTTGTTCTGTGGTAGTTCCATTCTCCCCTGTCGTTTTTAATTTTTGCGATCCAGTCTTTTGAGTTTGTTAATTCCTTATGGGCTTTTTTAACACCTCCCGTTTTGGCTACATGTTTTTCGATAATTTCCATTCTACTCTTTTTCCTGTCCGTTCTTATACTTTCTTTGATGTCTTTACTAATTTTCGTTAAGTGCCTTCTTCTGTCTTTACCTTCTTTTGCGTTGATTATCTGGTTTCTTTGCTCTAGTAACATCATGGTATTAGTTGTTAGCCATTTTCTAGGTTCAGATCTGGTCTTAGCAATGTGTTCTAATTGAACTTTAATAGTATTCTCTATCCAGTTGTATTTTTCCTGTGTTCCCATGATATTTGTGTTCTCTTTGAAGTCTATGAATTTATTTCTTAGGGTGAATACTAGTTGATCCATCTGATTCCTGCTGAGCTTGCTAATTGCTAGTTCCTGTCTCGGTCTAGGTTTCTTTGGTTGTATTGTTTTTATTTCAGCTCTGATCAGTTTATGGTTGGTATTGAAGTTAAATTTACTAATGATGTCAAAATTTGTAAAGCAGCTGTTTTTATTGGTCATTATAAAATCGATTTCATTCTTTGTTTTCCCGTCTGGTGAAATCCATGTCCACATTTTCTTTGTGTTTTTTTTGTATATTGAGTTTAAAATGGTTAATTTGTTTTCTAGTGTGAAGTTTATAAGTTTTTCTCCATTTCTACTTCTAATTTTATTACAGTGGGTGAATGGTCCTAGTACTGTATCTTCTCCTGGGCGCTTAGCTCCAATTTGGCCATTGAAGTCTCCCATGACGATTAGGTTTTTGTGGGCATTTTCTTGAATAGTGTTATTTAGGTCAAGGTAGAATTTCTCAATCGTTTCTAGGTCTGATTTTTCTGTTGGTGAATATATTTGTAAGATAGACCATGACTCTTTATATCCCGGCAACTTTAAATTCATCATAGCAATGCGTTCCGAAATTCCAATAAATCCTTCTATAGATTTTTCAAGGTATTTTTTGACGATGAAACCAACGCCATGGTGCCCTGGCGTCGTTCCAATATGGTACAGTAAGAAGTCTGGTTGAGAAATAATTCTTTCTCCCATTCTTCTTACTTCACTGAGGCCGACGATATCCCATTTAATTTTTTCTAATGCGTTTGTTAGTTCTATAAGATTTTCTTCATTTTTTAGCGTAAGTACGTTAAGGGCTGCGACGTATACTTTTGTTTCTTTGCAGTTGTTTTTCTGTCTTGTTGGAGGGTTGTGGTCTTTATCCCCCACGAGGACCAGTCGGCTTGGGGGAAATCGTATTTCATCTGTTTGTTTGTTTTCGTTCTTTGTTTGGGTTTCCCGTTTACCGGTTAATTGCTATTGTTTGTTGGGTGTAGGTTTGTTGGTAAAAGAGTTCGATCTGGGTCTCATAACATCGAAGGCATTTATCCTGCTAACTTTGTCAGAGCATAGGATTTGCTGTTTTCTGGGTTGAGTATTAGAAGGTGACGGTGAAGTAGTTGGTTCTCTTTTTCTTTTTTCAGTGTTGGATTCTTTGACTACCAGTTTGTCGTAAATCAGAAAAGCTGTATTTCCCTTTTCTCTTTCTTCTTTCAACTGTGGTAGCAGTGATTTTCTTTTCTCCAAAACTTCCTTCGAATAGTCCTCTGATATATAAATGTTCTTAAAGCACTTTCTATTTTTCATAATTTCATCTTTTTTCCATGCATTTGTAAAAGAACATAGCACCGGCCTTGATTTATTCTGTACCATATTTTTTCCCAAGCGGTATAATTTATTTATTTCGGAACTCGCTATATTTATATTTAGGTCTTCTTTGAAGGTTACCGTGATACTTTTCAATAGCTCCGATGTCGAATTATCTCCCTCTTCTAGCCCGAAAATAATTATGTTGTTAGCTTTCTTTTCCCTTTTCAAATATTCCATCTCTTTCTCTAAATCATTGACTTTTTGTTTTAAATGTTCATTTTCTTCAATAATAGGGGTAAGTTTTTCATCCATCCTATCCATTAAGTTCTTAGTAAGTGATTCGGTAAGTTCAGCTGTTTGCTTCTGCATTTCTCTCTTCATATTGTCAAATAATAGTTGAAATTGTTCCTCCATATTTTTGTGCAAAGTAACGTGAAAT
The DNA here is from genome assembly GCA_912999815.1 of Campaea margaritaria. NCBI lineage: Eukaryota > Metazoa > Arthropoda > Insecta > Lepidoptera > Geometridae > Campaea > Campaea margaritaria. The sequence goes on along the minus strand of OU538797.1, from coordinate 11,006,747 downwards.
GGAACGTAGTGTAGATGGTAGCTTTTATATTGGTAGATATTATTTTCATGTACTGGCAACACTGGAGTCAATGCCAACTTAACAGACTGACATTAAGTATTCTATTTGACAGATTTTTTATTTGAATGTTCTAACCTCAAATGTTGTTGTGGATTTTCTTCTGCACTTTACTGGAAAGATCTTGTTTATATCCCAGAGCTTTATTTCTTCTGCGTCCACCGAAGTACTAATTATGTGGTTTATAATAGTGTTGACGAATAAAGTAACTTGTAACTATTTTTTTAAAACGATTTTTTACGGATAGAATCACAGTGATGTTTATACTTCAACGACCGGAAACGGAAATTTTTATAGTGTGTAATAAATAAATAAATAAAAATACAATTATTTTCTAGCATCAACTGGGATACCAAGTCCAAGTTAACGACAGCACGAGATGGGAATACATCGATTAATACAATAACATTGTTTTTTTTTTTCAAAATATTCATAAAACAGTGACCTTAGGTACTGTGTGGATTAAAGCAACAGCCTATAGGCCTGTAGTGAAAATATATTCACAAATTGTGATGGACAGACAGACATTTCTTGTAAATATGGCTGCGAAGCCTAAGTGAAGGAATGAAAATGGAAGAATTAAGTTAATGTTACTGAATATTTTGGAACATTTGCTTCGATTGAACCGTATTTTATTGAGTCTTTGTAGCTAACCTTTTCAACGTCGTCGGTAAAAGTTGAGTAAAGTGCTTATAGAGCATTAAGATTAAGCCTTTCTATTATTTATTAGATTCTGTCTGCGACTGGTTAGGACTATGTAGAACCTACGAGAAATGAGTTCAAGAAAAAGAAAGAAGGATGAAGACAGAAGAGGTGAGGTGTGGTGAAGATAAGATGAGATTGGATGGTTTGGGTAATGGGCTGGTGGATTGGATATACAGTGGGAGTCTTTATAATATTATGGCTGTAGTAAATTTTTCGAAGGCCAGTATTTTCATCACTTGTTACTTTGACCATACGATGTTGCTATGTAATTATTAATTAGCATACGATTATGAATTCCAGTAAGCTCCTAGCACTTTCAACCCAATATTGCGTTTGATAAATATTTCTTATATATTTTTCTAAGTGTATCCTTACCCTAAAACATACTATTGCTATATAGAAATCTTAAAAATATTCTAGAAATATAGTTATCTAAATGTATCCTCACTCTAAAACCAATTGATCTAGAAATCTTGTTAAAGTTCTATTAGTATAATTACTTCTCTAAGTGTATCCTCGCCCTTAACCATATTATTGCTATATAGAAATCTTAAAAAAAAAATTGAAATATAGTTCTGTAAATGTATTCTCACTCTTAAATCGATTATCGTTGATCTAAAAATCTTCAAAAAAATATAGAAATGTATTTATCTAAATGTATCCTCACCCTAAAACTGGTAAATGTAGTTTGAGAAATCTAAAAAAAAAAAAAGAAATGAATTTTCTAAATGTATTCCCGCCCTAAAAACCTGTTATTGTACCTTTCAACGGATACTACTCGGACTCATTTGAGCCTCTGAATGGCGAATAGCAATTTTTATACCAGCCATCAGGGATAGATTAATGTGGACTCTACCTAGAGTTTCAGTTTACTTACTGTAACGAGTTTTAGGACAATGCGGGTAGATTTTAAAGTTTCATCAAAATTTAGTCCGTGCTCTTGGTGTCTTATTAAGGTGAAACGTTTCGGTGAAACGTTATGGCGGGAAATTTAAATTTATATTTCGTGTTTGGAGCGAAATGCGGCGACACTCATTTGTTAATATTTTATTAAGGATTGCATTTGTTTTTTTTTCGAGTAGATACATTTTGTAATATTAAGTCTACTTTTAAATTTACTTGGCAAGTGTGTGTGTGTGTGTTGTGTTTGTTATGTTGTACAATACACCCGCAATATCTAGTTTACTAGTGAACATCTCGCTTGGAGCAGTATCAAAATATCAAACTCATAAGACTTCATATTCACTAGACAAAAACGGTAAGCAAACGCGGGTAGTTGGAAAAAACACCTGGCGCTCTCGACGGTGACACCCACATTGTACTCGTGACCGCGATCAATGTAACTTGGTCTAAACGTCGACGGCAGTCAATTCCATTTTATCTAGTAAACTAAACATTTCTCACAATATTCCTTTTCGGTATTATGTGCCATGACCGATATTTACACATAAGTGGATGAAAAGGGTCATTAGTGCAAAACTGAAGGTCAAATGAGGATGGGGAAGCGCACAAGTTGCGACCACAACCGCTCTGCCACAAACGCTGTTTCCACGTAATACAGCAACTCTATTCAACAAAATCGTTAACTCAATAAACCTCACATATCTACCGCATTAGCAAATACGAAGCACAAATTGATTCGAGTTACAAAACTATTTGCTTGGAGCGCTATCAGAACTTGGTAAGCCATCAGTCGAATCTTAGATTACATTCAGACGCGCCACATCCGAACCACACGACACCGTCAAAAAATGTGGCCGCCACAATGTCGTATAAGTAATTGTATAGCTCCATACACAGGCACGACATTTTGCAACAGCGTTCAACTGTTTTCTCGAACGTGTGGCGACTACCGGCGATATCGCAGCAATGGCGCAACCAAATGAATTTGTAGCTGCCACAATGCAATTTCAGGTGACTGTGGCGGAACTATTCACACTAGCTACTCACAGGCGACATTTTTGTTGCTGTATTTGTGGCACGTCAGCACAAGCCCTTACTCAGATCTCATCTAACTGAGTAAACGGAGTTGGTGTATTCGGCAGATGTACTATTGGGCGATTTGAAACGTATATAAAGGAGTTGTTGACCCAAAGGACGTGTAATTTCCTGCTATCTCAAAATCTTCCAGGAAATTTCAGTAGAACATCCACGATTTCACTGGATTGTGGGGTTGACTAGACTACTGATTACCTTGACTGACTGGGACTCGACATTATTATCAAAAACAAATAATAGTATTATCCTGTAAAGATTTTTTTTTATAATATACATATTTTTCTTATAAAATTATATGTTTATATTTATGTTAGCTAGCTCATAAAAACTGAGACCATACACTAACTTTGCATACCTTCCGTATCCCATTTTCCATCTCTACCATCTGATCTCTTACCACCAGTCTTTAGGATCAGACCAGCTCGCTGTCACCATATATGTCACCTTTGCTAGATATTCATCCGCCAAGCAGTAGTGTGCAAACATTACTGTGTTCCGGCTTGGAGGTCACTGTTTTCAGCAAAATTACTGGGCATATGAAACTTTAGAGCCGATGTCTCAGAGTGACGAGCGCAGTGCAGTGCTGCGCAGGATTATGTTATGCAAAGTTCTGGGTGGCACTGTAACTGTTATGGGCAGGCGTAGCGCTTACCATCAGGTGAACGACTCGCTCGTCTCCTCACTCAGTCAAATAAAAACATAGAAATAAGTAGTCGTGTATTATTAATATTTATTATTATTATATTAAAATGGACCTTTAAGATTTAACTCGTTCACTGTGCTGAGAACACAACTGTCGTGGTTTTCACAACTTGCCGCTAGTGCGGCAAAACACAACTGTTGTGTTTGTTGTATGGGAAAACACTATGAAGCGTGCAGAGCCGCATCCGTGGCTAGGCAAGCAAAACGACTTAGCAGTCAAAGTGTTAATCTAAGCAAAGAATCACCCACACATACTAAAACTGTGAATAAAAAAAAATCGTGTAAAATTCCAATCAAAGCTAATAAAGCAGTATCCACACTAATCCGTCGACCGACACAATACGCCCTAGAGACAAGGGGATCGTTAACGATGAAAATCATCGACGTTGTTGTGCGAAATGCAGATCGGGCCGATGACGTAACGCGAAACCGCGCTAGTGGTGATTGAGGCGAGTGGCAATGGATAATGCGAACTCTTGAGACTGGACTTTTTTTTTTTTTTTATTTGCCTGTGTGATGATACGAGCAAGTCATTTACCTGATGGTAACACAACAAGTTACCACAGTTTAGCTACCTTCTGAGAAGAAAATCTTTCACTTCAATCAGAAATCAGAAGACACTTTCTGGTTGTTTCAGCAGCAGTTCTGTAGAGCCAGTCCTATCCAGGCTTATTAGCCACTATTATAATTGATTATATTATCACCGGCAAGTAGTCAAAAGTAAGCTCGTAAAGAAATATCAACCTTTACAATTAAAAAAAAATCAAAAAAAAAAAGAAAGAAAGAAAACATTTATTCACAACTGCACACAACAATGAAAACGTACACATCGAAGAACACGATAAGAAAATGATACGCAACGAAGATAATTCAGTTTGTTATTCAAAAAACTGTAAAAAAACACAAGCCGTACCCACACATTACACTCCCTACAATTCACAAATTCTCGCGACCCAAGGGTCCTTACATTAGCTTACATGAAACTGAATTTTTACAAGAAAAAATGTAAAAACCACCCAATCGCCGCCTGCAAGGGTCGAGCCATATGTTCCATCGAAAGTCACTTAGCGGGTGAAATGTGGAATGTTCTACATGGAATGAACCTATGAAGGAAAAATTGAGGGAAAGATTTAGGAAACCTAGGGTGGCTGAATACTTTAAGACTAAGGGTATAATAAGGCCGCACATTGTACCTTCAGTTATATCTTTTTAGTTTTACTTGTATCTACTTTTTAAACGACTTCATAAAAGGAGCAGGTTATCAATTCGTCTGTATTTTTTATTTTTTTTATTTTTGTAGCGGTAGGCCTCTTTTGCAAGAGTCCACCTGGGGAAGTACCACACTTGCCAGATATTCATCCACCAAGCAGTAGCTTTAAAACAATACTGTGTTCCGGTTTGAAGCACTGTTTCCAGCGATATTACTGGGCATAATAATGTGGTGCTGTACGATAGAAAAACCTTGCTTTACGACAACGGTTGTTTTTTTCAGAAAGGTTGTATAGATCGACCAATATTTCTGCAAACTCTTTAGACATTAGCTCGGCGCCACCACAGCCTAATAAATCCTCCATAGTGCCACTATCTTACAAACCCTATCAGTGACGTGACTTTTTCGCTCGAGGTCTCGTTTGTTCCAATTTTTCCATAAGTTGGTCAAATTATACCACTCACACACATACACACGTCTTTGAAATAATTACCACCATTCCTCAGATCAGAGTGCAAATCGAAAGTAAATCTAATTTAATGTTGAAAATTTGTATTTGTGTTTGTGATTTTCTCTCTTTATTGTGATCTGTTTTTTACTATGGGTTTATTTTACACCTGAAATAAATATATTTATTATTATTTATTATTATTTATTCCTGACCAACCCATATCAACCCATTGCTGAGAACAGGTCTCCCATCACTTTTGTGAGGAAGGCTTAGGCCATAATCCACCACGGAGGCCCGGTCCGGATTGGTACATACCTCTTATACCTACCTCCGAAATAATTCTATGGTACATATGTGGGTTTCCACACGATGGCTTCCTTTACCGAAAAGCGAGTGATAGTTACGTAAATTATATTTATATTATTATTATTAGTTTATTCTGTGTATATGTATCTATTTATTTATTTATTTTATTCTATGTATATAAGGAGAGCCACCGTCCGATGTACTAATTACTCCTCTCCGTGCATGGTTGTCTGGAAGAGATCGCTCTGAGCGATAAGACCGCCCATTGTGACACTAATTGTAAAATTTGTTTTGTTCTAGTTTTAAGTTTTCTTTGTTCTGTGGTGTTTCAATAAAGAGTTTATCTATATATCTATCTATTTACGTGCCCACACTGGGTTTTGAACTTACGACCCTCTCCTGGGAAGGCGGACGTTCTTCCACAAGGCTATCACCGCGTCTTTGACAGCGTCACCAAATTTGAATGTGAGTGTAAAGTCCAGTCTTGGTGTGTCTGCATCATAAAAAAAAAATCTTGACTCGAAAAGTTTAGCTATTGACTACCTCTTGTAGAATAGATACAACTACAGAACAACTAGCAAAAATATAGATGCACCAATCTACATCAAAATTTTCTAATACGCAATAAAGATTTCGCCGATAACACAAGACGTACAGCTGAAGTCACATTCCGCTAGCCCATAAAATGAAATTGGACAAAATTTCTGGGCAAATTTTCCGGTACAATACAACAAACAACTTGGATCGATACAGTCGTAAAACGTTGTTATAGCTCAGATGATTAAATAGATAATCATAAAAAATAAATCGTAACGTCCCCAGACTCTGAGTCAATAAAATTTTAATTGAACAGGCAGGAGGCACTTCGTTTTCCACCCGATTGGCTTGTTTGAATCATCTTAATTTTATAGGCGAGGTGATTTGTAGGGAGAGCAAATTTTCTTGGATAATGTAAAAGTCTAGGATCTAGCGACTAAAGAAATTACTGAAGAAATCGGCTGAATGCCCAGCCTGAGCAAAGCCAAATATTAAAAAAAAAAACTTACTATAAAAATAACTAACGTAACTTATGTATATAATTCGATGGCTCCGTTCTTTGGAGGGCACGTAAAGGTCCCTGATGCTACCAACTGACAGTAGTTATTATACCCTGTCAGTGGCCCTTAGCGGAAAGCCAGACAAAAAAGGCGCGGCGTGCGGCGTGCGTCATGCGGCGCGCTGCATGACGTCACTTGAAGTCTTTTTCATACAAAACGTATCAAAAATACAGCGCCGCACGCCACGCCGCATTGATTTGTATTGCGCCTAATGAGCTCCGGTAAATGTTTACCATTTAAATAAAAGCTTGACATTATAATAGTTGACAAGCTAGGTAGCGTTTTAGTAACAGTTTAAACCCCTATCTCCTAATCCATAAAGTTTAGTAGATAATATTTCATGACGTCAGCTGTAAAATTTCAATAACTGTGCAGAAATGTTACTGAAGAGGATATGATGACATTGAGCAGATCAGATTATAGACGTGATTTAGTAGGAAAAGTTGATTGTAATTTATCGATTTGCCTGTGATTTTTGTGATTTTTTATCAACGTGCAAATAAGATGATAGGTGGTATTAAAGTCATAGAAAAGGCCATGGTTCTATTGTATTAATAGCTAGCGTCGGTATACCAGGTACAGTAACCAACAAAGATCTGTGAACATAAAAAGAATGTAGCCACTCTAAAAGTAATTATATTACTTCTTTTTGTGAGGTTATAAGGTTAAAATTATTATTTCGGGGCCTAACCTAATCTTCCTCACGAAAGTGAGGGGAGACCCGTGCTCAGCAGTGACTGTGGGCCGATATGGATTGATGATGATGATAATAAGTTTCTGAAATCCAACCACAACATAACATGTTACTTTATTTAATTTTGGAACTGAAAAATCAAACACGAATCCAACGTGTAGAATCCAAAGCAAAACAGAATTAGATTGACTGAAATATCATTGAACATTTTTCGCATTTTACATTCCACGAACCTCATCGCGTTTCAAACATAAACCCCGCGTGACAAAGTTATATGTCACGTTATTATTTCAAACAAGTTCACGTAAAAATAAACTGGAGCCGATTTAACAATTCTAAAACTTTAGGCTTTGAAATATTGTAATTGTTTCGCGATTGAACGCGTTATTTGTGTGTGGAAAACTGTTTGATGACGACTTTACGGTAGTTTAAGTTATTTATGATCAGTGATACCTACGTTAAGATTTTTCTTGAGTCATTTATGCTCAAATTTTTTTGCGCCTCCGAAATATATGTCATCATTATCAGTACATATCACCAGTTCTATTTCCGATACTAGGACTTGTTCCCATTGCTGGGACAATAGCAAAATAATTGGAGGCAAGTCGTAAACTTATGATAAAATCCTATCACCGGTTTTAAAATTACTATTATTCACGATAAGACCTTATGGAATTTTCAATTTTAGTTCACACAAAAAAATTAATAATGTCGTCAATTGCAGCCGGAAAATTGAAGTTAATTTGTGAATTACCTTTTCTTTTGATTATCAGTTATCTTAATACCACGTTTTCGGACAAGTAGTTAAATAACCGATGCGCAATATTGACCCTTTTCTACTTGCACATAAAGCATCGTAACCAATTACTGCACGCAACGTAATGTTCGTACTGTCCCCTTCATCAGTGCTCGTTCATTGGAACGCTGCAGTTTATCGACCAATCACAGCCCGATTCCTACATCGCGCAAACGATATTTTTCCACCGGTTCACTATGTATGGAACATCAGATTGTACTCATTCAAGGGAGTCCGTTGCTACTGAGAAGACTGGCAATGGCGAGTGCCGGACGCAATGCTCGCTATGACTGCAGATTGATTACTTTACTTAATTAATAATTGGTAGAGCGGAATTTCTACTTGGTGTAGTTAATGAATGATTGAGCGTTTAGAATTCCCTCTTCTTCGTCAAGTAGTAAGTTTGACTTCCTTTTTGTTCCACGTTTTGTTCTCTTCTGAATATTCTATCGGAGTTCGGTGAATATTTATTTTTGATAGTCCCAGTACTGCCGTGTTCATCAAATATTTATAGCATCCCTGCGCAACGTCAAATTTTGTCCTTATCTTAACACGTTTCCGAGATACGAAATTAAAGCTAAAAATAGGAAAAAAATCCTCAATGAAAATGTAATTGACCGTAAAAGAATAACACGCGGTAAAATACAGTTATTACTTGCTTGCCAGCTAAACGGATTTTGATGAAATTTAGCATATGAATAATATTTAATTTAGGTCCTGGAATACCACGTAAAAGAATTTTATCTTCGTATATATTAACTAATTCTGTGGTATAATAGTAAACGAATGAAACCACGGGTCGCAACCAGTTTACCGGAAACTAAAAAAAAAAAACTAAAACTTAAAAAAAAACAAACAATAGTCCCCACTGGTGGGGAAGTCAGTGGGGACACTGGCAATATACCCAAACTAGCTGCAATAAACTGTAGAGCCTATTAACAGGCCAACATACGCAGCAAATACGTCAAGACAATGTCGTCTGCAAAGGGTTAACAGGGTTCCAGTAATGGGACGGACTGACCTTAGATCTCAATTACACTAACAAGATTGCGTTTCCGCCATCAACTGAACAGTGAGACCACTGGGGTCACTGGGGCCACGGTTTTAGGGATTCACAGCTCCATATTCCTAGAGACTGCAACGTTCCGGTAAGCACTCGTACGTATGATTGAGTGGAATCAACATTTAAATCTGTGGTAATTTTTTGAATTGAAAATCGTACTAACCAATTCATTATCATCATATACAGCTCATTCGAGCCACTGAATGGCTTAAGCCTCTTGCCTCTTACGCCATTCATTCCAGTTTTGAGCCGATCTGGTCCAGGTTTTTCCTAAAAACCTTTCTATATCGTTGACGCACCGTTGGATCGGTCTTCCGTGGCTGCGGCTACCGACAGGTGGCCACCATTCTGTCAGGCACTTACTCCACCTGCCTCTTCTCCTCCATCATCCTTCCTCCATCTTGCCAAGTGTCCTGTCCATCGCCTACTAATAATTGTGAAAGTTTCATTTTCATTCGGACAAATGCCTAAAGCTATTGCCTATAGCGTAAAACTAATTAATTAACTACTGGATAAAATAATCATTAGACAACCAAATACTCATCCAAGCAAGCAAGCAAGCATTATAGTTACATGTCGCATCGAACAGGCAATAAATTATTGTTAAAAAAAATATTGTAGGTAATCTTCGAATCGAACTTCGGTCTCTATAAACAGGGCCCTATTAAGTTATGTTTACTCTGGGGTCCTTACGCCAATGTATATACTTGATTATCTTCAATTGAGGTACCCAAAATAATTCTTTGAACCAAAAATAAACCGGCTTCAAAGGGATTTTCTAATAAATACTACTGAAAAGCAAATAGGAAATCAAAATACGCCATTTCGGTTACATACTTGTATGTCATCTATTTTTCAGTTATTTTGATTTTAAAATCGAACCACTAAACCGATTTTGATTAAATTACTATGGGACCAATCAAAAAGTATATCCTTTCCAAATTAGTTGATAATGAACGAAGCTCCAAGGCGACAAACATTAAAAAAAATACAATCAATTTGGACACCTCTCCCTTTTTTGAAGTAATTAAAACTCGGTGACTGACTGCTAAACTTGTGTCTCCAAGAAACAGGGCCGCACTAAGCCTACATTACTCTGGAGCCCTAATAAACCGCTTCTATACGGTAAATCTTTTCTGTGGAATCGTAAAAGTGCGACTTTACGATGCGTTTACCACAAAATATACGGTCTCGCTGAAATACCTCTTTTAAGCCTGAGCACAATTAACCAGGTGCTTTTGGTTATGTTTATTGATATTTTTATGAAGGTTTGAGTGGAATGGAGACGAGAATTGGAGGGCGAATGGAGAAAACTGGAGGGAACACACTGTTTTCTTGGGGAAATGGTTACAGCGTGTATGAAGCACCTAGGGACCGTATTGAGAAAATGTCACCCGCCTACGGTTTGTCGAATATATTTTTTTATACCAGTCTCGGGTTTTTTACTTAACAAAATCGACTGCGACATAGCTAACAATATCTGAGTTACTACAAGGAACATTTTGAATCTCTAGGCAACCGTATTAAAAAAAAGTATTTTTAAAATTTTAAAAAATGCCGATAGGCGCAAACTGCTCAAGCTCCTACCATTGGTACTTACATTTATATAAAAATCTACCATCGAGCTTCTTACTGGTTCTTCTCGAATGGGTGTATTCTGGATTCGGTTTTATCAAAACTGATTTGATCTCATTATCACGTTGTACTTAAATTCAGATATTGTAGCAGTTGCGACTGCCATTGGGGAAGACCAGTTCTCACAACGTAGACTAACGATTGGTGCGATTGCAGGATGCAAACAACTAGTAGGTAATAGCTCGTTGTATCGTTCTATTGGGAGGCCTATTTTCAGCAGTAGACGTCCTCTGAATGATGAAGATAGCGCCTCTCATTTGTACATCAAAACACTCTATACAGTCATTATGTCTTGACTCAAAACACGTCCTTGAACTGGCAGACTAAATTCCCTGGAAATAATCACTCCAATTAATTATTACAGCTAAATTTTCAAAAGAATGGATCTCACCTCATGCATAATTCATTTCTACCGCGACTGAAACATATCCAGGGAAGTGTCAAAATAGTTATTGTGTGAATATTTAGGGGAAAATCATAAATCATTGATACATTTCAATTGAAATGTGATTTTGTGTTGAATCAACAACGCTTGTTGACGTTTGAATTTTACTTGGTTATTGTATACACAGTAGCTTATCTTGCGCTTTTTTGCAATCGTGTTTTTTTATATTTCATAGGTTAGCATTTTATCACTATATCACTAGGTGCTTAGTGACAATTGGGTTTGAAGTAGTGATGAGCCAAGTCGAGTTATTATAGTCGAATGATTCGATTATTCAATAACTCGATCTTATCCAATAATTGTCTGCAGCAATCGATTTACACAAAAATTACTCTTTAAGCTTGTCGACTCGCATACTTGGAAATTTCATAATCGATATTATAATAATTTAAGGTCCAACTAGAGTCATTTGGTAGTCGGAAGTCACTTTAAGTCGCCCATTGCTAGTTGAAGGTGGTAAACATACTACAGCCTAGAATAGGACTAACCAGTCCTAGTACCGGGGTTTTCTAGTCTTTGAGAACCCTCAAAGACTAGAAAACCCCGGTAGAGATTTCACGACCAATTTTCTACTTAACTAACTTAACTATCTCTCTAACACTGTTTTTATTTAATAAGCTATGATACAATACCGACAGCAAAAAACTTTAAAGCTAGAATGGCCTTTACTATTTTAGTGTTTACAGAGCAAACCTTCCTAAGTACTCCTCTGTACACACTATTTTGTGTATAAAAAGTATTAAATATGACAAAACACACATCACTGACACAATTCATAAAAAAATAAAAGTACTTTTATCAAAATTATTCATTTTTTACATGAATTCCGGAGGTTTCATAACTGTTTTCCATGGTGTCTTTACTCCACACTGGATTGGCGGATATTTGATTACATTGACATAAAACGTAAATGGAAAATTGGACGGAAAAGCTATTAGCCTACAAACGTAAAAGGAAGTATAGAGGAACAGTTAAATATAAAATATTGTTGACTTTTTCTTAAATATTTACGGTTTAGGTAAAGTGGATTATTTGGCAAACTAAAATATTGGCATTGCATCTACGGAAAATCCAATCAGAAGGTCGTGAGTTCAAATCCCAGTGCGGGCACGGAGCAATGTGTTTCTGTAAAACATATGTACGTAATTATCACTCGCTTTTCGGTGAAGGAAAACATCGTGAGGAAACCCACATACCTACCTGAGTATTTCGGAGGTAGGAATGTTATCCACCAATCCGGACCTGGCCGCCGTGGTGGAATATGGCCTAACCCTCCTCACGAAAGTGAGGAGAGACCCGTGCCCAGCAGTGGGACGTTATGGGTTGATGATGATGATGATCTACGGAAAAGGCTTCTACAATTTTCCAGTTCCAGTTCGTCAATAGTTCGGGCATCTTGCAGACTTCCGTGGCGTAAGTGGCTGATGAGCCGACTGCGAAGCATGAGGTATCGGGTTCGATTCCCGCACAGAGCAAACATTTGGGTGATCCACAAATATTTGCACTGAGTTGCAGATTCACGTAGTTAGATAAAATTAAATTAAAAATTCCCCAACAATTATCAATAAATTTATTGATTAATTAATTGCATTAAAGACTTTTTAATTTTCTTCAATTTTTATAAAAGGATTAAACTTGTATTACGAAAGTCATACATGAACACAAATAGTTTGAGAAAACTATATTAAGTATACTTAAATAGTTTCAAAGTTATTTTTAGACCAAAGTAACCTTTTGCAGGCTGCCATCGAGACGGCTGGCGAAGAAACTGCGTTTACACTGTATCGTTACAGAGTAATTTGAAAATGTTTTTTCATAACATTTCGAAGGCATTATTATATTTAATTTAATATTTAATTGAAGGCATTATTATTATTTAAAAACATTAAAAAATAAAGCACTTTTACCAGTCAAACACACAAGTCGCAGATACATACAGAAAATAAAATAACGAGTGACTGATTATGACCGATCCATCAATCCGGATCTGGCCCCGTGTTGGATTATGGCTTAACCCTCCTCACGAAAGTGAGGGAGACCCGTGCTCAGCTATGGGACGTTATGGCTTGATGATGAACTGATTATGGTGATATAATTGGTAAGTTAGGCTAGTTAGATACAGTCTAAATGAATTTTTAATTACTGTAAAACGCAAGATAAACCACTGAATAAAGAAAACCTAAAAAGCAGAACAAAGCAAACTTAACAGTCAGCTAGTGTCAAAATGAACGGCCTTTTTGCTTTCCAGAGAAATTACTGGGCATATGAGACTTAAGAGCCGATGTCTCAGGGTGACGAGCGCAGTGCAGTGTCGCGCAGGATTAAGCAATGCAGATTTCTGGGTGGTGCTGTTACTGTTATGGGCAGGCGTAGCGCTTACCATCAGGTGGACGACTTGATCGCCTCGTCACTCTGTCAAATGAAAAAAAAAAATTCATGCATGGAGAGGAATAACAAGGAGTAGGGAGAAGTGTGGACGATGGGTTTCAATTTAAGCATGCTTTACAAGTTTCTAATAATCTATCCTTAACTTATCGAGAACATGTTCGAAAGACCGTTCGATTCCGGTGTAACACACGTCCAAGTTTTTCTCAAGTTCCGCGCTTGATCACGTAAGACTTAAAGAAACTGTGAGTTTCCGCGAACTTTGCCGGCGGCCACTGTTTATTTTCCAAAGATGTCATATTTCGTTCGGAGCCATCCCCGTATTGTAGTGGGCACTTCAAACTTGCTTATTGAGTTATGAGATAGTGATTTATTGTGAAAGTACTGGTTAGACGTTGCTTTCTTAAATTTTGTACCTATTTTATGACGATGATAACCTGGTGGGACAACGTCCGCCTTCCAAAAAGAGTGTCATGAGTTCAAAAGATCTTGAGGAAATCCACGTGCCGGAGATTAGTTTCGAAGGTATATGAAATACCGATCCAGACCGGCCCGTCGTGGTGGCTAATCCTGTTAATGAATGTGAGGGGAGCCCCGTGTTCAACAGTGGACGGATGATGATGATGATGATGATGATGATGATTAATCATGATTGATGATTGATTGATGATGAATCATTACGAAAACTATAAAAAAGCAAATAGTATGTAATTAAATTTGAGAAGAACATTTGAACATCTATGGCTTTAGTATACTCAATATAAAGTAATTTGGTATAAAGCCGCGGAAAAATTAAGACTCAAGGATAAATTATTTTGAAGAATATTGTCATCAATCACTTAGCTAGGCAGTTTTTTTTTTAATATTAGGGCGATATAAGGTACGATCTCAAGCGAAATTAATGAAAACCTAAAAATAATAGGAAAATGAAGTTCGGGATAATTAATACTTATCTACGAGAAATAGCTAGTAGTGGATAATTATGGAACAGGGCTCCATCCACGAAGATAAATGATGAAATTCTCTCGAGCTTATTTTAATTTTAATTTTGTTATTCAACATAGTAATATACCTTTTTTTGATTTTATCGTTTCGATTCGAGATTTTATTCTTTGACCACAGTTCCACCAGTAGCGCCTGTATACCTTTTATGTGCGAATGTTACTCGTTTTTATAGTTACGCGGCTTTGTTATTAATAAATGATGCTATGCGCCCGTGGTGGATTATGGCCTAACCCTTTTCAAGAAAGTGAGGCGAGACCCGTGCTCAGCAGTGAGACGTTGCGGGTTGATGATGATGATGATGAGGCCACCTATTCATCCACATCCATATCCGCCTACTGCTGAGCACGGGTGTTGAGTAAGATTAGGGCTTATTTCACCACGGGGCCCGATCCGTTTCGGTGGACCACATACCTCCAGAATAATTTTCAGGTACGAGAGGAAAAACGAGCAATAATTACGTACACGTTTTACAAGAAACACATTAGTACCTACCCGACTGGAATTTGAACTGACGACCCTCTCCGTGAAAAGCGGACGTTCTCCCACTAGGCTATCACCGCATCTTATAGCTCCAAAAAGCTATTAATAAGTACCTCCCACATCGATACATTTATTTTCACTTAAACACACCTACCCAGATTTTCTTATTCAAATAGCAATCACCCATCGGCCTAGAAGTAATTGGAAATTCTGGGAACCTCTGAAGGTTTTCAAAATAGATTCAAATAAGGGCTGAACAAACCAACAAAACGATTAGCCCTCACATGAATAACAATCAACAATACATTAATATTAAGTCTGTGATTACTCAAACAAAACAACGACCTTGGTGTATTAGTGGCAATTAAATATACAAGGGTCAAATAGGAATTGAAACCACAGTTTTGCCGGAATCCGGTGCGAAGGCCACATCATACGTAATTACGAGTGATTTGTACACAGTATGCCTAATTAAGCTATTAGTGTGAAGAGTTAAACCTTACTAAACTAAAAAACCTCCACAGATTACATAAGAACGTCTTCAAATATCACCGAAAGCCAGTTAGAGAAAGTGAAGCGGAAAATTTTAAAATGCGACGCTTGATGTTGTTTTTTTGAGTCAACAGTTTTGCGTTTACTCCAAAACTAGAAAGTTTACTCATTATCTTTACAAAAAGAAAAAGTGAAAATACTGATAATTATATAGCTTTGATTCCGCCTAATTTGACAGATAATAATAATTAAAAAAAGAATAGATAGATGAATGTAAGACCTTAGAACCGATGTATGAGGGTGACGACCGCAGTGCAATACCGCGCAAGGTTTTTTCAATGGAAAGTTCTGAGTGGCATTGTAGCTTTTATGGACAGCTGTGACGCTTACCATCAGGTGAACGACTTTCTCCTGCCGTTTCTTAGTAATATAAAAAAATACACAGGTTAGGTGGAATCGAAGCTATGTATTTCCACTTCTTCTTGTAGAATATAGATTTCCGCAAAGTATCGCCTGATTCAGTGAACAGTACCTTTATTTCTTAAAACCCCCAAATAACGGCCGGAAAATAAATAACGTAAAAGTGACCGGATACAAATTCATCTCTATTTTAAATCAAAATTTCAAATTCAGTCTTAGAGAACCCGTGAAATATCCGTGAAATCGCATTCATCAAAACTTGAGAATTAGCCCTGTCCTAATTAAACCTGAAAGTTGTTGCCGCCCATCCTTTGGGGAGAATCTTACGCAAATATTAGGTTTGAATAAAACTTTTATTATTATATCTTTATTGGTACTTATCGTGATCCTTTTGTAGGCTTCGAATCGTAATTTGAGTCAACCTTGAAGTTTGTTTATTGCTTCCGAAGCCTTGGGGGTATTATTACGGGGAATAAAAAGGGGATTTGTAATTTATTTGGAATGAATTTTGAGGTGTCCGTTTCGGATTATGTAACTGGAAATTAATTTTATGAAGTTACACGCTTCTTGTAGACACTAAAAATCAAATTATAGGCCTAGATGAAAACGTTATGGAGCAATTCTATCGGCTATTCGTATTTAATCGGTTATGGCGACACGTTACTAGGCATATGATACTTTAGAGCCGATGTCTCAGACTGACGAGCGCATTGCAGTGCCGTGCAAGATTATGTAATGCAAAGATCTGGGTGGCACTGTAACTGTTATGGGTAGGCGTAACAGGTGAACGACTTGCTAGTCTCTACACTCAGTCAAATAAAAAAAATGTGGTGACATTAATTCCCATATTATTCTACTGATAGTTTGAGTTGATTAATTATTACGCTGGTCCATACAGTTGAGCTTTTAATATTTAATTCCGATTTTCTCGAGTTTTTTTTCACAATTTTGAGCGATGGCATTAGATTCTGCTTACGAAAAACTGTTACGTATCAGAGGACCTATCTCGAATCCCATATCCGTTTATCAGGCATTTCATGGCAATCTAAATTCCACCCTTATTCCATCCTCCAACGTATTCTATCAGAGCTTTTCTCAATTCAACACCATAAAGGTAGGTATCCACTTTATAGAGCGTATCTTATTTTCCCGATAGGTACAATATATACCGACTAACTTAGTATTCCCCGCACGATCTCTATCTATCCCCAAAGAACAAAGTGCTTTGGCCGGATAAAGGGAGAATTGGATAAGGTCGCTCGCTCTATATTGGTTTGAGGGGAATGGGACCTTTTCGCTGTAAGTTTTGAGTGCTCAATTATTAGAGGACGTTTTTATACTTTTGTTATTGGGTGAGATGGAAGCTTGTTATGAAAGTGTGTTGGTTCCAATGAGATGTGAGTGGGGGTGTGAGTGGAATAAATAGGATACTGATATGGATTTTTAATGTTGGAGCTCTGTGCAACTGTTGCTGGCAGATGTGTTCGTCATCTGTTTATTTATTGTGTTCCCGACTTCCATTGCAGATATCCAAGGGTAAAAGTGGTAGGTGGTTTAAGGGTTTTTTTTTACTGGTAAAAGAGTACGTGATTTTTTTATAGACAGTTAAGTGCCTTTTTCTTGTCATTTAAAGATTATAAGCGGTGGTAGCCTAGTGGCAGTAAGATCAGCTGCAGATTAAATGCTGCATAGTATCCAATTTCGTTCTAGAAAAGTCTGCTGATAATGTCACTCCCGCAATGTAATTATAAAAGTAGCAGTGTAGCGGTCGACAGTAATACGTGCAATTTATAATAACGGAGGGACAATCGGGGCGTGAAACGGCATTGTATCGAACAGAGCCCGTCGAACAGATTGCATTAATAGCCTTTTAATTTTACAATCACAGAGAACACTGCGACTTCCAATTGAGACAAAGAAAAATAAACAAGTTTTAATTTTGTCTCTCATCTACCATGCAGTAACTTCTGAATTTGTTTTTTTTTTTTTAATTTTTATTTGACTGAGCAATAGTGCATTTCGTTCACTTGATGGTAAGCGCTACGCCTGCCCATAACAGTTACAGTGCCTCCCAGAACTTTGCAAAGCATAATCCCGCGCGGCCCTGCACTGCGCTCGTCACCCTGAGACATCGGCTCTAAAGTCTCCTATGCCCAGTAATTTAGCTGGAAACAGTGACCTTCAAGCCGCGGAACACAGTAATATTCGCACACTACTGTTTGGCAGATGAATATCTAGAAAATGTGTGGTACTTCCTCAGGCAGTCTCTCGCAGAACAGACCTCCCACTACTTTACTTAAACATTCATAAACGAGAGCATATTTTCACCAAACAAATGATTTGCTTATTTAAACAGCTAACAAGCTATATACAGTGCCCCATCCCAACCAACAGTTGTGGATCATCATACCCAAATCCAAATCAGGCGTCTGTCAGCTGATAACAATAACCCGTCGGCAGCTGTCCGGTGGATTTACGAGGCTCGTTTGTAGGCGCAGGTGTGTCCAATAGGATTATTGCGGTCAGTGTAGACCAAACAGAACTGTAGCAACAAGCAAGGACAAAAATACCGTCCAAATGGAGCAGCGTTTATCATTTAGCTATGTAGGTACAAAAGGCGCGTGAGTTAAATGTCCAGCTTTTGTTACATATCAAGGACATATCAAGGATTCGATTTTCATTCAACTCGCGCGCCTATTTTTGGGAAGGAAACCCACATACCCGAAAAATGTTTCGGCGGTATACGATCCACCAATCCAGACCAGGCCTCTATAGTGAATAGGCACCTAAGCCTCCTCACGAAAGTGAAAAGAGATCCATGCAGCAGCGGGCGGCGGGTTGATGATAATGATGAAATACCGAAAGCGTACGTAGCCAAAACATTTAAAAAAGTTTATCATTATTAGGCTATTAGGACGGGGTCCGTTAGTAGGTACCTTCTCACAGCTTGAGCTCCATCAAATGCTCAGGAACACCGCCCCGCTCAAATCGCGTGTATTGTTCGCGTGTTCAGACATCGTTCAGCGAAATGCTTGTAATTAAAGTACCTCTCATTTCATTTGGATTTATCCGTCTGGTAAATGGAAGTGGATGTGGGAATGGTTTAATATTTGATTCGGTATTAGGTTACTGGGTATACTCGTGCTTTAGATATTTAAGTAGAATAATCGCCTATACACTCACTCGCAAAACCCTTACCTGCCAATAGAATATGATATTCTACTTGTAGGATTTATATAATCGCTCTTTTCAGTATTTTTAATACACTCCGGACCCAAGTGGGCCGCTGCAAGAGCAACCTGACTAAATGGGGTTATCTCGCCCCGGACAGGTCACAATGTGTCTGTGGCGTTTCTGCGCAAACGATGCAGCATTTGCTGTCGTGCCCTCAGTGCCTTAACACCTGCACCTTAACCGACCTCTACGAGGCTTCTGCCCCCGGCGTGGCAGTAGCCAATTACTGGTCCAAAACAATCTAGCCATGGATCATCGACACGACGAAGAAGAAGAAGAAGCATTTTAAATTTTTTTTATTTGACTGCGTGATGAGAATAGCAAAACGTTCAACTGGTGGTGAGCGCTACGCCTGCCAATAACATTTACAGTTCCACCCAGAACATTTGCATTGCATAATCCTGCGCTCGTCACTCTGAGTCATTAGCATAAAGTCTCATATGCCCAGTAATTTCGCTGGAAACAGCGCCGTTCAAACCGGAACACAGTAATGTAAGTACTGTGAAAACAGTACTAAGTTTTAGTAATAAATGCTCTATTATAAAGATCCATTGAACGAAAATAGCAAAGATTCTCATCTTAGAAGCAGATATCAGATCTGCAGTAATAAATCCAGGATCTAAACACATCACTGTCACAATGTGCAAGTCAGCCATTGTTGAAGTCAGCTCGTTTGTTGAACGAAGGGAGGTAGATTTTAGGATCATGCGGCTGGTGGTTTGCATCGTGGTTTGTGTCGTAATTCAGTAGTCGCAGGCATCTTCTAGTGGTCTTCTGGTGATGGTCTGGTGGTGCTGGTTGGTAGCGGTGGTGGTGTGTTGAAGAGCGGTGGTAGCCTAGTGGGAAAACATCTGCCTTCCAAGGAGAAGATCGTGAGTTCCAATCCCAGTGCGGACACGTACCAATGTCTTCTTGTAAAACACATGTACCTATGTTATAATCACTCGCTTTTCGGTGAAGGAAAACGTCGTGAGGAAACCCACATACCTACCTGAGAATTATTTCAGAGGTAGGTATGTTTTCCACCAATCCGGACCGGGACATCGTGGTGGATTAAGGCCTAACTCTTCGCATTAAAGTGAGAGGAGAGCCGTGCCCAACAGTGGGACGATATGGGTTGATAAGATTAAGATGGTGAGGCCTCTTCTGCAAGAGTCCGCCTGGGGCAGCGGGCACGAACCAATATGGTTATATATTATGACTCGCTTTTCGATGAAGGAAAGCATCATGAGGAAACCCACTTCCACCAGTTCGGACCGGGCCGCAGTGGGGGAAACTAAACCCTCCTTACGAAAGTGAAGGGAGACCCGTGCTCAGCAGTGGGCCAATACGGGTTGATGATGGCGTTCAAGTGATGCGAAAACCACAAACAGAAATGAGTTCTAAAATATGTTTTTTTTTTCTTAAGCTATAATAATTATATTTTTAACACCTACCTATATTTTTAAAGAGCATACTTTTGTCTTAGATAGGTAGGTATAAATTAGTGTGAAAGATATAGCCGTATGCGGAAGAGATGCGTGACGCATGGCTTCAAAATCAACTTTTACGTATATACCCCAGGTATTAGTTTAAAAGATTTTACAGGCAATCCATAAACTGCACGAACTCGGATTGCACCACTGAAATATTTTCAGAATTTGTTCACTGGTTTACTTCTCTCTTCGGAAATTGCTGTATCGGATTTTGCGTATTTTTTCTCGGTAAAAAAAAACTGTATTTTACTCAACTAAATACACACACATAAAGAGAACAAAACAGTAAACGATGTTCATAGCAGTACAGTGAAGCCTTTTGTTTTCAAGCCGCCAACCATCAAATTATTTCGAACATACAATATTCGATATAATCTGAGAGATTGAAAATACGCAGTTCGTATTTCACTTTCATGAAATTGAAATGGCTTTTGAAGCTTATTTCTACTGACATAAACTAAACTTAAACTACATTTTACTGCTCTCATTCATATGCTATCCTTTTCGTTTTTACAAGGTTTGAAAGGGACAAAATATAATAGTCATAAAAGCCGATCGCCAGAAGTGAACTAAAATTTAGCTTCTGATTGACGGAACAGATTCGGCCTCGTTATCCCCATCACCATCATCGGCCTAATGACATTACTGAAACAGAACTTTGTTTAAAAAAATAGCCTGGCCACATTGCAGAACTTGGCTAGTGAAGAGCGTTCACAAGAGAGAAGAATATTCGTTGCTTGTAAATGTCACGAGCAGTGTCGTTGCGTGGGCTTTCGCCGCCTGGGGCGGAACGGAAATTTACCACCTTTATTTTAATTATTTGTAAAGAAAATAAATGAAAGTCAAATAAACCAGTTTAATATTGTTTTTATTAATAATTTACTTTTCCTGTTTTTTGTCATTGCAAAATCTTTTATATAAAAATTGCCAATATCAATATGTAAGCATTGGCTTATTCACACATTTACGCGACTATTTAATGTTTATCATCCTCATCTAGTCAGTTATTATTGTCAGTTTGATTGTATAAAACGAAACGCAGTCATAGATTGGCGTGAGCGAAGCAAGCGTGAAAGTTTTAGGCGTCATTGGAGTTAGACCGTTAAATTTTCTCAATAATAATGGAATTTGTGACAATCCTAGACAATTTTTCACGCTGTAAGTGTTGTATAAAATATTCGACACATATCCACCCGATTACTCAAATAGGTCAATAAACACTAAAATCATCATTTTAACGGTTAATTGGCTTGTATGAGCAATCATGTGCGTTAGTGTTAAATTTCTACAAATAACGTAAACAGTAATGTAAGATTGCTGCAATTTACATTATCATATACCCGGTATCCGGTATCAGTTACCCGTTATAACCCTGAAAATCCTTACTTATATTATAAATGCGAAAGTAACTCTGTCTGTCTGTTGCTCTTTCACGCCTAAACTACGGAACCGATTGAAATGAAATTTGATACAGAGATAGTCTAGAGCCTGAGAAAGGACATAGGGTACTTTTTAATGCGATTAAAGCATTATAAGGGTTTGAAATAGGGGATGAAAGATTGTATGGAAGTTTCGTCTTTTTCGAAGCTACATTATCAGCGAGTAACATAGGCTATTTTTATCCCCATATACCCGCGGGAACAGGAACTACGCGGGTGAAACCGCGGGGCGTAGCTAGTGTAAAATAAGTTTGAAATTTAAATATCCCGCCATATGCGAAACGTTCCATCTTAACCAACACTTAAAAGAGAGCAAGCATAACAACCCGTATTTCAAAAGTGTCTTGAAGTTCGAAGTTTATTATAATGGGTAATGAACCAATGTAAAAGTTGACCGAAACGCCTCCATCCACCAAGGAAACAATGTTAACCTCGTATAATAAAATAAACTTTTTATCAATAAAAGTTGGAGCAGTCGTTACAAATTTAATGGAATTGCAATTGATGACCCACTGGGTAGGAATGGTGGTTGGCAAATACAATAAATTCAACGCTTTTATTTTATTTCACGCTTCGGAAGCATGCTTCGTGAACTATGCTACTTTAAACAATTTCACTCGATATTAATTTTACCACTCAATACAAGAAATATAGATACTTCTAAGAGAAAATAATTATAGATTTTTATTGCAATGTACTGGATAGCATTGCAATTGTTGGGCGCAGGTGTGGCGCTTACCATCAGGTGAATGACCTGATCAACTCGCTACTCTGTGTTATAAATATAAAACAAAAAGTTTTTTTTAGGAACTAGTAATAAATGTGTTGGCTGACCTTAACAACATTAAAGCACTCTCTTTTTTTCCAAAATCACAAGTTTTGTAATGCTAGTTATATCTTTATTCGATTCAACCCAATCATTAACTTATGAAAACCTCTACACTTATTTCCAAATTCCATTCAATTCAAAATTGCTTCAAGCAACATTTTACAGCACTGTAAAAGAATTTTACACCGCGCTTAAATTTAATGGTCTGTAACAACGGAATGAAAATTTCAAAACGTTGCATCTTGCCACGGCACCGAACGAAGACCTGCTTTCTCTAGATTATCTTTTATGCAGCTCTGCGTCGTTAGAAGAGACTGGAACAGGAAAATGTCAAAGGATAAATGCGCTAGTGGCGATTGTGTCATCGGTTTTCTTGAGATAAAGTGCTTAATGCTTTGCAACTCAATGACACCGCGTTCAAACCTTTTTTTATTGCGAATGGACAAGCATTCAGTCAGTAAGCAGTCTCACACCACGTACTTATTCTTATTCCATACAGTTAATTTTACCGCCTAGATCGGCCTAGATTGGCACCACACACTCATAAATGACAAACGTGACGTCACTCAAAAATAGAATGCAGAGAATGAGAGAGAAAGAGAATGAGATGGAGCTATATAAACTCCCATAAATGCAAACAAACTGTTCCGATCTCTTTGGATAAATGTCTCTGATCGACTTATGAACGCAGAGCGATATTGGTGGTGACAGTTAGCAGGGCAATTCAGTTTAAAGCCTTGGACTGGATGGATTTAACTGTACCCCCTGAGACCCCTAATGGTAATTGCCGACTCGGCCAACGGTAGAGAATAGTTTGTCAAGAAGATACCTTCGCTTTCGACTTGGAAATTTCTAAAAAGGAGACCTCAGCCCTGCACCAATGACTTATATTATATGTTATGTAAGGATTTCCGTCGCTCCTCGCTTCGTAGGGTACGTTAAGCCGTCGTTAAGCCATGTCAGAGAACCTTGGGCAACCTGATAAGCCCTGACACCAGAGGCAGATTCTAATTTATTCGAACAACAACAACATGAGTTGGTAAACCGTCTAATCGTACTAATACAATAAATGCGAAAGTTGTGTGTTTGTCCTCTCTTCTCTCTAAAACGGCTGAACATATTCTGATGAAACTTAGTATACAGATACAGTACGTCCTGGAATAGATCATAGGATACTTTTTATCCCGTAAAAATTTACGGTTCCCGTGGGAAATTAGTCTACGCGGGTGAAGCCGCGGGGCGCTGCTAGTTGACCATTAATTTATCCTATAAATGTTGAACTCACGTCATTAGCATGTTATTAATTAAGCAAAAAATTACTTAAATACTAATTTTTTTATAATAATTTATCACTTATTTAAATTTGAGACACGACTGCTAGAAAAACCTTTCAGTATTTTACTTATCAAAGACTTTTAAGTATACGTTAACAAAGAAGGATTAAACAAACATACTAATGATATAATAATATTTTATAATGATGTAATTATTTACATGACATCTTTGACATGTGTTGTTTGATCTCGATTCTTTTCTTTGTGTTTAACTTGTAAAAAGTGCTTTATATTGGATATTAATAATACATTATTTGAACTTTATTATTATTATTTTTTTTTAGTGAGACGAGTCCCGTGCTAAGCTTCGTGCCGTTACGGGGTGATGATGATGATGATGATTTTAATTTGATAAACTGAAATACGAACAAAGAATTTATGGAAGATCTACTACCTATAGAAGCGGCTAAAAAGCCAATTACTTTGTCAGGCTTCAACAGAAGCTTTTGCTACAAAACACGTGGGCTAGTGACCCAAAAATGGCCATAACCATTAACAAGAGCCTCTACCAGTAAAATACAGTGTCGCAAAGACTAAATAACCGGAATAAAGCGGTACGGTCAAATCCTGCCTTGTATCATGATCAACAACACATATCGTCCCACTGCTGAGCACGGGTCTCCCTTCACTTTCGTGAGAAGGGTTAGGTCATAATCCACCACGGTGGCCCGGTCCAGATTAGTGGATAACCTGCGAAATAATTCTCGGGTATATATGTGCGTTTTCTCACCATGTTTTCCTTCACCGATAAGCGAGTAATAATGACGTACGTACGTATTATTATTATGTTTTTACAAGAAACACATTGGTACGTGCCCGCATCGGGATTTGAACTCATGTCCTTCTTCTTGAAAGACATACGTATTCCCACTAGGCTATTACTACGCCTTGTATAGTCAGTCATAATTCTGAAAAACTGAAATAAATATAATTGTATGAGTGGAAAGTGAAAAGTATGGATTCAACGGTACTATTTAGCGTCACATCGTAGACTGAACCTAGTTCAAGTACGAGCTATTTTCCGGTAATACTGTTTTTTTAATGTTTCTAAATGCTGATGAATACTAAACGGTATTGTGTAGTATTATAGTTTAAAATTAATTGTAGGCTTTTTATACCGGTTTAAAATGGCAGGCATGTTTTTAAATATACCGGTACAAAATCGCTAAGGTTTTTTTGTCTGTTTTTTTCAGCCTTTGGTGACAATTAATTTAATTTCTCCATGGAAAATTGTCGAGTAAATGGACGGAGTGAAGCCAACGTTGTCCACTCATAAAAGCCATTGCGACCCATTTTGGGTCGGGAGTGATCGTTTATGCGAACAATGTGTTTTTGATATCAGCGGCCGTGTGGCCAGTTAAAAATATTAACTTAATTTTAAGGAGGAAAATGTTTACCCACCATTTTGGGTAAGCAATTCATGAGCTGAGAAAGACGATTCAATGAAATTATTTCATTAACAGGAATAGAAAATAAATTTAAATATTTGTAACATTGAACACAAAAAAAAACAACAACAGTTATAATAAAAAAAAGATAAATAAGAGATAAAACGGTATAATAGTATTTTTTTAAATCATATTTTCCATTTTTCTACTTCTGGTGACCAGAGAAATACCTATAACTTCCTTTTTCAGGTTGTTCCGTACACACTGTGACATGTCAAATGGAAAGCAATTTAATATTCATTGAAATATTTTCTATTACAACTTATCCAGCCACAAAACAGTTGTGTCAGAACAAAAAGCAGTTTTTCTAGAACATTACGAATGCAAACAGCGTGGCGAGCGCGTGATTCCATTTAATACTTGAGCAAAATTAAACACGTGTACATAATAAGTATAAACAAACGTGACGGCTGTACAGGTGGGCGGAATGGTGGAAAAACTGAGGTTTTGTAAGTAATTCTGCAAACTCTGACGCGATTGTTAGGATCCGCAAAACTCATGCCGCGATTTCCTCCCGCGCCCGCACGCGATGGCGGCATCAAAGAACCCACAGGATTTCAAACCGAAGTGGCCATTCTTAGGAATACATACTGTACGAATATTTTTTTTTTTTTTTTTTTTTTTTTTTTTTTTTTTTTATTCGTACGGATATTTCATTATTGGTTTCCTTTTAAAAAAAGTGTGTGCGCATAATCTTTACACGCGATTGAAGTAAACCTTCTTTGAAGTTGGTGACGCGTACCTAATAACAAAAAAAAATACTTTATATAAAATAAATATCATATTATTATTGCCTCATATTGATTAACAATATACGAGTACTTTACAAAAACTAACTTATATCTCCCTCTCAACTTACGTTCGCCTCGCCCGATCACACTTTTCGTAACGCTCTCGTCACGCATTCACCAGCTTACTCCCCAAGCGTGCGTAAAGAAGTTTTACTTCAACAATCGCATAGCTTAAAGCGATATCAAGTGACTTTTGAAAAATCTGTAAACCGTGCCCGTGTTCGGGTGTGAGAGAAAAACGTAGCGCGTGAAAACGGAGTGTGTGAGTTCACGCTTAGAGACCGCAAAAGTACAGTTGTATCGTGGGTAATTCTTCTCACCAAAGTGAGAGGAGACCCGTGCTTAGCAGTGGACTGATATGATGATGGTAGCGCATAAAAACAGAAATGTGAAGGAAACAGCGCGTTTTTCTTAACACTCATCAAATTCGGTTTTCGATTACAATGTCTCTACTGGGTACTCTTGGAAAATTTTGGCTCGAAATCGGAATTCAATTGTGTATTTGATTTTGATGGTCTGCCAATTTTGTTGATTCAACTTAGCTACAACAACTTCTCTGCCAATTTATAACTACCGGAACTGACCTGCCCTTCGAGACATTGAAGCTCTCAGATGTACCTAATACCTCTCAACGGTCACCCATCGGAGAATGTGGCGTTGGGGACGTTGCATAACCTTGGGATCTTTAGGCAAACTGCCAACGAGAGCTCATTTTTTTATTAGTACCTGGATGACCGAGCTTTGCTCGGTAGTATTATTATTCGCCAATAGATGTCAGGAAAAGTCATATTATTCAGTTTAAATTTGGGCTACTCAAACGCCTCCAACGCTTTGTTATTTTTCTTCCAAGTTTATGTTTAATTTGATACAACACGAATAAAATGACATTTTCTAAAAATTATTCCTAGCTAGATCGATTTATCGCCCCCGAAACCCCCTACATACTAAATTTCATGAAAATCGTTGGAGCCGATTTCGAGATTCCAATTATATAAATATATACAAGAATTGCTCATTTAAAGATATAAGATTTAGTACCCCTGATACCCCACGTGTATTGTACGTCAGCACAGATTTCACGCATGTCTAAAGGTCTGATCGTGCGTCTTCGAATAGGGACGTTTTGTACGCTTTATTGAGATGCCGTGATCTGAATGAATGTCGAGTTAAATGTAATGTGGAAGTACTTGCTGTAACGTGCTTGTCTCCAGGTTATACACTAAAAAATATTCGTCTATTCGTTTTGGAGTAAAACTTCTTTAAGCACGCTTGACTTGGGGAGTAAGCTGGTGAATGCGTTACGAAAAATGTGATCGGGCGAGGCGAACGGAAGTTGAGAGGGAGATATAAGTGAGCGAAGATATAAAGCGAGAGAGTTACGTTTCGTATATTTTTTTTAAATATCTTTAATGAATATTTTGTTTGAAATAGTCAAACTGTTGAGTCCCAGTCAGTAACGTTGGAGTCAACGTCACCAATCAGTAAAGTTTTTATGCTTGTTGTATAAAAAAAATCTTCTTATCCATCGTATCGATGGTTCAGTACCTACGCAACTATTAAATAAATTAATCCGTTATATAGGTTTGGCCCAATATTCGGCTGTTGCCACCCCACGAGGAGAAGCCTCATTCAGGTCGTTCAACGTGCAGGTGTAAGGGCAGCGCGGGCACGGCAGCATATGCCGCAGGTCTTGTTTAGGAGCGCCACAATCGCATTGGGCAGAACTCGGAGCAGTATAACCCCATCAGGCCTTATTCGATCTGCAGCGAAAGACAATAGCGGAAGTTGTTTGGAAGTTGATAGCATTTGCTTGTTCCTATTGATATACATAGCAAACTTTGTATTTATCCCAGCTATTAAACTTCATATCCTATCTCACTATGCTAACACAGTATAAAAAGGTTTGAAAGTTAAATTAAAAACTACCCTCCGTTTTTGTTGGACGTCCGAGCGGAACTTTGTGTCCGCTTGCGTTCCATCCAGTATTCTGTAAAGTCTAGTCCATGTTGTTAAAACCGGCAATATACCGAATAGTGTGAAAACAATACTGTATTCCGGTTTGAAGATCACTGTTTCCAGTGAAATTTCTGGGCATATCCGGCTTTAAGCCAATGTCTCAGGGTGACGAGCGCAGTGCACCTGCGCAAGATTATGTAGTGTCAAGTTGTCGGTGGCCCAGTAAATGTATTGTTTTGTTTTTTTTAAATTACCTTTTCAAACTCAAACCATCATTGGATAATCATTAGCTTAGTAGATCAGATTCAGGCTTGTTTTTTTTTTCTCTATTGTTTATGAGGCTTAAGTTATTAACTTGTGAAAGTGCAATATTTGATTTCACTTTTTTGGATGATCTCAGACAAAATGGTTTCACCCTATAAATTCAACGGAACCTTTGTTGAAAGAACATGTATCATTGTAAACCTCCCATTGCAATAATACAAGTTTCCGATACCAATAACCCCCAGTGTGGACTAGGTTTAAGTATTATCCGGTATCGGAAAACACGTCAAGCTTTCGAGAGCTGTTTTTCTTTGACTTACCTCGGACTTCGGGCTTTGTAACTTGGAGCTTGAAGTTTCTTGTCGCAGATGCATTGGGGAACTCAGGAACAGTAGATATATTTATTTATTACTAGCAGCGCCCCGCAGTTTTTTTTATTTGACAATAAAAGAAAGAAAAGTTTTTTTTTATTGTTTTTTTTTTGTTTAGTGACATGACGAGCAAGGCGTTCACCTGATGGCATGCGCTACGCTTGCCCATTACAGTTATAGTGCCACTGTTATCGCTTGTACTTCCTTATCTTAACTTCCCCTTTCCACCTGGCCAAAACATACGCTGTGAACTTCGAATCGCGCGCGCAACTGGATCGCTGTGGACAGCTAGTTACACCGTGTCGCCGCCTCCTGCGCCGCGGCGCCACCATCAATGCGAGTGAAGTTCGAATGGCGTCTGAGACAAAACTAAGGTGCCGCGCGTGAAAAATAAACATTTTGGACTGCCAATACTATGTAAAAACGATTGAAACGGTGCAAATCAAAGGCCGGGGTAAGTTTCCTTCATTACCAACCTTTTACTGACGTTTCTCGTCATTGCAAGCAGCTAAGGGTGTTTTGTTTATCCAGCTATTTTTTTTCAAAATTTGAAAAGTAAACTCTGTATTATAAGTTTATAACAACTTACAAGTCACGACATGTCGCAGCAGACATCTAGAACTTTGCCATGCATACCTAATCTTGCGCGGCGCTACACTGCGCTCGTCGCCTTGAGACATCGGCTCTGAAGTCTCATAATATGCCCAGTAATTTCGCTGGAAACAGTGCCCTTTAGTTTCACCCGCGTTATTTATTAACCCACTAAAACTGGCAATTGTTACGGGATAAAAAGTATCAGTACAGGAATCTTTATACTAACTTTCTTCAAAATCCGTTTAGCCGTTTCGGCATGAACAGAGGACAAACACATCGTGGTCAGGCCCCTGGATCTTACTTATAGTGCCGTTAACAGAACAACTGCTTATCGGTCCAATAATTCAACGTGCCGCAAACAATACCACTCCACCACGCGATCCAATAAAGATATAACAAAGGATATTTCATTGCAGCTTTAATCTGCCACTCTCACGTGAAGCTCTTTGCCTCATACTGCGATATTGAATTCACCAGACTTCCGGAGTACGACTGGGGTGCTCATGTTTAGTCAACTAAATCTCCGGACAGAATCAGGACTATTTTTTTTTTACTGTGAATGAGCAAAGATTTTTGGGAACCGCGTGTATTTGCTCTGAGTCTGGATGTTTGAGGGACCATGGTCCTTATAGTTTCTAATTCCCTAGATACAGGAAATTCTTCTTCTGTTCTTTTTTTGTTGTTTATTTTATTTATAGAATTTATTTTAATGAGGGAACTGTATTATATATTATGTTATTGTGTAAATTATTTTATTATTATGAAGTAACGTACATAGTATGCTCCGTTTATAATGGCAATGCCAAGACGTTACAGTGATTGCTGTTTTTATTAAATAATGGAGATACGAAACTTCGCCAACTTCATTTGGGCGTTCCGTGAAGGAATGGTAATGAATGAATCAGCTTGTGAAAGTTTCAAAACAATTTCCTCGTTTCAAAAAGTGGAAAGCGTTCTTTGACATATTTATTAGACATTTCCACGTACTCTTCTTCCACCCTGGGTCACCTTTTTTTATTTTTTAGAGTGCTGTGCAGGTCGCTTTGTTGCATTGGTGTATTCTATATGGAATTGACGAGAGCCGTGGCAATCAAGTGACGAATCAATAATTAAGCAAGTAGCTAGAATTTAAAAAAAAATGGGGTCATGTCATGTAACCGAACTCAGTAATGCTATGGAATAATACAGTAGGTCAAGTTTAGACATTTTACTATTGATAAGCAAGTCGTTTGCAAGCGTAAGTGCCACAGCTAAAGGTACGTCACCTTTAGAAATATTATCGCAGTTCTATCCAGAACATTGTGTAGACTTTTGCGATACTAGACTGTGCCCTTAATAATGATGTCTCCCGTAATAAGGCAGTAATGTCACCCTACCTCCAGTCAAAGCTTCCCTGTATCACAAAGGTTTCGAAGGGGCTTGTGCTCGCGTTCTATTATCATAATTAAGGTACATTTTTGAACCAAGCTTTTAAGGACTTTACAGTTTCGTTACTCGTTCTGCGAGTACACATTCGAGAATACATCTCATTTTAGAAAGTGCATTTTTCACAGAACTCGTTCCTGTTTGAGATACTTACTGGAAATGTATAGTTGGTGGGAAAGCAAATGTTTTTTTTTTTCTAATGTCGCGGCACAGTTCTAATGTAGGCGATGTACAGCCAACATCAAAAGTAAATGCTAATAATAAAAAAAAAAAAACATGACCGTTTAGTGCTTTAAACGCTTGTTTGTTTTAATTTTCAATATAATCTAAATCCTGATCTGCACACACCGTTGTGTTTTCCCATACCGGTAACACGACAGTTGTGTTTTCCTGAAATCGCGGCAAGCTATAAAAACACAGCGTCTGTGTTTTCAGCATTGAACGTGTCAATTGATCTCAGAAATAAAGTTACCATCAAATTTTCAACAATACAGGTGGTAATTAATCTAGACTTAAATTCAGATCTAATTTCCTCAGCCTATGCCCGGCTTAACAAGCTATTTAGGACTAATTGAGATTTTAGGTTTGGCACTAATGACTCCATTTTCAAAGGGTAACACGACTCTTCGTATTAGATTAGGGTACCAATCAAAAGGGCGCTGAGACTTCGTTATAGCAAATTAAACTTAGAACCTTTTACTTTATCTTCATTTACTAAAATCTTCATTCAGATGGGCTAAAAGAAGACATTCGTGGAAGTTACCCGACTCTACCATTGGATTCTGAAGTCAATTTGAAAAGAACTGACAAGAAACTCTTCAGTTAGTATCTAATCTTATGTTATGTTGGTTTGTGTACGCTTTAAAAACTCAAAAAGTTCTGCACCGATCGAGCTGAAATTTTAGCATGATATATAATCCGCATCAAGGATTGTTTTTATCTATTTTTTTCATCAGTGACATATCAGCGAGTGTGCAAATGTGCCACAGCGAACCGTGGCAGGGCACAGCTAGTACATTATAGTTTCTTTATAAAACTAGTACTATGGTAGGCGCCAAGAGGCGTTTGAGCTGTTTGTCTCCATCATCATCATCATCATCATCCACCTACTCCTGAGCACGCGTTTCGGCTCACTTTCGTGAGAACCTAATCCAGGTTAGGATACTCCACGTGAGCCCAGTCTGGATTGTTGGAACACATTCCTCTGAAATAATTCGCGAGCAAGTGGGTTTCCTCACAATAGAATAAAAAACTCTTTATTCTCTCTTTCTTTATTCTTTCTTTTTCTCTTTTTTTTTTCTTGACCGAATAGCGAGCGATACTATAATTACGTACTTGTTTTTACAAGAAACACATTGGTACGTGCCCGCACTGGGACTTTAACTCACGCCTCCCACTAGAATATCATCGCTTTCATCTAGTTATTAATTTGATAATGACCCTTTTTAATTGCCCACGAATGTGGTAACACCGTTAACACATTAGTGCGGTCACGTCACATCTGTCAAAAGCCCCAACACTAGCAATAAACGAGTTGTTTGCACTGCCGCAATAAAGCGCTCATTCGCGGCTCAGAATGAAGTTTTTAATTACTCTTCCGGCTCACTTTGACGTACGGTCATTACGTAGAGAATATACTCTCTACGTAATGACCCAATCTAGCACAGAGCGAGGTCGAAACCAAAAAAAAAGTAACAAGAACAAGAAAAAAAGTACCAAGTAAAAAGTGGAAAGTACCAAGAATATCTTGGGGCTAAACTTTGTGGGTAATAGAATGATGGATATTTCAAGGACATTATCAATTTAAAATCTTCTGGTTATCGATAGAGGTACTCCGAAAAATACTGAGACCAGTGTGAAAACTGTAGGGAGTGAGGTAGTGTGTGTGAGTTTCTGTTTTTGTATTTGGAGAGTGAGGAGGAATAGGAAAGTGGAACTGATATTGTCAAGTGGCTGGTTACTGACGCGCAGTGATTGGAAGTCTAGAATTATTTACATAGGTTATGTACAGGTCGGTGAAATAAAACAAATAATTTGACATATAATTTGTATTAAATCAACAATATTCCTTAGTCTTTACAATTCTTTGGCCTAATCATCAGCTCATTTAGGTACATTTAACTATAATTTAATTATTTTTAAATTCACATTTTTTTGCCGACGTAGCCTAAACACCTACTTATTTATTATTTATTTATACTTTATAGTAATTTACATTTTCTTTGAGTTTTTTTTTATTTGGTAATCTATGTGTTATTCGCCCAAACGATGATTAAAACTATCGGTATTATTTGGCACTGTTGCAGTTTAGCTGCGGACCCTGGTGACGTCACTGGAACAAAAGAAAATAACAATTAATGCGATCAAAATATTATAAACCACTATATATATAGCTATATCATCACTATTCAGTCTCATATTGCACCCCACGGTTTCACTCAAGAAATTTTAAATTTCCCGAAAAATATTAACTATCTTTCATGATAAAATATAGCCTACAGCAGTAAGGGATAATGTAGCTTCTGAACAGTAAAAGTATTATCATAATCGGATCAGTAGTTCCTAAGATTATCTGCTACTTAGTTACAAACAGGAGGCCTACCATGACCTCTTAAAGCGATTCAATTGAAGACCTAAACTGAACCTCGTCGCATAATCGTACCGTGACGTTTTATTTTTTATGTTTCTACCATTTTCAACCTAAACTGGATCCAGTTAAAGTTGAAAATGGTAGCAACCTAAATTGAGTCGCTAATAAGCCATTTTCAACCTAACTTATATCCAGTTTAGGTTGAAAATGGCAGCAACATAAAAAATAAGACGTCGCTGGACGATTACGCGAAGCGGGTCAGTTTAGGTCCTCAACTGAAACGCTATAAGACGTCATGGTAGGCCTCCTGCTCAACTTTACCTATAATCTCAGTAATACTATTATAAATATATGTTTGTGTGTTTGTCCCCTCTTGTACCGAAACAGCTGTACGGATTTTGATGAAGATACTAGGTCCTGGAATAGATTAGGCTATAATCCACTACGGGTCCCGATTGGTGGATAACATACCTACCTTCAAAATAGTTCTCGGGTAGGTATGTGGGTTTCCTCACGATGTTTTCCTTCACCGAAAAGCGAGTGTAATTACGTACATATGTTTTACAGAAACACATTGGTACGTGCCTCCACTGGGATTTGAACTCGAGACCTTCTGATTGTAAGGAGGACGTTCTCCCACTAGGCTACCGCCGCTTATAGAGTAATTATGGAATAGAGCATAGGGTACATTTTATCCCGTAAAAACAGACGGTTCCTGTGGGATAAATAGTTATCGCCGGGAAACCGTGGGGCGCTGCCAGTTCAGTATATACGTATAGATTGCTCGTTAAATAATTTATGTTATACCTAACTCAGAAAATCGTTTTCAAAATTTCGAGTGAATATTTAAACATTTTAAGAGACAAGCTCAGCCCGCTGTCGTAAGATTTAACACCTGACAATGGCGAAATTTTACGGCATCCCTATTTTAAAGGTCGCCATTTAGCTTTTGAAAGCCCGAGACAATTCAATTTTGTACCTTTCTAGGGTGACGCACAATCAGATTAAATAACGCTTACAAAATATGGTATGTAATTTTCAAATTGAAATTTCAGACAAGTGCGTTTTGTAAATTTAAAAGTATGGCACTTTATTGAATTGAAAGTTCTTTTTTAACGTATTGGAGAAATTTTATAGGAACCGTCACACTTTTCTGTTACGCTCGACCGTCACGCACCATGTAGTTACCAAAAATCAGTAGTGTTTTTTTTTGTAAATAGTAAAAAAATTATGTCATAAAGAAGTTTCACTTCTTACGTGTGTACACTATTGATACACCTTTTTTTTATTATTTATATTTTCTATATTATAGTATTTGTTACTATCATATTTTCATATGTTACCCGAAATAATGAGTTATTATTATTAAATCATTTTCATGTTTCGAAGCCGATTGGTTGGTTGAAGCCAAGTATTTTAAAAACCAACGTACAAGTATTTGAAGCTGACAGAGAAACAAAAATCTTAGAACAGGGAGAAGAGAGAAAACATAGTGGACAATAGCTTAATAATAGTTCATAAAATTTATAGCAAATAAAAAATATTTTTTAGTAAATAATTCCACGAAATAGATGTTTCAAAATAACTATAGAGTTATTAAAATACTAAGATAGAAAAGACTATTCTAGTTTCTATGAACTAGAATAACTTGAAAATTCAACACCAAACCACTTAAAGATCAGAGAAAATTAAGTTTATAATAGAAGGGAAAGAGAACACTGTATTTCAAATTGGTTTCCTTTGCAATTTTAACACATTTTTCAAATGAATCGCTATCGTAATAAGCCTATTTCACAAACCTATTCCCACATGCAATTTTAACTAATATCCACGAAAGATCGAAATCGCTTACTGGAAAAAATAAACAGAGCAATGAAACTGTACGCAGAAACGCACTAAACATTTGTTAAGTGCGTACTTAACACATCCGCCGCCGATTCCAAGTCGTATTTCAAGTTTACAGCATTCGACTGTTTCAATGTGGGGACCGCTTGAGCAAAATACCGGAACGAACGATTCGGAGAAATGCAAAAAAAAAAAACATTTTACAGTCACGGTACGGGTACATCCACCGGGACCTGATTGGCACAACACAGGATTGGAATGGCATAGACAAAAATAGACCTATATACAGGCCGTTACATAATACTCTATAAAGAACCAGGGCAAGGTATTCGGGTATTTCCCGCGCACGTCTGTCCGACAGACATGGTTAGATATTCATACCTACCCACTTTTACGTGTGGTGCGATGGCAGGTAAACAAACATTTAGGGTCGTCGCAATGTGCTAAGACAAACATAATTATACTTTTGTATGGGAATTTTAAATACAATTCTGTAACACCCTGTGTACCCACCAATGAAAGGATCGATCACCTAGATCAGTTCAGTTTTCTTAATCTTTCAATTGAAGAATTGTACTAGCTTTTGCCCGCATATTTGTCCATGCGTACTACAGTTTATCGCAATAAAAATCCTACGTCCTTCCCCAGGGTTCAAACTATCTCCATACTATATTTTATCAGTTCAGCAGTTTTGTCGTGTAAAGCGAGAAAAGGTACAGACAGTTACTTTCGCTTTTATAATAGTAATGATAGGCATAACTCTATTAAAAGTCATTAAACCACTAAACAAAGAGATGTGACAAAGCCCTATCTCTGACAGTAGGCATAACTTAAAGGTTGGTCGTTCACTAACATGGTTTACAGCGTTTATTAAATTTATCTTGAATATTCCCGTTTACCCAACGTTTTGCCAGCCGTAGCGTGCTTGATAAAATCATTCGAACAACGATTTTCTGTGGTGAGTCAAGAGGAAATTGTCTGTTCAAATGAGTCGGCGACCATAACTCATTCGGCTCTCAATGCCGCTTTGCCGTAATCTCATTACTGAACTTCCGTTCTGTTTTGTTTTAGCGAGAATTTCGCTTCAGATTTTTCGTTAACGTATACGAGTTACGGCAAATAGAATAAAGTTTATACAGTTTGCCGTAACTATAAAATAACGAAAAAATACTATAAACATGAAACGCGTGTCATTTCACGTCCTCGCTAAAATACCTAGAGAATTGCAGTAGTTTTTTTTATGTTAGTAAGTAACGAGACGAGCAAGTCATTCACGTAATGGTAAGCGCCACGCCTGCCCATAACAGCTACAGTGCCACCAAGAACTCTCTATTATAAAATCCTGTGCGGGACTGCATTACGCTCGTCACCCTGAGACATCAGTTCTAAAGTCTCATATGTCCAGTAATTTTGCTGGAGACAGTGCCCTTTAAACTGGAACACAGCAATGTTTTCACACTACTGTTTGGATGACGGTGATGCGGAGTTACAATGAGCAAAATTGAATCCACAAATAATTGGAAACAAGTAAATTTCCAAAACGCGCTTCGTTTTCCTCGAGTTCAATTACAGTTTTCCAAACTAAATACGTTCTCGTTTGCTCCAATACAAGCTCGGACAGTTCTAAACAAACAATTTCTAATTTTGCAAACATTTTAGAATACTATTAAACCCTCCATCTGGTGCGTAATTTACTGGTCGTTAGCGTACAATATCGTCATTTTGGCCTGAGATCGAACCGTCAATTTTGAACGTTTGATAGTGCTATGTCGATTATGATTGGGTCAATAGTTAGAGTAACTTATAGCGTACGAACATGTCTATACAGGGTGTCCGGTAAATAGTTGATTAACCAATAAGAACTTATGGGACCCACTCGAGACCACACTGTTATTGGCAGGCTTACCATCAGGCGAGTGACTTGTTCGTCACGTACTTTACTGCTAGACAAAAATATGACATATTATTAAAATCCATATTGTCATTCATCTCGTTCCAAGTATAAGCAACTGAACCGTGTTAAGAACCGATGTCTCCGGGTGACGAGCGCAAGCAGTGTCAAAAAAAAAAAAGAGATTTTGCATTACTTTTAGCTGATAAGTATCTAAATTTTTAAAATAAGTAAAAACAATTTTTTTCACTGCACTGATAAAGGACATGCAAAAGAATATCGTCCCCTTATTAGAAATAATAAGAAAAGTGCTATTGGACACATTCTAAAAGTTTATGTTAAAATGTATTTACTTATTAGCCTTGTTCAAGGGTCGAATGTAATAATATTAGGGTGCACCTTCGTGGTGCTCTCAAGGAAAATAAGAAATATAATTAAAAAAACTGCAAACTAACACAAACGCAAAAATAGTCTTTACCTCTTTCAATTTTAGGATCACTATTCGCCGAGTATAGTGCGACCGTGGAGTCTTCTCTATACAGGCTCGCGATCTTCGCTTCGCACCTCAAGATCGGCGCCCCTCTTTCGTAGTGAGCTGGCCAGAGCTGGATCTGAACCATCAGCTCAGCTTGAACCAGTGCATCCGGAGCTGGACGCACGCTGTATTTGAGACTTTTTGTACTTGACACATCTTGAGTCACCTGGGGAAAAAGGGTTAAATTAGTAGTGAATTGATAACTTCTATGGATAAGTCATTTGGTACGCGTGGTGGTAGGATTCGAGTGGGAATGCGCTTTGCAACCCTACGATAACGTGTTCGAAACCTCACGCTTTATGAATTAATATCATAAGTTATGAGCGGGTTTCCATCTATGATATATTTTATTCACTAGAAAAAACAGTAGATGGCCATATAATATAACTAGCAGCGCTCCGCGGATTCACCCGCGTTAACAGGAATCGACGGTTTTTAAGGGGTTAAAAAGTATCCTATGTTATATTCCAGGACTTAAAGTATTTGTACACTAAATTTCATAAAAATCCGTTCAGTCGTTTCGGCGTGAAGTGAGGACAAACACACAATCGCACAAATACACACATTCGCATTAATTTATAATATTAGTGAGATTCCCAGAACACAATGCGTACCTTTATTTGTCATTGACGAACCTTGTATGTACGACATATTTAATAGAACATGTAAAAGGACTCAAAGTGAACAATACATGTTTCTATAGATAAACACAGTGTCAAAATCAACATATTTGAGCGATACGGCGCATTAGTGCTAAATATTTCAACATAAAAACGAAAAGAATGATTTACGGTTGGCGCGAAATACAGTCTCGTTTAGTGACCCAGTGTAGCTCTAAAAACGAAAAAACTGTTTGAAATTTATATTTCCCGCCATAACAGAAACAAACCATATTAAGAAAAGCTTATAAGAGGGTCATATTGGACCCTTTTTATAATTTCCATGTCGAGAAAATAGGAAAATAAATGAAGCAAAAAGTTACACAACTCGTATTGCATGTTGACATGAATGAAATGTTACAGTATCACATTACAAACTCACGCATGTGAAAGCGTGAAACTGCGTCTATTCATGGGGAAAACCGGGTCATATACATAGTACTGCGGTGGTTATAGACAACATTATTGCCTTGTTTACACCAACTGAACTGCTCGCAAACTGTTAAATTATATATTAGGTGAAACAGTGCGGCAAATGGACACAGCCTAGTTTAGCGTATCATTCAGTGAATTTGTTTCTGTAATTTCTATCAAATTGTTCGGCGTATTCTAGGTAGTTATACTGTGACTTTACAGTCATGTCACACCCTAGAATATCCATTTTTACATGTTCTTTAGTGACATTTACGGATGTTGCCATTAAATGTGTTGGTTCTTAGTTACATGTAAGTACGGTGTCGCTTTGGAAACACCTGTTAAGGCAGTGTATATTGAAATCAATAAAAAAAAAATCTAAGAGTTTTATTGCGAAAAACCTTATAATGTGACGTTGTTATATTTGTGTTTGTTTTCCCCAAACATGTTTTTCTTAATTTTTTTATGTTTAATATTAACTATTGAGTGTTTGATAATGTATATGAGTGTGGGAAAATTATAGAAACCTAAAAAAACGTGCCGATTCGTGTTCTATCCAAAACTCCCAAAAAAAAATCATTATTTATTTATTTATTTATTCAATTGAAACGGCCGCAGCCAATTACAACAATCGATTACACAACACACAATAGAATACAGATAACACAAAATACACATTCAAAGATTCACTCTCACTCTCTTTCAAAAAAACGCAAGCATTCTGTCAGTATTAAAGCACCCACCACTTTAGTTAATCGTGACTTTGACTCTCAGATTTGACTAGGCTGCCAACTAACCACAAGTTAACAGTTCGAATTGAAAACATAAAAACGCGAAAATGTTTGTGTGCGAAAATGCGAAAAAAAAGGAAAACTATTTACAAAAGCTGATTTCATAACTTACACAAACCACGTTTCTACACGCGCGAAATTATTATACCTATATCAGTATTGAAACGTTATAAGCTGAAAAGAAAAATATATAAATATACGATATATATGTTTGAGAATTATTTCGGAGGTAGGTATGTTATCTACCAATCCGGAC
Source organism: Campaea margaritaria (assembly GCA_912999815.1). Taxonomy (NCBI): domain Eukaryota; kingdom Metazoa; phylum Arthropoda; class Insecta; order Lepidoptera; family Geometridae; genus Campaea; species Campaea margaritaria. The sequence goes on along the minus strand of OU538797.1, from coordinate 10,966,665 downwards.
TGGGCCCCCGTGGTGGATTATGGCCTAGCCCTCCTCACGAAAGTGAGGGGAGACCCGTGCCCAGCAGTGGGACGTTATGGATTGATGATGATGGTGATGATATATGTTTGTCTATTTAATTTGCGCGTTTAATATTTTCCACCTTCCGATTATTCAGCCAATTGCGGACAGAGATGCGGGAAGCGGAGATTCCATTCTGTATGTATTAATTACCACAGCCTAAAAAACCTACTTGTGCCATCACACAGAGACAGAAACAACCTAAATACGGAATTCAAATGTTCCGAATTTCGCTGCGCTATGACATCTGTCACTTCTGTCAGTTTGAAGTAAACAAATGACTCCAGTTTGCCGGCTGCCGTACGGTTGCTAATGGTGAGAACGATTCCTAAGCGAGCGTCGTTTGCATAGTTTGGATATAGAGGGATAATATTTTAGGATAACGTTTCTGGGTAGATTTTTCGAATAGGTAGTCTCGTTGTCAGCCCAAAAAAAAAAACACTCGAAGTGGGTACTTAACTATTATATAATGACAGTATTACTTTAAAAAATCATGATATTTGAAATTTTCTCCAAAATCCAAGCTCGTTTGACTGAAAACTTCAACCAAATCCGGTCCTTGTCGCACTAACGATCCAAAATGCAAATATTATTGAATCAGCGGGTCTAAAACATACGACGGAGATGAAAATTGCTAATATCAACACAACCAACAATGTGTAAACAGAGAATTTCCCAGACTGGCTGTAGAAATACGGTAGAAATACAGTAGAAATTCGGTATTAGCACAGCTCTAGTCATACTTTATTTGCTCTTTACCCGTAAAGCTTCAAACTTTCAAGACTTGTTTTGATTTCTCTATATTTTCACAAATTTTACTAATGGTTTTGTGGAAGCGTTCAAATAGGTTACGGTAATATGACAGAAAAATATTCTTCGATCCAATCGCGGTGAGATAATTGTTAAAAAATATGTTTTTATAATAAATATTTGGCATTCAGGCATAGCGCTTACCATCAGGTGAACGACATGCCTGTGTCTTCGCTCAGTCTAATCAAAAAAATAATTTTAAACAGCTCAGGGCAAAATGTGAAGTTTCAAAATCTGCGTGGATACGTATTCGATATCCCTTCGCTACAAATCTGTTGAGCTCCCCAAAACATCCATGAAATTTTCCGCATAATTATGAACTTGGACAATTTTGTAAATTACAATTTGCGAGCTAAGCCTAACTATTAACATTTTAGCGACGCGATATTTAGTCTGAAATAAGTTAATTATGAAAATAAACCCTGTTTAAGCAAACTGTTTGTGTTTGGCCTACTTTAGTAACGTTGTAATAGTAGGAAATTGTTACACCAACACTCAGCGTTAGTTGCGAGTGAAAGCAAAAAGTAACCAGTGATTTCAACAGACCAGAGTTTAACTCTGAAACTAGAAGAGGGCCATAAATACGGTCGAGAGTTTTAAAATCGTATATCTACCTACATTTTGATGAATGCTTCAACGTCGAACGCTTTCTCGTGGATTATAATGAAAATGAGTTTCTGATTTAAATTAATAAAAATATTCGACAAAATTAAATATAAAACTATCTAAACCTTAAAAGTTAACAAAACTGGGTGTTCAAGTCCATGAGGCATGGTGCCAAGAACACTGGCAATAGCCTACCAATAGCAATAGCTATTCTCTGTGCGAGAAATGAGCCAGTCCTTTTGTTACTAACGGCATCGACAAAACGAGGAAATATGTCATCATCATCATCATCGTTAACCCATAGCAGCCCACTGCTGAGCACGGGTCTCCCCTGACTTTTGTGAGGAGTATTAAGCCATTAGGAGATATGTAATTGCTTAATATTTTTTTTCCAATTGAGACCCCGTGGACCAAAAGTTTGGAAGTCAAGCGGCATAAATACATAGTTGATTTTTGTACTTTAATGCATTTTTATTCTTTTACATTATTTCAAAAAACGTATCACAAGAGTCGTAGCCGTAACCGTTGTCTTTTCTGGGTTCATCTTGGTTTCAATGAAGAATTATCATCATTTGCCCACACGAAAAATAGAACAATTTTTAGAAGTTATTTCCTCCTTCATCGGAATAACAAAAGACTATTGAATCCAGGCTTTTACTCGGCCCAAATATTTTGAAATTCTATTCCGAGCTGGTTATAGTCTTCTATAACATACTGGGTGGTAAATACCGACCTAGAATCCAGTTATCCGTCAGAGGCGAGAACAATAGCACTAAACCTGGTCTAGATTCGAAAATTTCTATCTATTCGGGCTTTAAGACACAGTACAGAAGTTGACAGTAGCATAATTCAAGACAACAATTGCCACAATGTGTGTAATTTTTGTACGAACATCAATAGAATGTTTCTCTTTTTTGCGTCTAAGACGTACTTGCGAAATTAATAAATAATTATATCAAAGAAATAGTAGAATTTTTCAAATAATTATGATATTTAGAAAAAAAACCCATTTAATTAAAATCCATAAACACGGCCTGCAACTTGAGAACTACAAACAAAACTAATGAATTTGAAACATCTATATCTGAAACAGAAACAGTACATTCCAAATTATTAAGTCGTCATCCAAAGAGACTCCTCGCTTGCATCTCCTTTTCTGTACTGCTTTCAAATAAATGGTACCAAACTGAGTTACTGTTTAATGCTATACTGTGGTTAAGAACTGTGAGAGCATTAAAACTTGGCACTATAGAATCCGAGCTTAAGCAAGTGTAGAGTGAAAAGTATGCTCCTGCCGTCAATAAAGTATATTATTTGAGTGAAGCTCGTTGTTTATTTGCGCAAATTGAGTTTGTGCAACGCATTTGAGTTTGAGCAAGAACTAAGTTTCGGTTCTTTTGTACGCAAGTTTTAAGCTTTTGAGTCGAAGAGACTATACTTATTTGACGGATTTTGAAGTTAATTTAAATGTTTACCTATCTTCCGCATTTGGTTTTTCCTTTTATAGATAGAGTTAATTTTTGATAATTAAACAGCCTCTTAAGCGTAAGAAACAACAAAATGAACACCACTTGCAGGTCTCATGTGAATAAAGATATTTTATTTGGTTTAGTTAAAAAGCCCCTCTAATCATGACCCATAAGCATTTGTATTAAAAAAAAACTTCGCTATGAGAGAAAGAAAATGTGTGCTCGCGCCTCTCTCTCTTGCCCCTAAAGTAATATACGAATCGTAACTCTCTATTTATATCTTCACTAACTTATATCTCTGTCTCAACTTCATCGATCACACTTTTCGTAACGCTCTCGTCACGCATTCACCAGCTTACTCCCCAAGTCAAGCGTGCGTAAAGAAGTTTTACTTCAAAAACCACAATTTTAACTTCACCTAGAAAGACGTAAGACGAAAGACGAATGAACGTTGTATGAAAATAAAAAAAAAAACAATTGAATTGTAACGCTAATGGCAATATACAGCACGGTATTACATTTCTCAAAGCAATTTGTAACGTAATGACGATCGTTACTTGACCTAATTAGAGCCGTGTAAGCAATACCTTATTAATTACAGAATACAGAGCCCGTGTGAGTGCTTGCTAGTGTTTAGGTGCTTTAGGGTAATACCTTTTTAATTAGAGAAAAAAAATGGAACATTGGCGTAGTGGCTGATGAAAGATGAACCGACTGCAAATCGTAAGGTTGGTTCGATTCTTGAATAAGGCGAAGATTTGTGTGAACCACTGGTGTTAAATTTTTTCTCAGTCTGGGTTTTTTTAGGACCACGGTCCTCGTAGTTCTTGATATCCTAGATACAAGGAACCCTAGTTAGGGTCAGAATCTGTGTTTGTGATCGTCACGCGTTATTTATTTATTTGCTGAGGGATTTTGACCAGTAACGTCGTTAGCAGAATATTTTTTAGATGGGTGACCGTTTCGTGGCTTAGAATCTGAGGTTTTTATCTAGGTTGTTATCGGTTTATAAATAGTAAAAGTTAAGGGACGTCTGAGGTCCTTGGGCAGCCTGATAAACCTGAACTCTAGAGGACGTACTAACTGGTAACCGGGATATGTTCCATTTGACGGACTAAGCTGACTATCTCTTCATGACTTCGTTATTATGTCGCCATAATATTAATTTCACAAATCATTTTTATGACCTACAAAATTACTTCTCATTATCGATATTTCTCCCCTAATTGATATAAACTGTCTCATTTATTGCCTTAATTAAGGAAAATACATTCTTACGATAATTTCATAGTAATAAAAACCGGCCAAGTGCGAGTCGGAGTCGGGCACGAAGGGATCCGTACAATTATCTATAACAACGGTACAATTATTTAAATTTAATTGTTTACTTTTGAAGTAAATATATAACTAAATATTCTGTGAATATTTCAAGTATCTACCTGTTTCCGTTATCATTATCGAGCAAAAACGAGCAAAAAATCATGTTTATTGTATGGGAGGCCCCTGTATTTATTTTATTCTGTTTTTTAGCATTTGTTGTTAAAGCGGCAACAGAAATACATCATCTGTAAAAAATTTAACTGTCTAACTATCACGGTTCATGAGATAAAGCTTGGTGACAGACGGACAGACATACAGCGGAGTCTTAGTAATGAGGTCTCGTGTTACCCTTTGGGTACGGAACCCTAAAAATTTATGCTGGTTCTTTTTTTAGTCATCTATGCGTTTGCTCACTTCAACTTATTGAGTTCATACTTTGTACAGTTATTGTTTGGAGTTGCGGGAAAGTTCCTGACATAGTACCATCAACGTAAAAAAGATGGCGCTTGAGTGGTATCGGATAATTGTTTGTCTTCCACGCGTTTGCCCATTGTTCGACCGATCGAATTGATACAAATGGTGAACGAAGTCAGGAGTAACAGCCTGTTTGGATTATGTAAACTTTGTAAATACACTGTGCTAGTTCATAAAGTACAATTTAACGAGATCCCATTTCAGTTTTGATCTTTATCTGAGTTTAATGGAAGCGCATCTGTTGGAAACAAAGTTTTATATCGATTATGTTAATGAAAAGCGGAGAAAATTATGAGCTTTTTTCAGTTTTAGGATTTCACTAATGCAGGAAATTTGTCACCGTAGATGACATGTGAAAACATTTAACGATTTCAACCCAACGATGCCACTATCAGCACAATAATAATTAGTGACGTTGCCAAAATAAAAAAAAAAAACTGAAGATTTCTTCTTTGGTTCAATGACATGACATAACTTTTTTTGAGTGAGTAAGGCGTGCTTGCCGCTTGGGTAATTTTTAACATTATGCCAACGCTGACGTCATCACCGGCAAATCATAGTCAATCATATAAACTAAAAAATATTCAAAATTAGATTAGTTAGATTTCAATAAAAGCTATAAGCTATATAGGATAGAAATACAGGTACTTACAAGCATATCATTGATGTAGAAGGTGAGGTCGGAGGCTGGTCGACTAGGCCCTGAAGTGCAGTTGGCCTTCAGGACATCCCCCGTGGTGTAGTAATGCTGCTCCGTTTGTAGCATCGGTGATGATGGAGGAAATTCTAGAGAAAACAATTTCATATTATTTTACCACACCAACCTAGCACTACGCCTGCCCATAACAGTTACAGTGCCACCCAGAACTAAGCATTGCGTAATCCTGCGCGGTACTGCACTGTGCTCGTCACCCTGAGACATCAGCTCTAAAGTCTCATATGCCCACTAATTTCCTTTAACTATTGATACAGAGACCGCAGCACCAGCCCTAATGGGCTATTGTGGGTACAAATCGTAATGGTAAACGTTTTTAGTAAGGGCAAAATGGCAAATTGTAGTTATTACGATACATATCGTTGTTTTAAGAGGTGGACCCTGATTTTTCTAAGCCAATAGTTTTTAAATTGACAATTGCTTGTCCCTAAATTTTCTCTTTTGTTACCCTGTAATTGAACTTTAAGTGTATTGTTTAGATGTACCGCTATCATCACCATCATCATCATCAACAAATATTGTCTCACTGATGAGCACGGGTCTCCCCTCACTTTGAGGAGGGGTAAGCGATAGCAGCCTAGTGGGAGAACGTCTTCCTTCTAAGGAAAAAGTCGTGAGTTCAAATCCAAGTGCGGGCACGTACCAATGTGTTTCTGCAAAAACATTCTGTACGTAATTATCACTCGCTTTTCTGAGAAGGTGGCCTAAAGATCTATCCGATGTAACGCTACACTAAATAGCAAATACACAGAAACTGGGATTTATTTCATGCTACAATATAATCTTTAACTATAAACAGGCATAGAGCTTGTATTTAGCGACCGTTTAAAAATGAAATATTAACAGGACCTATTAGCATCAATTGCCACTATTCATTACTATTCCAGTCACCGATTGAATATTCAACACCAACTGTGGTCTCGGATTGTTCACGGAACACGGGTGCTTCTAAACTAGGTCTAACAATACGTTAATAGTGAAATACCTTCGAGATAAATGATCAACACTGCTGATTGACGTTCAGTCCTTAGTCTAGTAAATAAAATTTTAATTGTTAACAAAATGACTAGTATGGATTTATGTGTACAATTAGTGACAGAAGTCGATGTACAGATTCTAACTTCCAATCAAAACGCAAATCTATATAATATTATGGAGAATAATTGAAGAAGAGTCGGAACATGATCTGCAGATTTTGACGTTGATTGTACATAGTGTGTTGCTCCGAAGATGAGACAGCAAAAAGATTTGGTTGTATTGTTTTTTGACTTACCAATAACTTCCATAGTATTAGACACAATAGAAGTGGCGAAGGAAGGTGCGTCTGCCGTCACTTCACAGCTGAAGTTCCCGGAGAGGCCGAAGCTTACCCTCGTTAGCACCACTTGGCTCTGATTTGATCTTGCTAGCTGTTGACAATGAAACATATTTAATTAAAGAATTTTGTAATAGGGGTAATGGTGAAGGGGTCTCGGGTGTTAAGGAAGGGGCTGATAACGACATTCCAAAACATGGAGGACTTGATGAGCCGATATTATTAGATGACGAGGACGATGCGAACAATTCGTCATTAGAAATGGTATATCAAATAGAAAGAAAGAAATGAGATATGTGTTTTGTCTTTGATAAGTAGAGACCGAAATAGACAAATGTCACAACCCTCCTTCTGAGCAGTCGTGTATAAAGCAATAAAATTTCATTACAATACAAATTATCCAACATTTTCCTCAAGCTTTACAAAATGCTAAGCTCAAAAAGAAAAAAAACAATATCAGTGATGGGACAAAGTACAGAAACGAGCCATGCAAAGAAGCTCTCTCAGAAAACAATCAGAAGACATTTCTATCGGGATAACAGGCAATTGGCACATGCTTTATAACCCGTCCCTAACAGTAGTGTGTACATTTTTTTCCTGAGAACAGGCAATTCTTTTTTCCTGGGTACAGGCAATCCTTCGCTGTCGGAGAGGCAGCAGATGTTCATATATTCAATCCTTTATCGTGGCTTAGTATCGCACGTACATTAAGAAGGCAGTAATGCAAGTGTATACGAAGTCCTAAGCATGCATGGCCAGTGATAGGTTTTGCAAAGGCTCGCGTTGGTATGTTTTTTTAGGGTGAAATGCAGGTTTGATGCAATATTTTTATGTAAGTCAGATTTTAAAGAGTTTTTGATGATCAACAAAGGTTTGATTTTGGATATATTTTTTTTCTTTTTAAGTTTCGTTCGATTCCTGCTCAGCCTAAACATTTGCCCTGAGTCTAAGTGTGTGTAGGGCCATGGTTCTCATTGTTTCCGATTCCTTAAATACAATGAATTCTAGTTAAGGATCTAAGTGTGATAGAGGCGGTGATTAGAAAACATAGATTTTTATCGTTGTAAATGGTTTCATTCATCTCAAAATATGTGAAGCCAAAATAGTACTAACTTCGTGACATTACGACTCGCTTTGGTACATAGAACACATCCATCCATTTATATTGACATTTTGACATTCCATACTGTTCTTCAAGCCATACTGTGCTGACATTCCAAAGTATCACAGATAATAACGTAGTTTTATATCTCTTTTATTCTCGGATACAGAATGGGAACGGTCTAATGTCTCTTTATAACTCAATCTGTCTCAGGAACTGATCGTTTCTTCATTTCATTAATTCATTTATTACAGATTAATATAAAAATTGCGTTGATGTAAGAGGAGATCGGAAATCAAATTTTCGATGAGCCGTTTAATTTGGTTTCAATTGTTTGTGATTGATTGAATAATTTAGCTAGAAAATATGCCCTTAGAATAACAAATCTGTAATGTTTTTAAAATAAAACAAGTGACTGATCCTGTTTTACAAAATCACAACCAACATTTTTTTTATATCAGCGGAACAAAACTCGAATGAGATTGATATTGCAATTGAATCATTTCAACATCTGATAAACGCGTTTCAAACTTTAGACGTAATCAGACGTTAAAGAAACCCGTCTGAAGTTTGACCTTATAGTGTTAGAGTGTTAGGCCATTATCCACCACGGAGGCCCGGTCCAGATTGGTGGATAGCATACCTACCTCGACTTAATATCGTCATCTTTTTTTCTTGAACTCAATATCAAGGTCACAATGGGAATCGGATCGGAATTCTGTTAAAAAGTAAGCTTATGAGCTTATTTTGTAACGAAATTCCATCCATCTGGTATTCGGAAATACGCGTACGTTTCCAATAATTATTTATTTGGGCGATAAAATCAGCAATTTAGCTGGAACTATAAATTATTTAGCAGATACAACGTAACGAATTGCACACAATTAGTATTGCTAGCAACTGACTACAAGTATAAGTTAGCAGATTTTATAGTTATTTATTTGTAAGTAGTAAGTAAGTAAGCGGTGGTAGCCTAGTGGGAGAACGTCCGCCTTCCAATCAGAAGGTCGTGAGTTCAAATCCCAGTGCGGGCACGTACCAATGTGTTCTGTAAAAACATATTTACGTAATTATCACTCGCTTGTCGGTGAAGGAAAACATCGTTAGGAAACCCACATACCTACCCGAGAATTATTTCGGAGGTAGGTATGTTATCCACCAATCCGGATTTATTGGATTTAGTGGATTATGGCTTAACCCTCCTCACGAGAGTGAGGAGAGACCCGTGCCCAGCAGTGGGACGTTATGGGTTGATGATGATGATGATGAAGTATTTATATGTATATACGGTAGAGGTCGACATTTTAATTTCTGAGAGTGACGAGATGATATCATTGGAATAACTTTTTGTCGAAACATGTATGTTACAAAGTAAGCAATGAGTATGCTATGCATGCTAATAAGTAAACCATTTAAGTAGCATGTCTATCCGTACCTTAATTGTAATCAATGTCCGTGCTGGGGCCCAATTCTATAACTTAGAGTAAAGCAACATGCAATTGACATACTATCGACACGCTACTGACATTATATTGCCACTGTTGCAAATTTGGCATTCTGCGAAAACTCCAATGGTGTCTCAGTGGTGTCTCAGTAGTGTGTCGATTGTGTGTCTGTGGTGTGGCTGTTGTGTGGCAGTACAATAGTTTTCAGTGTGGCTAGCTAAAATAATAATTTATAGAATACCAAACGTCAATGACTATCCTATTGAGACACTACCGACACACAATTGATAGGTTAGTTATTTTATAGAATTGGGCCCCTGTTTGTATGTGTGTGTACAGGCACGCACACATAGAACAGTGCCGTTCTATAAAACAAACTTACGAGTACTTCTCTATTACTACAATGATTCCGATATTGTTTCAGAACTGCAATCGCACCAGCTTCTATATTACCCGACCTGTAACTGCGGCATATTGGTCGGTGATCCGCAACATCTCTAGAACCAGCGTTTCCCTTTTGAATTAATTAAATTCCTAGTTGTCGGGTCCTTAATTTAAAGGGCTGGTACAAGTTACGGCGGGATAAATATCAGGTTTTGTTAATTAAGGAATCTAGTGCCCGCTAGGCGAACACGAATTTGGGTCTTAGCTTTTATTCGAAGCTACAACTCTAAGCTTTTCATACATGTACCTACGTAATTATTACTCGCTTTTCGGTGAAGGAAAACATTGTGAAGAAACCCACCTTTCCAAAAATTATTTCAGATGTAGGTATATTTTCCAACACTCCCCGTGGTGGATTATGGCTTGATCCTCCTCATGAAAATGAGGGAAGGACCTTGCTCTCTTCTCTGTTCATTGTAAAACTATGGCAATATCTAGCAGGGGGCAATTTTTTAAAGCCACCGGGTGACAAAATTATTTTTCTCACCGATTTCTTAAAGGAATCTCGGTCAATTCGGCGAAATTTTGTCACCCGATGAGATTTAAAAATCAACTCCCTGGTGAGGGTGTAGTAATCCATTGGATAAAAAAAACATTTCCTATTCGATTGAAGTCGATTTGGTCAGTGTGATTCCATATAATATTAGGTACTATGAAAACAAGTAAGGTTTCATTTCGCCACAGAATTCTGCACTTTATCTATTTTTAAATTGACCTTAATTTCAAATTGAAGCAAAAGTGTTTATACAAAGCCCTCGGTTCGGTGCGTTTGAACAATATTCCATACTAACGGTTGTCCCCCGCTTTTGTTCGTTGGAATATTTCAATTAATCTAATAATTGAATATTCCTTTGTGTTGAATGGGTTTCGGTTGGTTTGGTTGACCTTTAACGTACATTTACTTTCAGTTTAAATTATGTTCCAACAAAATAAATAATTGGAAATTCTAAAAGATTGTAGGTTTTATGTTTAGGTTACTTTTTGACTTTTAGATTATATTTGTGCCTAATTGTTTTTTTTTAGTTTGATCTGATAATACCAACAATATTTTAATATAACTATTCCTAATACAGATAATACTTATGTAACTTTTACCTCAAGAAAATAACTACGGAATTTATGTTAAGTTAAAGCTATTTTTTAACTAATACAGTCGTTCAAAACATCACTTTCCTTTTACGAATTGGTATATATTATTGCATCACCTTTATTTAGCATACCTATTATCTTAATAAATATCATCGAAAATAACCTACAAAATTAGTTAATAGCGGCTTATTTAACGCAAACTCTAACTCTTAACAGTGGCTTCGAAACATCTATCTGTTTCGGCCTTGAACATAGACCGGACAAAGTCACAGGCAATAGTTAGTGGATTCATCATCATCATCATCATTAACCTTTATTGTCCCACTGCTGAGCACGGGTCTCCCCTCACTTTCGCGAGGAGGGTTAGGCCATAATCCACTATGGGGGCCCGGTCTGGGGGGTCCGGATTGGTGGATAGCATACCTACCTCCAAAATAATTCTCGGGTAGGTATGTGGGTTTCTTCACGATGTTTTCCTTCACCGAAAAGCGAGTGATAATTATGTACATATATGTTTTACAGAAACACATTGGTACGAGCCCATACTGGGCTTTGAACATACGTCCTTTTCCTTGGAACTGGACGTTCTCCTACTAGGCTGCCACCGCTCCCACCGTTAACGGATTATTAAAACAAAACAGGAAATAACTCCCACGTCTTAAGTGTGAATATTAACATTATTCTTCTTAACAATAACAGTATCCAGAAAATACAAAATGTCGTTCAGAGCCACGCTAAGATCCCACTTCCGAAAAGAAGCTTGGCGTTACATTACTTCCCCGTGAGCATTACGTTCCCCGCAGAGCATTACGTTCCCCGTAAAGCATCATTTCCCCCATTTACCCCAACATTACGGTTATAATAATAGCTAAGCGTAATTTAACAACGAGAAAATCTTGAACCGTTTATGTTTTAAGCAAACAACAGACCACATTTTGCTTCCACTAAATTGAACTTGAGTATTAACCAAATTCCAAGCGATAAAGTACGTTCCAGCTCAATGTTTCAGCTCAACAGGTAAAAATAATTGTACGGAACCTTCCGGCGAGAGTTATCGCGCACTTGGGCGCAGTTAGGATTCGAAATTTAAATTCTGAGGTAGTCAGGCTTGACAGAAAAAAGAAAAACTTAAGCAAAACAATGTCATTCTGATTTTGAAATTTGGATGTTGGTTCTACGGACTTGCCGCAATTTTGACTATTGCCGTTTGGATAAAGTGGAGGGAATCCACAATGAATATTGATCGGAGATATCGTCTTAAACATAAATCCCAGAAAAAAGTTAAACTTTCAGCGTTGAAACGTCACAGTTTTATCAGATTTTGTCTACAATCCATTTTTTTTATAAATATAACGCATCACAACTGCATGCATACACAAATCCTAACCACGAGAATCCTCAAAAAAAAAACCAACGCTTAAGTAAAATACCTGTGGTTTTATGGTATAGCCTTAACCTTGATGTTTTATGTTAGGACTTCATTTTGGGGGCAAGAAAACAGTACAACTTTGTAATTTTCGAAGACGCCGTTTTGGAAGTGGAATAAACCCCAAGACCTACCCCTCGATCCGCCCCTGGAAACCAAGGTGCGTCCCGTTTGATGCCTGGGATGAGATTTTTCTCCGAGCATATTTTCCTGGCGAGAAGCTTTATAAGCTTCAACATTATCTGTAATAAATGTTTATGTCGCCGAATAAAGTGTAAGACTCGGTGAGTAGCAAAAGCAATGGTAATGCGAAGCTGTTTCTAAGTTAATGTAAAGGGAATTATTCCCTTTACCGTTGCTTGAGGTAACGTAATTATTTGTTCTTGGTATTGAGAGACCGACGTTTGCGTTGCTTTCACCTCGGTACATAATAATAAAATAGTTAGGTATGTTATCCACCAATCTGGACCGGGCTCCTGTAGTGGATAATGGCCTGATCCTCCTCACAAAAGTGAGGGGAGACCCGGCCTCAGCAGTAGGGTAATATGAGTTGATAATGATGATTATGATAATAAAATCGGTAAGTACATATAATAATAATGCGCCGCAATCATTTATGGAGATAGCGTTGATTATTGATTGATAGATAGATAGATGGATAGATGAACTCTTTATTGAAACACCACAGAACAAAGGAAACTGAGCACGTTGGTGGAATGTTATCTATTAACACTTTGACTGCTGAGCCGTTTTGCTTGTCTACCCACGGGAGCGGCTCTGCACGCTCCATATAGTTTTCCCATACAACAAACACAACAGTTGTGTTTTACTGTCACGGCAAGTTGTGAAAAACACGACAGTTGTGTTTTCAGCTTTGAACGTGTTCGTTAACATGTACGAGTGGGCAAATCATTCAAATCCAACTAACGTCATGTTCGCTTGAAAACTCAAGAATTTATAGTAAATGTTCCACCATTTAACTGAACCGCGACTTTAACTAAAAATCTGACTGGTACTCGACATTTTGATTATTTCGGAAATATAAAACCTTGAAAATTGTTAACAATTGACGCTGGCCGAATACATAAATCATACGGAGCCAAAAAAAAAAGTCTCGGTAAAGAGTATGGCTTTGTATAGACATGCTACATACTAAACATGCATTATATTTGCATGACGTGAGAGGCTGCGACAGTCCCTTAACAAGTCGTCTCAGCTGCTCCAACTTCAAGGGAACCGTATGTGTGGGTTTGAATTCATTACTCGCTTGTCTCTTATATTCATTTGTCACTAGTTTTGCCTGCGACTTTGTTCGCGCTTACAATTAAATTGATTATATTCCGAACGACGATTATGGAACATACCCCGATGTCTCAGGGTGACGAGCGCAGTGTAGTGCAGATGATGCAATGCAGAGTTCTGGGTGGTGCAGTGACTGTTCAGGGCAGGTGTAGCGCTTACCATCAGGGGAACGACTTGCTCGACAGCACCACCCAGAACCCTGCATTACATAATCTTGGGCGGCACTGCACTGCGCTCGTCACCCCGAGACATTCCCTTTGGTCGCGACATAACTTTAGGACGGAAGGAACAATTGGGCTATTTAGTGTTTTACAATGTTTGCAACAGTTTCTATGACAATTTCACGCAAAAATAATTTAGATAAGTTTCCCGAGAAATTGGAAAATTTGGGAAAAACTAAAAGTACTCTCTGTTACGTGTTTTTCAATCAAGTCGCGGCTACACATCCGTTTTAAATTTTGGTTTTTTCGCGATCTTCTGTCGTTTATTTTTGTGTATGGCATGAAGTTTTTAACCTGGGAAATGCAGAGTACTTGCGGGAAAACTGGAATTGCGCGGGTGAAACCGCGGGGCGTAGCTGTGAAAGTTGAGACTAATTTAGCTGCATTGAGTATTGTACAAATGTCAACTTAATATAATTATCATTAAAAAAACTAAAGGAAAATTATTGCATTAACCAATACACAAGTTATTAAAGTCATTAAAGTTTATTTAATTTAAATTGTATGTATATAAATAGTAGATAGTGATTCAGTTTCATTTGTGCACATGCAAGCCTTAATAAATTTTATTTGGGCAATATGCAAATATCAAACCATAAATAAGGTTTATGTTAGCCGAGTCTTTACGGTTAACAATTAAATAGTAATATTAACATTTTAAATAGGTATTTATTTACAAAGGAGGTTATTAACCTGAATATAATAATTATTATGTAAATTTAGATTAATTAGCTGGAAATAGTGTGAAAGACTTTATGGGTCGCAATCACCAGCGAAATATTGGCCGATGATGATGGGAAAATGAATGCAACTTAATAAACTTCATCATCATCATCATCCACCATATCGTCCCACTGCTGAGCACGGGTTTCTTCTCAATTTGGTGTGGAGGGTTAAGACATAATCCACTACGGGGGCCCGGCCGGATCGGTGGATGAACTAAACATTTAGCAAACTTACATCAACATTAATCCCAGCGAACGGAAAAATCTTCGTTGCAGGCGTTTCCGTAGGCGAGTATCTATAGAACTCGTGGCGCCCTCTGTACCATTTGACGGAGTAAAGGGGCGCGTCGGTAAGTTCGTAATGGCATGCTAGCGTCGCGTCGCTTCCTCGCTGGACTACTGGCGGGGATATCCTCAGGTCTGTTGCTCTGAGGCCGCCAGCACCTGAGAAGAAAAACAGTTTTTCTTATAGAGTTAACTACAAAATTCACTAACGGAATGGACACTCCACTCCGCGCTATCCGGTTTCTCGCACCCGCAGTTGGGAGAACAATTAAGGCTGACAATATTAAACGCTCTAATGTATTAGACAAAAGGGTTGTATGAATCTTCATACTAGAGGTTAGTCTATAGTTAGGTTTATAAGCATAACCTAACTTCCAATGTAGCTTAATTTACGCAAAATAGGCAAGTTTGTAAAGCGGTGGTTCTTACTTAGTAACGAAACGGGAAGGTCGTTTATCAGATGGTAAGTGCCTGTCCATAGCAGTCGCAGTGTCATGCCACCCAGAGCTTAGCATTGCAGAATCTTGAGCTCGTCACCCTGAGACTGAATATTCTGAATATCTGTGAAATGTGAGTTACTTTCCCAGGTCAACTCTCTATTTTAATATAGACCTACCAATTTAAAAAAAAATGTTTTTTTTTTGACTGAGTGACGAGACGAGCAAGTTGTTCACCTGATGGTAAGCGCCACGCCTGCCTATAACAGTCACAGCACCACCCAGAACATTGTATTGCAGAATCCTGCGCGGCACTGCACTGCGCTCGTCACCCTGAGACATCGGTTCTAAAGTCTCATATGCCCAGTAATTTCGCTGGAAACAATCCCCTTCAAACCGGAACACAGTCATGTTTGCACACTTCTGCTTGGCGGATGAATTTATCTGGCAAAGGTGTGGTACTTCCCCAGGCGGACTCTTGCAGAAGAGGCCTCCCATTACAAAATTTTACCAACAAACTAACGTACGCTTACGTATCCTTGTTAGAGATCTGGGGGGTAACCACATACTTATTCTTATTCCATGCAGTTCATTTTAAGGCCTTAAACTGAACAGCCTAGATTGGCACTACACACTCATAAATGACAAACGCGACGTAACGTCACTCAAAAATAGACTGCAGAGAATGAAAGAGAAAGAGAATGAGATGGAGCCATATAAACTCCCATAAATGCAATCAAATTGTTACGATATCTTTGGATAAATGTCTCTGGTCGACTTATGAACGCTGAGCGATATTGATGGTGACAGTTAGCAGGGCAGTTCAGTTTAAGGCCTTAAACTGGATGGATTTAACTGTTCGTGGTGAGGCCCCAGTATCTGTATGTGATCGTGACACTTTATTATTTTTGTTCAAAAAGTTAAAAAAACATTTTTACCTCTTTTTTTTTTTGGGTATAGCATACGTCAATGCACATCAAAAATTCGTTACCAATTCAGACTACCGGAACACGTGTAATTAAAACTCTTTGACCGTGACAGCGGGTGGCCAAAGTAGGAATGGTGAAAATGTGGTGACAGGCGAATTGGGGGCAAAGGAGCAGATATGGATGAAGCTAGAATGGCGATGGCGTGTATAGAAAGAAAGAAAAATATAATATTGCAACAAGACGGACGGATTATTGATTGTTGAAGTAAAACTTCTGTCCGTACGCTTTTGGGGAGTAAGTTGGTGAATGCGTGACGAGAGCGTTACGAAAAGTGTGATCGGGCGAGGCGAACGGAAGTTGAGGAGAGATATAAGTTAGTGAAGATAGAAACAGAGACTGTTACGTTTCGTATATTTTTAAAACAATATTTTGTGTTTTTTTTTTTTAATATTTTAGTTACATTTGTCTTCTACCATATAGGTCTCAGTAGAAATTTCTTTTTTTTTTATTATCTAGGCGAGTGTTTTACCGCCATATCTCACCTGATGAGAAGCTAAAGATAAAACACGCTTGCCTAGAAGATACCTTTCACTATATAAATTTGAGACAAAAAGTTTATTTTTGTAATTTTTTTTTAAATTCATAACATACAGTCACGCCTTTCTCCCGCTGGGACAAGCAAAGACTACATATCTCCACATGCTACGATCCCAGCGATATATTTGTATTTTCTCTTAACACTGTAGGTTGGTACATGTACGTAACCAACCGTTCTACGCTCATGTACACCCACGCCCACTGTTGCCACCTGCGGCCTCACTTTACGCGAACTTTGCAACAAAAGATAAAAAATAAAAGTAAGGGTCGGTCGAGCGGAAAAATGTTTGGAAGGGTTTGTAAGGCTAGCGAGACGAGAGCACTTTCTTATACGTAGCTAAATTTGATAGGAAATAGTGAATACATGGAATAGTGACATTTATTATGTTTTGAAAGAAAAGAAAAAAAAAAAAAAAAAAAAAGTTGGGTACGTTTTCTGTCAGAGTCGCCTCTGATATATATATCACAGAGATACCTCTGTGTCCAAGCCTATTTTTAAGATGGGGAAAACCACACCTTGGTCAGATATTCATATATCCAGCAGTAGTGTGAAAACAAAACTGTGTTCCGGTTTGAAGAGCACTGTTTCCAGTAAAATTACGGGGCGTACGAGACTTTATAACCAATGTCTCAGAGTGACGAGCGCAGTGCAGTGCCGCGCATGTTTATGCAATTCAAAGTTCTTGTTGCCACTGTAACTGTTACGGGCATGCGTGGCGCTTACCATCAGGCGAACGACTTGCTCGTCTCGTTACTAAGTCAAAAAAAAAGTTAAGTTTTCCTTCTAAGTCTTGTCGATTTTTAGGAACATACCTAATACACGTATCTGAAGGTAGATAGATAGGTAAATACTAAGAATTAACATAAATACATAGATAAATAGGTAGGTAGGTGTCTATAGAAACTATCAAAATATTATTTTATCAACATAATTATAATTTTGCAAATCGGTAATGTAGCTGAGTGAAGGCCAATCTTTATTACCATTGTTAATCATTCTGTAGAATAAATTGGTATTATCATCATCAACCCATAACATTCCACTGCTGGGCACGGGTCTCTCCTCACTATCGTGAGGAGGGTTAGGACATAATCCACCACGGGGACCCAGTCCGGATTGGTGGATAACATACCTACCTCCGAAATAATTCTCGGGTAGGTATGTGGGTTCCTCACGATGTTTTTCTTCACCGAAAAGCGAGTGATAATTACGTACATATTTTTTACAGAAACACATTGGTACGTGCCTGCACTGGGATATGAACTCACGACCTTCTGATTGGAAGGCGGACGTTCTCCCACTAGGCTACCACCGCTTCCAATTAAATTGGTATAACAAAGGTCAAATCACTGTAGGTCAAGTTAATCGTTTTACTCAGACCATGATTATGTTGTGTGGTTACGCAATACCTCGGCTACATTAGCAAACCTAGTTTGATACAAAAGTTTACACGGAATAGTTCAAATTATGTACGGTTTACATTTATGTAATCATTGTCGATATAATAATAACAACGGTTTAGAACTATAACAGCGGATATATGCATGAATAAGTCTTGCTACGATTAAACGTGCTCGTTACCATGTTTAATCATTAGCGATAACATGACATGCTCCATACTAACAAGACAATTTTGAATTTAGCGGAATACCAATTTTACTGAAGGTAAAATATTGCTTTATCGACATAGTGTTAGGCGTTTTACTACGTAATAATTTTGAGTTGTAGAGAACACGATCATTAAGGATTATTTCAATTAAATGTTTTTTGCATAGTAGGTATATCTCTCTCTATATATATATAAATGTTATGTTGGTTTGTGTACGCTTAAAAAACTCAAAAAGTTCTGCACCGATCGAGCTGAAATTTTAGCATGATATATAATCCGCATCAAGGATTGTTTTTATCTATTTTTTTCATCGGTGACATATCAGCGAATGTGCGATTGTGCCACAGCGAAGCGTGGCAGGGTACAGCTAGTAATTAATATTCTTTCTTGAAAATAAATAAAATCGGGACCCAGGATAGATATTATTCTAATTCATTTGGAACTCTTTTCGCTTGAAATAAAAACTTTTGTTATGGTGTGTTTTTTTTTTTGGTTTGGATTTAGACTAGGTAAATAAATCTCTATAAAATAACACAAAGAACGGATCTACGATAATCGCGAATTCCGATATCATATACAAAAGTGACCCGGTATAGGAACCTTCAGAACTAAAATACTGTATGACGTTTAAATTTCCCGCCATGAAATAAGTCAAAAGTGTTCTGAGAGAATTATAATACCTTTATAGATACACTTAATAAAGATAAGCATGACACTACAACTCTGATCTATATTCAACACCCAAAGCTTCATTGAAAACGGCCTTGAAAAGCTTTCATTCTTCCTCAATATGAATAAATCCCTTACATTAGTGATGGGCAAGACCGAGATACTTGTATTTAGATAATCGAAAGAATCGATTTCAGTGCAAAATATCAACCGAGTCATTAAACATTTTGCACAATCGAGATTTTGCTGGATTTTTCCGAGTCGCTGAGTTCTTTGCTGGCTCTTTTTGAAGTAAAACTTCATTACGTACGCCTGACTTATGGGAGTAAACTGGTAAATGCGTTACAAAAAATGTAGTTGGGCAAGGTGAACGGAAGTTGAGATGGAGATATAAATTAGTGAAGATAGAAAGAGAGAGTGAGTTACGTATAATATATTAAAAAAAATCTTTATGTATTTTTTTTATACTTTTGTTATTATTATATCTTTTCGAAATAATAACTAACAAGGGCAAATCCTTCACCTGATTGTCAGCGCCACGTATGCCCATAACAGCTACAGCGTCATCTAGAACTTTCGTTACAAAATATTGCGCGGCACTGCACCTGCACTTGTCAACCTAAGACATTGATTCTAAAGTCTCAATGTCCAATGATTACGCTGAAAACAGTGACTTTCAACCGGAACACCGTATTGTTTGCTCACTACTGCTTGGTGGATGAATATCTGGCAAAGGTATTCTTTCAAATGTTGAGAAATAACTCGGAATCACTCATTGGGAACCATCGAGATATTCAAACAATCGAAACAATCGGCTAAAACATCTCGGATACGTCCATCCCTACTCAACACACGAGTAAGTGTAACCCACATTACGGCTTGTGGTGTAACCAAAGAGCAGAAAAGATAAAAGAAAGTAAAAAAATAAGTAAGATTCGGTCACGCGTGAGAATATTTCAGGGCAGCTTGCTATGCGGTAACCGGGGACGCCGAAATAGGGAATTGCGGACATTTTTACTTGATCGATATTTGATACGATGCGGGTAGATTGAGATTGTTGGGGTTGGAACGCAAGATGCGTATATTTCGGTTGCGAACAAATTTCACACTGCGTTTCCATATTATTTTCTTACTACTCAAAAAAATGCTGATCAAATCTGTGAAAAATGTCTTCTTTGAAAAAATGTAACGATCCCATACCATTAATAGACAGTTATGCATCTGATATTTTTATTATAAACTAAGCGCCCGCGGTTTCACCCCCGTAGACTATTTTCCCATGGGATCTGTTGATTTTATGGGATAAAAAGTATTCTATGTTCTATTTCAAGAAGTAAAGTATCTGTATATTAAAATTCATTGAAAGCCGTTCAACCGTTTCGGCTTGAAGAGAGGACAAACACACAAACTTTTGCATTTATTATATTATATTAGTAAGAATAATGGAAACCAACACCACCACTGCTACTTCGTCGGTCTGTTTATTCCTTTAGAGGTATTTCTAATTTATAATTCCAAGATAAAATAGTTGGCAAGTTTCAGAGAAATTGATTGATACCTTAGTAACTCTACTCCAAATTCACTTAGCAGAATCTCTAACAAATTTCAATATAAGACGCTCAACTTTGTCAATATCAAATTACTGATCTTTAGAATTAGCTCATGCAAAGTCAGAGCATCGCATTAGAGGCACTCAGAATCAGAATCAGAATCAGAATCAGAATCAGAATCAGAATATTTTATTGTTCAAATTGTGTACATTATGCTGTTGTTATTACAATAAAAAGTTTCAACAATTTGCCCATTTCGGGCGCACAATAATTAACTTACTTATACACTAGATAAAATTGGAAAACAAAACAATTAACCATATTTTAAACAAATTGTTAGGAATTTAAAAACATAATTATTATTTAGAAAAGTATTCTTTTAAATTATAAAAACCCTGCGCCAGCAACCAAAATTTTAACTTTTTGTTGAAATCTGGTCCTCTTTGCATCTTAACGTCTAGAGGTAGATTGTTATAAACTTTAATAGCTGTGAAGTAAGAGCTCTTATGATACAAAGTGTTATTGGCCTGAGGCATATAAATATTATGCTTGTATTTGGTCCTTAGAATTTCGGATCGGTTGGATTTTGTTTTATAAAAGTACTCGTAATTGCTTTCGACAAATATACAAATTTGATAGATATAAATACAAGTAAGTGTAAGGAAGTTATTCTCTATGAAAACATTACGAAGTGTTTCAGTACTGTTTAAATTAAATATACATCTTAGACATCTTTTTTGAAGTAGAAAAGTAGATTCTACTTCTACAGAATTACCCCAAAATATAATCCCATAGCTTAAAAGAGGATAAACGTAACCATAATACGTGTTTATAGCAATTTTTTTCGATGATACGTGTTTTAGTATTGAAACAGCATATATGTATTGAGAAAGTTTTTTGTTAATTTTGGAAATGTGAGCTTTCCAATTTAAATTTGTGTCTATAGTAACTCCAAGAAAATTGGTTTCTGTTACAATATCGACTTTTGTTTTTTTAACAAGAACATTTAAAGGTAATGATTTTTGTCTATAATTTCTAAATTCTATTAATTTCGTTTTATCAACATTTACATTTAGGTTTAAATTTTCTAACCAGCTCACAACTGCTTCAATAGATTTGTTAATTTCTATTTCAAACTCATTCAGACTTAGGTTTCCTTTACTCATGTAAATAGTTGCATCGTCAGCAAACATAACACACAAATGTTTGGTAATAAGAGGCAACTCATTAACATAAATTAAAAATAGTAATGGCCCAAGGATACTACCTTGGGGCACACCTAGCAGAACTTTATTAAAATGTGAATAAACTTTTTCTACTG
The DNA here is from genome assembly GCA_912999815.1 of Campaea margaritaria. Lineage (NCBI taxonomy): Eukaryota > Metazoa > Arthropoda > Insecta > Lepidoptera > Geometridae > Campaea > Campaea margaritaria. The sequence continues at coordinate 10,944,744 of OU538797.1, read as the reverse complement.
ATTTTGTGTTTTTGTTGAATGATTCTAGCATGGTTGATTGATTTCTGTTTTGTAGATAAGATTCTATAAGTTCTAAGGCCTGTCCTCGTATTCCGATGTGTTCCAATTTTGTCAATAATTTGGTATGAACCACACAGTCAAAGGCTTTTGACAAGTCAAGAAATAAAGCAACTCCAGCTTTTTTTAAATTAATGTGTTCCCAAACTTCTTTAAGCATTTTGAAGATCGCTTTGGATGTGTCCTTATCTCTCTGAAAACCAAACTGATTACTGTTAAGCGTTTTATTCGCGTTTATAAATGATGTTAACCTGTTAAATATCACTTTCTCAAAGATTTTTGAGAAATTTGAAAGAAGTGCAATTGGTCTATAATTGTTAATATTATCTCTAGGACCTTTTTTGTGTAGGGGCTTAATTATAGCCCTTTTTAGGTCATCTGGAAAACGTCCAGATGATATTGTTAAATTTATTATAAAGACGAGTGGATCAACTATATACTCAATGCTTTGTTTAATAATTTGGATAGGTATGCGATCATGTCCTGCTGATTTCTTATTTTTTAAGCATTTCACAATGTGTTTTATTTCTGTATTATCTACTGGAGTTAGGAAAATTGATTTACAATTTGGTGGTGTTAAATGTTGTATAGGTGTAGTTATTTTAATTGTGGATTTTTTACTTAGATGTATAAAGTGGTCATTGAGTTTTTCGGACATTATAAACTGATTCGAAATTTCCTCATTTTCAATTTGTAGTTTTTGTATAGTCGTATGTATGTTGTTTGTACAGGATGTATATTGTTTTATGATTCCCCAAGTTGCTTTTGCTTTATTAGTGCTTTTGTTAATGTGTCTTATATTTGCAACTTTTTTGGAGATCTTTGTAACTTTTTTTAAGGTTTTCGAGTATTTATTATAATAGTCTATATTTTTTTGACATTTATCTAATTGAGTTGTATGATATATGTACCTCTTGCTTTTGCTTGATTTAATTATACCTTTGGTTTTCCAGTTTGGTTTTTTTAGGTGCGTAATTTTTACTTTGTGCAGCGGAATACACAAGTCAAATACTAAAGCAAATAGTTCAATAAATTTAGCATAAGCTTCGTTTGGATCATCCTGGGTATATACTTCACAGAAATTTATTTGCGAGATATATTTTAGAAACACATCAGTATATTCATCTACATACCTCTTTTCCACATACCAAAATTTTTCATGGAAACTTAAGCTAGTCACAACTTCTACTGATTGTGCAGTATGATCGGACAGTCCTAAATTTAGGATTTCTGTTTTGTATTGTTTGATGTTGGTCAAGATATTATCTATACATGTTTGAGAGTGAGTTGTGATTCGAGTAGGTTCTGAAATTATAGCACGTAGATTAAATGTAGTCAGTGTGTTGATAAAAATGTCACTTTTATTGTTTTTTTCTAATAAGTTTATATTGAAGTCACCTAATATTATAATTTTCTTCTTAGTATTTCTGGATCTGATTGATAACTTGTGTAAAAGAGTTTCTAAAGTAACTATAAAAAGATTAAAACTACTATCTGGTGTTCTGTATAAACATATTACTATGTAATTTAATTCCGGGATAGATACACCACAGCATTCAAAATGACGTTCAATTGACATGTTAGTTACCCAGTCTATTTTGTTAAAATAAACAGCTTTTTTGATATAAATACTAACACCACCCCGAGCTTTACTTTTTCTGCAGAAATATGAAGCATTTTGATATCCTTCAATTTGTAGTGTATCCACTTCGTAATTATTCAAGAACGTTTCGCTAAAGCAGCACATATCAAAGTTTTGTTCATTTGTTAATATTTCTAACTGATCTACTTTACTTTTTATCCCTTGTATATTTAAGTGCATAATTTTAAATTTGTTATTGTTGTCGTTAGTCTCGAAAAAACTGCTGGCAATTATTTGAGCTGTCATTTTTTTTCGTTAATATCTTCCTTTGAAAGTAGTAGGGGATTGTTCCAGGTTTTTGGGAAACCTTAAGTTGAAGATTGTTATGAAGCGGTTCTGGAATACTTTCATTTAGTTTAGTATTTTTAATGTTCATTTTGTTAAAATAGTATGGAATTGTACCCGGTCTAAGGTATGATTCCTTAGCTGCAGTTTTTGTGTTGAGTGCGTTCTTCCTACGAGTGATATTTTTGCCCAGAAAACATTTTTCGTAATCATATGTATTAATAATGTTGTTAATAGGTTTAAGCAAGTGATTACCATTTTGTGGCAAGTTTTCTTTTAGTGTGGGTGGTACGTGCAGATATATACAGTTTTTTAGATTATTGGCAATCGTTTTTAAATTAAGATTAAGTTTATCCTCACTTAGGTAGGGATTATGAGCTATACCTGTAACGATGACATTCGGGTTTGAAAGTGTTTTAAGTATGGCAGACATCTCAATTAACAGTTTAGTGGGGTTAGTATCGTTGGAACCTAGGGATAAGATTATCCAGTCTTCTTCCGTGAGGTCTTGTACATCTAATTTAACAGAATGTAGTATGTATTCTGATGGAGCGCCTGGATATGTATAGTTCATAATCCTGTAATCTTTAGCGTTTTTGTGTTGAGATCGTAGTTTCATAAGCAACGAAGATAAGTTTTTACAATTTTGGTCACCAAGTATAATTATTTTGGAACTTTCATCTGATTTGCTTTTTTCTTTCATGTTCAATATCATTTTGGTCGTTCCATTATCTCTTTTTACTGGTTGAGTATTCTTCTTATACTGATTTGTAGTATCAATCTTTTTTCCATTACTGGCAAATTTGGTTTTGGGGTCTGTTACATTAGGCCGTTTATCTTCAACTTTTGTGAATGTATCTCTATTGTTTGTAGTTATATTAGTGTTGTTTATATTAGTCGTAATATTTTTCAGAGATTCTGACGTTATACTTCTGGTTTGTTTTTGTCTCGGTTTTACAATTTCATTTTTGCCCTTAGCTTTTATTTGTATTGGTGTTGATGTTTCTTTATTGAAGCTGATATCCAGGGCTTCAATGGCTTCGTTTCCATTCCTGTAATTTTGACGTAGGTTTTTCTTAGGTGGCTTACTTGATTGCTTTTCTAAAGGATTCAGGACTTCCTGATTTTGTGGCGGTATCTGTAGAGTGTTGTTTTGGTTTATTATTTTGTTACTTGGCGATTGCGATGGAGGGGTATTTTCAGTACGAAGTTCTTCTATGGTTAGTTGGAGTCTTTCGTTGTCTGACAGCAATTTATTTATATCCTCTCTTGCTTTTATGAGATGATTTGTCAATTCTTCATTCTCAATTTCTAGTTGCGTTTTCTCATAATTTTGACGTTTTAAAGTATTCAACGATTTATTTGAATCAGTGGGGAAGTGTGACGCACCTTCCAAACTATCATCTATTGTTTCTCTGGACAGTGATAAGTTTTCCAATGAAAGACACCGAAATACTCTAGGATTTCTGACTGTTACGTTTTCATTCATCTTTATTGTGTCAGTAAAATTGTGAGTGCCTACTGGCGTATTTATGTTGTTGCCTTTGGGTTTTTTACTTATGCATGCCACACATTTCCAAGAAATCTTCTTTTCGGGTTCCATAATGGTGAACCTTGTGAATGATACATTTGCGCACATAAGGTCATAAGTGCACTTACATGCTGAGCATGTCATATACTGTCTGTTCGTTATTTTTTGAGGACATCCATCACATTTTAATAATATTATCGTCTCGGTTGAAAATTCCATTTTTATTTTAGAATATTTAAAATGATAACAACAGTTGGTCTGGCGCGTAATTCACTTTGTAAACATTTACCACAGTATTTATTACGTATTTATACCGTTAGAATTATGAATTTGTAGTGTCTCTTCAATATTTGCACGAAGTGACGGTCACTCGGCAGAAAGAGCGTAAGCGCCATGAAATTACGCTGGTAAAATACTCTGGTAGGGATACCGAACGACAGAAATTTTCCGGACACCTCCGGAGTCTTCAATCCGGAAATCAGTAAAAACCGGAATTCGTTCGGAATTTTGGAAAGAAAGAGATAAGAAATTGAAAATATCATAATATGGCACACACGGCGCGAACGCGCGTCAAAATTTTACTATCATAACGGCCGGTAATGAAACGTTTGTTAACTTTGACAGCAGAATAAGTCTTATAATTTCTTTATCTAGCATTAAACAAATGACAAGGACAGCAATAAACTAAATTTGTTCTCAAAGCCGGCCGCTAATGTCCGGATTTCTCTCAGTAATCAGGGGCCTCACCACGAACAGTTAAATCCATCCAGTTTAAGGCCTTAAACTGAACTGAATGGAATAAGAATAAGTACGTGGTGACCCCCCAGGGATTTTGTCCGGAAATTTTAGTTTTGGATCTGGTAACCCATTCTCAAGGCGTGTTCGAAAAGTTGTTTATTGCTCTGTTTTGCTTCTCAGCAGCCGTCTTGGCTGATAAGTTAACCGATATCTGCCTGAAAGTTCGCCGATACGGTCTTTAATACGTGCTGTGGAAAAATCTAGATCGCTCTAAGTTTTCTGAGAGGCGAAGTTGTTCTAGCTTCGAGTGGGATGGAAGCGAGGAGTTTTTAGCTGCTTTGCTCGTTGCTGGTCATGGATTTATGAAGTTATGTGGGAAGTCATCCTTTGCTCAAGTGTTTACATTTATACATAGGGTACTCATCATCATCAACCCATATCGTCCCACTGCTGAGCATGGGCCTCCCCTCACTATTGTAAGGAGGGTAAGGCCCATAATCCACCACGTGGGCCCGGCCTGGATTGGTGGATATCTACCTACATACCTACCTCCGAAATAATTCTCAGGTAGGTTTCCTCACGATGTTTTCCTTGAAATAAAAGCGACTCATAATTAAGTACATATGTTTTACAGAAACACATTGGTACGTGCCTGAATTCAGGACCTTCTGATTGAAAGGCGGACGTTCTCCGACTAAGTTACCACCGCTTGTTTACCATAGCACAGGGCACTACCACAGCATATTAAATAGAACCGCTACTAGGTTAAGATTGTTTGATGGCGAAATCTTAAAAGTTCTTTTTTTTCCGTTTCCGTTTTTCAAAACCCATATTAATAGGCGGGCATGGAGTTTAACACCAGAAATAACCCGCAAATCTCGCCAACCAGTGGTACTCATATAAAAAAAAAACAGAAAAGACTATGAGAAGAATTGTATAAGAGAAAATTAACTTACAAAAATATCTGAATAGCGTAACATAGGCGGAATTTTACTCTATAGCCCTCCAAAAGAAAAATAGAAAACATATTTTCCAAATATCAAATGGCATAATGTTCTAATCACCTCCCACAGAGCGAAATAGGAGGAAAATCGTAAAAAAAAATCTGACAAAGATAAATAAAGTTGCCCTAGTTTTGGCTCCCCACTAATGAGATTACGGTACAGTTACTCTCACTGTTCTAATCTTCTAATGATGTCAGCATTGGGTGCCCTGAGATTTCAGTTCGTACGGAAACGTGATGCGGGTTTCAGAGAATTTATCTCTTTGTAAGACCATTTCCAAAGGTCTGCGCTGCTTTATACTAGCTGTTGCCAGTTCATGATGTGTTTTTTTTTCATACTTGAATTCCTGATGAACAAGTAGGAGGCCTCTTCTGCAAGAGCCCGCCTGGAGAAGTACCTTTGCCAGATGTTCATCCGCCTAGCAGTAGTGTGCAAAGATTACTGTGTTGCGGTTTGAAGGGCACTGTTTCCAGCGAAATTACTAGGCATACGAGACTTCGAAGTTGAAGTTTTAATATAATCAAACATTTCCTTTTCGTCCTATTTGGGCTTGTCGTAACAGTCACGGTCCAGCACTTGCTAATATAAACGATATTGCAAAGTAATGTAGATTGATTTCTATTAAAACTTACTGACGACATCCAGCCTTCCTGTGCCGACGTACTGAGGATACGAAGGCGCGTTCTGAATCACCTCGCAGCTGTAGTTACCGCTGAGGTTGGTGGTCACTCGGATGAGGAACACGTGCGTCTCGTTGGACTTTAACCTCTGTTGAAAAAAAATACTATTAATATATTGATACAACTGAAAAAATAAGAAAGAAGATTGATTGTTTGAGAAAACGTACATGTGAACCCTCTTCATTGGTCCCAAATAACTTGTAATTGACACACTTGGACATCTTTGAAATCACTCTTTTGAACATTTCGTTCAATCTTTCTCTATAATCTTTCTCTTCTAGCTTCGTTTATAAATGCACTAAAATTCACCAGTAATGCCTTGGCATTACACTTGGCAGTATTTGGAGATGGAAGTTCCTTGGAACTTCCATCTCCAAATACAGTCACATAAAAACCAAATTACATCACAATAACTCAATAGCTTCACATAAACTCAAAATAGCTTCCAGCAGTGTATCTGCCAATAAATAGTTTTGAGTGCAAGCCAAGCACCGAGCTTAGACCCAGACAAACATATTGCTGCATTCGCTCTCGGAAGATATTTTTGGCATTGGACTGCACGAGCTTAATCTTATTAAGGCTGGTGTCTTGTTCGTGGGATTACTGTAAATCACGCACACTGTCATTAAGTTCTGAAGAAAACATTTCATTTGCCACTAAATTTTGGTTCTGAGGTTCTGGTTCTGGGTTCTTCATTTTTCGAGAACCGTGTTATATAACACCAGTGGAACTGAACATTGGACTCATTTGAGGTCATCATCCTTAAATTCATAATCATCATCCACCCATACCTACCCACTGCTGAGCACGGGTTCCATTATTTCCCTCACTTTAGTGAGGAGGCTTGGGCCATAGGGGCGCGGTCCGGATTGGTGGATGAGATTTGATAGGTTTTCCCATGGTTGGTTGGTGGTAGCGTTGATCTTTTACGTTGTCAAAATATTAAATTACGCAACGTACGAAACCTTCAGATTATAACTTAATTATATTTTGGAATTCTTCTTAATCTTCAATTTCTTGTACAGCCTCAGCTTAGTGTTCATCAACAACCCATAGCGTCCTACTGCTGGGCACGGGTCTCCCCTCACTTTCGTGAGGAGGATTAGACCATAATCCACCACGGGGGCCAGATCCGGATTGGTGGATCACCTACCTACCTCCGACATAATTCTCGGGTAGGTATGTGGGTTTCCTCACGATGTTTTCCTTCACCGAAAAGCGAGTGATATTATTAGTATTAGTAGTAGCTTAATGTGTATCTTGTCTTGAGAGATCTGGAGCTCACTTATACGTTGTAAATCTTAACCAAACGAATACTTACATCAATTTTAATCCCATTTGTGGGCGTGACCTTGGTCGTGGGGTTCTCTAATGGAGAGTATCGGTAGAACTCCTGAGTACCACGGTACCACTTGACAGAGTAAATGCCGTAGTCTCGAAGGTCGTATATGCAGGCCATCGTGACGTTGCCACCCCGTTGTACCACTCGGGGGTGTATCTCCAGTTCTGCGGTTCGGAGACCGCCGGCGCCTGTGGACAAGGGAAATTGGGGTTATTCATTGTTATCATTATCATCATCATCATCATCATCAGCATCATCATCATCATCATCACCTGATTCACTAAGATACGTTTTATATGTATCCATATAATAAGTTACTTAACTAATAACCAGGATGACTGGTAGAAAATGCTACTTAGCATTAAGTACTCCTTGTACTCCATTTGTGTGCTAAAGAATAAATAAATAAATAAATAAAAATAGAAACTTTTAGGGTTAGATAAAATGTGTGTTTTTAGAAAATAGATATAATAAAGTTAGAAAAATATTTTGTTAGCTATTAGTTTTAGTTATTAGTTTTAAAGAGGAATGTTGGAAACAAATATTTTGATTAAGAAAGTTTTACACTGACTCTACAATCCAATAAAGTAAATTTATTTTCCTTCAAATTAATCGTATGGTGTTTATAATTTTACTAAAATAAAATATGCTACATTTCATTAGAAATGCATAAAAGCCATCATTACAATGACTAATGTTCGAATATTAGTAGATTTTTCGTGCCCTTAGAATTGACATCACTAATGAAACATTCAACTTTTTTCAATAAGCTTAGATTGCCGTGCTTACGCGAGGGTATAATGTACACTAAGCACTGTAAATATAATGGCTTTAGTTCCTAATAACTGCGTCAACTTCAGACTTCACGGCTATTTACCAAATTAAGGCACCAATACCGAGAACGGACTAACTCTAAACTATTTAATTGTTTGGCTCCATCGAGGGCAGTGTTGGCAGGCCGACAACAATACGGTCTGTTGCCATTTATCTGCCCGAATTCAGTGTTCCCAATAAATTACGTCACAACCAAAAAGCCAACAAACAAAGCCACTTATATTCGGCGTCATTAGCACTGTCCCTCTTTCCCCGATGTCCCCCTGTTTTAGCTGGTCCGCATTTTGGTAATACTTCCTCTGGGAAAAATAAGGCGTCCCATACTTTTTGCGCAATGTGTTTATGGCTTTGTGTTGTTAATGGTTGGTGGGATGGGTGTCATAGTGGTGCGATGCCAAGTCAAAGAGCTGGTCTAGCAGACCTATGACGCTTTATGAGAGTTGAAGAAAAAGTTATGGGGAAATTTCTCGGATTCATGGCTGATATAGTTTGAAGATTGATCAAAACAGAAAATACTTATCAAACCGTTTTTAATATCAAACGTTTGTTAACCATGGTACGAGTATTAATTCTTTAAATAGAATAAGCGAACACAAAGTTCTAGGAAGTATGATTCCATTTTCTCTAACCAACCACCGAGCACTTCAATTTAAGTGGTTGTTTTCACCACCGCTCCATGTTTCCGAGAAGAAAACAGTTCAAATAATCCATTTCTGTTTCTTGGAATACGTAACTACTCGTATATGGTTTTGTACACGCTAATTGAATCGTAGAAGCCTTAGAGCGTTCAATGGTGAACTGTTTTATTTTTTTTGGCACTTTTGCCGAATCTTCACACAACGTGTGTGTTTACTGTTTACTGGCGTTGCATCGTAACTAAAATCAATCAGCATGCCGCACTGTAATCCAATAACTAAACATTTTACGAACCCAGTCCAGTCGCAACTAGTTTCAGTTTCTATCTAAAGCCTTCTTCCCAGAAATCCTTGAATACAATAGTCAGAAACTATTATCTAATGTCTGTTGTCGTCCATCGTAATTGTAGCGGACTTGGACGTAGATTGGACTGAGGAGCTAAGGGTATGACTGCACTATACCCCCTCCCTCACCTTCAACTTTTGTGGTTGCAATCTGTTAAATTTTCGAATGACGCATTCATAAATGTGTGACGTTTTGATGCTAACAGAGGTCGGTCAGCTTGTTGACATATAGAATGAAAACATTTCACTTGGTGAAAACATGAGTCGTGACATCCGCTACGTATTCAAGTGAGTAACCTAGCTCATGCGCAGGGCCGGATTAACCCTATCGGGGCCCCTAGGCAATGCAATTCTTGGGGCCCATTTACTTTACCCTATTATTACTTTTTAAAATTATTAAAAAAAAAAATTTGAAAGAAATTTTCTTGACAAAAAGAAGGTATAATATTGGGGAAGTTTACAAATTCTCAAAAAATAAAATTGTTAGATGAAACGTCTTTTTTTTCTTTGTGCGTGGCCTGCATCGGCCTTGTTGACTAGGCCCCTGAAGGGTCCCTTGGCAGTTGCCGAATCCGTCTTATGGATAATCCGGGCCTGCTCATGCGTCAAGAGCATGCGTCACGTGCGCTGCCGACTGCGATATGACGCATGTCTTTGGTGAACTAAAGGGCACAGTGTGGACATAGCATAATAGTCGAATGGAGTTGCTTAATGTCTGAACACTCAGGTTCCAGTGGTTGGACAATTGGTACCTAGTACTTAGACATTCGGACATCGATCTCCGTTGTCCTATAATTATTGCTCTTAGCTCAGATTGCGGACAATATTGAATTACTGTTGAGTAGATGCAGCTACCTACTCATTGACGAGGCTGCAGTTTGTTTGTTTCATTTATAATGATAAATGAAACAAACAAACTGCAGCCTCGGGACACCCGTGCTCAGCAGTGGGACGTTATGGGTTGATAATGATCAACCCATAACGTCCCACTGCTGAGCACGGGTCTCCCCTCACTTTCATGAGGAATGTTAGGCCATAATCCACCACGGTGGCCAGGTCCGGATTGGTGGATAATATACCTACCTCCGAAATAATTCTCGGGTAGGTATGTGGGTTTCCACACGATGTTTTCCTTCACCGAAAAGTGAGTGATAATGACGTACATATGTTTAACAGAAACACATTGGTACGTGCCTGCACTGGGATTTGAACTCACGACCTTCTGATTGGAAGGCGGACGTTCTCCCACTAGGCTACCATACCTAACTTTAATTTAAAAAAAAGCATGTAAGTAGTTTTAATCAGAAGTTAGAAAAAACCACCAGATCAGGTATGAGACGTATAATTGTACATATGTTTTACAAACACATTGGTACGTGCCGGCACTGGATTTGAACTCTCGACCTTCTGATTAGAAGGCGGACGTTCTCCCACTAGGCTCCCACCGCTTAGGCTTTAGGTTTGTTTACTTAGGGACAACTAATTTATATGTATTAGTGTATGTGGTGATAGCGTGAATTATTTTCTGTGTTTGCAATTTGTGTCAGTTACCGTGACATCTTTGGTAATCGTTACTAATATTGTAATGGGAAATTGTACGGTGTAATTTGTTTAGAAATTACACTCTTTGTATTATAAATGTGTTGTTGATAGTATATAACTTTTGTTAAGGTTTTGTAAAAGACACGGTACGGAGACTTGAGCTGCCATACAAGTTTGAAGTAATTTCAAAACATAATAGTATTAGTTAAATGCGCTGTTGAAGAAAAATATGTATATTTATGTTATTGTGGATCTTGCTTTGTGATGAAAGATATGTGTGTTTGTATTGTGTTGTGTGTGGTATTATAATATTGGTGTAAACTTTATAAATATACTTGCTTTAAACTCTCGTATTTCAACATTTATTTATTTCTTTAATACTTTATTGCACAGGTTAACTAACTAGTACAAATGGCGGACTTAACGCTAAGAGCATTTTCTACCAGTCAACCACCCATAGTGAAGGAGAGAGGGGTGTAGGCGTACATTAAAATATCTTATGCAAAAACAAAATGGAAAACTACTATATACTTGCTTTAAACTCTCGTATTGCAACATTTCGTTTTTAAGTCTTAAGTGTTCAAATGCAGTAAATTAATATTTCCTTTTATTTCGTTCTTACTACATATCAGTATAATGTCTTAAGTATTTAAAACTAAATGCTAATTTTATTCATTAAATAATATCAGTAGAATGTTTCGCCTCTGGTTTCGCAGAGTTCACTTTATCTTGTAAACGAAGGACCTATCCTTGACAATTTAAACGAAGGTCACAAAAAGCGCACAATATTCTTACAAAGTAAATATTTTATGTATGCAAATATTCTTAATTTACTGCATCTCATTATATCTAACTAACAAGAACTTTCATAATGGCACAGAAGCCTAAGATATTAGAGTCAGACTTAAACCATTTCTCGGTCATCATCAGCCTTTATCGATGTCTATCGATTCGATATCGATATGATTATCGATTATCGAGGCCTATGTCCAGCAGTGGTGCTGGACATAGGCCTCTTCTTTATTGCGCCAAATTCTACGGTCGCGAGCTTTCCTTCCCCACGTTTGACCCATTTCATTTCTCGGTACCTAGCTTTCATCATTATCAACCCATAACGTCCCACTGCTGGGCACGGGTCTCCCCTCACTTTCGGGAGGTTAGGCCATAATCCACCAAGGGGGCCCGGTCCGGATTGGTGTATCACCTACCTACCTCCGAAATAATTCTCGGGTAGGTATGTGGGTTTCCTCATGATGTTTTCCTTCACCGAAAAGCGAGTGATAATGACGTACATATGTTTAACAGAAACAAATATGTTACGTGCCTGCACTGGGATTTGAACTCACGACCTTCTGATTGGAAGGCGGACGTTCTCCCACTAGGCAACCATATCTAACTTTAATTTAAAAAAAGCATGTAAGTAGTTTTAATTAGAAGTTAGAAAATACCACCAGATCAGGTATGAGACGAGGCGGAAAATATGTGACACCACCACGCATGGGCCCTACACAGCCTATTGGTCTGGAGTTCCAGACACCAGTAGAAGGTGTCAGGGAGTTGGTGAACTGCTTTCCGCTGGGATCGTAGCATGTGGAAAGATGTAGTCTCTGCCTATCCCAATGAGAGAAAGCAGTGACATGTATGTAAAAAATAATTAATAACATTTTTTTTATAAATAAGCAAGTCACCCAGTTTAGCACCAAAACTAAATAAAAGCTGGTTATAATTTAAATTTCCCGCCATAAGCAAAACGTACCACATTAGCATATCCCATGCCAGTATAATCGTTGTCTGTCCCGTCAATTCTTTACCCAACGACTCTCCTAGTCAGAATTTCTATTACGTTTTCAACTCCAATGCATTACAATGAGCTTTTCTTTCCCGTATCATAACGTGAATGTTCACTAGAGACTTTTCTACACAAAACAATGAAAATAAAAAGGTTCCCTTTACCCGACCGTTCAGAGTAGTAAAGACAGCGTTTTATCTTCATTTTTTTTTCTTTTATTGTGGACTAGTGAACCGTCAGTGGCTTTGAGTAGGTATATTTTTTATGCCGGTATTCTCTTGGTCACGGGCAATGCATTTTATCGTAGTCTGTTTTTTTCTTCTAGTAAATATATTTAAAAAATAGATTATTAAAATGATGCATCATTAAAATTTATCAAAATCCATCAAGCCGTTAAGGCTGTAGGTTGCGCCAAATCCATGAGGATTAATGTATGTATGTATGAACATACATGTTACATACACTATTTACATACATTAATGTCCAAAAAACATAACCCCCATTTTGGCTGTGACTGTTATGGGCAGGCGTAGCGCTTACCACCAGGCGAACGACTTGCTCGTCCCGTCACTCAGTCAAATAAAAAAATACGCGCCTATTTGTAATTTTCCATCACATTAATAAACCTCGGAAATGCAAGTTCCCAAGCACTACCAATTCCATATCATCACTGGCCATCCATCAAACTAACTATTTAAATCTTCTGCCATAAACATCCTATGTTTATAAAAAAGAAAAAAACCTCCATAAATCCCCTACTAAACGCTCCGAAGTCACATAATACTCGAGCTATAACCGTAAGTTCGTACGGATATAGACACTGTTTATCCGTTATTGGTGAACGCACCTGCTCGCGTACAAGTGGCAATATTTCTCTCTGTCTTTGGATTTTGTTTTCTTTTTCGTGGTAGGAGTCGAGTGGGAGCGGAAGCAAAAGCGGCAGCGGGTTGGGGGTCACTGAAAAATGTACTGTACTAAAATCGGTTTATGTCATTATTTTATGGACATTTTAAAACTTTGACTGTCTCATTATTCTTTGTACTGAAAAACGTTTCATATATACATTTTTAAAACGGCAATAAAAATAAATAACTAAGAGAACACTAAAACAAAACTAAACTGAACATTTACGGCTTTATTCATCAAAATTAACGAACGCCACTTCGTACTGCGCAGTACAATGTTGTAGTATTGTTGTAGTTTTATTGGACGTTACTTAAATAATCTAAGTTAGTTTAAAGGAAACTAGATGAGTAAGTCCTTCACCTATTGGCAGCATAACCGTTACAGTGCCACCTAGAATTTCCCATTGCATAATCTTGCGTGCCACTGCACCGCGCTCGTCACCCTGAGACATGACTTCTGAAGTGTCATACGCTCCGTAATTGACATGAAAAGCAATACTAGCGTTGCGTCATTGAGCAACGTCAATCAACTAATTCAATTACTGAGCGTCAAATTCCATGACACCATTCTCCTTGTACACAACTCGACAAGCCGCTGAAATCTCTACCCGCTTCCGCTTATCACTCAACCCCACCTCGTCCCACAAAGACCCAGTCGTTGTATCCATTCGCGGAATAATTCAAACGGCTCATTGTTTCGCTTTTATTTCGCATCATCTCGCCCGATTGTGCACTGATTGGTTTATTTTCGCGTTTCTTGTTTATGAGTCAGTAACGCGTTCGTCTGAATTGTGGAATTCGTGCAGCTGTTTGAAATGGTGTGCGTCTGGATCGATCTTGCTTTGGATACCATTTGGATTTGATATTTTATCAGCAAGGATAGTAACTATTTTTTTTTATTTGACTGAGTGACGGGACTGGGCCCCCGTGGTGGATTATGGCCTAACCCTCCTCACGAAAGTGAGGAGAGACCCGTGCTCAGCAGTGGGACGTTATGGGTTGATGATGATGATGATGATGATGATGATGAGTGACGGGACAAGCAAGTCGTTCACCAAAACGGTTACAATGCCACCCAGAAGTTTGCATTGCATAAAACAGTGCTTTCCAAACCGGAAAACTGTAATGTTTACTGCCGCTTGTTGGATGAATACTATAAAAGGTGTCTGGTCTTTTATCGCAAGTTTATCATCAGGCTGTCTCCACTGGTGAAGATAAGGTCAATTTTCATTAAAATCTGTCAATAAGATAATAATAGAAATATATAGTTTTGATTCCGCCTAAGTTGTTTGATGAATGTATGATAGGACTTTGTTGGTTGTCATCCAACAAAGCCCTATCATACATAAATCAGACATCTTAGGCGGAATTAAAACTATATATTTCTATGTTATCTTATTGATTATGGATTTCCGCAAAATAACGCCTGATTCTTTAACTAAAAATCTCTCGTTTTCCCTAATTACAATTTCATTGGTTAATGGTGATAGTGTTGTAAATCCTTCTTCTATCCTCTCCTTCCTACTTCCTTCTTATCCTAACTAATACTATAACTGTGACAGTAAATTTGATCGTTTGTTTGTTACGCTTTCACGCCTAAACCACTGAACCGATTTTTAAAATTCTTTCACGAATAGAAAGCTACATTATCAGCGAGTAACATAAAGTTATATTTATCCTCGCACTCCCACGGGAACGTGAATTGCGTGGGTGAAACCGTGAGGCACAGGTAGTAATATTATAAGCATGAATGGGATGGATGTTTGTTACTCTATCACGCAAAATCTAGTTAGTTTATTACCTGGATTAGTACGTGCGTAGCGGTGGTAGCCTATTGGGAGCACGTCCGCCTTCCAATCAGAAGGTCATGAGTTCAAATCCCAATGCGAGCATGTACCAATGTGTTTCTGTAAAACATATGTACGTAATTATCACTCGCTTTTCGGTGAAGGAAAACATCGTGAGGAAACCCACATACCTACCCGAGAATTATTTCGGAGGTAGGTATGTTATCCACCAATCCGGACTGGGCCCCCGTGGTGGATTATGGCCTAACCTTCCTCACGAAAGTGAGGAGAGATCCGTGCCCAGCAGTGGGACGTTATGGTTGATGATGAATACCTAGGATACTTTTTATTATGTAAAACTAGCGGTTTCTATGGGATAACACTCAACACGGGAGAAACTGTGGGGCGCAACTTGTATAAACCATATTAATAATAGTACCGATCCTTATTTTTGCCACAGGTTATCTTCTTATAAAAAATCTAAAAAATTGTGCCATTCATAAACTATAAAATAAGTACCCAAAGATGCAAAGAAATCAATAGCTTCCCATATCTTCTCGTAATAATTATAACACCGCGTCGTCTTTGCGTCGGGGATTAAAAATACGCTGACACCAATTAATTCAGAAGCAAATGCATAATTCACACTCGGTTTGATAGAGCGATTTATATCCCCCAGTACGCACTAAACCCCACACAGCGTTGCTAAGGAGCCACGCACAATCGTAAAAAAATAATCATTCGAGCCATAAACTGAAATGTGTCGCCGATATCGAAAAAGAGGCAGATAACGATGCGATGTTAGGAATAAATTTCGCGTCAATATAACATGTCTTCCTTTACAGAGGGGTCATAAGATTAGCGAGAATGAGGGCGACAACAACAAATAAACTCGTGAACCTAAAAAACATATACCAATATAACGTTGCTTGATATTTTTTTTTGAGAGCTTTCGAATAGTAGAGTAGGTCATGAAGAAAGAACCAAGATAAATTGATGTTACGTTGTCACTGCAGATTATAACTAGCTGCGCCCCGCGGTTTTACCCGCGTAGTTTCCGTTCGCATGGGAATACGGGGATAAAATATAGTCTATGCTACTCGCTGATAATGTAGCTGTCCATTAGTGAAAGAATTTTTTAAACCAGTTTGTGGTTAAGGCGCGGACGCGTAACAAACAAACAAACAAACTCACATTTGCATTCATAATTATTAGTTAGGATAGTACGGATTTTATTAAGGTGCTTGACACAGCTGCAATAAAAATTTTCTCATAAATTTTCGAATGAGAAACTACATGATAATTTTGACAGATAAACCTCTAATGTGACAGACATCTATTTTTAACTTTTATGAACCTCAAGTAATGTTTCAGACTTCAGACTACTCAGCTGTCTAATAAATTGTTACCTTTAAGGCGGTATTTTTTTTTCCGAAGCACTTTTGGGAATTACTATAATAATAGGGGTTTTAATATCGGTAGAGTTATTTTACGATGGCTGAAAAATATCTGCCCACGTGTTTATTATCGGATATCTCCACTCCCAGTCAATTTCAAGGCCACACTGAATTACAATTTGATCGCTCCCGCCCCTCTGTCGCCGAGCAGTCATCGCCCGCATTACTCGCGGATTTTAGGGCCCGATCGTAAAGTTTGATGTCGGAACTATAGAAACGGATAAAGTTGTAATGCTTCTGTAGAAAATTACCTTTATTTGTGGGATTCAATAACGAATATTTTGTTTGAGCATATAAAAGATTTTCGTATACAAAATGTTTCACACAAATCGGTAAACAAAATAATGATATATTCGCGAAATAAGAACAGAACAATAATATTTCAGGCTGATTTGCTATTTTCTTTACCTATACCTATCCCATTTGAATTTCATCTGAACTAGTATGTTATCTCTGAAATAAATATTAAATAATGCATCACATACAGGATTCCCTGAATCAAAGGAATTAGGAGTAACGAGGACAATGTAATCCTTCAAACATCCAACTTCACGCAATATTTACCCTGCGCGGCAATATAACCCGCTATCTCATGTGCTCATCACCCACTCAGCCATAGAGGCCATATTTCTCTATATTTATATTTACGCTGAAGAGAACTCAAAATACATGTTCAGAACTTCTTAAGATATAATGATGTTTATCATATAACTTGGATTGCGCTAAAGTCTTTCAATTTGAACGCCCTCGCTTCTGCGAGAAAAACAGCTATCTAAGTTAACGTAAGATAACTTAAACTATGAAGTTGCAGCGGCAAAAAAAAATATCAGGCTGTAGATGAGGTAGATTTCAGTCTTTGAAAACAACGTTAAACAATAACATTATTGGCATTCACGTCTGTTGCTATCCTTGTCATTTGCTTAGTGCCAGATAAAGACAGCCCGTCTCAATCAGCTGTCAAAGTAAACAAACGTTTTCAAACCGGCCATTAGTCGCTCGAGTGACAAATCAGTCGCTCTGATTCCGCCGCAATATAAAAAAAATAGTTTTCGTGTACTGAACTCTCTCAGCTGGACAGGCGTTTGTTTGGCCCTATGGTTCATAAAACACTACCACTGTTAGCTTTGGTCGCTCATGTAACACAACGCTCGCCTATGCAACTAAAACTTGCCGCTGCGGCAACCGATAAATAGCCGAACGACGATACTTACCAAGTCACCACCTTACCAGAGTCTATGTTTCCCGAAAACTATAATCTGAAAGTCTTCAAGTCGAGAGTGAATAGATATCTTCTAGGCAAGCATGCTCAATCATCGACCGTGTCGTTACTTACTACCAGGGGAGACCGCGGTGAAATGCTTGACTATTATGCAATAAAAAAAAACTCAGTATAGAGTACAGGTATCATCGAGCGAAATCTTCCTTAAGAGAAAAAGTATTCTTCAAAAAGATTTTATTAGAGAAACATCTCTCAGTCGACCGTGGTGCAATTGAGTTGTGATTTGCTACAAGGGACGGTGACTGTACCTTTTTCTTAGCACTTTTAAAATGATTTACATTTTTACTAGCGGATGGCACTGAAGGTTTTTTTTATAGAACTATGAGTAGAACGGCAAAAGGGGTTACTGTTTTATTTTATTCTATTTCATATCGGCGTTTCAACCAATGCCATTGTGGGATGCCTATTTTGATTGATACAGTGTGCTGAATTCAGTTTGATGCTTCGTAAAAATTCAATACGATAAAACTAGTTTGAAATTCGATATGACTACGATTGCGGGTCGAACCTGGATCTGATGGGCACGGTGCCGAGAAAAATGGCACGGTAAAGAAGACGCCTATGCCCATGTGTGAGAAAATGGCTGCGAATGATGTGAATTGATTGCCATGACACCTGCTGAATCCACACAAGATTGTTCAACTTACCGAATCGATATTATATCGATATTAATCGACATTGTTATACAATATCATATAAATCTGGATATTATTTTACTAACTCCAACTCGACATAAAACTGATATTTTCTCCGCAAACTTCCTTGAACATTTTGTAGTTTAAGTAAATTCAAGAGGTGAACTGTCATCGGCAGAGCTCTTTAACACTGTCGATAGTTTGAAAGGAAAATTATGAGAGTAGCGATGGGAAGAGGTGCTCTAGAATATTTCTTGAAGTTGTTCTGCAATTAGGGGCGTAACTAGGACTGAAAGGGGGGCGAGGGGGAGCTGGCTGCACTATGTTCTCGTTAGGCTCGGAGCAATTTTCATTAAACAAAAATTAAAAAATAACAAGCCTGGTTTTTTCGTAGAACTAATCTATTTCATGATAGGGAGGGGCAACTTACCCCGAGCTCACCCCCTCTGACTATGGCACGTCTGTAACACTGCGGAGAACTCTCGAAGGGAGAGCCAATTAGTTGTGAAATAACTCAAAGAAGAACTTGTTTAAGAGAAAGATTTCAAAGCGAAAGCTCGAAGTTTCGAGGTAGATTTAAAATTGTAAGAAACGAGAATTGCTGATCAGCAGGTTAGAGGTTCTGATATAGGTAGCTAATAATTATTATCAATATTTTGTTAAATATAAAAAAAAAGCTTTTAAATGGCGAATAACACAAACAAATACAGCGTACGTCTATCAAAGAACACAAAAATCGTTAAAAGTTAAAAGATTCAATTAAATGGTCTTTGTACTCCTAAAACGCGATTTCTTCCACCATTGTCTTTAAAAAAACGCATTTCTTTTCAAAACCCAGATATCCGTCACCATGTTTTAGCCTAACTTCCCTTTTCCTCATCATAATCTACAAAGGGTTAACGGCTCCTCGACAATGACACGTAACTATCGCCTGCAATGTTCCGCGTGACCAATCAGAAGTGGTACTAGACGCAAAATGGCATTTGACCGCCTCAATGGTCGACTGAGCCCGGTCGGCTCATCAAAGGCTTTAGGCTGGTGGATATTCATGAAACCTGAAACACAGAAGATATATAATACTACATAGAGAATGGACGTACGTGACGGACTCCATCGTACGCGATCCGCTTCCCCGCACCTCAACCCGCAATCTAAAGGTCAATTGAGAGGTCAGTTTATTTTACACGCCCAAATGACAATATACAAACGGATTAGTATTTTGGCTGGATCATATCTTTGAATACTGGCACACTTGCGTATGTATAAATCATTAATTTACGACAAGAATGTGTTATATCGTAAACGGTATATAGAGGAGACAATTTTTTTTTTTAATTACTGTGTGATGTGATGAGCAAGTCTTTCTCGTGATGGTAAGCGCTATCTGCCCATAACAGTTACAGAACTTTGCAATGCATACTCATGCACGGTACTACGCGCTTGTCACCCTGAGACATCGGCTGTAAAGTCTCATATGCCCAGTAATTCCGCTGGAAACAGTGCCCTTCAAACCGGTACACAGTAATGTTTGCTCACTACTGCTTGGCGGATGAATATCTGGCAACGCCCAAAAATGTTACAAAAGAGCGAAATGTAATTTAGGTGTGTGGGTTGTCAAATTTGATTTTGTATAGAGTGTCCGGCGTGTGCCTGAAGTTTAATGTAGTTAGATATAGAGGCTTTAGCTGGCATAAGCGTGATGGTTCCAAAACGCTTCCAAGTTCTATAGTCGTTGCGGGAGAATAATTTAGGAGCTATTTGCCGCTATAGATCTATTTAATAGTTTATATCTTTTATTGTATTAGAATGTACAGTCGTTTTATCAAAATAGTGAATCAAAGATTACACTTTTCTAATTAAAATAGAATACTTTAGGTAACCCAGAGGTATTAGATATTCCATTAGTATACTTTAAAGGTATAAAACTAAAATATTTTACCAACGGATGAGGAAGATTTACGACATTCCTGTCTCTACCACAGTCTCTCCCAAGAGCCTACTCCATAATAGTCTCGCCTTTGGCAAAAAAAATAGGCAAGAATTTTGTACTTACTAAATTTTCGAAGCATCATCCTAGTTATGACTTACACTTGAAATATCCACTTAAATATTGTGGCTTTAGTAATCAGACGGGCAAGGCGTTCACCTGATGGTAAGCGCTATGCCTGCCTATAACAGTTACAGCACTACGCAGAACTTTGAATAATCCTATATTATAATTATTTATTTCGTCTGGACAATGTGCCAAATAGTTTTGTTTTCTTTTTTTTTTTCTCATATCGTTTTTATTATATAGCTTTAGTTTAGTACTTTGTGCTGTACGCTCGATATGTTAATATTTTGTTGTATGTACATATTTTGAGTTACAATCCAGATTTTAAACTAATTTAATTAGCTCATAAGTTATAACGATTGTAATTTGTTTTGTGCATCAAATAAATAAAATAAAATAAAATAAAATAAATCCAACGCGGCATTGCACTGCGCTTGTCACTCTGAGACATTGGTTCTAAAGCATCATATTATTATGCCCAGTAATTTCGCTGGAAACAGTACTCCCAAACCGGAACACAGTATGTTTGCACACTACTGTTTGGTGTATAAATATCTGTCGGAAGTGTGGTACTTCTCCTGGTGGTCTCTTGCAGAAGAGGCTCACCACTACAATAAAAATACATAGGTGTTATAAATTTTACGTGTCTCTATGTCTGTATGTGTTATGAACCAATTTTGATTTTGTTTTTATGTTTGAAAGGTTATTTAGTCGGAAGTGTTCTTAGCTATGTTTGATGAAAATCGGTCCAAGATGGCCGCCACCACAAAATGGCGGATAACATTTTTTATGAGTATGTATTTGTACTACGTTAATGTTATTTAAAATAAACACTATGATAAGAAGTCACCAGAAGGCATTTGTGCAGTTTGACTCTACGCCTTTTCTGCGCTGTGAAATATTTTGGAAGAGACTTAATATTTTCACATCCTACGATCCTGACACACCTCTTTCACTTCTTCCACCTTACGCTTCTTCTTTAGAAAGTCCTCGATTTGATCTTGGTACGTTTGCCTTCGATGACTTCTACCAGCTGGCCTTTTCATACTAAATCTATAAATCTGTTTCGTCAATCTTCCTTCATCTTCTGTAGACGTCTAAACCACTGTTACTAAAGTCATTACTTTACTATTTTCTATTGTCATTCGTACCTTCAAAGTCCAATTTTTTTCTGTAAACAAGACCAAAATTACTTTCACAGATATAACTCTGTACGATATTAAAGAGCTTTCAATTATGTGAAGGTGCGGGTGCAAAGCTTTTATGTATATGCGTGGGTATAAGGCTGCCTCTACACATGGCAATTTCTCGTTTACACAATTTCCTTGACGCGATAACGCGTGTGAATGTGCCAACATCAACTTACCACTACATCTTATGTAATCACAAAGCTTAATGTTGCCATAATTTGACTAAACGCATGATTATATGCGTAGGCACTGTATTTGCGAAATGAAAACTACGTACTTCTCTTTAATGTTGATTTTGCAACCAGTATGTCGTAATATGAGCTTATTTGGTTGAAATATCTAAATGCCAAGGTTAGGCTTCTTATTCCCTTTCTCTCATAATTTTCTAACATAATAAAAGCGTTTACAATAATTCAAAGCCTCAAAAATATAATTTTATTGTAACTAAACTATAGCACAAAGGTATAGTGAATGTCCGTAAAAAACGTGAGAAAAGGGAGTAGATCAATACATCTGCCCTTAATAATTACCTGCTTGTAGAAACATAAGTAACGCAAAACAAACATAATACATGGTAAAAATCCCGTAATAATACTAATAGTACTTTTATAAAACAACATAATTTATTTACAAGGCAACATAGCGTATTTTACAAGTCAACATAATTTATTTTACAAGTCAACATAATTATAGCATGTCAACAAGATTGTACTGTAGTATTATGTGCAACCAGCTGTGCTACGCCCCGCGTAGACGCTCTACGACGTAGAAACGACAGATATGGATTCTCATGCACTATTTTAATATCCTTTGAAAATGTAATGCACTAGAGACAGTGCTACGAAAATAGGTTGAATATGAAACTGTAAGAGCTTATTAAATTGGGATTCCATTAAATCCAATATTCCAACAGTTTATCCGACTTTCGTCTTAGTACCGCGAAAAACTTATAATTGCGAAGCCATTTTCATTGTATAAAAGACATACATTATGAATGATTAATATTCCTTGATGTTTCATTCAACCATACCTAAGTTTAAATGAACGATACTAAATTTCCTGTTTCAAACTCAAACCATAATTAATTACTGATTTGTTTAGTTCATCATAATAATCTATTTGAAATATATTTTTTTTTACTTGTATAAGTTACCCTCGGTCCCCCTACCAGACCGGGACCGGGCCCCGTGGTGGATTCTGGCCTAACCCTCCTTACAAAAGTGAGGAGAGACCCGAGCTCAACAGTTAGGAGATATTTTTTTTTTAATTGACTGACTGACGACACGATTACGTCGTTCACCTGATGGTAAGCGCTACACCTACCCATAACAGTAACAGCGCCACCCAGAACTTTGCATTGCATAATCTTGCACGGCACTGCACTGCGCTCGTCACCCTGAGACATCGGCTCTAAACTCTTATATGCCCAGTAATTTCACTGGAAACAGTGCCCTTCAAACCGAAACACAGTAATGTTCGCACACTACTGCTTGGCGGATGAATATCTGGCAAAGCTGTGGTACTTCCCCAGGCGGGTATGATGATAATGATGACATAAGACAAGGGTTCGACTTGTAAAAGTGCATTATTTTTGCCTATAACAATAAAAAAAGATTAACACGCGATTTAGCGAGATCACGTAAACCCACCCTAAACCCGCCCTAAACCTTTTCCACGTACGCGTCACGGTTGCTCGAGCACGATATTTGACTCGTTTGACTGGATGTTTCAATGGCGCAGTCGTCTCCTCGTCCTTTTAGATCCACTGATACGGAAAGCGAGTTTCAAATCTTGAAATCCGAAGTACATCCGATTTTACTTCGTAGAAAATATAGCGTTTGTATATAATACTAGCTGCGCCCCGCGGTTTCACCCGCGTAGTTCCTGTTCCCGCGGAAATATGGGGATAAAATATAGCCTATGTTACTCGCTGTCAATGTAGCTTTCCATTAGTGAAATAATCTTTTAAATCGGTGCTGTGGTTTAGCCGAAACCTTACATATTTCCATACATACTTTCATCCCCTATATTTATTTTACCCCCTCAAGGGTAAATTTTTACAAACTTTGAATGTCATATTTATTTATATCTAATCAAAAGCCTACAAAATATATTTCAAACTTCTAGCTTTAAAAATGACGAAACTTCCATACAAACTTCCATCCCCTATTTCAAACCCTTACTTACAATACTTTTTTCGCATTAAAAAGTACCCTATGTCCTTTCTTAGGCTCTAGACTATCTCTATACCAAATTTCATTTTAATCGGTTCAGTAGTTTAGGCGTGAAAGAGCAACAAACAGACAGAGTTACTTTCACATTTATAATATAAAGTAAGGATCACAGGTTGACAAGTAATTATTGCACACGACATATACCAATACATATTCTTTTAATGCGAGTCTTCGGTACGTTTCAGAGACAAAAAAAAGCGAGTGATAATCACGTATATATGATTTACAGAATCACATTGGTACGTACCCGCAGTGGGATTTGTACTCACGACCTACTCCTTGAAAGGCAGACGTTCTTCCACTAAGCTACCACCAGAACCAGCACGATCATTTTGCAATAACATACTATACTTTCTCAAGTTTACCTAAACAGGAATACAGGACGGTATGACGTGTAAACTTACCAAAGAATATACCACTCAGAAGTTCCAGAAGGTTATTATTTATGCCTACACGATCATTCGCTCTCAGAGTGTTTATTTTTTCGCTCTGAGATGAACCACCTTTGCTATTAGCCGCTTCACTAATGCATTTCTGTTTATGGGAAAGTGGCTGAGGAAATACACTCTGTGGTTAACTATTGTTTTGAGTTAGGCATAGAATAGACTAGAATAGAATAGAATAGAATAGAATAGAATAAAATAGAAAACTCTTAATCGTACACAAAAAAAAGTACAGAAAATTAACAATAGGTAAACAAGGGTAGTACAATGGGCGGTACATATTGTATTAAATGAAATATATCACTTATTAATATATTATGAATGAACTAGAGGGTCGGGTAACGTTGTCCTGCCATGAAAATTAATAATACGTAGAACCTGATTGCAGCGCCACTTACCGGGTCCGATTGTAACGCTAAACCACCCAGGGACCCAATCAAACACACACACAAAATTGCATGATAATCAGTCCAGTCGTTTAGGAACAGTTTATTTAGATACATTGGAGGATTAATTGGAGTTCATTGACGTGCACAATTGAGTGTAAAGAAAATAAGTACAAAAAAACAGACACCAAATCCGCAATTTCAGTTACATGGATGACAAATTTATACCAGTTATTTTGAATCAAAACCCCAATGACTAAACCGATTTTGGTGACATTTTATGGCACCAAACTGAATGTATATCGTTGCTGAGGTGACAAACGTAAAAATATACAACCAAATTGAGAACTCTATCCCTTTAAATATGATATGTACAAAAAAACCTCTTGAATTATAATAATACTTGAAGAATGGTGATAGTATTTAATTGACGTTGTCTGGAAGAGATCGCTATCAGCGATAAGACCGCACATTGTGACACTAATTGTTAAATTTGAATTTGTTTTAGTTTTTAAATTTTATTTCATGTTTTCTGTGTTGTTTCAATAAAGAGTTTATCTATCTGTCTATATCATACTTGACACTGGCTCAATACAATCGTGGGAAGCCAGAGAAAGAAGCTAATACTTATAAGTCCTCTGCAATCTAAATGACAACGTTCACAATGATTCCACCAAAGCAAATCTCAGGGCACAAAGGTTAAATTACGGACTCAGAAAAAACTGAAAATATATATAGAAAGGAGCATCCCATCCATTACCACGTTACCTTATTTCCTGTTAAAGCCAATGCAATAAAACAGTAGGAAGGAAACCATTCATTCATAACTCAAAGTGGCACGTTCATAAAGCTATTTCTAAACGTACAAAGTGTGTATTCAAAATATTCGCAGCAACAAATCATATGCCACCATTTTGAAGCATAAAAGCATTCTTTAAACAACGAGTGAAAAAAATCAGGGCAGCCCTACTAGATAGGCTCAATTCACAAGCGTAAGCGGGCTTAGGGACATATTTTCTATTTAACTCAGTCTCAGCTTCAGGACTGGCAATATCTACTTTAATCTGTCTGTACTCCTCTACAAGTTATAATTACTCAAGAAAAGGAAAAATGGAGCTATTGAAAATCTCCACCTCATGAGATCCGATTTTGATAGTTCTTTTTGTTAAAGGTAACTTAAGGTAACTTTTGTTAAAGTAACTTTAAAGTGGTCTCATAAAAAAATTGTGAAGATCTAATGAGGATCATCGGCGTGATGAGCAGAATAACTCATTAAAATTCAGTAAATTTATGTAGAACTAAAATTTTATGTAAACGTCAAAACTCTGGTTCATCTTCGAACCCGAGTAATTTGAATACTCCTTCTTGACATTTTCGATAGAACCACTAGATGGCGCTATTACAAAATCAATGGATGGCTCATAATGAAGGTGCATAATGACGTTGTAATGCCGACGCTACACCATATGGCTACGCTCTCGGTCTTCAAACTTGGTCATGGTGGCGGTCCTTGCTGTCCGCACTGTGATGGGATGGACCTGCGTTACGCTGCGCTTTCAGCCACTGTAATCGCGGCCAGTAACGCAGTCATTACGGACCGCGACAGTAATGTACCAACATTATTAATGTTGTAAATAATTTTGTGCTCGCGACGTCTACTGTTCTAACTAATACTACTAGTTTTTAAAACAACAATGAAGGAAGAGTTGTTAGCCTTTTGAATGGACGAAGCACTTTAATGAGAAAAATCGCTTACCTCTATTGACTTGTCCCACCCGCTAGGAAAGAAAGCGCGTAAAATACGTCAGTGAATCACAGGCGGCCGCGCGAGTGCGAGTGAGGAATGCGTTAATAAGTCCCTCAGGTATGCCGAGAGTGGAGCGAACTTGTGAGTGCGGTGGAAGAATAGAGTGGGCTGTCCTTCGTGATTATTACTACGATTATTAACGTTACTATTTTAACACGTACACTGCTGAAAACACAGACGTTGTGTTTTTTATAATTTTACGCCGGTGCGGGAAAACACACCTGTTGTGTTAGCGCAGCTTACGTGCCGGCTGTGTGGTGAAACACAGACGTAATAGTATGTCTACTTCATAACAGTGCGGCACACAGATAGCAAGCCATTGCTGGAAAACACACACGGTCCGTAACGGTGCCCAAATGTAAAAACCGGCTTAGCAGTCAACGTGTTATGGGGGAGGAACTATCCAAGTGTGGGTTTCTTGTTTTTTTTTTATACAAAAGGCACAAAAAACTGCATTCAAAATGGACTCTCTGCCTTCCGCAATCCGCTTCCTCCAGCCTCAACCCGCAATTGGGAGGGAAATTGGAAGGCTGTCAACTTTAGACACTCAAAATAATAGTACATTAATTTGAAATCCCAGGAGCTATTTCTATTCATATCAATTTCTATGAGACAAATACAAAACTGACTTATGAAATTATGAAACTATTTTATATATATATATATATTTTATGAAACTATTAGATATAATAGCATTCCTACGCTTACTTTCATCTAATGTCAGCTTTTAGAAACAAATCCTTTTTATCCCATTCCTTCCTATAAGTACCAAATTCTCCAAGCAGGCACACAAATCCATAACGAATTCATAAAAGAAAGTTACACGAGGAAAAATAATATCTCTTATTTGCGTAAAGAAAAATCAGTAAGTCGTAAGGCCCTCTTGGAAAATTGAAAGTGATCATCCAATTTACTTGAAGATGTCTGATGGATACAGGCATAGCAACGGTTCAAAATTAATCTGAAATCACTTGGCAACCAGATCGGGATGTGAGTCACAGAATAATGATGGTAGCGTGTTTTGCAGAAGGGAAACTCACGGCAAGAAGTTTTAACTTTTGAAATGGTGCGGTATATTCTATGCGTTTTGCTATGTTACATCACCCGTTTTGAAATTGCACCAATATGATTTAATTTTACAAGACCAGGACTTCCATCCCTTTGGAGGGTATTTAAAACCATTTGTCCCTATTTTTTTTTTTTATTGCACATTTATAGGCAAGCTTTTGTCAACGATTATAGTTTCCGGGAAATAAAGACGTTTTTGATTGATAGAATGGTTAAGCTACAGCTAAGGTCCGTGGGCGGCCTGACATATACCGACCGGAGGCCAGTTTTACTTTATTCGAGCAACAAACGGGCTTTTTGTTTCAAGGATAACGTTTGACAGCTAACTTACCTGGCGGTAAGTGGAAATACGGATGAAACGCGATAGCCCGTTTCCAAGATCTGCTGCCGAAGCACCCCAAAGTGGCTGGCGACATTTCTAAGGACTATTATCTCTATTTAGGTGCCTTTTAGTTAATATTTGTTTATGTCTAGACCGTCTACTCTCCTGTCAGCTTGTAGCCACAATGTTTAACAAAGGTTACGGCGCTTAGTTCGTTTGTAGTCTATACGTATTAGGGTATTGTATGAAGGTTATTTTTGTCTAGTCCTTGATGTATGTGACAGTTACAACCAGTCCAGTCTCATTTCTATTTGGCTTTTTTTATGGTGTCGGCAATATACAAACTTAGCGTGAGAATGTTTGTATTATATACTAGCTGCGCCCCGCGATTTTACCCACGCAGTTTCCGTTCCTGTGGGAATACAGGGATAAAATATAGCCTATATTACTCGCTGATAATGTAGCTTTCCATTAGTGAAAGATTTTTTCAAATCGGTTAACCGAAACCTTACATATTTCCATACAAACTTTCATCTCCAATTTTGTATTTATTCCCTTGAGGGTAAATTTTTTACAAATTTACAATGTCATATTATTTATATCTTATCAAAAGTTTCTTGTTGATATTTTCTATGCGTTTGAAGAATTAATGACAATGCAATATTAGAGTGATAGAATTCTGATAACCCCCTGTTATCAGAATTCAATCACTCTAATATTGCATTGTCATGCCTACCACGACGTCTTATAGCGATTCAGTTGAGGACCTAAACTGAGCCGCGTCGCACTATCGTACCGTGACGTCTTATTTTTTATGTTACTGCCATTTTCAACCTAAACTGGATATAGTTTAGGTTGAAAATGGCTTATTAGGGACTCAATTTAGGTTGAAAATGGCAGCCACATAAAAAATAAGACGTCACGGTACGATTATGCGACGCGGTTCAGTTTAGGTCTTCAATTGAATCGCTATAAGAGGTCATGGTATGCCTCCAGAGGGGGGAAGTACATAATGGAACTCCTCAGTGACTAGAATAGTGTTGTTTAAGCTCATATTTGTTAACTTAGAGTGTCGAATACGAATAAAAAACTTCCTATTTTTTTAAGTAAAACTTCTTTACGCACGATTGACTTGGGGAGTAAGCTGGTGAATGCGTTACGAAAAGTGAGAGCAGGCTAGGTGAAGGGAAGTTGAGAGGGAGATTCGAGTTAGTGATGATAGAAAGACAGAGAGAAGGAGAGTTACGTTGCGTATATTTCTAAAAATATCTGTTATGAAATTATTTTTTTAAAGTAATTGACTGAATTCATTTGGATTTTTAATTTGAGTAGTTTCAAAGGTAATGTGTCCTGGAGATTAACTGAAATTATTTCAGCCAACATTTAGTGTTCAGTAGACTGGGTCACTGCAATCCACTTCAGCTTACCAGCTTTAAAAGCAAACTGTACTGAAAGGATATACGTGTCCGCATTTTCTCTACCTCCACTATGCCTGAAAGATGGGATTAGTTATGTCGGCATGGATAAGCCTTGAGGTTTGTACATTTTCCTCACAGTAAGCTCTTAAATTATAAATATATAATTAGAAGCTTCAAAGATTCTGAGTGAAATCGTAACTATCTGCGCTTCGCCGTTTCACCAGCAGGATATAAACCCAAAGAACGTGCCATTTCGTGTTTTCTCCAAAACTCCCAATAAGTTTCAGTAAAGCACCCACCACTTTACTGAATCGTGGCTTTGACTATACTACCTACTGACCGAGGCTTGGCATTTTGATATTTAACTGAGAAAATCAAAAAACTCACAAAATTTATACACTCTCGTCTCGACTTATCTCGTCTCATCTCATCTCGTCTCGTCTCGTCTCGTCTCGTCTCGTCTCGTTTCGTCTCGTCTCGTCTCGTCTCGTCTCATCTCGTCTCGAATCGTCTCGTCTCATGTCGACTTTCGTCTTGTCTCGTCTCGTCATCTCGTCTCGTTATTTAGTAACATAAAAAAAATACACGATTCTGACTAAATACACTAATCGTGCATAGCCAAAGCGGAAAAAAAGAGAAAGAAAAAATACAGAAAACATTTATTCTACAAGCGTTGAAAGGGGCTGTCGGATAGATCGCAATGAAAAAATACAAAGCTGTATTTTTTCAATCAAAAGCTTTTTTTACACACCATTGCAAAAGCAAACGTTTCGTAGCCAACGTACCGTGTCGAACCCTGTACTGGCACAATATTTAATAAAACCAATTTCCGCATTTACATTTTTCTCAGCAATCTGCATAGATTTCCGAACGCCGTGATTTATGAAAGGGGTGGATTAACGACAGATCTAACGACAGTAAAATATGGAGCTGCCGCGGAAAATGGTGAAAAACGGTGCGATGTTGCCGCTAGACAGGTCGTATTGTTGTGGTACGGTTCGGACAGATTTTATTGTGAGCATTACCAACTGCGACCGTGAAGTGTAGTTTGTGTCCATGGTTTTTTTCCTTTTTTTCATTGTCCTATAAATATTTTTTTTTCTACGCTCCTGTCCTTTTGTGATAAGTGCACAATTTGCGCTGAAAATTTTAAGAATTAAAAAATCTTTCTATGTAGGTACTTATGGAGGCTTTCGCCTACCGCATGCAAATGATTGAAAAAAAAATGAAAATGAACAGACAGTATTTTCCTAGTATTTTTGTCTTGTGTCTTTTAAAAACCTTCCCCAATCTTTTTACGTACCGATAATGACAAAAACCATTTCAGATCCGCATCAACAAAAACAAACGATTCATTTGCAACTTTCCCAGTCCTACCTAAAAATTCGCCGGTCATTCGATATGCATGTCACAAATAGAGCAACGTCCAAAGCAAAACTGAGAAAAATGAATACGACAGAGTTCTAGCTTAAAAATATACAGACATTGACTGACTGCCGGTTCGAGAAACTCCGAATTTATCTACCCCCGTTTGGATACTCTGCCAAAAACAAACTGTTGTGTTAAAAGGGTCAGTTCATTTTGTTAAGGTACGAACTCTATGTACGACCAAAAACGTTCGGTATATTTTTTTTCAATTGTGGCATTGAAAAGATATTTCCGTTTGATATTTCTAAATATATTATTATGATTTTAAATTACAAAAAGTCTATTTTGTAACTTTTATGCGTACAGTTAATTTGATAATCATAAAAAATTTATATATCAGAGGTTTCACAAAAATAATTAGGACATCAATTATTGTTGCATTCAAACGCCACATCCGCTTTACATCCCTAAACTAATCTAAATTTTTAATAAGGTTTCGAAATAACCTTCCATTTTTTTACTTCATTTTTACCTTTTATCTATTTAGTAAAAAAAACGGTTATTATTTTAGACTTACAGTGACAGTGATAATATAATAAAATCAACAGTTCAAAATTATGTTAAACAAAGAAATCCTAAAAAAAACACGTAACACAAAACGTACCTACAGTTCGAGTGGACTATCTATACAACAATTTTTATGGAGTGTGTCTTCTATAAGAACTTCACTTTATCATTCTGTGACATAACATTTTCTGAGCGTTACGCGTTATCATTTATTCTAATTTGAGTCCATCAGTTTGGATTTCAGTCCGTCTATAACAATATGTCGTAATTTCGATCCATCTGTCTTTCAATGGCGGATTAGTCAGACTAATAGACGTAATGATTAATAGTGGTTTGGATTATGGTTTTCGTGATACAATATGTATGATGTCGGCGGTTGTGCAGCGTCAGGCGCTGTCGAGGCGGCATTCGTGATGGTAAACTAATTGACAAATCTATGTCGGTTTTGGGCACATTTAGGTTGGTTTGTCGCAGTGGATGTTAACATCAATTCTGGTGTTGCCGACTAGTCTAAATTTAGTTTAGTCCTGGCAATTGATTTGTTGTCACTTTTCTACTTTATAAAAATGAAAGAGATGGCAGTAACTTTTGGGCTGTCAAATTGAGTATTAGTTTAGTGCTGTTAGACAATTCTAACAAGAAAACTATGAAAAAAAGAAAATGAAAGTAGAATGAGAAAAATATTAACGAAGATTCCTTAAAAATAATTTTATGACCGAAATAATTTGAAAAAATTACGAAGAAATAATTCTACTACTCATAGTATTAAATTCATACTATTTTATCTCACAAGTTTTAAACTTAACGGAGCCTGAATAAATCGGAAACATTTTTTATTTTTTATAAAAAAAAAAAAACTATATTTTTAATTATTTGCTTTTCTATTCTACACGGGATTCATGAAGACATTGAAGACACTCCCGAAAATTAACCTTGATCCAACAAGTAAAACCAGAAGTTTACAAAGCTGATGACGTGTATATAAAACAGAATAAAGCAAAGCTACCGAACGTTATTACTCACAAAAGTCAATTCAAACCACATTTACAACAATAAAGACTTATAAAAGCACCTATCAATACTCTTCCCTGTTATTATAACTCGGTAAATAAATAAAACCTACCGACATTGGCATCACGTAAAAGCGATTTTTCGATAAATTGAATTCTTTTGTCTGGTTGGTTATTATTCAGATATTGTATGGACCCGGTTGAAACCTGGTTGTAGTGAACAACAATGTGCTTCGAGCTCCAATTGCCTCAGCACATATTTTTTTTTTTATACTATGTGACTAAGGCTAAGCACGAACTGCGAAATTGAATCTCTGTGATTTCCTAAGTGCGAAATGAAATCGCAAACGCAGGAGGCGGCAACCTTTTTTCGCCGTATCATCATCATGAGCTCGAAGACGTTCACTGCTGAACATAGACCTCTACCATAGAAAGCCACACACCACGAGCGGTTGCGTGTTATTTCGGCTATTGGAACGTGTATGAGACATCTTATTGGCACTTAGAAATACGATTTTTTAAATGAATCTTTTATCGACGTATGAGAGAATTTTTATAGCAATCGTCACACTATTTTGTGACTCTCGACCGTCACGTAAGAGGATCACACCTTATCCACCAAGCAGTATTGTGCAAATATTACTGTGTTCCGGTTTGAAGGGCACTGTTTTTGGGGAAATTGCTGGGGATGTGAGACTTTAGAGCCGATTTCTCAGGGTGACGAGCGCAGTTGAGTGCCGCGCAGGATAAAGCAATGCAAAATTCTGGGTCGCACTGTAACTGTTATGGGCAGGCGTAGCGCTTACCATCGGGTGAATGACTTGCTCGTCTCGTCACTAAGTCAAAAAAATAGGTGATGCAGGCACAGTGTCTCTACTAAATAAATAAAAGCCTTTAGTTTCCATAAAGCACCAGCCATAAATAACTACCGACATGGCGACGGTCTTCATCTATCCGTACATCACAGCTTGAGTTGTGCCAAAATACACAGTATTTCTTAGACACAAAAAACCTATCAAGACGTAATTTCCATGTATTATGCTCAGATGATATCAATTTTGCCCCAATTCTCGTGTCCAATTACCAATAAAGGGCATAAATCAGCAATATAGCTTATTACTAGAGATACCAACTAAATTCAGTCGGACGACTCAAAGGGCATCCCGGATACCATAACCCATGGCTCTCCTTTGAAATGTCCGCATTTACGACATTACGGGTCATAATATTACTTGTGAGAATAACGGAATAACGTAAAAATACGACTCAAGACTATCGCGTTTCGTCACCATCACGGACAACACTGATTCTTACAGTTTCCGAAATAGAGTGGATTATTCTTTGTTGGGCTGAGTTGGGAGCAAAAATGATTTATCCTATGTAAATGTCGGGGGTAAATATAATAACTAACAGTAAACAAGCTACTGTAAACTGATATTCAAGTAATATATAAATAGGTAGGCAAATATATTGAATTCGTATTTGCTCGGGAACAATTTGTTTGTAACGGGATGAAATTGTTTGCATTCCGTTTTTTTAACTCATAATATTGGAGTAAACAACGTAAATGTTCTTAAAATAAAAGAAGGTAAATCTCACAAGACAGTAAAGGATAAAAATGTGTACATTTAATAATAATTAGATTTAATAATTAGTTCCTCTCTCTGCAGCCCTAACCATCGGTAGCCTGGGCCTTGCTCCGCTACCGGTGGTATCCTAGGTTTAAGTTTCTTTTATAATATTTTTACTAGTTAGACTGTATTTTTATTAGTTTTGTAAATGATTGTAAAAGAAATTTAAATTTAAGAAGTTAAATAAATATAGTGAATATTAATTAGATTTAAAAAAAATGAGTAGGAGGCTTTAAACTAAAAGGCCCTAGCTGCGCCCCGCGATGTTAACCGCGTTGTGTATTATCATATGGGAACTGTTATTTTTTCGAGTTAAAATGTATCATATTATGTGTTAACGCAGGTTATAAACTATCTGTGTGCCAAATTTTATTCAAACCCGTTCAGCCGTTTATGCATGATTGATTAACAAACATCCAAACGTCTATAAGTCAAAACTGTCACATTTATAGTAAGATAGGATATGAGTATGACCTATATGACTTTTAAACTCATATATATATATATACACATATATATGTGTACGTTACGTCTAAATCAAACCCCTGCACTATTGTATTCGAGATCAAAGGACAAACCGCTACGTTGATTAGAAGTACAGTAAGCATCAGAAATCAATGAACAGCTGTTAACTTTAAATTCATCTCCACAGGCATAATACTCAAGCAGCAGTAAATTGAAAGTTTAGGTTAATACCATGTTCAGCAACTTTCGTTGCTAACTGTACGTACCGTTACACGAACATTTTAACTTAAGTTTGATCCTGAATAAATCTCAGTCTTAAAAAAATACCGCAATTTACATACGTACATTGAACAACCACAGTTCACGATATCATTGTATAAATTTACATTCGATAGAATTGAGATTTACATTCTCTTCTGTGAAATTTATATATCACATTACGTTATTACCTAGACCAAAGGAACCTTTTCTGCAATTGTGATATACGAGCGACCTCTTGACATTTCAGACAAAGGTGAATTATGGCCTTTACGAATGTGGAGCTAAATTAAAAGCTAGCTGTGTATGTGAAATGTGGGTTAGGGACATATTAAGTCCTTTTCTGGTTCCAAAGAAGTCAGAAAAAAATACTTGTTCTAATCTAACCACTTTTTTGTCCCAGTGCGGGCACGTACCAATGTGTTTCTGTAAAATATATGTACGTAATTATCACTCGCTTTTCGGTGAAGGAAAACATCGTGAGGAAACCCACATACCTATCCGAGAATTATTTCGGAGGAAGTTATGTTATTCACCAATCCGGACTGGGCCCCCGTGGTGGATTATGGCCTAACTCTCCTCACGAAAGTGAGGAGAGACCCGTGCCCAGCATTGGGACGTTATGGGTTGATGATGAATCCAAACACATTTTTGTTACTATCCTTGCTGGTATTTTTAATATAACGGAATAGATTGATGACTTCTGTGGCGTGAGGTGGTGATGATCTGACAGCAAAGCGTCTTCTTCTGCAAATATTGTGGATTGGTTTCCCACACAGGGCAAATAATTGTAAGAACCACAGGTATTTGCTCTGGGCTGATTGTGTGGGACCGTAGTGTTTTCTAATTTCTAGATTTAGATAATGTTATTTAGAGGTCGGTATCTAGGCATAAGATCATTACATGTTATCCAGATAAAAAATCAATTTAAGCTACGAGTATTTTGAAAAATATCCTCTTTAAATTTCTTACCGGTTCTTCTCAAATTGGATTTCGAACTCGATGGTAGACTCAGTTAACTTTTACGAGTGTGATTTTTTTTGGTTACTGAGTAAAAATACGATTAGATCATTCATCTGATGGTAAGCGCCGCAGCTGTCCATTACAGTTTTAGTTTTTTTTTTCTATAAATATGTTTATGGTAAGATAATATTTTTGACGTGTAAAAGTGCAATGTTTTGCCTATTTAAAAAAAAAAGTCACAGAGCCACCCAGATCTTTAAGTTTGCACAGTACTGCACTGTTCTCATCAGCCTGCTACATCAGTTCCAAAGTCTCATATGCCCAGTAATTTCGCTAAGTAAAGGTATTGTTTTTTTTTATTCATAAATATGTTAATTAAACGCACGCTATTAACAGTGCCTCGGTACTTGTTACCCTAGCCTTAATATTTTCTCCAGAACTAAATCGCTTACGTCATTAATTGTGTTTACAAAGAAAAAAATCTGACCTTATCAATAGCCTTTCTCATGTCAGTGTTCTCGTAGGCTTTATTGATATAGTGCCTACGAGAATACCGACTTGAGAAAGGCTGTGACGCCCTAAATTTCCTTTGGTGGTCACACTATCTGTCTTCAGTGTATGTATTGGCTAGCGCCCAATACTAGCTTTTATAATATTATATAGGTAGGTAGGGTGACTTACCTTTGTCAGCATTTTATTAGTATTGTGTGTAAGGCTTTATTTTTTAAAATAGTAAAATTAAATAAAAGAAAAGTTAATGAGGTCCTTATACGTATTAGCCCAATTATTATTTCAAGGTTAAACCAATTAAATGCCTACCATTATTGAACCTCCTACAAAAAGTGCACATTTGGCAAAGTGCCTATATTGAGAAATGGAGTGCTTCATAAGAAAAGTGTCCTTCATTATAAAAACACGTGGCAACGTGTAATAACGTGCAAAAGTGCGCGTATTGAGAGGTGAATATTTTGCATCGAGTGCACATTCTGTAAAGTGCACATTCTGAGCATAACACCAACCTTTAAAATATTTGGAACACTATATCAATGCGAAATTATTGGGCATATGCGGCTTTAGAGCCGATGTCTCAGGGTGAGCGCAGTGCTGTGCCGCGCAGGATTATGCAATGCAGTGTTCTAGGTGGTGCTGTGACTGTTATAGGCAGGCGTAGCGCCGCTTACCATCAGGTGAACGACTTGCTCGTCCCGTCACTCAGTCAAAAAAAATAATTATGAAATTGTTTAATTATTAAGTGTTTTAGTTGTACACTCAAAATGCCAATTTAAACCACTTAAACAGGAATTTAAACGGCAACACAACCCTCTTGTGCTCTTGTTAAACTATAACGCAAAGTTTAACCTGTAATCCGTGGTTAAGCTGCCCCAACCACGGACCGCCAAGTAAACTGGACGAAAGCTATACAGTTGTTTAGTTAAACTTGTGCAGTTATTTAGTACAAGTTATAATAACTTTGCGCTCGTAAATTGTGATTCACACAGAGCCAGATAGGCGAGGAGATACGAGGCAATCTATACAGGGTGCTTTTACGAGGTCAAGATGAAAATCTTTCTTTTGATGACATAGGGTATAAAGGAAAATAAAGAAATTGCGTAAGGTAAGGAGATCAAAAATATATTTGACAATTGCGTAATTAAATAGAAAAAGTTTTTTTGTTAGAATATTATTGCCAAGAAGTTTTGTAGTGGTAGACCTCTTCAGTCAAAACTCATTTGAGAAAGTACCTTTGCTTGATATTCAACAGAAAAGTTTAAATGGACAAGTACTACACTTTTGCGAGACCCAGCAGTGTCAGATAGTGTGTAATCAATATATATTGCTAGATAAATTACTAGGCTAATGAGGCACAAATATCATCAAAAACAAGGTTTGTGAGTAAAGAGGACGAGCCCAGTGCAGTTCTTGGGGGCGACATTACAATATCGCCAAACAAAAAAAAAAACGTTTATAAGGCAAAATAACCTATTTGTCTTTTACTCTTTTGCGTAAAAAAAACTCAACAGAAAACGTAACTATGAATAGGTAATTCAGAAATGCAAAAAATAAAATAATTCCATTTATAGAACACTACACGCGCCTCGGATTTAAACCAAAAAACCTTTAATTCTTAATATTCCTTAATTTCTTTCCATAACAATAATATTAATAAACTTGTAAGTTGAAAAGGGAATTTTTAGTCAGTCTGTTACCGTCAGAAACAAAGTCACACGGCCTTGTTAGAGTAGCTTGTTTAAAACAACCAGCGACTCTAGGCCTAAGTAGTGAGATGTTGACAAGGTGAGAGCTTTTTGTATAATATTATTACAAAATTCATGTTTACTTTTTAATAAAATCTCTTAGTTTGTTTGTTTTTTTTTATTTTCGCTGGAAAAAAGACAACACAATTAAATCCCTAACAGATAAATTACACATCAATTTGTTAAATGGCGAGTTAACTTGCAAACTTGGCGAGTGTAGTCCGAAATGTAGTACCGAATAATAAAAAAAAAAAAAAAGCCATGCCATGTCTCAAAATGGCGTCCTGCATGGACAATTCAACGTCAAACGCTAGGTCACACCTTTGCCAGATATTCATCCATCTAGCAATGATGTGTAAACTTTACTGTGTTCCGGTTTGAAAGGCACTGTTTCAAGTGAAACTACTAGGCTTATGAAACTTAAGAATCGATGTCTCAGGGTGACGCGCGTATTGCAGTGCCGCACAAGATGTTGTAATAAAAAGTTCTGGTTGGAAAGTGAGGTAGACCCGTGCTCAACAGAGGGACGATATGGGTTGATGATGACGATGACAATTGATCTTCTGAAGAACTATTAAGTGATCTGTGCTTCTGATATCACAATTTATCAGGCCTCTCTAATAAATACGAGAAGCATCTACAAGTTAAACTAGCTACGTATATCCGCCACAGGATGATACCAGATCATTACCGACCTCAGTTCCTGATTGGCTCGAGTCGCGAGAACCTCAAACATTTGCCTTGCGATCTCAATGCCTCGGAGAGCTCTGCTTAGGCCGCTGGCACAATATTAGTTAACTTGACACCGCTTTGATTAAAAGCTTGCTTAATTAAGTTAAGATCAACTTGGTTCCTGGTAGGTATTTTGTTGCTAATTACAGGTTAAGATATAAGTCATTTGCGGCAAGAACGTATTAACTCCTTATCGGTATATTGAGGAGATAACACGTTATCGACTAAAAGAAGAAAATGGGTGGCATTCAAATTTGCTGGTACTTCCCATCGGATCACATATTACGTTAGAATTAAAGAAAAGGTATATTTTTTCTTCCCATCGGATCATGTGATCCGATGCAACTCAAATAAGACCTTTGCATCGAAAATGAGTTTTATGAAGACTTATCTGGGTATTCAATCGAAACACACGTAACCAAAATGCTGGCTTATATTTTGCCCAAAGACTAATACTGTTACAGCCATACAACGTGGCAATGCTGCCAGCACTGTGGGAACATTGCCAACTGGTAGCAGTTTATTAGACTAGAGTAGGTTTTATTTTAGTATATTTTAAAGTTATTATTCTAATTCTGTATGAGTTGCAAAAAGATTTTTCATTATAAATAACTAACCGTGCACCATTAAAAAGAAAAATATTGCTTTTCTCAATTGTCCTAGTCCACTGTAGCGGTAATATCCCGCCAAAAACTGTATAAATCAAATTCGAATGGGACCAACGAAATATCCCCCGAATATATTAAAGTAACCGCAACATTTTATCCATTTCTACCTTTGTAATACTTTCCTTACCCAAGTTTTTTACGCTACATTACATTCCTACAAAGAGCCAAAAATAGAGCTCCTATTGTGTCCAAGCTTGCCTTAAACGGCTGACATTAAGATAAAACCGGTCAAGGGTGAGTTGCACACGAGCTTTGTTAGTTCAATTATGACGGAACCCTAAAATTTTCAAAATTAACACAATAGCATACAATACAATAAATCTTTATTGAACACCATAAGCTTCAGTAGATAGAGTACAATATACATAATAATTATATTCTTTCCATTACAAAAATACGCAAATAGAGAAAGATTTGTCAATTTAGTCTAGTTCTAGTTTAAAAATTACAAAAAAACGGAAATTCTTAAAACAACAGTTCAATTATTATTACAATTTTTTTTAATATGACTATTCTATAGAAGGCTGGAAAGAGCATCGACAACGCCCCGAGTGTTGCTAGTGTCCATATGTGATGGTAACCGTCTACCATAGGGCAGGCCGTCAACTTGATGGCATAATTAATTATATAGAAAAACGCAATGTTTTTTTTTATAATAAAATACAATTTTATTTAATAGCAACTATTCGTGATCTCTCCAAAACTGCCCCATGAAGTTCTAGTAAAAGATCTACCGCTTTACTGCATTTTGACTTTGACTGCGATTTGATAAGACGACCGACTATCAGACTAAGAGTCAAAACACACTACTCTATGATCTCTCATCTTTCTCTATGCTATACTCGTTTTTTTTTGTTTTGGCTCCGTAATAAGAATGCATTTAGCCAAGTATTAATTTTTTTTTTAATACTTTTCCAGTAAATGTGTCCAGTGTGTGTTTCCAGTCAAAATGTCAAGTCCCAGTCAATACGTACATGGTGTAGTCAAAGTCACGATTCAGCGAAGTGGTGGGTGCATTACTGAAACTTGGGAGTTATGGAGAGTACACGAAATTGCACTATTTTTAAATTCGTATCATTTCCTTACATTTATACACGTTAACGAACGCTTAACCACCAATATTAAAACATATTTAAGTTTAAAAAAAAAACAGTTTCGCTTTCCCGCCAAAACTCCTGCTATATTCGCAGACTATAAAATAATACTGGACTGTGACACAGGCTTTTGTTTCGCATAAATAGTGCGAAACCAGAACGTAAAAAAAAAAACAAAAAGGGAGAGATACTGTTAATCTTGCTCTCTTTGTTAAATGTTCCCTTTCCTAAAGAATTGCCAAACCCTGCTAAGAAAACGGTTTTCCTCAAGCACGTGTCAAGCTTCTGAAGGTGATTTAATGAATTCGAAATAAAAAAGCGTAATTAAGCGTTAGATATTCCAGCTCCGGTAATTTCTGCT
The DNA here is from genome assembly GCA_912999815.1 of Campaea margaritaria. NCBI lineage: Eukaryota > Metazoa > Arthropoda > Insecta > Lepidoptera > Geometridae > Campaea > Campaea margaritaria. The sequence continues at coordinate 10,903,964 of OU538797.1, read as the reverse complement.
TTCGTTGCTTCTCATTAAAGATTTCGCTTATTTCGCTTATGTTGATTTACGTTCGCTTTATCCAGTTCGGCATTTTCATTAATATTATTCTGGACCTTATTTCCACAGGCATTTTTTCTCCTAATTATTCGGAGATTAAAAAGGTGTCGACTTTTTGTAGTCTTTAATCTGTGAAGGATATTTTTGAGCCTTCCTCTGAATAGAATGTGAATTAGGGTCAGACTTTTTAGATAAGGTTTAGGGGGAATGAAAAGAAAGTAATTTCATTTCGTTTTACATTTCCATCTATATTTATACCCATTTGTGTTTATTGAAAAAGAATGAAGTGTTACTTAGCTGATAATTAATTATCTCACTAATGTTAAAAATGCGAAACCCATATTCGGTTACTCATCAGTTTAGTTTATCATATTTGATTTATATTGATACTAGCTGTGCCCCGCGGTTTACCCGCGTAGTTCCTGTTCCTGTGCTGATAATGTAGCTTTCCATTAGTTAAAGATTTTTTTAAATCGGTGCATTGGTGTAGCCGAAATCTTACTTAACCCCGTACAAACTTTCATCCCCTATTATATACTTTTATTGTATACTTTTTTATTTTTTGACGTCATATTTATTTTTATCTAATCAAAAGCTTCTAGCTTAAAAAATTACGAAACATCCATACAAATTTTCATTCCCTATTTCAACCCTTTACAAGCCTTTTATTCGCATTAAAAAGTAGCCTATGTCTTTTCTCAGCTTTTAGACTATCTCTGTACCAAATTTCATTTAAATCGGTTCAGTAGTTTAGGCGTGAAAGCGTAACAAACAAACTTACATTCATATTTATAATATTAGTAAGGATTCATTAAACGAAATAGTTTTATTTAGGTTAATTAACCCGGGTAACCGTCCAAGTTGAATCCTTCAGTTCATATAATATTTAATAAGCACGCGTTCACCAAGTTACGTAACATGTACTTGCTAAGTCAAAACTCTTCCTTTAACAAAATAACTACCTATATAAACAGTATGGATACTAGTCCAATTTCCGATTAACACGTTCACTGCTGAAAACACAAATGTGGTGTTAGCTGTATGGGAAAACATAATGGAGTGAGCAGAATTGCAGATCCGTACCCGTGGCTAGACCAGAAAATCGGCTAAGCAGTCAAAGTGTCGACGAAACATTGCCTGATTTTAGATAAAGTAAGAATGCGGTCATATGCTTGTCCATTCGCAATTAAAAAAGTTACAAAACTACGTCTAGCTAGTGCTCAAAATGATTACAATATCATCTAATCGAATTTCATGTAAAGTAAAACACAGAACGGACTTCGATATATCCAGTAAATTTCCCTAGATAATCTTTTTTTATTTTTATTTTATTAAGTATTTATTAATTTTATTTTTATTTTAGCAAGACGTTCACTTGATGGTAAGCGCTATGCCTGCCCATAACAGTCACAGCACCACCCAGAACCCTGCATTACATTTTATCCTAACGCAGTAACGTCCATACTGTTAGAAGAATGTACTTTATCACCCCTCGCATCGAAAATACCTTTTGAGCCCTTCATCAGTTCGCAAATTAGTCTCATTCATACAGAAAGTACGGAGATTTGAGCAATTATGCGCCCTCAGAAGTGTCTTAAGTCTTTTGACAGAAGATTTTGTCCCGACTTCGTTAAAAAGGACCCTTTCGGGTTTGTAGTACAGTTGTCTCTTTGATACGGGTTGGAACTTATATAATGGTGAAATAGAAATGTTTTACTTGTGAGGCATTGTTCACATCAATCGCATAGTCTGATACTGTTTTTTAGAAGACCGACTGTTAGTTATTATATGAGTACAGAGTTATTGTATGAGTAGTTATATATATTTGTTTTCCAAATAAGTAATTAAATTAATACAAAATTAATGTTTAAGGGGGGCTCCCATACAACAAAGTACGGAACCCTTCGTGCGCGAGTCCGACTCGTACTTGGCCGGTTTTTAATATACTAACTTTACTAGTTGCACCCCGCAGTTACAAATGCGTGGTCAATGATTCAACAAGAGTCGTACAATATACATAATTAGTTATGTTACGTTTCAATTCATGATACTATTATTGTTTTGATGTGTGCCATATTGTTGTGTACAGTTTTGTAGGATAATAGTTTTTCTTCTGCTAATGGACACGCAAACTTTTCTGTTGTAATATTGGTAAGATAGGAAGCTTACCTAACTGATAAAACTAAGGACATCGTAAGCCAATAGGGCCGGAGATATCGCGATGTCATCTCGACATATCGCAAAAGAGCGCCATACATCTAAATAACAAAACGAATAGAAGCAGCGTTCACCATTTTCAGTTCTCTTGTCGCAAACTTTTGCATTCTGTCATAGTTTCATGTCATTTGTTCGCGGATTGAATAAGTTTTCTTGCGGTTCTGCTTATCAGATCGGCGGCTTCGGTACGCTATCGTTTATTCGTATTTTTCTGCTTATTTTCAGGTCCTTTGAGAAATTTGTTTGGAAACTATGGTAGAAATATTTCTAAGTAGAAAATGTATAAAATGTTGTAGACAAAATGTGGAGCTTTTCCGACAAAGTGACGGAGTTATAGCCTAGATTGCAGAGGCTTGCAAAGATCTAATTAGTAGTGGGCCTCTGCTGTAAAAGACTGTCGGGGGAAGTACACCTTTGCCAGATATTCATCCGCCAAGCAGTAGTGTCCAACCTTGCTGAGTTCCGGTTTGGAGGGCACTGTTTCCAGCAAAATTTAGTGGGCATATGAGACTTTAGAGCCGATGTCTCAGGGGTGACGAGCGCAGTGCAGTACCACGCAAGATTATGCAATGAAAAGTTCTAGATGGCACTGTAACTGTTATGGGCAGGCTTAGCGCTTGCCATCAGGTGAACGACTTGCTCGTCAGTCAGTCAAATAAGAAAAAAACTGAGATATTGTTTTTTTTTAATGGTTTAGGCGCGCGTCCGTCTCAAGATGTCATATAGCAAAGGTGGTTGAGACTTAGGTCCCAAATGAAATAATTGTCTCACCACAAAACCCAAGACTACTTAGTGGTCATGACAAACTCTTGCTGAAGACTCTATCTCAGAACTATTACACATTTTCACAGTAAAAATATTCCAAACAGCCAACAAAGATTACTGCAACAGACAAGGCGAAACTAACAATAATTAAACAGAACTTAGCGACAGAGCATCTGAATAACGCCGGCTCATTCGTCTCAGAACTTTAGGTACAAGAAACTTAGCCGGGAATGTCATTGTGCCAAATAAGGACGCTAATCTGCTCCTTCAGTGGTGGGAAAATGCAAGATATTTAGAAAATCAAAAGATTACTATCGAGTCTTCAAACATCCCAGTCCCAAAACCATTCGTTGCAAAGTTACTATCGAATCTATAAACGTAATCATCATCATTAACAACCCATAACGTCCCACTGCTGGGCATGGGTCTCCCCTCACTTTCGTAAGGAGGATTAGGCCATAATCCACCACGGGGGCCAGATCCGGATTTGTGGATCACATACTCGTACCTACCTCCGAAATAATTCTCGGGTAGGTATGTGGGTTTCCTCACGATGTTTTCCTTCACCGAAAAGCGAGTGATAATTACGTACATATGTTTTTACAAGAAACACATTGGTACGTGCCTGCACTGGGATTTGAACTCACGACCTTCTGCTTGGAAGGCGGACGTTGTTCCACTAGGCTACCACCGCTTCACGTAAACGTATAAACGTAATGCTCTCTGATTAAAGCATTCGAGATGTTTTTCGATTGCTCCGAGTCGATTGCCACATCGCTGCGTTCTTCACTCGTGTCCTGTCGTGCGTGTCACCCGTACAACTGACTCGAGCCAGCAATCGACCTCTCTTCTCGTGTCTCTGGCATCAACAGCGCACTCCCTTTCCGATGTTTAAAAACAATGAGATTCAAACGCGAGAGAAAAATCATCGAGACGTTTGAACAATCGAAGGAATCGACTCAAACATTTCGGATTTGTCCATCACTACTTCCTGTGACACTTTACATATTAAGCTAGCAACTTAACTTGAAATGAAACTACGCGGTCCATATTGTTTGAGTGTGTTTGCCTTGAGGAAGTTACTGTGTTTTACAGAAAATTCCACCTTGTTGTTAGACTTAGAACTTGGATGACGACTTGACGACTTAAGCCATTATAATTCTACTAATATTATAATTACATGCAAAACTTTGTTGGTGTGTGTCTGTTCTTACTACACAGTAACAGTAGAATAAAATTTGATGAAATTTGTTAAAGTTACAGGATCTCTAGGTCTTGAAATAACAGGTAAGATATCCACATCACTGTGTTCCGGTTTAAAAGGCACTGTTTCCAGCGAAATTACTGAGCATATGAGATCTTAGAGCCGATGTCTCAGGGTGACGAGCGCAGTGCATAGCCGCGCATGGTTTTGAGATGCCAAGTTTTGGGTGGCGCTGTAGCTGTTATAGGCAGGCGTAGCGCTTACCATCAGGCGAATGACTTGGTCATCTAATCACTAAGTCAAATTAAAAAAAAAACAAGAATCTGTTGCGGCACTGCTCCGCACACGTTACCCTCAGTTCTAAAGTCTAATTTGCAATCTGTAGGTTAATTTTACTTAGGATTTCACATTGTGTACTTTGTAATGCTAAATCGGCAATACTTATAAATAATTTCACGAACAGATAACATCCTGAAAGTCTACAAAACCACCAACTCCATGCCATATTTCTTCCAAAATTATATCCACTCTTCCGTAACTCGGTTATAGGCTACAGCGAATAATTCAAACATGGTAATGTTATGGACATCTCATTTGTAAAAATAAAACGAAATACTTTAACTTACTACAACATCATCTGTGATATATCAAAACATTTGTTATTCAAGGTAACGCCCCATATATCTCGAGTCCAGGGTACATTTACATATGATGTTCTTTTATAAATATTTCATGTGATTCAAATTTTTGTGGTTGCTCCAATTTTACATGGGCTAAACGCCGAGAGTGGTTGGGCTTTTGATGTGTAAGGGTTTGGGTGTTTGTTTTACATTGTGTATTTGTTTATTTATTTATTGTGTTTTTTTAATTTTTTTTAATCCCCGACACAAAACGACCGGTTGTTATAAGTTTGACGTGTGTCTGTGTGTGTGTGTGGCATCGTAGCCCCCGAACGGATGAGCTGATTGGATTTTGTTTTTTTGTTTGTTTCTTCATAGCTGCAGAGCAGGACGTGTAAACTGTGAGGTTGCAGTTTTGATTCCCGCACAGGTCAAATATTAATGTAAACTACAAAATTTAAAATACATAAACAAGGGTAGTACAATGGGCGGTCTTATTGCTGAAAGCGATTTCTTCCAGACAACCTTTGGATGGACAGTAAAAAACATTTTTCGATAATAGGGTGGGTGGCGTACTTACATCATTTTATAAATACTATACATTATTTATTTACAATTATGTATTGATATTTTGACACTGATGTCAACGAATTCAACCCTATTCCTGTTCTCTATCTTGTCCATCCAAAGGTTGTCTGGCAGAGATCGCTTTAAGCGATAAGACCGCCCATTGTACCTATTATTAAGTTATGTTTTTTCTCACTCTATGTTTTGTACAATTTGTTATCTATCTATCTATTTATCTAAATACTCACGTTATAATAATAGACATAACATACTGTACCTAATAAATTAAAAATACACATGTGTGAGATTAGTAAGTTAAACCAACGCGTTACACTAAATCGGTTTGCAATGCACGTACGCGCCTTACCGTATTGAATCAAAGATGCTTCAGTAGACACAACAGTGAAATCACTGGCTCGAATTTCAGTCCCTAGGGATGCAACAATTTATGTCGACGTATGGTAAAATATTTGTATCAATATTTTACGGTACAATGAACCCGCTGGCAATGAAGACAATAATATACGTAAGAACAATACAAAAAATAAAAATAGCAATACTTTTTTTTTCTTGTGTGTCCGCACGATACCTACTATTTTTGTGTTTCTAAGAAGTCGTGTCGTGTGATTTTCTAGGTCTAGCAAATTGACCATAATTTACAGATTGTGAGGTATTGATTATTTTGTAGAGAAAGTAACGTAACAATGTGGATAAAGTCAAAATATACCTACTTCTTCAAGTTTTGCGAAAATTAATCAGGGGCCTCACCACGAACAGTTAAATCTATCCAGTTTAAGGCCTTAAACTGAACTGCCCTGCTAACTGTCACCACCAATATCGCTCAGCGTTCATAGGTCGACCTTAGACATTTATTCAAAGATTGTTTGCATTTATGGAAGTTTGTATAGCTCAATCGCATTTTCTTTCTCTCTCATTCTCTGTAGTCTATTTTTGAGTGACGTCACGTCGCGTGTGTCATTTATGAGTGTGTGGTGCTTATCTAGGCCGTTCAGTTTAAGGCCTTAAAATGGACTGCATGGAATTGGAATAGGTACGTGGTGACCCCCCTGAATTTTGAGATCTTCGTTTTTCTGGTCGATTAATATCGAAATTCGATCGAGTTGCATTGTCTATCTCGTCATAGATCATACATTTTGACTTATTGTTTTGTTTTTTTTCTATACTTATGTATAAGATATTATTTTTGGCGTGTAAAAGTGCAATATTTTGCCTATTTACAAGTTTTGAGTATTGAGTTTTTGTGAAATCAATTTTTTTTTCTACGTCATTCTTAGTTGATGTATTTTTTCGACTAGCGATGGGCAAATTCGAATTATTTTAGTCGAATGGTTCGATTATCCAAACTACTCGAAGGTTCCGAATGCGAATCATTCCAAAATCAACCTAATTCAAACTCGCCCTTAACCCGACTTTATCTTCAAATCAAAATCAACTATCGACACAATTACTTTCAATAATCTTGCATCACTATGGCCTCCTATTGTCAGATAGGAAATGGTGCAACATTTAATGGAAGCCCCGGAACGTTTGACATGGTTCTAATTTAGAGTTCCTCTTTTAATGACTCATTTGGAACTTAATTTTATGAGTACCAATGAATAGAATGTCCGCGTTCAAAGTGAGTTAGTTAATTTTATTACCTACTAAATTAAGCTAGTGAGGACTACGACTAGAGGGAATTGACTGCATTTTAGGGCTCCTTACTGCGACTAATAATGTTATCTTGGCACGTTTTTTTTTAATAGATTGAGTGACGAGACGAGCAAGTCGTTCGATTGATGGTAAGCGCTACGCCTGTTCATAACAGTTACAGTGCCATCCAAGCTTTACTTTGCATAATGCTGCGCGGCACTGCACTGCGCTCGTCACCCTGAGACATCTGACAGATATTGTCTAGTCTGTATCTAGCCCTATCTGTGCCTACACTGTGCGTGGTCCGATGCGCACTTTGTCAGTTTTTCTACTTTTCACAGCATTCAACAGTAACTTTAATGTGACCGTTTTAAAGTTCAAAATCATTTGGTACAAAGTTAACTACTTTTGGTGGCACTTGGATATTTTCCATCTTTTACTATTGCCGTTTTACAACGACTTTCAATAAGCTTTCGGATTGGGATTTTATAAAGTTTTCCAATCCGGTTTCCGTTCCACTTTATTTATTACAGGTTAAAAGTTTTACGTTTCGTTGAGTGAAATGCATGGCGCCTTTTAACTTTGAATATTTTAAATGCTGATAAGGTCTGATTTCATTTAAGATGCCCATCTGAAAACATTGTGTAAACACTGGCCTCCTGAACAGTAGTTTGTCTGGTCCCACATAAGAAGAAGCCAAAATATTGTATCGTTTAGCAGATCTAGGCTTGACAAAATAATTGTCAATTTTGTCATTTTCTTTTTTTTTTTCATTTGTCATTCTCTGTTTTTTTTTTCTACAGGACGATGTGGCCGATTAGTGACAAAGTCCTTTCAATAGATAACATAACAGACGACGATAATATTTGAAACAATTTGCTGATGGCTGTCCATATTAACCTGTCATTATTGAGAGTGCGAATTTGTACAACGAAAATCTGTACTAAGTCCTAACGAAAGTTTCATCAACATCATCAACCCATAACGTCCCACTGCTGGGCACGGGTCTCCCCTCACTTTCGTGAGGAGGATTAGGCCATAATCCACCACGGGGGCCCCACCCTGATTGGTGGATAACATATCTACCTCCGAAATAATAAAGTAAGTTTACAAAGTAAAAAAACCTTCATACACGAAAGCATCTCAAGTAATCTCTAAATATTATTATTAGTTCAATTCGTGGACTTTCTAAATTTTCAGATGAAACACCTTAGATACCTTTAAGTATAATTCGACCTACACAAATAGGTCACTATTATATATAAGTCTAGACAGTAGATTCTAGACCTTGTCTAGACATAACAGTGTAATGGCGTTTTGTCACCACTCTCTCAAACCAAGCCGTAAATAAATAGATATACTACAAAAGCCTATTCTTTTTATCTAAATCTTTTTGAGTAATCAGGGGCACATTATATCTAAAATAGCTTTACAAAATAGGATGAACAATAATCATAGATTACATATCGCGAATTCAATCATTTTCTTCAGTTAGCCGGTCTAGTTCTAAAAATTTGAAAAAACTTTTTGACATTTAATTTTCCCGCTAAAAGCAAAACGCGCCACCTTACTACTAGCAATGAGCAGGTTCGACACATTTCCCTAATTAAATAGCATGCGAAAATTTAATAGACAAGTTTAATTTATATAACTGTCAAACTCATGCATCATGCGTTATGATATGACGCATTACTAGAATATGGTAGCTTTGGAGGTAGATGTCTCACACTAAAGCGACTGGTTAATTTAGTTCGTAGAAAATATAGCTCAATTTAACACGTAGTTTGATGGCTTTTCTCACTTTACAATATGCAGTAAAACGTTCTCATAAAAAAATCATGAGATCTCTGCGAAGTGGGAAGAATAATGTCCCATTCGTTGTTTCTTAATAGATAATAAACCTTAAAATTAAATTAAAAAAATTAGAGAATTATAATAGTGCTATGTGGCGTAAGGGTTCGATTGACGCACAGGGCAAAGATTTGTGTGAACCACAAGTATTCGCTCTGAATCTGGGTGTTTGTAGGACCATGGTCCTCGTAGTTCCTGATTCCCTAGATACAGGAAATCCTAATTAGTGGTCTGGATCTATGTGTGTGACCGTGACGCATTATTATTAATGTTGTGTCGATTCTTGTGCATCTTTTAAAAAAACTACTGAACTAATTTCGACGCAGCTTTCGTTGTTTGATAGCTTAGAATCGAATTTCAAAAAATATATGTTATATATTTTATCATCAAAATCCTACACAAGTAGAAGTTAAAAGAGTCCTTACTAAAAAAGGTGGGCAACGCACTGGCAATGCCCCTGGCGTTGCAAATGTCGATAGGCAGTGGTGACCTCTTACCATCGAGTGGGCCGCATGCTTGTTTGCCACCTATTTTAAAAACAAATAAAAAAGTATGAACTATTCGTAGTCGCCGCGCGGCATTTCCGACCGGATGTATGTATTCATTTTTATTGTGTATTAATATGATTTATTAATTATTATATGTATTTAATTAGAGATTTAATTTTTTAACTTTCAAAAGTACCTTTAAAGTGTAAAGTAAAGTGCAGGCACGTACCAATGTGTTTCTTGTAAAACATATGTACGTAATTATCACTCGCATTTCGGTGAAGGAAAACATCGTGAGAAAACCCACATACCTACCCGAGAATTATTTCGGAGGTAGGTAGGTGATCCACCAATCCGGATCTGGCCCCCGTGGTGAATTATGACCAAACCCTCCTCACGAAAGTGAGGGGAGACCAGTGCTCAGCAGTGGGACGATATGGGTTGATTATGATGATGATGATGAAAAGTACCTTTTAACAATAAATGAGTTGAGTTTTGAGTTTTGAGATTATGGTAGAAAAAACACCAAACAAAGTCGCTGATAACAACTAGTGTATTCAATTTAAACGGAAAACTTTCAGAGAACTACAATAATTTAATTTTCCACGGAACTTTATGAAATTGTGGACAGACCAACGCCACAGTATAACTACTAGTTAATTGTAGTTGGAAGTTGAAAACAACAGTTTGCAAAACTAGCTATTGGTTTTAAATTAATGTGTTTGAGTTTGAACCAGTTTTTATGAGTTACAATTTTGTAAAACCAAAATGACGGAGTTCGCAACTTGGGACTGTTAATACAATGATAAAAACTTAGCGTTAGATAAGACAGTTGTAGGGGTAGGTCTCTTCCACAAGAAACCACCAGATATTCATCAGCCAAGCAGTAATGTGCAAACATCACTATGTTCCGGTTTGAAAGACGTCGTTGCTAGCGAAATTACTGGGCATTTTAGACTTTAGAACCAAGATGACAAGCGCAGTGCAATGCCACAACAGATTCTGGGTGGCACTGTAGCTGTTATGGCCAGGCGTGGTGTTTACTATCAGGTGAACAAATTGCTCGTCTCGTTACTTAGTACGAAAAGAAAAGACAATGATAAAGGATAAAATCTATATCTATACTTAATATATAAAGCTGAAGAGTTTGTTTGTTTGAACGCTAGGATCTCAGGAACTACTGATTGGAATTAAAAATTATTTTTGTGTTAAATACTCCATTTATCGAGGAAGGCTATAAGCTAAATAACATCACGCTACGACCAATAGGAGCAGAGCGGCAATGAGGAATGTGGCAAAAACGGGGAAAAATATTGCTTTAAAGTAACATGGTGGTTTTTGATATGGGGAATGGAGAGTTATAGCAGAAAAACTGAAATTATGCGGGTGAAACCGCAGGGCGTAGCTAGTATACTATAACGTAGGACTCTAACTAGGATTCCTTGTATCTAGGAAATCAAGAACCATAGGACCATGGTGCCACTAACACCCAGAAATAGAGCTGTATGCTCATGCAAATCTATTTATCCTACAGTGTCCTTTTCCACATATCCTAGCGCTTGTATATAACTAATGCTCATTCTCCCTACCTTACATGAAAGAGTACTCAAGTGATTACTACTGAAGCAATTAATTAAAACCATCAGCCTCATTTTGAAATAGTAGCACGGTTCACAAGCAACCAATTTGTTGAGAGATGGTTGAGAGCAATTGGGTTTGGGAGACACCTACGTTTGGGCCGCTGGCTCGTTCTACACGAACCCAAAATTAATCTTAAGAGTATTGTTGAACAAGGCTTTTGTATGAACTAAGCATTTGATTTAGGTTGCGCGGATTGCAATCTAAAGACTACAGAATAAATGTGGATTTTCATTGCTCCATGCTTCGCAGTGCACGTCAAAACAGTCGATGCTAAGTGTTATCAATTGACAGCAGTCGTTGTCAAGTCAAAGGGCCGTAGGCATCCTGACACACTCTAACACTGCACGCACCCGACCTGTCAAACACTGATTTCAAAAAGCCGACACTAATGCCTTATTCGACAAACAAACCAGCCATATTCATGCCCTATATAAAACAAGTATAAATAAAAAAAAAAACCCGGCAAGCAAAACAGACTCGAATCACTGTTTACCTATATAAATAACCTATTCATTAAGACCATTTCCATGCGCCCAAATACAATACCACTGCTGTAAATTGGCGAGGAGTTAGATATTCTGCAGATTTCAGGTGATGCTGCAGCTCGGGTCAAGGTCAACAAAGTTGATCACATCCCTTCATCAACTACAAATGAACTGATGATCTTTAAACAGCTGATCAGAGTTTATTGAAGCAGAATTAACAATACTCTCAATGAAGTCACATTTAAAACGAAAAAAATTAATTCGAATTTGGGAGATATCACCCGTATTTTTTCTTCGGGTGTCAAAAACTGTTTTTAATACGTTCCCTGCTGAAAACACAACTTTTGTGTTAGCAGTACCGTAACCGTGGCTAGACGAGTAAATCGGCTCAGCAGTCCAAGTTTTAAGGTATTCGGTAGCTTCAACATGAAAATAAATGCTAGAGAAAAAAATTTAATAAATATTTGAAGAATCTTGAATAATTCATGAAAATGGGTTCAAACATACGTCCTTAATAAATGAGAAATGTTTGAAGAACCTTCAATAGGATCGACAACCGCCCTAAAATAGATTGAAAGACGAAAAACATTTCCACACAATTTACCTGACTAGGTATATAAATAATTTCTAATTTGGAAGTAATTGGCCAACGTCCATGTCGTTTACTCATAACCTAGAACTCAGAAGGGCAATTTTTAATTATTATTTTCACCTGGAATCTTCGAACTTATAGGTAGCTTTACTTTCACAACCTTGCTTATATTTTGGATACACATGAATCCACGGGTTCCTCCCTGAGGATACGCCCAACCCGGGCCTAATTATACCTAAGAAACCATGCGAAAGCATAGGAAATAATATCTGTAGATTTATTGATCAAACTTAATGTTTTCTGATTAGTGTATCATTGTGTACAGTTAAGATAATTTTCTCATTTATATTGGAGCTACTGAAGGTTTCAGAACAAACTGATGATAAAAAAACAGTTACAAGAAATAAAGCCTATTCTAGCTTGTCTAATAAACTTGTCCTATCTTTTGTTATTCTATTGAATATACATATATATTATAATAAATTTATAGTATAATAGATATTTTTCTTGAATTTATATTATAATGAATTACTAATAGTTACAAACAGTTGTTAATTTATTCATACCTAGAAAATGTTTACCTATATCTTTGCGTAACCTAAAGTTTGTTTCAACTTTAATTTCTAGGGGGCAATTCTGTTTTACGACTTATTCATCTTATAGAGATTTTGTTTGCTCTATTTGACAGTCCAATGTTTTATGCGACATAAACTCGTAAATGTGTTTCTGTAAAACATATGTACGTAGTTATCACTCGCTTTTCGGTGAAGGAAAACATCGTGAGGAAACCCACATACTTACCCGAGAATTATTTCGGAGGTAGGTATGTTATCCACCAATCCGGACTGGGCCCCCGTAGTGGATTATGGCCTAACCCTCCTCACGAAAGTGAGGAGAGACCCGTGCCCAGCAACGGGACGTTATGGGTTGATGATGAAACTCGTAAAAAGACAAAATAAATGTCACTCATAAAATTTAGTGTAGTGAACGAATCTTTTTGGAATACGCATGGGGACTTCCTTTACTAGATATTCAGTGTAGTAGGGTACCTACACAAGAATACATTACTGTATTCTAATTTCAAAGTGACAATTTCAGTTTAATTACCAGGCTTATGAAACCTATGAACCTATGTATCAGGGTGTCGAGTGCAATGCAGTGCAGCGCTAGATTTAGCAAATTGTAAACTTCTCGGTGGTATCGAAACTTAGTTAGGCCGTATTGACGGTCAATACTTACGTCTGACGTCCGTAGCTATCGCTATGATTATAATCCGTGCGGACCCGGTCAGTACGTTAATAAATCCACGCAAAAACGACCGTATGTATAGGCCACAGAACAGAAAAAAAGATATAGCCAACCACGACGCTTAAAAAAAACATAGGAAAAAAAACTTAGCATCGGAAAGAAACCAGCTCATTCCATTCCTTAGCTTTTCAAAAATTAAGAGTTGTGTTATAAAAATAACTGTCCCTTGGTCTGTCATAATATGATTGTGTTAACACATTCAGTGCTGAAAACACAACAGTCGTGTTTTTCATAACTAGCCGTGAGTGCGGAAAAACACAACTATTGTGTTTGTTATATGGGAAAACATGGAGTATGCTGAGCCGCACCCGTGGCTAGACAAGAAAATCAGCTCAGCATTGAAAGTGTCAAAATTTTCCTCATGAAAATCTACCACTTAAAACTTATTCGTATTGGATAAATTAATCTACTTGGAGTCATCATACTAAATTATCAGATTACAAGCACGACTGATTTCGTTCCAGGATCATAAAATTTATTAGAGAAACTCTATAATTAATCGTAAAACTAAAACTCCATAACAGTGCTATTGTATAGAAGCAATCAGCTTGACGTGAACTGTAGAACCCCGGTCTAGTAATTAACTCCACGCTTCATTAGTAGAACTTAATCGACCACTTACCGTATATCATCGACACGAACAGTAGTATCGCATTCAGTACGTATGAATGCTTCTTTATTATCTTCAAGCTATCTCCCATCTTGATGAACATTCCTTGTGAAATAATCTATTTTAATTTGACACTTATTCTCTTCATCACTCGTAAACACTACAGCGTTTTTAATTATAAGTCTATTTTATAATTGCTTTGGAACATGTTTAGTCACGAATTATTTTTTAATGAGCTACGTATCACTAAATCTGTCAACATTTATTTTAGCCGTAATTAACACGTTGACTAATAACTTTATGACAGTATCCCCTTAAGGAGATGTCACATCGTCTATTAAAAGTTCCGTTTCGTCTATTTTTATTTTACTCTATCTGCACAAACACGAATAAATTGTTCCGGAGCGGAGACGATTTTAACATACAAGCTTCCACGGATTAGTGCGTTGTACATAATGAGAGAGAAACGTATATTTTAAACGGGAATCTCCCTTGTTTTCGGAGATAAATCTTGTTTAATCCCCGCGCGTAAATTTGAAAGAAATTTCGCTTTGGCACACCATTTCCGTTCCAGCTTGACAAACTGCCACTTCACTTAAGCTGCACACTTCTGTTTATAAAAGTTTTGGAGCACTTAGATCACCAGCGGTCTTTTTGGGTTTGGAGTGGGGGCCGATAATCGGCATTTTCGTATGGAATTTGGGGAGCGAACAGCGCGCGACCGATCGCTGAGGCTGTCGGGAAAGCACTGACTTACATAAGGGATTTGTATGGTGGCTGCGGAGCTTCTGCCAGAGAGAGATGGGGAGAAATTTTCGTAAGGGTTGCAGGTCGTGTGCGATCTGAAACGAGAAGGACGGGAGAGATTTTCGCATTCTAGGCTGAAGCTAAACGCTGGAATCCTGTGTGAAGACGCAATTAAAATGTACATAAATCTGGGAGAGATAAGTTCCCAGCGCAACACATCTAAGTTAATAAGTGTTTAATTCGGCATTTTATGGCTCCGCTACTTTATGTTGCATTTTAACGGCCTGTTTAAAACCTTTGGACGATAAAGGGAAGAATTTAATGGCCACATTTTTGCAAATCATAGCATTGATACTGGGATAATCAAAATGGACATCGCCGAAGAACTCTGAAAAACAAATGAATGATTAATGAGTCCCCGAATGTTACGAAAATGAATAATATTTTTTTAAAGCTAGGAATATCCAATGACAAAGAAATAGAAAAGCGAATAATTATGATTGATTGAAAAGATATCTTTTTCAAACAAAGAGATCCGGGAGGATAAATTAAGTCCCTACAATTGAAATGAACTTCCGTAGCCTTGCAAATGACATTTAAGACAAAGACATCGATTTATTATTAGTGATGGACAATTTTCAGAGTTAAGAGAAGCTTTATCTCCGGATTAGAAACGATGGGAGAAGTTTTTATTGAATTCTTTGACTTCATTAGTCCCGATGGAGTCACCCTTCTGGCGGTTGAATTGAACTCGCTTATTCTGGGTCGGTTAAAGAGTAATAATTAGGTAAAGATAACACTATCTACATTAGTGTATCATTTTATAGTGTTTAACACTTTCACTGCTGAGCCGATTTGCTTGTCTAGCCACGGGTGCGGCTCTGCACACGCCATAGTGTTTTCCCATACAACAAACACAACTGTTGTGTTTTCCCGCGCTCGCGGCAAGTTATGAAAAACACGACAGTTGTGTTCTCAGCACTGGACGTGTTAAGTAATACTAAACTCTAATAGTATTTGTAGGTACTTTGTTTGCATCGCCAACCCCTGACGCTCTATTATTTCTCTCCATCCAAAGGGTGAGTATAAGAGATCGCTTTTAAGGATAAGTCCATCTATTTTACTTAAGAAGTGCCTTGTGTATTATTTACTGGTGTACATGAGGCATTTTCTATTATGTAAGTACATAAACCTACCTAATACATGTAGTTTCCATTAATCTTTAATTTCCTTTTGTATTTCTTTTGGCTAAGTAACAAGTCAGTCTATAAAACTACAGCTTGAGTGCTCAAGCTTCCCTTGAGAATTACAAAACAGTACATAAAATATATTATGTCAATATTTTAAGGCTAAATCTTTTAACTTGACTCTGAGTGTACTCATTTTTTAAGACAATTTTGATACCTATAGAATCATAGATGGAAAAGAATAGAATAGAAAACTCTTTATTAAACAACACAAAAAAAATAGTACAGAAAATTTACAATAGGTAAACAAGGGTAGTACAATGGGTGGTCTTATCGCTGAAAGCGATTTCTTCCAGACAAGCTTTGGATGGACAGTAAAAAAACAAGATATTTTTGTTGTGTTTTTTTATTCGTTTAGATTGGTAAATTCTAATCGTATTTAATGTTTTGCAGGAAGATTGTCTTATAATTTGTGACGATAGGTTTGAAAACTACATGAGACGATAATTTTTTTTCTTTTACAATCCTTTTCCTTTTACCTTTTACCATAATCTTATCTTTTATCCAATTATGTACTTGTTAAGTTTAAGGTTTGGATACATTCAACAATTTTCGTCGCCGGTTATACAATAATAGACCAGCTAATGGTTTTAAAAATCAGTTCTATAACATAAACCATTCAGCAAAGTGTACTTGCATAAAATTAATTAACAACCAACTTGATCATATTAAATTTAAATTAAAGGGATACATTTACACTGCAGGCCCTTCAAGGGTCACCTTTAACAATATTGATTCAGGCCCACAATGGCCCACATTGTAATGAAGATTAAATTGGGATGTAGGTCTGTACGTTTGTCTCGAATTCGGTGACAATAATTTGTGTTAGGAGTGGAATTTCTGGTGTATAAAATTAGAAATACCCTAAAACGAGATCCGCCATTTTGGGCCTGCATTTAAAACGTTTTCATTACAATCAATCGATAACGCACAACCTTTGTCCTTTATTTGATATTTCAAAATATTTTTAATAAACATCTGGAGTCCACGTGGAACGTTTCTTGGAACGGAGTGACATAATTAAGCTGCTCTAGGATAATGGCTTATTCACAGATTGAATCATCATCATCATCAACCCATAAGGTCCCGCTGCTGGGCACGGGTCTCTCCTCACTTTTGTGAGGAGGGTTAGGCCATAATCCACCACGGGGGCCCAGTCCGGATTGGTGGATAAAATACCTACCTCCAAAACTATTCTCGGATAGGTATGTGGGTTTCCTCACGATATTTTCCTTCACCGGAAAGCGAGTGATAATTACGTACATATGTTTTACAGAAACACATTGGTACGTGCCCGCATTGGGATTTGAACTCACAACCTTCTGATTGGAAGGCGGACGTTCTCCCACTAGGCTACCACCGCTTCACACATTGACTATGGCATATTTTTATCCTAAAGCGCAATATGTCATTGGAATTTATTTCACGTCCATATTTGCAAGTACAGCTGCCTGTCTCCATTTGAATTTTTTTTAAAAGTATGCTCCGTATCTTATACGTATTCAGGTAACACTTCACAGTGTGAGCCAATTTTTTGCCTAGCCACGGTTACGGACACACCGTTGTGTTTTCCCTTATTTGTGGCAAGTTATAAAAACACAACAGTTATGTTTTCAGCTGTGAACGTGTTTAAGTAATAAAAATTACTTCGTTTTAACAATGTTATCATAGAGATCCGAACGAAAGTAGAGTAGGATTACTTGCGCATTTATAGTCCATTTTTTGTATACTACAGAGTAATGAGATGAGCAAATCTTTCAAGTGTTGGTAAGCGCCACGCCTGCCTATAACAGTTGCAGTGTCGCCCAGCATTTGCATTGCAAAATCGCGCGGCATTGCGCTCAGTTATTAATATTTCTTGAAATTGGTTATCACTGACTTAACCTTTGCAGTAAATCCTTCATCCATTTATGTTTCCATTTATTTGTATATCAAAAGTCAGAATAAAAAAAAAAGAGTAAACTGCGTACGCAATATGTTTACCGAAAAAATCTCTTGCTCATGTCGGAGGATAAATAGCGGAACAAACAAAAAAAAACACAGAACGTGTTTTTTTAACAACAACCCAATAAAAAAATATAGCAAACCAATTTGTAAGACAGACACTTTGCAAAATACGTTAGAAAGTAAATCCCTGCTGACGGCGGCGCTTCAAACCATTGACGCAATATTTTAGGGCAATCCTCCAGCTTAAAGTTAACAAGTCATTAATCCCGAACCCTTCCGATTCTGGAATTAGCCGGATTGAACCGGAATTCCCAACAAGCCGATACAAACTAATCAAACGACAATCTGAATAATTTGAAACGAACGGCGTTTAGAAACACGTTTTCCTCGCTCTCTTACACCGGACAAAGCAAAGTGTTTTATTAGCGGAAGTAATACCTTCAAAGCTTTTAAACGCTGATTTGGATTTGATTTAGGACGAGTATACATTAAAGAATTCGAAACTACCGATTGAAAACCAATCAATTACAAGTCTTAACTCAAAAGCAACAAGATTGGGAACAGGTTGCACTGATGTGCAGAAGAATTTTTGAAAAATCCGAATCTACTGATTGGCTGTCAATTAATAAAGAACTCTATCTTAAAGCCGTAAAGATGAAGACAGATTGGGGAGATATGAAGAAGAATGTCTAAAAATAGATTCGACAATAGAAGGGGACGGATTTATAATTAACTGCAATCAACACTGACGTATTGAATTTCGAGTATTCAGTACATTCCAGCACGAAAATAGTAAATAGGTACAAACATTACGTTTAGTTTAGTGAATAATTCACCTGAAAATAGTCTCTTTCGACTTTTTGCAAACTTTTAAAAATATAAATTCTAGAAATGTCAGGAACGTAAATAATTTATGATGATGATTACATTTTCTAGTATTTTTTATCAACGAAACGAAATTCTTTCCATGATTCCGTTGACTCAAAACGTTCATCCTCCATTCGTCTCTTCTCAAAACTTCCAAACCGACGCAGTAGGAGACAATGAAATATTAAAACTCACTTGAGGAGTCGCCTGTACCGGCTCGTGCCCGACAGATGTGAACATACGTTGTTTGTTTTCTTACTCCGAGAGATATGTTTGTTATTTTTCCTCCGAGGCAAGGGAGGGAATGCCCTCCGTTTTTATTTATGTCACAAGAAATTAACTGCCGTTTTCGGATGCCGTTTCAAAAGATAGAATTTCTTAATAGTCGTGGAGGTGCGTCGCACACTTGATACTTTATACCAGGTCGTGTAGGGTGGGATACTTTATTGGTCTACACACTACACAAAAATCTCTACAAGAAACAAAAAAGTTTCTCAAAAAATCATAATATCAACCAAATAACCTGACAAAACGTTGATTGGAGGCGACGTGTGACCGGAATTCTGGTCCCTATTTAGACTGACAAGTCAATGCTAGCAGCATTGCCATTTAACGTAGCAATGCTGCTAGCATTCTGGGCAATTTCCGCCCCCACCAAAGATAATCAAGATTTTTTTAAATGCGTGTACACCTTAATTAAGTTTTCATTTAAGAATTTTCCAAGTATGAAATATTATCGTATAAATAATGTAACAGAAAAAAAAATTTCAATTCCATATTAATCAACAGTTTAATTATTATTTTTTAATTGCATTAGTAGCCACGACAGTGTTGCCAATTCTGTTGTAACAAACTAGTCTAAACTGTGGTTTAGTCCTGTCAGATGATTAGTTGTCACTTTTAAACCGTATGAGAACGAAAGGGATGGCAATTATTTATCAGCTATCACATTTAAATTAAGTTTTGATAGTGTTTGCGATTATTAAATGCACGCACGGTTTTCATAGCGATCGCTACGGACGCCGGACGTCAGTACTGACCGTCAGAATAAGACTTAATGCGGTCTAAAAATTTTTTTTTTTTCATATTTGACCTTATGACGAGACGAGCATGTCGTTCGCCTGATGGTAAGCGCTGCGCCTGCCCATAACAGTACGAGTACAGTGCCGTCTGGAACTTTGCATTGCGTATTCCTGCGCGGCACTGCACTGCTCTCGTCACCCTGAGACATCAGCTCTAAAGTCAAGTATCAAATGTGTTCATAGGCGTTAGCTGTCATTTCGGGTGTCACTTGAAATGTAGGATTTCTCTAATAGTTGTAGAGTTATTAAGATTTTGGTGTAGAAAATGTGTTGGAATGATCAGGTTTGTAATTGATTTGATGGGTTGTTTTGTTTTATCTAATCTTTATTTATTTTTATTGGTATTATTAATTCTAATGAAGCTTTTGTTGTTGTTTTGATTGCTTTTCTTAATTATACTATTTTTATCTACTGGTTTGCGTTAATGGAGATTATCGAAAGAAATGGAAGAATATATTTTATTATTTAGAATGTTAATTATTTTTAAAACTTTTAGTAGGTGTATTTTTAATTTTTGAAATGAATTGGAAATCTCGTATATTCTGCTAATGATTAAAATTGATTCCACTATTCATTTGAATTTAGCTATTTCTCCCAAAGAAAATTAAATAATTATTTTGAGCATTACCTAATTATTTACCTACAGGTGGTTACTTACATGTTTAAAAAACTTATTTTAACTAACTTTGAAGTAAAACTCAAATTGTGCCTTCGACAGTCAAGTCATTTAAATACAATGACACATAAAATTGTTTCTTTGATGCCCTTTGATCCTTTCAATTCTTGGAACAACACGACTTGCAATATACAGCCCGCTACCACACACCCTATAGCACTTTTTCGCAATAAGAAAAAGTAACTGGTCTCTAAAAGTGTGAAACAAAATTCAGAAGCCATCACTACGATAAGGTATCACAGTGTGCATGTTAATGAAGTTAGCTTATTTATAGAAGCGAAACGAACTGTAAATCTTGACAAATGCGAAACATCCAACTTGGGTAAATTTGAGTTTACGCGAGGGGTGACTTTAAAAATGGCTTCATTTCAAACATGTCGAATTGTCGGCTGAAGTGACTGAAGTTTATTTCGGCTCTTCTTGGAGATTGGATTTGAAAGTGAATACTTTGTTTATGTGACGTTTTGGGTGCTTTAAAAAGTGAAATCTTGCAATTACGGGAACTTCTTTGGTAGTAGGTAAGTTTTCTGTGAAATAGAACCTGTCTCGGAACTCTGAGGTTTTACTAAAACATGCTTAAAGCGCTTAAGATATTTGAATATAATACACAACAATCAATGGCATGATTGTTAAATGGTATGAGATATTCGTTACATTTTTGGACATATAGTATTACAAAAGCGCTTGAATTCCTTTATTCGGTTTGTATTTACACATTCTGATGCATTTGTTTAACCACCTATTATGGTATAAATTCAATACTCGTTGTTGTATGTCTGTATAGCTATTATTAGAATAGAATAGAATTGAAAAACTCTTTATTGTACACCAGAAACAAAAATAAACACAGTACAGAAGAATTACAATAGGTAAACAAGGGTAGTACAATGGGCGGTCTTATCGCTGAAAGCGATTTCTTCCAGACAACCTTTGGATGGACAGTAAAAAACATTTTTCGATAGTAGGGTGGGTGGCCTACTTACAGTATTTAACAGTCACAATACATTTAATACTTATGTTTTAATAATACACATACACACTATACTCAATAAATAAAAAAAAATTAAAATATTAATATGAATACAATAATAATAATATACATATATTGCCCACATGGCGAAATTGTAGGACACAGCCTTAATTTCATTAAAAAACACCAGTCAAGTTTCTATCAAAAGACAAAACTCAATCAGCCAAGTTTCACACCCACACAGCACCTCCTTGCGTATATTAGCAAAAAGTTTAAGTAACTTTTCTAATTCCCTTTATCTCCAAGTATTTTTCCTATCTATGGTCTTTCGTACCTGACTTTAAAGATAATTACGCTCTTTGTTTACGACTCTCGCCCTTTTTTTCTGGAGGAAAACTACCAAATTTCCTTTCCAAGCTTCCTGTTTGTTTTTTCTCATTTCCTCCGCAGTTAGTCACTTTCGACTATCTGGGAATGTTTTTGCCGCTTTATGGGTATAAATATTTGTGGATAGAAATGAATTATTGACGGTAAATAAATATTATCAAGAGAGAGTACTAATAGACTCCAACGAACAGGATTTCGAAACAGGAATATATTATGACGCCCATATGCCCGAGAATTATCTCGGAGGTGTGTGATCCACCAATCCGGATCTGGCCTCCGTGGTGGATTATGACGGAATCATATTTAAAAAAGTAAAGAAAAACCATGGTAATAATGATGATTATCTATTCGTACTATAGATTGAAAAGAAATAAGATTTTTTACATAATACTGCAAACGATCAAAACGGGCCTAGATATCAACTTTGCCCTTCCGAATCTATTATCAGATTATACAATGCAAAGTTCTCTGTGGCACTATAACTGTTATAGGCAGGCGTAGCGCTTACCACCAGGCCAACGAATCGCTCGTCTCGTCACACGGTTAAATAAAAAAATAATTAATTTTCAAGGGTGCTCCCATACAACAAAGTACGGAACCCTTCGAGCGCGAGTCCGACTCGCACTTGGCCGGTTTTTATTTGTATCTATTAAATCATATATCCTTTGTCCCTTCTTCGAATTGCGATTCAGTAATTTAGCTGTCGTTATTGTCGTTTTGTAAGCTCGTGCTTTACTATCAGCTCAAGACCTGCTCGCAGTTCCACATTTGATCTCACGATCAACCTACATAGCTAATCATAAACAATTTACATCTTCTTTTAAAACCAACTGCAATGCAAGCATAAAATTAATTGCACCTAATTTTACTCTCTTAATGTTGCTTACTTACCCTGGTTTAGTCTCCTCAACTTTAAACTTTAAGGTCAAATCTTCATAGTTCAATTTTGTTCGTAACTTATTCTGAAACCGTTTGCGTGGAGCACAAATCAAAAAGCAATAAAAGTGCATTTTATACTTGTTCTATTTAGATTTTGTTTCCTTCAATAAAATTAAAAGCTCGTAAAGTGTACATTTTGTAAATCCTTACTTGAGTTTGTGCATTTGGAGCAACTGTAGCAGTTTTATTCTCTTTGGTGGCAACTGTGTCGGTTTCTACTACAAGTACAACTTAATTGTATTTCTATATATTTTTTTTAAACTTCATTTTAACTCTTAGTGTTCGTTTCTATCATAAATTGTGTTAAAATTGGTATAATATCTTTTAATTTTGCTGGTAACCGTGCACTTGAAATTAGAACATGTTTGCGCACTACTGCTTGGCGGCTTAATATCGCGCATAGGTACTCACTACCAACTACAAACTCGAGACAGATAGAATTTCACGATTTTTATTTAGAACTGTTTTATCCTTGTCTACTCAGCTCCGAAAAAATAAAAGTATTTTTTCACTATAAAAATGCTCAACCATCGCGATACAAAATACTAAAGCCAGATTTTACAGCATCGACGTCCAAAAAGCTTGGATAAGATACAATATAAACGGTTCAGAGTCCAAGGGTCAAAGAAAACATTTCACGGGCAACAAGGGCTGAGAAATATCAAGGTACTTGGGGAAATGTAGGTCTGACAGTGTAAACGCCCTTGGAAACATAGATAAAAAGCCGTAATAGACACCTTACGTAAGTATCTTTTTTCTTTCACAATCACATGGTTAACACTGTCACTGCTGAGCCGATTTGCTTGTCTCGCGGTGCGGCTCTGCACACTCCATAGTGTTTTCCCATACAACAAAACACAACAGTTGTGTTTTCCCACATTCGCGGCAAGTTATGAAAAATACAACAGCTATGTTCTCAGCACTGAAGGTGTTAATAATGTGTCATCATTATTTTCAACAGTACATTACGTGTCTACTGCTGAGACACGGGTTTTTAGAATTTGGTATTATCATGAAAGAACATAGAGTTGAGTCCGGGTTCTTGGACATTTTGACTTCGTCACATTTTTCTTTACTGTTTTTGAAATAATTATAGCATCGAAATCCAAACATAGCATCAGATAAGTCATTGAGGGCCGGGATTCGATCTGAGTGTCGTCAGATTATTAAGCGCTCGTTATTCCATTAAACCTCCTCATTTGTAAAGAATCTTCGCCCTTACTGTAGCCGGATATCCGTCCGACCATAAGAATCTTCGCTTACAATTTATTAATCTGAATTATAGGACGATACAAAATAACATTTTTAAATTTTCAAATTCAGTGTTTCTTTCCATAGATAAGAATTTCTATAGACAACAAAATGATTGTGGTGTCTACCCATCTTATAGTCTATGCTTGATTTTGTAAGTCGTGTCCGGAAGTATGGCCCGTAATCCAAGACTATTGTAGAAGCTTTAATACGTTTATTTAGTGTTTACTTTACAATAAGAGCTCTTTTAGAAATCCTTGGTATTACAATTTTGGAAATAAATTTGCTTATCACGAATGTCACCTTAACCTTTCACGTTAACCTTTCTATCACAGTTTGTTTTAAAAATAGCTGTTGCTCTGATATTCCACCGCTGGTGAAAGATTATGTACCTACTGTTCAAGAACCTAAGGCATGTAATACCAAGTATGATCAAAATTTGTTCAGCCGTTACAAAGCTAAGTGGGAAAAAACATCTTCTAGGCATCTGCTTCTATCTTCTGGCATATTTTTTTATCTTCATTCTTTGGTATCTTCTAGGCAAGCATGCTCCACCATCGACCGTGTTAAGACTTACCACCAGGTGAGACTGCGTTCAAATACTTGCCTATCCACAGCTAGGACACTGTTTCCAGCGAAATTACTTGGCATATGAGACTTTCGAGCCGACGTCTCAGGGTAACGAGCGCAGGGCAGTGCCACGCAGGATTATGCAATGCAACGTTCTGGGGGGCACTGTAGTTACAGTATAGACGAGCACATCGTTCACCTGATGGTAAGCGCTACGCCGGCCCATTACAGTTGTAATGGGCCGGCGTAGCGCTTACCATCAGGTGAACGATGTGCTCGTCTATTCCCTCAGACAAATAAAACAAAATCTGCAATAAAAAAAACTTAAAAACAAACATGCACACTTTTGCATTTTTAATAATACTAAGGATAAAGAGTGTAGTTCTGTTATGTTCAGTAAATTTAATGACAATATTCTCAAAGCTTTTAATAATAATTGTCACTTCAATTTAGCTTCCAAATTCGGAACAATCAAAGTAAATTAAATCCTTCAGGCTATTTATTTTTTCACCGTAGCGCGTGCCCGTACCCGGCCATACTTGACTGCAGTGGCGTTGTAAGGATTTATTTGGGGGGGGGGAGTTGGCAGCTTTAAGCTTCTTTATTTCTAGCTTCTTCTAGTTTTATGAGCTGTCAAAACTAATTCCTGTGTAATACATTAATTAGGCAGTTACATATTACTGAACAGCTTGATAATATTGTTAGCACTGCTTATAAATACATACAACATTGCACATATTGAACGAAATTATTTAAAACCAATATGTACATACCATTTATGTGTATTAAAACATTCTAAAATGACTTAACAATCAAATAATGTCATCGTTGAAAACTATAAAATAACGCATCACAATTATTTGCATGGATCCTAACCCCTAACTAGGATTATCTATACTGAGAAATCAAGAACTATGAAAGCCTGGAAAATATCTATAAGATAGAAGGGAATATCTTAATCTAATTTAAAAATTCAAGATCATATTCATTATTGTGTTGAACATTGGTTAAAGCCCCCTTCCTTCTACGCCCCTGCGGCGATACTCGACCGACAGCTGTTAACATATGCCCGTGTTTTCTTTATTTAAGGGATCTGTTTGTTACTTTTTGTACAGTTCCGAGGCGCCTCCGGTCTCTCACTTATTATTTATGGCGGTGAGTGTACCGCGTCGGGTATAGGGTTTAAAGGAAGGGACATGCTGTTTTTTCTACACGATTGTACTTTGTAGACTGCAACTGGTTGGTTGCGTTTTAATTCTATTGTTTGAATAGTCTAGTTGGCAACGCCTCTGCAATGGTGAGACGCATACAATTCACTTTTCATCGTGAATAGATTAATTTATCCAAAAACCTAGGTTTTCAAAAGCTATTTAAGACTATAATCTAAATCCTTAAAGTTATTACTATATACTCACTGCGTCGCGCACTAATCGTAAACCAAAATCTTAAATTACCTAAACAAGATCTTATTTTGCGGTTCATTTCTTTGTTGTACTATACAGTTTAACTGTCTTACGCGGAATCAACAACTCTGTCACCTATATAGATGTAACATTGATGGCATATTAATTGTAAAATTTGTTTTGTTCTAGTTTTAAGTTTTCTTTGTTCTGTGGCGTTTCAATAAAGAGTATATCTATCTATCTATCTATCTATCATATTCAGATTTTCAATTGAAAATTAACGGATGATTATTGATTATTTATGGTGTCTTTAATCCCCCCTAAAATCCAAATCTATATCTATACTAATATATAAAGCTGAAGTTTGTTTGTTTGAACGCTACAATCTCAGAAACTACTGATTCGAATTGAACCATTCTTTTTGTGTTGAATAGTCCATTTATCGAGAAAAGCTGCAGGCTATATTGTATCTCTGTATTCCCACAGGAACGGGAACTACGTGGGTAAAACCGCGGGGCGCAGCTAGTGTCTAATAATATGCAATTTGTAATGCCCTAAAATTAGATAAAAATTAAGTATAATTTACCAAAAGAGCAGTTCCAGACCGTCTCTATATCTTTGTCGTAAAACATACACTCTATACGAAGATGGGCTAAGTTTCCACATAACTCAAACCACTCGATTTGGTAGCCGACTTTCTTATTTGTATGGCCTGATACTGAACATATAAAGGAACTTATGCATATTTGGTTATATGGGAAGAACGGATTTTGATAACTAGTCGCGAAATCAGCTGAACTTTTGTTTCGAGGATATGCACCATACATGCACTTAATAGATAGTGCCACTTACAATTTTTGAACACATTGTCTTCGGGCTTCACTTTGACATTAATTAGATGCTACCCGTTTCACCCGCGTGTAGATAACCCCACAAAAAATGCTTTTTTTTCATGTGGCAACAAATACGTCATATTATTGCATCGAAATCCAATTAGCCGTGTCAGAACTTACTGGTGACAAAAATTCATTATAGAATCCATGCTATAAGGTTTAAAATAACATGTTCACTAACATTAGTATTTACCATGACTGTATCATGTTTGTTAAGAATTGTTATATTTGTTGTTTGTTATAAATGCATTCTACCACCTATATAAATATTTCGCTCAACAAGTTATACTATTCATTTTGCGAACAAAGTCTTTGTTTCCCCATTAAAGTCAATGCAGTAGACAAAGACATCTTTGTATTGTTTAAAGGCTTTGTTTCTTATCTGTACTGTAGGCGCCATAGCGCGAGATGCATAATGGCCTGAAGTTCCTCAGAAATCTTTGCGAAGTTAATGTACGAGCGTATCTTAAACTCATACGTTGTATTGTCTTGAAGTTTGTAATCTAAATGCGGTGAGATGTTGAGAAACACGCATGTGACAGCCCAACACGTTCACTGCTCAACCGTTTAATTTTATTTGCCGCGTTTGTGAATCTTCACACGTGTGTGTTGGCTGTATACTGGCTTTGTGTCGTAACTAAACTCAATCAGCAGTGCGGGCGCACACAACAGGTGTGATAAAATTGTCATTACAGCAGAGCGGGTTCGCACGCCAGAACAAACGTGTGTGTTTTCAGCCAGGAGTCAACGTGCTAAAAAGCTCCGTACGCGTTTGCGTAAACGATCGGCTGATAGTTGAGTGGGATTTAAATCATAATGAAGATATCACCCGCCAATATCGAATAGTCATAAAGTGCGCACTTGCACACATCTTCATACTTCTTAGAATCCAACTGAAATATCGGTCGATCATTTAGTCTGTCATGTGCACCATCTCTTAAAGCTATAAATAAAGGATCATTAGGAATTATACTTCTAATATTGTCTACTATTTTGGACCATTTGAAAGTTTACCTTCTGCCCTTAAAAAACCAACAAAAATTCAAAAGTAAATAAAAAAGTTTCTTACCTCACATTTTCCAGTTTCTGCTTCTATGAACTTGTTAAAGTAATCTCCCGAAAACTTAACGAAATAATATAGGTTCTGTAGGTCGAATATTAAAAAGAAAGTGTCACAGTCCAAGTTATCAATGAAAACCGCGTCATAGGCTCCTAACAACAACTAACAAGGAATAATGCTGTAAACATACAGAAAAAGTGTATATTTTATGTACCCAATACAATAAAGTCAGCAACAGGGACCGTGTAGGGACAAACCCTCTTCATTTTAATAACCATTTATTAGATTTATTGCAACAGAAAGTATTTTGTGTGAGCCAGTCGATGACAGAATTGAAATACTACGGATATAATGTACCAGTGTATTTATATTTTTGCAAAAGGCGAATCGTGGCTGTCTCGTTTTACTAAAGGGCAGTGGGGCTGAGGGCGATCATTACGAAAAGCCTACGTAGGAACATTTATAAGTTGATAATGATGATTATGGTGAGTGTTGTGTAAGCATACACCAAAGGTACCTTAAGATGCAGTGAGATTTAATATATTTTAAAATTTTAATCAGTGTTTTCGACAAGATGTCTGTATAGTCTAAATTTGGATTAGAATTACCAATACTTAGTTTTCATTCAATATGTTCTCT
Organism: Campaea margaritaria; assembly: GCA_912999815.1. Lineage (NCBI taxonomy): Eukaryota > Metazoa > Arthropoda > Insecta > Lepidoptera > Geometridae > Campaea > Campaea margaritaria. The sequence continues at coordinate 10,875,246 of OU538797.1, read as the reverse complement.
CTACACTCTTGTTGAGACGAGATCTAGTTATGAACTAATCAAAAATGTTTGAGATCATCCTTTTTATGTCAGTGTCGATTAACTAATATAGGTCATTTTTTAGTTTTACCGGTTTTACGACAGATGTTTAAAGATCTGATCACAGAACTGTGTCGCAGTGAACTAGAAAACTATTGCATAATGCCAATACTACCTACTCACTAGTGCCATTAAAATTAAAACTGCTTTAAATAGACATAGTCCGTTGTTAAATGTGTCATTATTCGAAATTGGGTTATGTCACTTTGCATGGTTCTTTCGTCACTTTCGTTAAGAGAACTAGGCTGTACTTCACCATAGAACCCGGTTCTAATTGTAAGAACTAATATTTCCGAAATAATGTTCATGCATGTGTGTTTGCTCACAATATTTTCCTTCACCGAAAAGCTAGTGTAAATAACCCACGTAACCCATCAAAAATCATAATGCGACATGAAAAGTTGACAATAAGAAGCCATGTAACAAATAACAAAAGTACCATGCTATCCTCAGCTTATATCAAGTGCTTTATTGATTGCAAAGTGCTCACACGCTCTCGGCCTTTGCCAATATTTGTTGCGATGTAGCTGTGTTGGGATGGAGTTAATGCATTTGTCTTTGTTACCCCGATGGCAAACAGTGGCTCACTGTATCTGTTCTTTACGTTTTTGTTTACAACGTTGATCGTGCCACGTTGGGCGCCAAACATTCGCACTAAAGAAACATTACGTAAAAAATACAACGTTATTTTAACAACTGATAACAGTCATTGGATGTGATATAAAACAACTGAAAGCCATAATTTCAAAATGACATTTATTAAATTATTTTAAAAAGTAAACCACGTTGGGCGCCAAAATTACACGCCAATGACAAGAAATAAATAAAACCATAAATTGATAAAGAAAATATTTATTTTTGCTTTATGCTTTGTTTAATAGTTATTAATATCTTTAGTTTAAGATGACATTGAACAATAATTTGGAAAACGGAATGTGTAGTACCATGTTGGGCACCATTTTTGATTCTAGTGTATAATTAATGAACATTGAACAGTATCTGATGACTATACTAAGACAATGATGATGTGACCTAATATTACACTTTAGAATAATAACGGTGTAAGTAGATCGAACGACAGTGATTATATTACTTTTAGTAAAATTTATAGTTTTCATTTCCAACATTCGATATATTGTATCTCGAGCGCACTCGAAACAGAAAAGTAGCCATATCTATTACGCAAACACGCACAAGACAACGTAACAGAGGGTTTGATACCTACTTGGCATGGTTCGACGCTGGTTACACGGTGCAGCCACTGCAGTCAGTAAACATCGACGGCCAAAGAATATGGTACAGATGTGACAATATGTTATTATTGATCTATTTCAACCCACAAATCGATGGAGACTTCTTATGCACGACACTTTTGGAAGAAATCTTTTAGCTATCATACTAAGTATTGTGGTCTGCCACCGTGAGTTGTTCAATATTTTGTGACTACCTTAGTTATTATTTAGTCTTTCCACGTAGTTAAATGACTAAGAAACAGTAATTCGGAGTAGAAAGTTGTATGTAAACAGAGATAGCATTGTTAATTTTCAGTGCCATTGTAAACATTCTTTTCCCAGAACAGACCATTGGAAAGCAATATTAACAAGCATTTTTTAATGAATGACATTTCAGTTAGTGAAAAAGTTATAGTACGTATTGCTACAAAATTCATTTTTCCCGCTTTTACTATGAATAGTTAACAAAAAAGGCATCGTATTTTAAATGATAGCCGTGCCTCAACTAAAAATATCTCTCTTTTGTTCCTCTGGCAACTGAGACGACGTAGATAAGGATACTTTATTTCTCTTGTCAAAATTGACGTTCTTTGTAGGCGCTACTTCAAAGAGCCTGTGTCTTTATTCTAGGGAATAATGCTATGATTGACATTTTTTTATGAAAAGATGAGTCGCTTGGGTTTGTAACGTTAAATATTGATTAAGAATGTGGAAACTCATTTGCTGACTTGAACGTAGGCTTAATTTAATTGCAAATATAATTATGAGAGTTCGTTTTTCTCATGATAGATATTTGACATTTATTAAAAACAATTAAATAATGATTAATATAGTTTTACATTAAATACTTTCATTTAGATTTGTTTTGCAAATTGTGAAATATTGGTGCATTTTTGGTTTCAGGTTTTTTTTTTTCTATATGAAAAATAGGTCGAAAAGCATAAACAAACTTGTCGGGTTTTATGTGCCTGTCTAATCTAACTATACGGCATACGGCAATATAAAAATGCCTGTATCTGCCTAAATACGGAAAATAGCATGTTACAAAAATCACTACTTCTTACCAAAAATTAAGCTCAGTTAAAAAGGAAAGCTTAAATAAATCAAAAATAAAAATGGACGGGGCGTTACAAAAAATTTTCGGTCTACGCCTCTGGGCTACATAGATGATCTATGACCATTTTATATTGGGTTTAACCGGGCGTCAGTACAAGCAATATATTTAGGCGAGAGTGTACCGTGCCGGCACGCCCATGCTCTAGCAACTCTATAGAACTATGTCGGTTCTTAGGTATAAGGCTAGTTGGGTGAAGTCACAGAAGTCACAATAGCCTCTACATAGGCTATTATGACTTCTGTGACTTCACCTATATTTCATAGTAAAGCGTAAAGCTCTCTCTTAAAAATGTTCCTGAATTCTGATTCCCTAGATACAAGGAATCCTGATTAGGGGTCATTCATTGTCACCATCATTATCATCATTACCCATATCCGCTCAATATTCTGCACAGGTCACCATATTGTTTTTTTTAATTATCCAAAATATCCAAAAACCAATTTCATTAATTTTTTTTTTTTATTTATTTATCATCATCGTCGACCCATATTGACCCACTGCGTAGCACGGGTATCCCCTCACTTTTATGAGGAGGATTAGGCCACAATTAACCACGTGGGCCCGGTCCGGGTTGGTGGATAACGTACCTACCTCCGACGTAATTCTCGGGTGGGCATTGTATTTACGCAGTAACGGAAAAAGTAGTGTGCATGGATAAATATTTAGAAGCTTATTAACATAGCCTAACAAATAACTCAATTATTTTATATGATTTTAGGCTGTTAACAGCGCTAAAAAATATATTGAAAAAATACTTTTTTTGCGCCAACGTCCCCAGCTTTCACTGTCCATAATTATGTGAGTGACTTTGGTTGAAGCTCTATCAAAATGTAATCTCATTAAAATTTCGAACAGTTGACAGCATACTAAATTGGGTTTGAACTTAGGTTCTTAAATTTTATGCATAGTCAATAAAATTGGGCACTATCTCAGGAATAATTCAGTTTCAAAATCTCGTTAGTGTTTTACTACAAAGGGCGATGGTTCTGTCCTTTATGTCTTTTTGGTTTTAGTGTAGGCAATCAGTCAAGTACGGTTGGAGCCAAATTACTATTTTGGTTACCGTATCCGTCTGTAGACTAGGTTGGAAAGGCTTTAGACCCGGAGCTCACTACAGAAATAGTACGGTACGGCAGTTGACAATAAAGGTTATTAAGTTTTAGTAATAATGCAAATACGTTCAATAATTTGCCGTAAAGATGAAATGCCTAATTATAAGCTACCCTAAAAAGAAAATAAAACAGTATTTTGACACTTTATAGAGTTTAAATAGCATACTTTAACATGCTAATCCAATTTTATTTCAGATCGAAGAAGACAACTCTAACAGGATAGAGTAGAAAACAGTGCAGAAACCAATTGACAAACACTGAATTCTAATATTACAAACTGCCAAAGTTACTCAAAAATGCTGCGCCATGCGGACGATTGCAGTAGTTTTGTGTGAGAATTGCCGTATTACGTTTCAGTGCCGCCAGTGTGCGTCTGGCCTTATGCGTTAGCTGACTAAGGTAGGTACTAGCCTGACTGACGTCTTAACGGTATGTTCCGGTCTTGAAGACAGGAAACTGAGGAAATTACACGTATGTGAGACATAAACGTTCTGCTTCAGAGTAAGTAAGGAAAACGTAGGGTGAAATCTAAGCCTGAGCAATTTACTGCATTTGGAGAAGCTATTCTGCTCATCACACCGACGATCCTCATCAGATCTTCCTAAATGAAATTATATAAATATAGATCCATGGTGGACAAAATACAGAATAAATTTACACGTTTTCTGTACCTAAAACAGTACGGGGTTTATCCTTTCTATCCATTGATGTATCCTACTCTTTTCGTCCTGGGAATGGTAGGGTATTACAAGTTGGAAGTCAGGAGGGACCTCGTATTAGTTACGTATATTTTTAAACTTCTACGAGGTTTTGTACACAACCCACTTGTGAACTGAACTGAACATAAAAAACAAGACGTCACGGTACGATTATGCGACGCGGTTCAGTTTAGATCTTCAATTGAATCGCTATAAGAGGTTATGGTAGACCCCCTGTAGAGGAGTACCAATAAACTGACAGATGAAAGAAAATTTTGCCAGACTTCAAGCAGAGACGTTTCGCTCACTCGGTCAAAAAATTAATTTGAGTTTTGCTGTCAAAGCTAATAAAAATATTCTACACATCATCTTAAAATCAAAATACATGATTAACTCGTACTTTCAAACTGTTTAACACTGCCTATGACACAAGTTCCGAAGTTTACCAACGTTGGAGGTGGGAGGGAGCCGGCTCGTGACAATATTTAACAAATTGTTACAAGTTTATAATTTTCTCAACATATTCAAGTGAGAATGTGTTAGTTTAGAACGTGTTTATTGTAAACATTTTACGACCATTTTAGTAAATAACTGTTGTTATTCTAAGCCCTTAACTTTATTTAATTTTTTATTTTACTTAGTAACTTAGTACTAATAACATTACAGTTACAGCGCCACCCAGAACTTTGCATTTCACAACTCTTCGCAGCACTGCACTGCACTCGACGCCCTGAGACATCAGTTCTACAGTCTCATATGCCCAGTAATTTCGCTGGAAGCAGCGCCCTTCAAACCGGAACACAGTAATGTTTGCTCACTACTGCTTGGTGGATGAATATCTGGCAAAGGTGTGGTACTTCCCCAGGCGGTCTCTTGCAGAAGAGGCCTCCCACTACGAAAGTACTGCTAGTGGATGTTTTATCACAGAAAAAGGCTCACTGACACTGCTTTGATCAAAAGTTCCTCTGTTAGTACCCATTGAACCCACAAAAGGCAACCATCCGTGGCCACGTTTATGAAATAAAGACACGAAGGTACATTATTACGGAAGAGTGGGCACAATTGGGTGAATTCAATTTCCTCTATTTTTTTTACTGTAACTAGTTTCTCATTATATAAGGGATTTGTTTCAAAATGTACTGTTAAAAGTCTATCTTATGAATTATCTGGCAGATAAACTCTTTGCTATCTCACATCACGTTGTACAGTAATTTGTCTCGTTTTAACTTTGGGCTTACCGCAATTTTTTCATAGCCAGTATCAATATTCATTATATTTTAAAAATATAATATTTTTACTGAATGTAATTTATATCTCAATACTTATTCAGGTAGTCAGTATTTTATATAAATCGTAGTCAACGGCACGATTTATTAAAGAGGTGAATGTCTTACTGAAACCTCCCATTAAGGTAAAGATTCGATGTCAAATCAAGACACCTATCTTAATCGTAGTATTCTAAAAATCTATCCGGTACTTTACTCGGAAGTTCTGAAACAAACGCAAAAAGTTTCTCTAAGCGTATCATTCCCGCAGTTACAAAAATTTTCACTTAGGTAGTCTGAATAAGCAATGTTACTGAATTTTTCTGTTAAGTCTACTGGAACTTTGTGAATGTTAAGAATGAAAGAAAACATTTATTTACTTATTAATGTGGCCACCCTTAGATAAATATACTGCCTGGGGAAGTACCACACCTTTACCAGATATTCATCCACCAGTATTGTACAAACATTACTGTGTTCCGGACACTGTTTCCAGCTAAATTACTAGGCATAGACTTTAGAGCCGATGTCTCAGGGTGACGAGCGCAGTGCTGTTATACTGTTACTCGTATGTGCAGTAACTGTTATGTGTAGGCGTAGCGCTTACCATCAGGTGAACGACTTGCTCGTCTCGTCACTCAGTCACATAAAAAAAAAACTAGATGACATGCTGCCAATTTAGTATGGATTCCATAGAATAGAATAGAAGAACTCTTTATTGTACACCAGAAACAAAAATAAACACATTACAGAAGAATTACAATAGGTAAATAAGGTAGGTTCCATGTATAATACTTAAGTAAAACTTCTTTGGTTAAACCCTTCAAAATAAACAAAATAAAAAATCACAGAAAATAAAATAGTTTGGATAGTATTTGTCAAGACGTAAGCAGGTTAGATCTATTTTTATTATTACTTAATTCCACCAGTCCTGCAGAAAGTTTCAGGGGTCCAAAACATGTTTTACAACTCCTCCAGGAGTTTTCCTTAATCCAGAGGTCACAAATGAGTGATCTCATAAAAGTTTCCATGTTATTTTATCTCGTACACTCTTAGTTTTGGTCTGGTGGTTCCCATTGTGTTTTGGGCGGCATTGTTCTCGTAAAACTTTTTGTTTCAGTCACTTGCCGCACACAAAGTGCTCGGTGAGAACTGTTGATGAAAAGGCAAGTTTTTCTTGAAGTTTATAAATACACGAACCTTGATGAAACTTAGCGGTGCTATACGAGTATTACAGACATTATACCTACGCACATTATTTTGTAGATAACCTAGCATAGATAGATGGAAAATTTAAATAAAACGTCTGTAAACACTCTTAAACGCCACCAATGTGAATTCTCCAGCAAAATTACTGGGCATATGAGACTTTATATAGAGCCGATGTCTCAGGGTGACGAGCGCAGTGCATTGCCACGCATGATAATGTAATGCAAAGTTCTGGGTGGCACTGTAACTGTTATGGGCGGGTGTTGCGCTTAATATCAGGTTAACGACTTGCTCGTTTCGTCACTCCGACAAATAAAAAAGTATATTATATTTGCTAAGCTTTGTGTGTTTGTATGTTTGTCCTCTCTTCACGCCGAATTGCCGACTTTAATAAAATTTAGTAAGATACTTTAGGTCCTGAAAGGATACTTTTTATTTTATGCCGTTATAAATTACGATTCCTTTTGGATAATAGTTAAAGAGGGTTAAACCGCGGGGCGCTGCTGTTATATTCCCAAATTACCCACTATGCAGTTCAGTGAGGATGATGAAGCTTTTTTCCCGGTTTCTCCACTAACGTTTCGTGGTCATTAAAAATGCAAAAGTCTAAATAATAAAATAATTATAATAATAAAATGTATACCTAAATAAAAATTTATTTACAAGGCACTTAGAATAAAGACTGCTAGGTTTTTGATGGATCGTTGGTGCCTGAAATAGTTAAAAACTGTATCACAGGCACCACCGTCCTCCGTAAGGAATTTGGGTACATAATTCTATGTCTTGTTAATACATTTGAGACTAATCAGAAAATGATAGTTACATAGAGACAAATAAATGTGGACTCTATCAATATGTATTTGTCTCTATGCAACTATCATGCCAATCTGAGGTCAAACTTAAAGACTTGCGTTTTTAATACGAGTGCGGTGGGTTAATGAGCTATAACGTAACGAAGGAATGTAACGCAACGAAAGGATATAACGTAACGAACATATTATAATCTAACGAGTAGGTATCCTCATTAACCCGTTGCTAACAGCGGGCTAGCCGACCAGCACTAAACGCTAATCTAGCTGTGGTCAGCTCCAAGCCCTTTAGCGGTTTGGGTTGACGCGGTATTTCAAGGACGTTTCAAATATTCTCCATGGACCCGGCCCATATCTAACTCTACAAACAAATATGTGTCAGTTTTGGCAGGAGTCGCGGGGTACGAAGACGACACACCACATTAGTGATAGCTAAAAATCGCGAGATCAAAAATATCGCGAGTTATCTACCGCTATACGAACAGTCGATCGTATAACTTTGAAAGAGGGGTAAGTGTGAGCGTGTGTGGTCCTTTGAGTATATCGTTTAAGCGGTCTTTCTACTGCGGTTGTGTAATTGACTGATAATATCTAAGATATCTTTGTTCAAAAACTGAGAGGAAGCTAAGAAAAAGTACCTAATAGATATGGCAACTCTTTTTTTAGACCTTCAGTAATAATTATTATAAAGAGGTAAAGTTTGTAAGAGGTAATCTCCGGAACTTCTGATGCGATTCTTAAAGTTATTTCTCTAAAAGGCAAAGAATAAGAATAAGAATAAATTTTATTGTATAAATGTCTCATCTATGGAAAATATAGAGTCCTTGCTGGAAAAGAGGAAAACAGAAAATGCGCGGGAGTAACCGCGGAGTATAGCCAGCCGACGATAAGGCACAAAATGCTCGTAATGTTTAAAGAAAAAAGAAACTGCCAGGATTGTAGTCGTAAATAAAATATGGGATGTGTGAAGGATTTGACTAACTGTTTATATTATAAGCCATATCCACAATGTTTTATTCTAACATCATGTAAATCGGTTATCCTTCGCTCACTATTAACATTTTAATCACCAATTTTCGAGCCAAAGTTAATTTTAATATAAGCGTGGATTATAAAATCCAATTACGGTTATTAATTAACTCGCATGTTGTTCCCGTTGTTATTAATTTTTAATAGGGATGTTACGTCCGGCCTCTTTTTAAAATGCCCAAGGACGTAAAGTGTACTTTTGTTTTTCTTTTTTTTTTTCATGCCAAGGCTTGGTGTTCACGGACGGAAGTAATGGTTAACTTGAACTTGAAACTATAATTATCTGTTTAAAATAACCAATGAAACATAAGTTGAATTTTATCTAAAACCCAACTTTTCAATGACATTGCTTAAAAGATAGCTCTGAAGACAAACAAATAAATGGCCCTTAATATAATAGGTACATCAGAATGCACTGAATTTAATTAAAATTGTTTTTCTTTTTTCGGTAATCGGAACAATTTGACAAAAAAAATTAGGTCCTTTTCAAAACCGCATAGAAAGCTTAGAAAAAATGTAATGCCGTTTTCCATCTTAAAAACTTTATTGTAGTAGTTTTTGAAAAAACATCTGTTCAAAAGAGAAAGAGAGAGGGAAAGAGAAAGAGAGTTGTTGAGAGTTCTCTCAGCAAAGAGTTATCTATTCTATTCAATTCTATCAGTTATTAGTAGATATAGCTGTCACTATTTAAAAATTTTCAACATCTGTCTTTCTCGTTTGCCGGAGTTCCGGAAGTACGTCTCCGGCAATCCGGCAAGTTTACTTTCTATGCATCTTTTGTATGTAATATTCTAAGAAAATAACACTGGCATTTACAGTGTACGAAAGTTTATGTTAAGTTAATTTAAACTTTGTTCGGAGTAACTTTAGATTTTATTTTATTTAAACGAATATACAGATTTTTTAACTTTTAAGAACTAATGCCAATCAATTTCAAGTTAGTAGACGAGTCCCTACGTAGTTATTGTGATAAAAGAAGGTGGATGAATAATGATTGTATTGTAAATAGGAATGTAACCTACTTACACAAGTTGTTGACTGAATTGTTAGTTAGTTCATCATCATCGACATCATCAGCCGGAAGACGTCCACTGCTGAACATAGGCCTTCTCCATAGAACGCCACAACGAGCGGTTGCGAGCTGGTCACATCCAGCGGCTCCCCGCGACTCGCACCAGGTCGTTGGTCCACCTCGTGGGGGGCCGTCCTACGCTACGTCCACCGGTCCGTGGTCGCCACTCGAGAACCTTTCTTCCCCAACGAAGTTAGTTAGCTAGTTAGTGGATTCACAGCGACAATTCTGTTGTTACTTACCTACTAGTCTACATTTCAGTTTAGTCCTGTCAAATGATTGATTGATTGATAAGATATTGCTTTGTGGTTGTCACTTTTGAACTTTAGGAAAACGAGAGGAATGGCAATAGTTTTAGATTGTTTTGTTAAATCTCCAAATCGAGTATAGTTTGTGCCAATAGAATTGGTATCAATATAATAAATAAAAACTATCTTCTTACACTGTTTAGCTTTTTAAAATGAGAGGACTACTTCAGTTATACTGACAGCTTCCACGGCATAGTGCGTGATAAGCCAACGGGGAAGCGTGAGGTTGCGCGTCCAATTCCCGCACAGGGTAAAGATTTGTGTGAACCACAAGTATTTGCTCTGAGTCTGGATGTTTGTAGGACCATTGTCTTCGAACTAATTATAAAAAAAAAAGAAACGAAAGACGAAGCGAAACGCTTTTAGTTATTTTTTTTGTATAAATTGATTTGTAAAAATAATGTTAACTAGCTTTAGCCTTTGCTATAAAAACTCTATTCATCAAATTCTAAGAAACTTTATCCAATCTTCGAACATTGGGTCCAATTTCCATGACTAGACTATCATAACCCCAAAAATGCTAGTTTTGGGGTCACGCCTCCACGGGTGTTATTTATCTACAAAAAAATACGTTTACTCTAAACGGAAGGAACGAAGACGTTGCGACATGAAGATGTAAATAGATCTGAAGATAAGCTTCGATATATGGGTAGCAATTTCCCCACAGAAGGGTGAACGGAAAGAAAAAAATCCTTTGCCTTTCCTTTTTATATCCCAAATATTCTATAAGTTGACGGCGTAGTGGATATTAAAGAATGTTTTGGTTTCTTAAATACTGGTATAGAATAACGCGTACATCCTTTTTGGTACACCTTTTATAAAATACTAGCAGCGCGTCGAGGTTTTACTCGCGATAACGAATATACCACAAGAACTGTCAGTTTTTACGAGATAAAAAGTATTTTTTCTATTCCAGGACCTAAGGTATCTTTTACACAAACTTTTGCATTTATACTCGTAACATTAGTGAGATAAAACTTAACTCCAAAACCTATAACCTGGGAGTCTTCAAGTCACGAGTGAATAGGTTACTTCTAGGCAAGCTTGTACCATCGTAGACCGCATTTTCACTTACCATCAGGTGAGTTAGTGGTCAAACGCGAACCTATTTATTAATAAAAAAAAAAACAACGGAAATGTCTGCTGGGACACATTGTAAAAAAAACTACAACTAAAAATTATTTAAAAAAAAGGTAAAAAAAAATACTAAAAAAATTCATTGTCGATATTTAACAAAATATACGAAACGTTACTCTCTCTCTTTCTATCTTCACTAACTTACATCTCCCTCTCAACTTCCGTTTGCCTCGCCCGATCACATTTTTCGTAACGCATTCACCAGCTTACTTCCCAAGCAGCTTAGTCTACAAGTCAATCGTGCGTAAAGGAGTTTTACTTCAAAAAACATCCGAGTAAATTAAGTCAAAATTGAGTTGTAAGAATTGCTTGCAAGTTACAGATCAATTAATAAAAGCATTAATAAAAAACTGATATGTATTCAAACTCCTTACCTCAAAAAGCCTTATCCTCCTTGAGTAAACACTCAACTGCTTTCCTCAACTCGAAGCAAGTGCCTCAAATTATGTGACTTGTACCTTCATCCCCATCCTACATGAATATCTTGCTTTGCTCTCAAGAAAAGCCTCGAGAAATCGCTACTTCCCCTGATAAACTATCCCAACGTGCAAGACAGGATTTTCCACGTGGAAAAGGAAAATAGTTTTCTTCCGTTGTTCCACTTTGAATACAAAAACGGAGGCGATGTTAATGACACGAAAGCGGAAATTCAAGATGGAACTGTTATTCAGGGGTGAAAAAAAACTGAGGGATCTTAAATCTTTTACATTTGTTGTGATACTTATTTGAAATAAAAATAAAGGCTTTTTTTGGCTGAATGACGAGACGAGCAAGTCGTTCACCTGATGTTAAGCGCTACGCCTGCCCAAAACAGTCTCAGCACCACCCAGAACCAAGCTTTGCATAATGTTGCGCGGCACTGCACTGCGCTCGTCTGCCTGAGACATCGGCTCTAAAGTCTCTTATGCATAGCCCACACAACCAATGCCCTTCAAATCGGAACATAGTAATGTTTGCACACTACTGCTTAGCAGATGAATATCTGGCAAAGGTGTGGTACTTCCCCAGGAGGCTCTGAAAATTCAGTAACTACTGCATTAGTTTATTTATGTTTCGCTTTTCAAGTATTCAATTAGATTCTAATCCCCAAATACATAATATCTGAGAATTGTGCACCTTAACTAGGATTCCCTGTATCTAGGGAAACAGGAACTACAGGCCTCTACAAATACCCAGGTTTAGAACAAATACGCGAACCTGTGGTTTACACAAATCTTAGTGTACTAAACTGATATTTTCAGATGAAATACCTATTTCAATAATAATTATTGTATCTCCTTGCGATGTCTCGTGTAATTCAAACCATAACGGCACAGTAAAAACCGAATAACCATAATAATTGGTCACCGGATGGTAAGCGCCATGCCTGGTCGCTGGTGCCTGTTTGAACGTGTTTCATGATTTATTTTTGCATGGATTATTATGAACTTCTACCCCGTCTTCCGTCTCTCTTCTCTTTTCTCTTACCTCCTCTTTTCTCTTAACCTTCAGGAAAGAAAAAAAGGTAGAGAGGAATCTGCCCTAGAGTGGGAAGATCACTGCTGATAATAAATATCATTAATAACTAAATAGTGTTCGAAGATGTTTTTTTTAATAAATACATTTATGAGCTTTTCCTCGGAAAATATACTTAAAGGCATATAAAAACCATCCTAGCAACTCACGAGCCCCCGTCTGCGCAACACATCAACGTTATTGAACTTTTAACGCTAACGATAACACATAACACGAAAAAAATACCATTATTTTTTCGCTGATATCCCTTCAAAAGCCATTAGGGTTATCAGTAAAGCTTAATGTCGGTCCGTCCTCATTTGTACGTGAAATAATTGATTCGCATAAATCCACAGCGGTGCGGGGTGGGCGGATCACCGTGGGTGAACAATTTGCAAAAAGCAATTGCTGCTATATATCACTGTCTTATCGGTGGATCTATGTCACAGGGAATGCAGTGGAGACTCCGATTTATCGTGAGACAACCCTAGCAAAAACTTTGGAGAGGCGTTACGCAAAATCTTATTTTCTTTCCCGGGCCAATAAAGCATGCTAAGTTTAAAATAGTAGGATTTAATTTAACTTATGGATCTAGCTTCTTTCCTTTTTCTTATTTCATTTAGTTTTTCTTTCTGCGTTTCACTGGGATTTTGGTGGTGCCCGTAATTATCGTGAACACGAAGCGCTTCTGGCGTATACGTGGAGTAATAGATAGATAGATAGATAGATAAACTCTTTCTTGAAACACCACAGAACAAAAAAAAACTTAAACTCACTATGGGTGGTTGACTGGTAGAAAATGCTCTTAGCGTTAAGTCCGCCATTTGTACTAGTAAGTTAATCTGTGCAATAAAGTATTAAATAAATAAATAAATAAATAAAACTAGAACAAAACAAATTTTACAATATTTTTTTATTTTTTTATTTTTTATACTTTTTTTGTTATTTTAGTAATAGGGAATACAAAAACAATGTTTTGGTGTTATTTGTCGAAGAAAGTAGTGTTAACTTTGTAAGTATTTTTCGGGTCATCCAAATGCTTCTGATGATTGCTACCAATCGATATCAACTATAACCGACGGCTTAATAACCATAATAGCTCCATAACCTTCCAAAGCATGGAGCGATGAAATTCCGTACATGACTTAAGAAATTAAAACGTTCGACAACATTTAATACATTCAACAGCTTGTTGTTGATCAACTTCTCATCTTCCAATATTCACAAAAGATCTCCGCTTCCATACAGTCAGAAAATGCCAGTTTCAGACAAGAGCGCCAATCCCTAAATTAGGCCCAGCCTTGTTAGATAAGACTACGTGATATCAAGTGATCGCAACACAAACTGGCTTACGAAATATGATCTAATTTAGTTCTTAATCCAATCTTGTAAACTCAATTTGTTACCGAGGACTTACAACTTTGGGCCAAGTTGTAGGAGACAGCGATTGGTAAGGTACGCGAACTTATTGGTGCCGCGCAACTTTGCAAAGTCATATTTAGTCTGTGGTGAAGTTCTAACCTCTTTAACATCTCGATTAGTTTCAATATCTCGTTTGTAGTGGTAGGCCTCTACTGCAAAAGACCGCCTGGGGAAGTACCACTTCATCCCCGAAGCAGTAGTCCGAAAACAATACTGTGTTTCGGTTTGAAGGGCACTGTTTCCAGCAAAATTACTGGGCATATGAGACTTTAGAGCCGATGTCTCAGGATAACGAGCGCAGTGCTGTTATGGAGTAGCGCTTACCATCAGGTGAACGACTAGCCCGTCTAATCACTCAGTCAAATAAAAAGAAAATATTATCGATATGATTTACTATGGCCCCGTGATATGCGTCTAAGTTTACTTAAACGCATGTCGCGGGGCTAACAGGTCATCCCATCAATCGCGAGATCCTTAAATTTAAGGGTGGGTGGTGCAGAATTGATGTGGAATTTTGACTCTGCATACAAATACAGTTCCCAGCTTATTCGAAAAAATACCAGTCAGATTGAAATAACAGCCTGCCCGGTCGGTCGTCCCAGGTACCGCTGGATGGATGAAGTAGAGACGAACTGGCGCCAGCTCCAGGTGGAGGCCTGGCAGGAGGTGGCGTGAAAGGCCGAAATGGTGGCTGTTATTATCGAAGGCCAAGACTCATTTAGGGTCATCCTAGTTAGTTAGTTGAGATTCAATAATGAGCATTGCCAACGTATTCATTCATATCAAATTAAATAGAATTATTCCATCAAGATTTGTTATTTAAAAAAAAACGATTGGCAATCATTCAGGCCACAATGAACTACTAAGTTTGAAGTAAACCTTACTTCAAGTAATATGGTGTTAGTTCTAAAATATGACTTAACTCACACCCGTAAGTATTAATTTACTCTATTCTTTGATCGCTACCTCTTATCCCCAACACCAGTGCTACAAGTAGGAGCAAAGCTCGATAGGACACCGTCGCCTTAGGAACTGCGACCCTTATCAACAATGTCGGTTCACTTGGATTCCCTAATACACATTGTGTCACCCTGTATACGCCTCTACCCCATAGAAACCTCAACTTTATCAGTGAAGAGTTAAGATCCATTTTTGAACAGAAAGCTTGTGGTTGTCATGACGTTTTTCCGGATCTGTGGTAAATTTACTATCGCCCTTATATTAACTGAATTGAGTTATATTGTTTCCCTTACCTTTGTAATATTCAATCATTTATAGGTAATACATCAGTTTAGTCTGGTAATTGGAAGTAAGAACAAAATAGTACATGTATTTACGAATAGGAGGAACAATAATATTATTATGGTTCTAAGCTTAAACGTAACATGCTCTAACCAATTATCTGTATCCTTGAGAAACCGAGATCAAACAGTAATTTAACCAATATGTAATGAATATCAAATCGTTATATTGGGGTTCATAGTGCGTTGTCAAGGTAACCAATAATAACTAGGCAGGGGGTAACCACGTACTTATTCTTATTTTTAAGGCCTTAAACTGAACGGCATAGATTGGCACCACACACTCATAAATAACAAACGTGACGTGACGTCACTCAAAAATAGACGGAAGAGAATGAGAGAAAAAGAGAATGAGATAGAGCTATATAAACTCCCATAAATGCGAACAGATTGTTCCGATCTATTTGGATAAATGTCTCTGGTCGACTTATGAACGCTTAGCGATATTGGTGGTGACAGTTAGCAGGGCAGTTTAGTTTAAGGCCTTAAACTGGATGGATTTAACTGTTCATGGTGAGGCTCCTGGTATTGATATTTATGAAAAATTAAATATTTGGATAAAATCTAAATTACCGTTTACGGGGTCTCAAGCCTTATCGCTATTTATTACAACCCTTTATTTTTCAAATTTGCAAACTTTGCAAACTTGCAACTTTACTTGTGTATGTATGTACTGTGTATGTTGATGTATGTTAATAGGGGTAGGCCTTTTCTGCAAGAGACCGCCTAGGGAAGTACCACACCTTTGCCAGATATTCGTCGGCAAGGCACTGTTTCTAGCGAAATTACTAGGCATATGAGACCTTAGAGCCGATGTCTCAGAGTGACGAGCGCAGCGCAATGCCGCACAAGATTATGCAATGCAAATTTTCGGACGGTATGGGTTGATGATGATGATGAGGGAATCCTAGTTGGAAGTCATGATCTATGCGTGATCGTGATGCGTTAGTCATTCATTGTAGGTACCTACAAATTTTTTTTGTGTAGATTTTTATAACAGTGTTAACCATCAATGTAACTATATAATAGTTACAGGCAAATAAACAAACGACAGACAAACTCAAAAAGCTAGTCAAATAATACAAAACTTAACCACATCAAAGAATTAGTCGAAACCACACCTCCAAAATAAATTTAAACGAAAACCTCAAAACCTCTGCAAACTTGAATAGCCAACTTTGGCCGGACCAATAACTTAGTTACACGAGAAACCAATTCCTACTAACCTAAAAAGGGTTTCGTCGCAAACAACCTATCCGAAACTTTTCATCCAGAACCCGAAAGAATTATTCCGTAAAATAAAAAGCAAAACTAGATTCGCCATGTACCGTCCAATAACCTGACTACTCAACAACTTTATCGCAGCACTGGACATTCGGGCACCTGGAGACTCAATTCCCATGAACAATTTTCGGTAACTGTGACATGGTTGCCCAGTTACTAGGTTACAAAACTTGGCAGGAACATGTGCGTTACTCGAACCCATGTCAATGTGGAGTGACATCGGTACAGAATCGAGGCTTGGTTTACTGCAGAGTTAAAGTATGGCTAACACGAACCAGGGGCAAGTGGCCGGACACCTTGGTAAATTGAAAATGGGATTTGGTATCGGTGTAACAAAGAAATTGAAATGTCCGAAATTAAATTACTTGTGCCGTAAATTCGGAATTTTTTGTATGTAGCAAAAAAATACATGACAAAGATCAAGAAAATGCATCTAGTAGATTATTCACTAAATCTATCGTAACATCGCATGAAGGTGACGGGTGACCTTGTGATGTGACGTCACGACATTTCTCGTATTGAGGCCAAAAATATTGCATTGCAGCAATGCACCTAGCATTTTGGGGTCATTTCCTTCTACTAAAGCGTGATTTTCGGGTTCAATTTCCGCTCTCGACAAAGATTTGTGTGCCCCACAAGTATTTGCTCTGAGTTTGGGTGTTTGTAAGACCATGGTCCTTGTAGTTTCTGATTCCCTAGATACAAAAAATTCTAGTTAAGGGTCAGGATTTACTATCTATTATGTTTTCCTTATAAAAATTGACCCATAGTAAATAAGGAAATATTTATGAAGCCGCCATCAACTCACACTATGACACATACCTTTATACAACAAAACACACACACGTTTACAAAAGTGTTATTATATTATACAAATAATACCCACTTTTGTTTCTTTGTCAAATGAGATGAAACTCATACTAATACTTAATTTCAAGTATGTAGTTCCTATAACTATAATAATATCGTCTATTTAGAAATGAGTAAAGAGATGAGTAAATACCCTAAAACAATTGGGTCGTAGTTACATCACAATTCAATTAGCTTAACGCATCACAAGCGATCACCTTCAACCTACTTCGGACCCTAATACTTTACTCCTAATGTCCTCAGTACACGTGGAGAGGACTTGGGAGAGAACTTTCGTACTGGAGAGTGTTTGAGGTGCGTTTTAAAAAGCGTGTCGGGGTCTATGAACGTGGAATGGGGTTTGAACTTCAGTAACTTGGTGAAGATCGGAAGATCCATCCCATAAGTGCTGAGCATTGATGATGACGCGAAGAAGAGCAGGGCGAAGAAGAATTCGATTCAAGAGATAAGATTATAAATAGACTGGGATTGATGGATGATTGAGATGGACGGATGAGCTATAGAAATAGTTTGCATCAAGTATTGAGCTTAGATAATGATATAGAGAAGAAGAAGGCTGAGAAGAATTTGGTGTACAAAATAAGAGTATAAATTTAAAGGTATGAAAATGGTAGCTGAATGGGTTAGATAGATAGATAGATAAACTATTTATTGAAACACCACAGAACAAAGAGAACTTAAACACAAAAACAAATTAAATTTAACAATTAGTGTCACAATGGGCGGTCTTATCGCTGAGAACGATACCTTCCAGACAACCATGCATGGAGAAGAGCAGCAAAGAGATGGATGGATGATTTGTGAAAATGGTTTGCATCAAGTGTTGAGCCCAGATTATGATGTAAAAACAAAGAGGAGTGAACATAATTGGGTTATGATATATTGTCATATATAATTCCATCAAATACGACAGTATTTGGGGTTGTTGGATAATTGGAATAGATGGATGGATGAATTGTAGAAATGTATGGGAATTTCAGGCCTGCAAATTCAAACTGCTTGTACAGTTGAAGGAGAAATCGGAGTGAGTGCTCCTGCGTTAAGGGATACCACTGTGAATGCGTTTCCACAGGAGGGTCAATTTTCCGCCAGACGCACCAAGGGATCTCTCCGACCTTTTACTAAAAACTTGAACAAAAGGGCCGTTTTAAATCTCTATGTCCAAATTGCTCACGTGAAATCATGGCGGATCACATTTACAGAAACGAATATAAAGTGGGGTTTACATTTTCCCATTTTACATTTGGGTCCCTTGCCCAGCAGTGGGACGTTATGGGTTGATGATGATGATGATGAATTATTATTCATCCAATCAATGTCCGAATGCATCACCACCACTTGACTTGTTTTGTTCTTTGTTGATTATTATGTAAATCTTTTATGTTTATTTCTATGTTCCAAACTCTAATTTTAACATATTCCACGGATTGATGTTTTTTAAGCATTTAATCGCACATCAAAATGTATAAGTAAACGGATGAATCTTTGTCTGTACCTTCGGTATCGACTACAACGATAATCACCAACACGATGCCCAACATTGTTGTTAAATGAAAATGAGGCTTAAACGAATTATTCATTAAGCTGAATATGAATCTGTCAAGCTTTGTTTCAAGCGATTACTGTTGGAGGCACATTGAAAGGATTTCGTTAGCCATTTGGATGAGCGTTAATAAAAAAAAATGTAATAATGTGACTTAAATATAATATGTCAGCGCTTATTGGATACTATTTTGCATTTAAATAGTGAGTTTTCTGTTAGGTTTTACTTTGATTTTCGTTTTATTTGACAAAGCGTAGCACAATGAAAGCTCTGAGGAATATTTTGAACACCGACCTCTGTCGCTGACTTAGGTAAAATATGTACCTGATAAATTCATAGAAATGATGCGCTAGAGTATTGAGTAAGAATATAAGGATTTTTAGTAGATTATCATCTTCATAAATATCAACCCATATTGACCCACTGCTGAACATGAGTTTCCTATCACTTTCGAGAGGAGGGTTAGGCCATAATCCGAAATCCATAAGCTGAAAACAGTTCCAAAATGGACAATATGGACAATTTTTTATTCTTAAATTATAGTTATAGTTTGACCTTTAATCTAACCTGATGTTAAGCGATGATGCAGACAACGATGGTGCCCCCCTACCTAGAAGTAACCTATTCACTTACGACTCGTCGTATCTTGGGAGTCTTCATCCCAGGATGTTTCACATGAAGTTAAATTGAAACTTTCGTATACTAAAAGCAGAAGGCAATCAGCAATATCAACCGTAGACAAAACACCTTCTGTAATTCGGGATGATTCTACCCAACTGTTCAAACACTTGACCCCAAAAGTTGGGAAACAGACACCTCGGACTTTAATCTATATTGCTTTAATAGAATTAATTATACGGAAAAGTGGATTAGATGAGCGGACGGTGTGCAATGGGCGATTGTCGCCATCTGCCTTCTTAGCATTATGGGATAAGGGCGAAGAGTTTGGGAGGCAAGAGATAACTGAAAAAAATGTTTTTTTAAGTTTTTTTTTCTAACTTTCTGGCTTCGTGCGTTTGTTGTATTGAGCCATTGTCGGTGTTATTACATTTCTAGCGCTTTTTGTAAGTATGTTTTGGGTTGGCTCAATTAAAAAATAAGAAATGTAGAAATATATAGTTTTAAATTAATCGTCGTCGTCGTCGACGTTTTCTAGTTTTTTTTTGTTTGTTCTAGCTTTGTTTTTTAGTTATAGTTTTATATTTAGTGTTAGTTTTTATAGTTTGTTGTGTTTGTTGCGCATTGGGCCTGTGTCAATTGTTATTACGTTTCAAGCGCTTTTTTGTATGAATTGGTTCGTGCGGTTTGTGGATTTAATCAGTGTCAATGTCAAATTTAATCAAATAAGGTAGTCGATTTTACGAGTCTGCCAAGTAGTCAGGTCGCAGACAGATGATACAGTAAAGTGATGGAGGCATTACTAAGACTTCTCGAGCAGGTCTAAACACAAGTTTGAAAAGGAAATAAACAACCACATGACATTTACCCTTCTTAACACTGTTCTAACCATGAATCTAAGCACTTTAAGCTCAGAGCAACAACTTGAAATAACCCAACACCTGCGCGCCAAACTCACCGCCCGTGTGTCCCATCCAACGTAGGGACGTCGCGGGGTCGTTACGCATTATCATAATACATTATTATAATTATCTACATCCATTCCGGACTCGGTTCGCCGTTACCAGCCAATTTGCTGGCCTTTCTGGCCAAATGTGTGTCCCAGTGTCATTACATTGATTAGAATTACCTTGGGTGGCATTAATAAGCAGATTTTGGGTTACTTTTGGCATAAAAGGTAAGTGTCATGTAAGTACGTTATAATTAGTAACTTCAGTTTTAAGAGGGATACTCATAGGCTACCTTGCGAAATGCAAGTAATTGTGTGGGTCAATGTGTCATCCATAGTTACAATTTAAAATCCAAATTTATAAAGCTAAAATATGTCACGTGAATTTGATTTCGTGTGAATTTGTTTCTCGCATATTTTTATCACAATCTACGCAGCAAGCCACACTGAAGAGACGCGGTGCTGCATGACGTCACTCGTCACCTTGTAAAATGCATAATGAAAAAATACAGTTAAATAAGAACCTCATCCTCTTTTAAGTCCGTTAAAAAGAGACAGCGCCGCGTGGTGCGCCGCACGCCACGCGGCATCGATCTGCCTTTCACCTTATAAATCGTCTTTACGCTGTTTTTACTGCCCCTTGTGAAATCCGATACAGGGTTGCGCTCAGATCACTATTAAGTGACGCAGGGGCCAAATCAGCACTAAAAAAAACAGCCTTACTTTAATTATTGATGTAACAATCGGCCCTTAAGACCCTAACCTGCATGTTAAATTTAAATAAAACGTTAGAAAATCCAGGTCTCCAAAAAGGAACTAGGGCCCAGAAAAACTATAAAACAAATTACACTATCATAGTACACAATGTTCACCAAATAAAGCAAATAAATCCAAATAAAAACCTCACAACAGCTTACACCGGCAATACGTCACAAAAAAGTTAGCAGCAAACGAAAAAACCGCCACAAGACAAACTGTTTTCGACCCGTGACTATCCATCAAAGGTTTCAAAAGTGGACCCGAGCGCAGTGGAAAACAGTGAATGAGCTCTATACAAAAAAAATACAATTTCATGGATATATTTTAGCCCACCACCAAGGCCCAAGCCCAAACTCTTAGGTTTAGTTGATTAAGTATTTCTGATTTTTTTAATATTTATCTTAGTGTTTTTATACTACTGAATCGGTTTTATTATTTCACTAATTTGATAATGGTGTCATACTTAATGTCATGTTAAAAAAAGGAGATAATAATGTATAAGCACGATAAGATACGTGATAATGAACGATGTGCTGTAGAATTAGCTTAACATATAGTACTATCTATTCTGTGGCTTAACGCTTAGCTCAGTTAAAAAATATATAGAAAAAAAAACAATTTGAAAGTCCTTATCTCCCATATCAGGATGTTGTAATTATAAAGTGCTTCTTGTCTGAGTAAAACTCTTTTATATGTATTGCAGGAAACGGAGGTCTTTTAATTATTTATGTAAGTGTGTGTGTATACATTTTGTACTAATATTTTTCCCAATTTCACGTAATCTATAATACTGTCTTCATAAATACGTTGCGAACCGGAGCCTGATATCAAAATGTAGTTACCATTGTCCGGGAGTTGATAAAATATGAGCAACGACGTTGACAAATCGTTAGAGGCACAATGAGCAAGAAATGTCGACGTTCACAAGTCACTGTGAGATAAAGTTTGTTTTATGTGAACTGGGTGTGGATTAATTGTTGAAATGTGGCGGCAGTTCCTTAGCTAACGCCAGAAGCTAAAGCTTTTCTTGACTACAGTCGGTAAAGGATGTTAAAGCTACTTTCCAGCTGTTCTGTGTGTGGTTTGGGGCTTAACGTTTCAGTTGACATCTTGTTAAGACGTCTTATTGAAACGTCTTCGTTTGTGTGCGTATTATTTCAGTTCCTGTTTTTTTTTTGTCAAGTTCGTCACTATTTTAAAACCATGTTTAATTTATTTTTCAAAGAAATTGGACACTGAAGATGTGTTTTATGAGCTGAATTATGAATGACTAGCTGCGCCCCGCGTTTTTACTTGAATTGAGTATTATCCCACGGGAACCGTTAATTTTTACGGGATGAAAAGTATTTCATATGTTTATCCAAGTAATAAACTATCTGTAAGCTAAACTTCATTCATAGTTTCTGCGTGAAGAGTACCAAACATTCATCCTCACAAACTTTCACATTTATAAAACTACTAGCTGCACCCCGTGGTTTTGCCCACGTAGTTCCCGTTCCCTTAAGAATACGGAAATAAAATGTAGCCTATGTTACTTGCTGATAATGTAGCTTTCTATAGATGAAAGAATTTTTAAAATCGGTTCAGTGGTTTAGGCGTGAAAGCGTAGCAAACAGACAAACTCACATTCGCATTTATGTTATAATATTAGTTAGGATAAGTTTAGTAGAAGTAGAATAATGTATAAATGGCCTCATACATCTGTTGCTGACAGTGTGTTCTGCGCAAGAAACTTATGTTGACGGCTATGCAGCCCAACGTGGGAGCGATAACACTTCACCGCGTCCAAATGTGGCCTTCGAAAAAGTTTACCAGCGTCGCTGGTACGCTGTAGATTATATTTACACCATAATAATACAAAAGCTACTCCTCTCCTTACAAAACCCCATAAATTCACCCTACCATTAATCAACAAAACAAAAACTCATACAAACCATAGCACAGGCCTCCTCTTATCTCGTCTGAAGTATTTATCTTGTGAACGAGCCAAGAACGAGCAGCAGACTTTGGCAGATAGCTGTCACTGTTTGTCATGTTACTAAGTTGGGATATGCTGCTTCTGTAAGAGAGGTCGCCCACGGCGACTCTTTGCGGCGATACAATCGCAAAACAACAGCTATACAGCCACGATGCTGTCGTTCGTCGTATACCTTCGCCTACGTAACCACGATTTTGCATCGTTACAGACGCAATGCAGCATCGATGCATTCGCGCGTTGCAAATGCGACTTACGGCCAAATCACTGCAAAGAGTACCGTTTTCCAAAGTTTCATTTACTTACTAATGCTTACTGAGCTCAGTTAACACTTAGACTGCTGAGCCGTTTTGGTTGTCTAGCTACGGGTTTGGCTATGCACGCGCCATATTGTTTTGCCATACAACAAACACAACAGTTGAGTTTTGCCGTACTCATGGCAAGTTATGAAAAACACGACAGTTGTGTTTTCAGCAGTGAACGTGTTAAGGTATTGTGTGACAACGTCTGTGTGATTCGTGGGTAACTCAATGTTACCAGTAATCATTGTTATTTTTTTTATTATAAATAGGTTTGCATTTGATCAACCTGATTTTAGGTGACGTTCCAGTCTACGATGGTGCACGCTTGTCTAACCTTATCACTCATGAATATAAGTTTCCCAGGGCTCTTTACTAGCAAGACCTAGACTCGCGACACCTAGACTCGTAATGCGCTGATTTTGAACTGTCAGTTGAACTGTCAAAATATCGTGCGGAAAGCTAGCGCGATTCGAGTAGTTTTAAGGTAGTTTGACCAATGACCACACTACCTACGCCTCTAATCTTAGTTGTGCTGTTGGTTGATATAATTCATAACCCAGAATTAGTCTATGCGTGTTTGTGCTTTTTACTCGACTGTGGCGATGCAAAAAAAAGGGTTATGATTTTTTCATTAATCATCATCAAACTATATCGAAAATTATTTTATTAGGCTTATTATCTTCTTATTACTGAATATCTTACATTAAAAGCAAGAAGCTTTCAATTGGACTTTCTGTAATCTTTTTTTTATGGTAATGTATGTAATGTAATGATGGTAAGCGCTGCGCCTACCCATAACAGCGCCACACAGAACTTTGCATTGCATAATCTTGCGTGGCAATCATATGTATATTTTTTTTATTCGACTTAGTGACGACACGAGCAAGTCGTATATCTATTATTAAGTTATGATTATTTCTCTCTCTGTGTTTTATATATTTTGGTGTCAATAAAGAGTTATCTATATATCTACCTAACACAAATAACATCTACAACACAAACTCATATCAAAAACCTTCAAGAACTAGTATCGGATCGGCAAGAAACCTTTACATAAATCACTACATCGATATATTAGCGAAGTTTCCATTTTCCATCCCGAGCAGCTGGTGTTGACTGCACTCGCGGAGTTTTCCTGCCCCCTAACTGTTATTGGAAGGGAACGCGAGGAAATGGGAGGGTCATAAGGAAAAACATAAGTTGGGAGAAAGATTTCGTTGACAGAACTTCGTTGACTTGAAAGAAAGATTTCTTCATACCACGGACACTCCATACACACTGACATTTCACACATATCAATGACTAGCTTTATCTCGCGTTATATATTATCCTGCAAATTTTATTCTTTGTTAGGGGTAAAAAGTATTAATTATATAATTATGTTTAATACAAGTAATAAACTATGTGTGTGCCAAATTTATTCCAATCCGTTCGGTAGTTTTTGCGGTAAAGAGTAACATACATCCGTCTATCCATCCATCCATCCATCCATCCATCCACCTTATATTATTTATTTATTCTTTGGCACACAAATGGAGTACAAGGAGTAATTAATGCTAAGTAGCATTTTCTACCAGTCGTCCTGGAGGTGTAACTGAAATGGTGGTGGTGTGGCACCTTCACAAATTTTCGCATTTATAATATTAGTGGGAAGGACTTTTGTACACGCACCAAGTAAATGTAATTACTCAAAGGTTTACGCGACCAAAACAAAAGACAGCCCCCTCGTATGATGTTTCCTAATAACCTATTTGTCTATAGTCATTTGGGCGTGTAATATTGACTGACCTCCCAATTTCCCTTCAGATAGCGGGTAAGCGGATCGTGCGGGGTGGAGAGTGTCCATTCTATATGTCTTCTGTGGTTTCGAAGAAAAAAATAACAATATGAGATGGCCATTAGTCTTAGACTTGAGCTAATAGTGACTCATCATTATCATCATCATCGGCCTGAAGACGTCCACTGCTGGACATAGGCCTCCCCCATAGAACGCCACCACGAGCGGATGCTAGCTGCTGTTTGCATCCACCGGCTCCTCGCGACTAGCACCAGGTCGTGGGTCTACCTTGTGGGAGGCCGTCCTACGCTACGTCTTCCGATCCGTGGTCGCCACTCGAGCACCTTTCTTCCCCAACAGCTATGGCCTGCCCACTGCCACTTCAACTTGCTAATTCTTTGAGCTATGTCGGTATCCTTTGTTCTACTGCGGGTTTCCTCATTACGGATCTTATCGTAATAGTGAGTGAGATCCATTATCTAACCAATAGACTCTACAACAAAAAATCCAGCATCCAGGCACTACAAAAAGTCTAACTAAATTCCAGTAAACTATTCACAATAACTAGGTCATAGCCAAAATTTATCGGCTCAAACCTAACATGACTAATGGACTTCAAAACTTAAACAAGGGCCTCTAATACAACAAAAAGGCCCTAGCGTGTGAACTATACGCACCAAGTAGGTCGTAAGTTCGTAACCAAAATTTATCGGCTCCCAAAAGCCGATCACAATAATTACCTCGGTCGTTTATCATACGGAATCGAGCGAATGACGTATGATACATTACCGTGGGTGCTGTAGGCCCTTTAGGTGCGTGAAGCTAGGGCGTAAAGGTGGATCTACATGAGAAGGTTACGTGTCACTGAATGATTAATTATGGTCATTGCTCACGTGACGGGAAATCGTAGGTTACACCAATAAATCAAGAGTTAGTTGAATGCCCTGTTTATTAGTATATTTATTGTTTTTCCTGTCCACAGTAAGTATATACAACGGCTAAAATTGCTATAGGTGGCCGAAATTAAAAACCACACAGCAAAAAATGCGCTTATCTCGAATGAGATAGTAGATGTCTTTTTTTTATTTGACGTAGTGATGAGATGAGCAAATCGTTCACCTGATGGTAAGCGCTACGCCTGCCCATAACAGTAACAATGCCACCTAGAACTTTGAATTGTATAATCCTGCGCGGCACTGCACTGCGCTCGTCACCCTGAGACATCGGCTCTAAAATCTCATAGAGCCCTGTAATTTCGCTGGAAACAGTGCCCTTCAAACCGGAACACAGGATTTGCTGCACATTACTGCTTGGCAGATGAATATCTGACAAAGGTATACTTCCCAGGCGGTCTCTTGCAGAAGAGGCCTCCCACTACAACCAACTACCTTTAAAAGTACGAAGGGTCATGCTTCTTCATTCTTAATAAGAACCGCAGAAGAATGGAGGAATGATTTGCCTTCATCTGTGTTTCCTTCTAAATTTAACCCAGATTTGTCCACGTTGAGAGTGGATATGCATCTCCTAAGGCAGACGTACTTCACCTTCGGCCACGTAATCGCTTCTCATCAGGTAATTCTGGTCAAACGTCTGTCTATTACCTAAGTGATAAAAAAACGAAGCCGAGAAACGCTAAGACAGTATACCCCAAAATGGTCCTACACGATCACCCATCCAAGCGTGTGCCGCGAGGGATGTTGCTTTATATTGGTGATTCAAAACATGTAGTCGCTTTGTAATAATATTGTAATCTCGTGGATACATTGCCTGCATGTTTGACTGTATATATAGCCTCTTAGTTTAGAGTTAACTTATTGAACGTTGATAGCGAAGTGATTTAGCACCCGATCCGTCATTGTAATTTAGGGGAAACTCTGGTAGTAGCTGTCAAACGACACCATTTGAATGCTGTTACGTAGTTTATTACAGTTTGCATATAACTAGATCAATAGGAGATAATAACGTTTGTCCTAACCCTGTCATTAAAGCCAAAAATTAGATTGCTAGACAAAAATTCACAAAAAAAACCTAAAAACTCTTGCATGTACCAATGTGTTCTCGTAAAAACATATGTACGTAATTATCACTCGCTTTTCGGTGAAGGAAAACATCGTGAGGAAACCCACATACTTATCCGAGAATTATTTCTGAGTTAGGTATGTTATTCACCAATCCGGACTGGGCTCACGTGGTGGATTACGGCGTAACCCTCCTCACAAAAAGTGAGGGGAGACCCGTGCTCAGCTGTAGGACAATATGAGTTGATGATGATGATGATGAAAAAATCGACTGCGAAATGCAGTTGAGGCTATTACGATCTGCGAAAGACTGGTATCAATCGATAACAACCAGGATTAGTGTTACCATTCGCGGCAAATAGCGAAGAAAATCCGCAAATAACCAACACACCCTACCTATTTTTCGTAGCCTTTGGTATGGAGCTGAGAATCACAGCCACACTGGGTTCGAAGTTAGCCGCGACGCTTACCATCAAGAAAAATTCTGCTCATCACACATGCGCTAAAAAACGAGACAGATGACAGTTCTTATAATTATTTATTCACATATTTCTCTTCCTCGTAATACATAAACCGTACTCAAGTTCAACAGTTTTTTTTTTGTTTCCATTTCGCAAGTCTCAACCATAGTATTCAAATCTCGAATTCAAATAAAACCAAACAAAGCTATAAAAAGCTAAAAGACTAATACAGAACGCGCGTAGTTTTCTAAACAGAAATAGTGTTGAAAACAAGTAATTGAAACTAAGCAGTGGATACGTCTGTTGACTACTGAAGGCAGAGCGAAACTTATATTAGCTCTTCGGCGTAATTTAAGTCGGATTCTAATTATTAGATTAACTAATGTAGTTCACGAGTATTTAATTTTTTTAAGTGAAACCTTCATTGTGTATACAAATATGACGTGTACTTTTAGGTGAATAAAAAAAGAAAAAAGTGTTAAGCAAAAAGTTCTTATTACAAATCAAGTTCTTCTTATAAATTAAACCTCATTAGAAAAGGCTGCCCAGTGTTTTTTTTTTTTTATGTTACTTAAGTAACAAGACAAGCAAGTCGTTCCGCCTGCTGCTAAGCCACGCCTGCCCATACCATAACAACAGCTACAGTGTCGCCCAGAATTCTCCGTTACAAAATCCTGTGCGGCACTGCACTGCTCTCGTCACCCTGAGACATCGGTTCTAAAGTCTTATATGCCCAGTAATTTTGCTGGAAAAAGTGCAGTCACACCGGAATACAGTAATGTTTTCACACTACTATTTGACGGATGAATATCTGGCAAAGGTACTTCCCCACTACTAAAAGTATTAAACCGTATATAAATTTACGTCAATATTTTGGCCACTATGAAAACCGTGTGGTCGGGGTCAGTGAGTTTCTAAATGCTCGCATTGTCTTCATAGCAACTCTTGGCTTCAGGCATGCCTTCGGGCATATCTGTAAGTGAATTTCCCTCTCTATGCTGTAGTATAGGCAGTAGCACGCTCAGCTCAGTGGTCGTCCGCCTTTACTCGAAGATGTTAGTGACGTTCAGTTTGATTGTTCTCGCAATCACGCTCGTTGTGCCTCAGTACGAACTTTCCTATTCAGGTACTTCTAAACGTGATTAAGAAATTTAGAATTGGTAAGGTAGTTTTTTTGTAAGTTCAAGGATACTTACCCCATCCAGTGCTATGTTTATCTATTTTTTTTATAAATATAATTATTAAAAGTTATTTTTAGATTTACTTGTTACTTTATATGTTTTGCTAATTTTGATGCAGTTTCCGTTGTTCAATTGAGTTGAAATTTTGCATCTCTGTCAAATTTCGATAATTGTTTGTATGTATAACATTAAAAGTAATTAAAAGTAAAAATTCTAAATAGTAACTAATCCTATTGTAATTCTTCTGTACTGTGTTTATTTTTGTTTCTGGTGTACAATAAAGAGTTTTTCTATTCTATTCTATTCTGATTATAGAGGTGGAAGTTAGACAATATGAACTCCCAGAGACTTATAAACAGATCGATGGTGTTTAGACTCCTTTTGATCAGCTTGCAGTAATGAATACAAATTTTATAGAAACTTGTCTGGAACAATAAAAATTACAATAAATAAGTAACTTCTTTCACAGGTTTACCAAACTACATCAAGAAAGCGTTACGCCAGAAGAATGAATTCAGATCTTTACCCAAAGAGAAGAAGAGGACTATCCATAACATGACCATGGAGGAGGTCTTTGAAAAAATAAAAAGTATAACTAGATCCCTCAACGAGAATGCTCAAAAGAACGGTTACAAAGTGGACTACAGGTTTAGGATATTAAATCAATGAGTGTTTACAATGTGCACCTTAATTTTTTTTTATTTATTTAGGCACATACAACAGAACACTCTCAGTATAATATTGCTAGCATAAAATAGGTACAGTAGTTTAGTGCTGGACAGTGTCCCAAAAGATGCGTACACAGCATGACAGAAATTTGAAAACAGATATCATCGAGGAAAATTATAAAAAAAAATCTTCATTATCATCATCCACAGTTTATCAATGGTTAGCTCTGGTGAAGTTACAGAGCCCGTTGAAGCTACAAGGACCCCGGCCGGTGAAGCTACAAGGGTCGGTGAAGCTACAAGAATCGGTGAAGCTACAGGGCCCGGTGAAGCAGACAGAGGTCTGTTGGGGAAGATGGTGAATGCTACCGCAACCCCATCTCACCCCACGTAGGCGAGAGACGGGTCGCGGGGGGTTTTACTGGGTTTGAGTCCCACAAATCCTCATCCGTCACTCCCGTGGCGGAGATTAAGGAAAGTAAATTTATTTCCAAAAGCGGTTGGTATGTAATATGTATTTTGTTCGTTGTTAGGTTTTACTTTCACTAATTAACACATCTTGGAAGCCCAGGATTCTGCTTAAATGTGCATAATTAGCTAGTTATTAGAGCTAAGGCATTGTCCCCCTCAAGAAAATGCGAAGATACTCGTACAGGGCGTAGCAAGTTCTAACACAATTTTAAACAGAACTCTGCAAATATTTTCTCAAAAATTGAGTTAGTATAAGTAAAATGAAAGGTTACATTTCATTGCTCGTAAGTACATTCTCTCAAGACAGCTCTGCCAACAAACAGTGTATGCACAGACAACTTTTACACGAGATTACTAACTTTGCGATATTGTTTTATCCCACACAAGTATGAGGCAAACATGATTTTAACTCCGCACAAATAATTCCCCTACTAGGGAATGTGTAGAAGAGGCAAGGAAAATAAAATCATCAAAAACTGAAATTACCCATCATATTATATTGTAACTAACAGCGGTGGTAGCCTAGTGGGAGAACGTCCGCCATCTAAGGACAAGGTCGTGAGTTCAAATCCCAGTGCGGTACGTGCCTACAAAAGGTTCTCTTGAAAGAAATATTTTTGTTTATTGGTACGTACCAATAAAATAAATTATTCCTTTCAAGAGCTCAGGCTGAACCACGCACAGGAAAGAGAACTTTCGAGAACTCCAGAAATGGTCACGTGATCGGCAACGCTCTCAGTTTATGTTCATTACTGGCATGTGACGTCACTTCCTCTGCATATGATATTTTTTTCTAGTCTAGCGTAAACCATAGCGCCCGCTATAATTATGTCTAAATGGCTAGACGTATTGATTAAAAAAAAACTTAATCAAAATCGGTTCATCCGTTCGGGAGCTACGATGCTACAGACAGACACACACACACTCAGATACGTTAAGCTTATAACACCCCATCATTTTTGTGTCGGGGTTAAAAAGGTTTGCAACCAAAAAAAAAAAAAAACGATACTGTTTTTTACCTTTATTTGACTAAGTGACGAGACGAATAAATCGTTCACCCGATGGTAAGCGCTACGCCTGCCCATAACAGCTACAGTGCCACCAGAAACTTTGCATTGCTTAATCCTGCGCGGCACTACACTGCGCTCGTTACCCTGGGACATCGGCTCTAAAGTCTCAAATGCCCAGTAATTTCGCTGGAAACAGTACCCTGGAACCGGAACACAGTAATGTTTGCACACTACTGCTTGGCGTATGAATATCATGGTAATGTTTATCATGATAAACTGAAGATAATTAACCGAAATATTAAACTAGCTAATTGTTTTTATGGCGTCAACTGGCTCGCTTACTCCGATAACATGGTAAGGCCGCCGAGATGCGGTATGTTATTTCAAAATACCTAAGTATACAGACGTTAAGGCATGTTTAGGCTCCGGCCTGCTTATACGGCACTGTTATTACATTTCACCACATTACTTAGGGCGGGCTGGTACATTGCATGTTCTGAGAACAAAAATATTGTGTCTTAAAACTATACTGATAATGAAAACTGCGTATGTAATAGCTATCCGTCCGATGTCTTAATTACTCCTCTCCGTACATGGTTGTCTGGAAGAGATCGCTCTGAGCGATAAGACCGCCCATTGTGACACTAATTGTAAAATTTGTTTTGTTCTAGTTTTAAGTTTTCTTTGTTCTGTGGTGTTTCAATAAAGAGTTTATCTATCTATCTATCTATCTATCTAACCTAACTAATATTATAAATGTGAATCTGCGTTTGGTTGTTTGTCACGCTTTCACGCCTAAACCACTGAACCGATTTTAATAATTCTTTCAAAAATGGAAAGCTACATTATTAACAAATAAAACAAACTATTTGGTTTCCGTATTTCCATAACAACGGGAACTACGCGAGAAAAACCACGGGGCGCGGCTAGTGCCTAATACACGACTCGTCGTTTCGGACCGGCCCGGCTGCCGGGGGTCATGTTATCACGGAGCCTCGTTTTTTTATTTACCTGAGTAACGAGACGAGCATGTCGTTTGCTTGATGGTAAGCGCCTATAACAATTACAGCGCCACCCACAACTTTGCATTAGATAATCTTGCGCGGCACTGCACTGCGCCTATATTTTACTCAGATCAATTTTGAAAGGTCTTGGGCCGTGGTTCTGTGTAACGCAATCATGCCAAGTATATTGTAAACTGGGCTTAAAATAATAAATATTAAGTAGGTAAAATACCCGCAGAAACTAGTAAAGGATTAAACTATTTGTGGAATAGAACTCACATTAAAATCTAAATGGGTTTAGCTCGGCTTTAAAGTAGCAGACGTCGCTAATGGAATCTTTGTACATGGAAAATTGGATTATAACGAATGGTAGTAGAAAATAACATTTTCTTTCTACATATAACTCGAGTAGACTGCGTCATTTCAGTGTAGCTGGCAACCCTGTCACCGTGATATTTCAACCAAAAACCCACCACAGAACGGAAACTCAGAACGCTCGTGATTGCTCCACCCAAAAGAGCAGGGCTCTTAAATAAAAATAAGATGTAGCGCTTACCACCAGGTGAACGACTTGCTCGTCTCGTCGCTCAGTCAAATAAAAACAAAAATAAGTTCTATAGAAATCTATGTACCGTTTCATATATGACTTCCTAGCACATAAACCACGTCAACAGGAGGCATACCATGACCTCTTATAGCGATTCAATTGAAGACCTAAACTGAACCGCGTCGCATAATCGTACCATGACGTCTTATTTTTTATGTTGCTGCCATTTTCAACCTAAACTGTATGCAGATAAGGTTGAAAGTGGCAGCAACCTAAATTGAGTCGCTAATAAGCCATTTTCAACCTAAACGGGTTCTCGTTAAAGTTGAAAATGGTAGCAACATAAAAAATAAGACGTCACGGTACGATTATGCGACGCGGTTCAGTTTAGGTCTTCAATTGAATCGCTATAAGAGGTCATGGTAGGCCCCCAGATTTTCTTGTATTTTATATCGTTTACTGTAGTTTTATTGGTTGATTCGACGAAATTTGTCGAATCAAATACGAAATTCGACAGAATTCGACGAAACCAACGAGTCCAACGAAAGCCGGGTGCCCGCAAGCTCTGCTTCTATCTCACTCGATATATTTTCTACAGATCCTTGCTGTCCATTCGCCGGGAGCTTTAGATTAAGCTAGGGTTGTCAAGGTGCAAATGAAACTAAATGGTTTATTTTTACAGAATTACAGGAAGTCATTTTCTCATCTCTAAGGTTTTACTAACAGAAAAAATCAATTTACAAACTCAATAGAAATTCATATAATTCAATGGTATGTTTAATTACTTGTCGGTTAAACCATTTACTATTACGTTTGTTGGATATTATTTTTAATCTATAGAAATTATTAAATCGAATAGCTTTTACCAATCTTATTGTTTAAATATTACAAGTATAGTAACAAAAATAACTAAATAGTGATTAAATACATTGCGTATATAAGTGACCATGTCGGCTTAAGACCATAAAGATATAAAGAATCTATTGTTTCTCTAATACGTAAAACATCTACTTAACTAATTTATTAATTTAACATTTATGCTTCTTGCTTATTTTCTAAAATTCTACTATTTGAGTTTTTTAGGGTTCCGTGCCTCAAAAGGAATCCTTATAGAATAACTCCGTTGTCCGTCTGTCTGTCTGCCAAGTCGACTCGCACTTGGCTGGTTTTTGTAATAAAATGACAACCCTACTCACAGGCTATGCTATTTGTGTGAAACTGAGCCCGGTATTACAGTGCAATTGGCATAACATTGTATTTAGCCACTATTTGATTGTATTTAGCCACTATTTGATTTTAGTGCAATTGTTTTGAAATTGTTTTGGGGGATTACGAAAAGTTAGCATTTTATTATTCTTTCTAAGTATCCTGAACAATGTAATGAATGAAACGCCACGTGACTAAATATGTAAGTTTGTAAGACTGTTTCTTGCCTTGCCACGTAGCATCGCAAACCTGTCATCAGGTTGTAAACAGGTTTAGGTTAGATTTTTGATTGTACGATAATATTCAGCTTTCAGCGTTAAGACCGCCCATTGTACTACCCTTGTTCACCTATTGTAATTCTTCTGTACTGTGTTTATTTTTGTTTCTGGTGTACAATAAAGAGTTTTCTATTCTATTTCTATTCTATTCTATTGATATGTAGCATCAGCTCGGTACACTTAAGTCTTTTTCGTCAATGTTGTCGGGGATTTTTTGCTTTACTACATCTAATTGTCCTGACGTACAAAACAACAGCGATAAAACCTTTATAACTATACCATAGTTTAATTCAAGTGCCTGTCAAAACTTTATTGAAAAGTGGCTATGTCCCGTGTAATTTCCGTTTTTTCCACAAAAACTTTGCGTTTTCTGCAAAAAAACATAGTACATATAAGTCTATATAATGCAGTCCCGGACCGGATTGGTGGATAACATTAACCCACCATCGAAATAATTCTCGGGTAGATTATGTGGGTTTCCTAATTATGTTTTCCTTCACTGAAAAACTGACATTACGAGGGTGAATCAAAAAATTCTTGGAATCAATATTAAAAAATGCAAAGATTTAAATAATAATATTTTATTTTTCTACATAATCTCCCTCCAATGCAATGCATTTAGAATAACGCGTTTCTAACTTCCTTATTCCTTGTGAAAAAAAATTATTTTCTTGACTCTCGAAAAAGTCCTCTACGGCAGCTATAACCGCGTCATTATCGTGAAATTTTGTTCCACGAATTTCCTCTTTTAATTTTGGAAATAAGTGAAAATCACTTGGGGCTAAGTCCGGAGAATATGGTGGGTGGTCAAGGAGATTGAAGCCAGCACAGCGGATTGCGTTGAGCGCAACTTCCGATCGATGAGCAGGAGCGTTATCTTGAAGGAACAACACGCCCAACGACAGTTTTCCACGACGTTTTTCTTTAATCGCTTCACGCACTTTCGGGATTAAATTTGCATAATAGGGTCCAGTAATCGTCTGGCCTTTTGGCATGTAATCAATAAAAAGGATTCCTTCACTATCCCAGAACACAGAGGCCATAACTTTGCCAGCGGTAGGAGCAACTCGAAATTTCTTAATGGATGGAGAGGATGGTCGTTTCCAAGACATGCTTTGTCTTTTAGTTTCAGGATCAAAATGGTGGACCCACGTTTCATCCATAGTGACAAGACGACGGCAAAAATTATCCGAATCACGCTGGAACATTTCGAGATTACGCTTGGAAATTTCCAAACGTCGCTTTTTGTTTTCGTCGGTTAACATTCGTGGCACCCATCTTGCAGACACTTTTTTGAACCCCAGTGAATCAATTAAAATGGATTGAACGCTACCAAAAGATATCTTTAGGATCTCAGCTATATGT
Source organism: Campaea margaritaria (assembly GCA_912999815.1). Lineage (NCBI taxonomy): Eukaryota > Metazoa > Arthropoda > Insecta > Lepidoptera > Geometridae > Campaea > Campaea margaritaria. The sequence goes on along the minus strand of OU538797.1, from coordinate 10,839,677 downwards.
TTTATAGTCATTCTTCTGTCTTCCAAAACCAGATTCTCAACCTTTTTGACATTTTCTTCTGTAACGGAGGTTGAAGGCCGCCCAGAACGCGGGTCATCTTTACAGCTTGATCTACCTCTTTTAAATTCAGCCACGCAGTACGCAACCGTAGAATAGGGTACAGCATCACCCCCTAATGTCTGCTGAATGTCCAAAAAAATTTCCTTCTTAGACATTTTTTTCAAACTGAGATATTTTATCACCGCACGTAACTCACTTTTATCCATAATTTTGACTTTTTAGCAACTCGTTGCACAAAAAATTTTATTACATGCGAACGAACTGACAAAAACAAGTGACAGTCTGCATAAATATAGTGTGATAGACACTCTTTAATTTGAATATCGAACTTGATCCAAAAAGGTTTCATATATATGCACTTCTAAGAACTTTTTGATTCACCCTCGTAAATGAACTGTTTTTTATTAAATTATTCACACTCACTGCCTTGAGATATCCTACTAATACTATTTAAACGTAAAAGTTTGTATGCTTGAATGTTTATTACTCAATTAAGCGAAAACGGTGGAAAGGATATGGATAAAATTTGACACACCGATAGTTTATTGCCTGGATTAACTGGCAGGATACTTTTAATCCTGAAAAAATACCTGTTTCTATGGGATAATAATAATCAATGCGGCTGAAACCACGGAGCACAGATAGTTGGTTTACAAGTCTCATGAAATTAAATGGCCAATAATTTCACTGGAAACAGTGCCATTAAAACCCTAACACAGTTGTCATAACGGCTTGTACGAATAGAAACCACAATCTATGCAATGCAAACCAAACAACGCGATAAGCTTCGTGTGAAGTACCTATCGTTTCAGCTGCAACAAAAAAAACGGTGTGCATTTAATACCATACGACAGAAGTGAAAACTTCATCAAGGCGAGGACATTAATAATACAATACGATACGATAGGACACAACACGACACGATATGATATGATATGGGTTGATGATGACGATGAAGTGGTTCAATAAACGACCAGCTTTTGCAACACTATAGTATCTTTTTTTAATTTATTTGATTGACGAGATGAGCAAGTAGTTCACCTGATGGTAACCGCACCACCTAGGGACAGCACCACCCAGAACCCTGCATTACATAATCCTGCGCGGCACTGCACTGCGCCCGTCACCCTGACACATCGGCTCTAAAACCTCATATGCTCAGTATTTCGCTGGAAACAATGCCCTTCAAACCGGAACACAGTAACGTTTGCACACTACTGCTTGGTACTGATGAATATCAGGTAAAAGTGTGGTACTTCCCCAGGTGGTATCTTGCAGAAGAGACTTCCCACTACTAGGTAATTGAAGCATGCCTTTACCTATGCTGTACTTAAACCTAGATTAAATCTCTACAAGTCAATACTCACCAAACGGGTTCTCTGTCGTTTTTAACATTAAAATTGAACCTACCGAGATTTCGGCTCCAAAGTCACTCGGGGCGTCTGAAATAATGGCTCACCACTACAATAACACACAGAAATCCACGGACCCACGATATATACGGACCCTGGCGTTGACAAGTTTACGAGCCCTCTACTCCCTGCAAACAGGGCCGGAGCTAGTACTGGGGGAAGGGATATAAGAGAGCATGGGGGTCACCACGTACTTATTCTTATTCCATACAGTTAATTTTAAGGCCTTAAACTGAACGGCCTAGATTGGCACCACACACTCATAAATGACTAAAGTGACGTGACGTCACTCAAAAATAGACTACAGAGAATGAGAGAGAAAGAGAATGAGATGGAGCTATATAAACTCCCATAAATGAAAACGAATTGTTTCGATCTCTTTGGATAAACGTCGACTTATGAACGCTGAACGATATTGGTGGTGACAGTTAGCAGAGCAGTTAAGTTTAAGGCCTTAAACTGGATGAATTCAACTGTTCGTAGTGAGGCCTCTGAGGAGGTTCGCTCTCAGTGACAAGACCACCAGTTGTGACACTAAATGTTAAACTTCATTTGTTTTAGTTTTTAAGTTTTCTTTGTTCTGTGGTGTTTAAATAAAAGTTTGTCTATCTAACATAGAACCATTTTGGAAGTCTTTTAGAAATGGTGAAGTTGATGTAGCTGGAAGTTCTCGTCCTCAGTACATCCCTTGTCCACGGTTCCCTTTCGTGTCAAAAGCAAACCGGCGTTAGTTGTAGGACGCTTTCTTTATTTCATCGTTTTGTATTTTGTGTACACCGCCTTTTGTCATACTTGCACGCAATTTTCCTAGACAAATTCACTTTTCCCTTGTCCCGCTTTTGTAATTTTTATACCGAATTTTTAAAACTCAGGTGAGATATGGACGGCGTAGATATGTCTCTGGAGTGTTGGATTAGAATTCTTCTTGAATGAAGAAAGTATCTACTGGATATACACAAAAAAGGAAACCATTTTGTGTCTGTTAGCCTAGCGCTAAAACATATTCTTGCGACGGATTTTTTTTTATTTGCCTGGGTGTGTGAAATTTCGGTTTCATCCGACGTTTTGAAAGGGGTCCTAATCGTGTTCAAAATTTTCATTTACATACATACATAAAAGCGTGTTAAAAAAGAGAAGTAATTCAGGTTTAAGATAATTATTTACTTCTCATTAGAATTAGGTATTCATTTAACATGCGATAATAATTTTACTTAAGTATAAACTTAAGTGTGCGGTGGTAGCCTAGTGGGAGACCGTGCGCCTTCCAAGCAGAAAGTCGTGAGTTCAAATCCCAGTGCAGGCACGTACCAATATGTTTCTTGTAAAACATATATATACGTAATTATCACTCGCTTTTCGGTGAAGGAAAACATCGTGAGGAAACCCGCATACCTACCCGACAATTATTTCGGAGGTAGGTATGTGATCCACCAATCCGGATCTGGCCCCCGTGGTGGATTATGGCCTAATCCTCCTCACGAAAGTGAGGGGAGACCCGTGCCCAGTAGTGGGACGTTATGGGTTGTTAATGATGAATAATTTTACTTAAGTATAAACATTTGTTGGTATTAGCGTATGTAATTCATAAATAACAATTATTTTAACAATTTAAAGTAAAAGTGAAGGAATTTAGGTAGGCCGAAGCAAACAAAGCTAAGTCCTAACTATTCGGTTTTGTCCGTGCTGACAGCGAGCGTAGGTATCATGCATGTCTCGCGACTAGCGCAGGGATAACGCCACTGGAAGTGACATCGAAACAAAAAGTTTTGGTTTTCGTAAGTTATTGTTAACAGCTTGTTAGGTCGTTTTCCGAATGGGACAGAGGCTGCCTTTGACGTCAGAATATACCAAGTCAAAAGTGAGTCATACAAAATGCGAAGAAATTACACAAAATATAAGAAATGGCATGTAATCGCATCGCATTTATCATGATCCATCTTCCATGCGATCGCCGTTACGCGATCAGCGATACATCGGCCGCCATCTGTAACGTTAATGGATGGAATGTGTACCCAATCGTTTAGGGAAAATTGTAAAGCATTTTTGAGGGAGAAATTAATTTGAGTGGTGTGAGGCAGACGGATTCGACGGTGTCACCTTTGAAAAATTATGGTGTAATGTATGTTTATCTAAGCGGCGGTAGCCTAGTGGGAGAACGTCCGCCTTCCAATCAGAAGGTCGTGAGTTCAAATCCCAGTGCAGGCACGTACCAATATGTTTCTTGTAAAACATATATACGTAATTATCACTCGCTTTTCGGTGAAGGAAAACATCGTGAGGAAACCCGCATACCTACCCGAGAATTATTTCGGAGGTAGGTATGTGATCCACAAATCCGGATCTGGCCCCCGTGGTGGATTATGGCCTAATCCTCCTCACGAAAGTGAGGGGAGACCCGTGCCCAGCAGTGGGACGTTATGGGTTGTTGATGATGAATAATTTTACTTAAGTATAAACATTTGTTGGTATTAGCGGATGTAATTCATAAATAACAATTATTTTAACAATTTAAAGTAAAAGTGAAGGAATTTAGGTAGGCCGAAGCAAACAAAGCTAAGTCCTAACTATTCGGTTTTGTCCTTGCTCACAGCGAGCGTAGGTATCATGCATGTCTCGCGACTAGCGCAGGGATAACGCCACTGGAAGTGACATCGAAACAAAAAGTTTTGGTTTTCGTAAGTTACTGTTAACAGCTTGTTAGGTCGTTTTCCGAATGGGACAGAGGCTGCCTTTGACGTCAGAATATACCAAGTCAAAAGTGAGTCATACAAAATGCGAAGAAATTACACAAAATATAAGAAATGGCATGTAATCGCATCGCATTTATCATGATCCATCTTCCATGCGATCGCCGTTACGCGATCAGCGATACATCGGCCGCCATCTGTAACGTTAATGGATGGAATGTGTACCCAATCGTTTAGGGAAAATTGTAAAGCATTTTTGAGGGAGAAATTAATTTGAGTGGTGTGAGGCAGACGGATTCGACGGTGTCACCTTTGAAAAATTATGGTGTAATGTATGTTTATCTAAGCGGCGGTAGCCTAGTGGGAGAACGTCCGCCTTCCAATCAGAAGGTCGTGAGTTCAAATCCCAGTGCAGGCACGTACCAATGTGTTTCTTGTAAAACATATGTACGTAATTATCACTTGCTTATCGGTGAAGGAAAACATCGCGAGGAAACCCACATACCTACCCGAGAATTATTTCAGAGGTAGGTAGGTGATCCACCAATCCGGATCTGGCCCCCGTGGTGGATTATGGCCTTACCCTCCTCACGAAAGTGCGGGGAGACCCGTGCCCAGCAGTGGGACGTTATGGGTTGATGATGATGATGAATGTATGTTTGGAGTAAAATTCAAGCAGAGGGTCAGTGGATCCCTCCACTTAGACTTCTTCTTTTTCGAGTCAAGGTTCGTAGCTCTTAAGACCATGACTAAGAATGTCGCCAAAGTCACCGTGTTGTCCGAAGCCGCGGTAAGTTCCTCTCCTGTGCAGGATGTAGGGCGCGAGGGGCATGACAGCAGGCGAAGCATGGTTTGTTTTGGAGCTCCACAGTTACAATACTCTAAAGATTATTAATACAAATAAGGTTAAAATCATGCCTTGTATTAAGATTGATTTGACTGCATAATTGCATATACGAGCATACAAAACCAAATCTAACTAATTGTATCTATTTAAAACTAAACTAGTAAACCGATTTTATGGAACTAATCTCGAAAATATATTCACTCAAAAATTAAAATAAATCGGTTGATTAATCAAGGAGTTCTGAGGCAACAAACGTAAATTAAAAAAAAATACAATTGAGAATGTCCTCTTTATTAAAAGCCGGTTAAAAAGGAAAAAAGACGAAAAGAAAAGAGGAGGAGAACCCAAGTGAGAAAGAGTAAGACTCAACCGTCTTACCCCAAGTGAGAATAACTCGTATTTGTCCCGGCCCAGAAGTGGTGTAAGTACAGCAATTGCAATTTTCCCGGAGTTTTAACCAGCGAACTTAAGCAGGTGATACCCGGGGAACGCTTAGTGGGGCTATCAATCTTGTGCTCTTGCACTGTGGGCTGGAACACTGAGAATATGACCAAATTTTTAATTTATAATATGCCTACTACTTTTTGCTCGTATCTTCTTCCACGTGGACTACAGTTTATCGCAATAATAAATAGTATATTTTCTTTCTCAGGTATCAAACAATTTTCTTACCAAATTTCATCAAGGTCGGTTCTCCTGTTTAGTCAGTCGTGAAAAGGGAGCAAATAGATACGAGTTTTTTTTTCTTATTTGACTGAGTTCTAAGATGATCCCCTGATGGTAAGCGCTACGCCTGCTCATAGCAGTTACATCGCCACCCACAACTTTGAATTGCATATTCTTGCGTTACTTTTAGTTCATTATTTTATTTCAGTTGTTTTTTTTTTACTTGTGTTACTTTTACGTTTATAAATGTACAAGCAAATATATAACGGAAATATATTGCTTATCTTTAGAGGCCAGGTTTTCTCGCCGTGTTGTTTGGAAAACCAAACAAAAACCTAATGAGATAATGACACAGAAGATTCATGTTGTCCAACATCCTTATAATGATCAAATGCTTGCCGACAACAAATACAAAAATAAACTATTCCCTCGTACTGCAGACAACCCTACCTCTAAGCCAATATTTGCCAGCTCTTCACATCACATGTGAAAAAAATCAAATGCAGTTTTATGAAACTAATTTCAATGCATACAATTTTCCTATGTAGTCCCACTGTGCGAGACACGACTCCCCGAGAGCCACTCTCGTGTTATTGCACTCGGCACTCGTGTGTTTGCACTGCGACCGCTGTTTGCTGTGGAGAAATATTAGCGAACTCTCGGTTCATCATAATAATGAAAATAACTGTTTTTTACAAACCCCTTTTTGCGGTGCATTAGTTGTAATTTTCACAACTATTCCAATTTCATTGCTCTCGTCTCTTTTGGGATGCAAGGAGCCTTCCACGGGATTCTTTTAAACCTTAAAGGCAAGCATTTGAACACTTTTTCACCTGATACGGGAATCAGAACTTTTCAATAAGCCCAATCTATTCGATTTTTTTTTACGACACCCGATGACACCTTTCGTCTGACGTCTGCCCGTAACAGTTACAGCGCCATCCAGAACTTTGCATTGCATAATCTTGCGCGGCACTGAGCTGCGCTCGTCACTCTGAAACATTGGTTCTAAAGTCTCAAATACCTGGACATTTGAGACAAACAAAATAGAATAGCTAATTGAATATTTGCTTGTAAATTAATATAATTCGGCAAAAGCATTCTCTGAGTACCATTTTAGTCGTAGTTTTTTGCCGATTGCGAGCTGTACGATGGAACCTGTTAGTCTCCCGTAGAGAAGCGATATTAGACGCCATTATCCGAGGAATATGCATGAGGCACCGCATCGCAAACTACGCACGCTCCTATGAGGATTAAGTTAACGGGAAGTAGGTAGAAGTTTTAATAAAAAGTGAGAAGCGTTCAAAAACCTTTTAAGTTTCAACTCAGCTGAGAGCTAACATGATGGCGCTTTAATAAATATTGGCACACATGCGTACGTATTACCTAGATACGATTCTATTATTGAGCTTCATAATGCATTGCAATTTTTCAAATGCATGCATTGTGTAATCTTGCGCGGCTCTGCACTGGACTCGTTATCCTGACACCTTGAACCGTCCGCGCCTGAAACAAACCACTTCCGATAACCACCTCCGTAACTTCATAACCATGACAACCCTACAAAATAAAATACGCCTATTTTTGACTACACACGAATAAAAACCTTTCGTCTCTAGAGCGAAATACCCAACGAAAATAGAGATTCCAAATATTCCGAGGTAACGTTATGTAGTGATAAATAAGAGGTCTGACGTTGAGTGATAGGGGGCCCCAAGACCCCGCTCAGATTCGGGGCCCCTCAAAATGTCGTTTATGCACTGATAAATTGTGATGCTATTGCTGTTTCTACTCTTTTGTTAATTATTTTTTGGAGGATTGACAATATTGTTGGTTTTGCAAACCGTACCAGAGAATTTGTTGCAAACATTATCTGCAAGAGGACTTATCGATATGTATGCAAATAGTCATGACCTCTGAAATATAACTGTAAAGATTTACTAAGTCAAACATTATTGACCGAGCAAGCGAACTTGACTTAGTAACGAGACGAGCGAGTCGTTCGCCTGATGGTAAGCGCTGCGTCTGCCAATAACAGTTACAGTGCCACCCAGAACTTTGCCTTGCCTTACTTTGCGCGGCACTGCACTGCGCACTCAGAAGCATAAGCCACGCACGTCGCCTACTGTATATAAGCATTTTCTATTCTATTCAATAGACCAATTATTTTTGTTACCTCGAAGGCTAGCATTGGACCTTTATCTCTTTTGGTTTAAGTGACAATGTGGTAAAGATGTTAAGTCTAGAATGGGACGAGCTTTTAGCTCAATTATATTAGGTTCACTAAGAAACCTTTATAGTTAGATACCTCCTAAGTTTAATAAACCACTCCACATACCCAACTCACTAACAATGGACCACATGAAGGTGTGAACTTGAGATCTAACTCGGTGGTCTGTCTACAAGTAATAATTACTTTGATACATTCAATGTTCATACTGAACGCCTAGATAATATATGGGAGCAACATATTTGAATATGTTGCTATAACAATTCGTAAGGCGTGTGTTGTTATTTTATGCTAATTTAAGCCTCGGGTTCACTAGTACTCGGGTTTGGCAGTCAGCGGAAATGGGTTATATTGATGATGATGATGCTGATGATTCACTAAAAGACGAATTCTTGGGATATAATTTTGTGTCGCTTGTGATGGTTGATTGAATTATTTTAACATGACTTATATAAACAACTAGCTGTACCCTGCCACGCTTCGCTGTGACACATTCACACATTCGCTGATATGACACTGAAGAAAAAAATAGATAAAAACAATCCTTGATGCGGATTATATATCATACTAAAATTTCAGCTTGATCGGTGGAGAACTTTTTGAGTTTTCGAAGCGTACACAAACCAATATAACATTTATATATATATAGATACAGATAAAATTAGTTCTTCATCGTAACCTATGTAGTTACTGTAAACACCTCAGAATTCCCAATAAACTTTACTTACACGAACACGCGTCAATTCGAAAAGCATTTATCTACTTAGAATAAGTACTAGAAATGCAAAAGTAAATGATTTTTTAAGACCAAGCAAAGAATTAAGACAGCACTTAAATGCAAAGATTACGCTCAAAACTATGGTCCTGCAATCACGAAGATGGAACACTTTGGGGCTGCTTTTTTCTGCTGTAATTTAACACGACTCAAGTTAAGGGAGCACTTAACGAGTGAGACTTCAGTATTGAGTCGTAGAGTAGAGCTGGGGATTCTGGTTGAGGTGGCTTGGTTTGACACCGTGGCTTTCAAGCCTTCCTTTCCCACTGGGTACACTGGGCAAGTGCCCAGGGCCCCCTAGTTCCAGCCAGATCACTGTTTCATTTACCACTGACTGATAGATATGGCTAAAAGTTTTGGCGCTCGCTGCGTTTACGCTATTGAATTAATACTAGCTTGTAAATTTTTTAGCTTACTTCTTTATCATATTTTATCGTCATAGCCATAGAGGTCCTATTATTCTAAAACGCTCTAAGTCTCCTATAAGGTAAAGACGGCTCTGGAGGCTGTGTGCCTTTTGCGCACTCCTCAATGTCAGGTGTTAAGGTGTTGTTGTTTTATGTCGAATGGGATAGATCCAGGCTCTCGTGTTAGTTTTTCAGTGTACCCAAGAGCCTCTAGCATGCCGTAATGACTGCTATCGATTGGCACTAACAGCTGAACGAGCCGTCCTAAGTACGGAGCAGTAGAAATTCGAGCATAACTTACTAGAATAAGTCATATGATGCTGACTGAGGAATTAACTTTGCTCGGTTTTATCTCAAGCACTTTCAATAAATGATTGGAATTCGCTTTCAATAACTGAACGCATTTTGTTGTGATCAACTTTTTGACACCACAGTTTTACGACATTTCATGGAAATTGGTCAGCTGATAGCTTATTTTCCAGGCTTCAATATCAATTTAAAATTACCGTGTCTGACGGTTACAAAAGCATTCCAATGGCCAGCAGGACATTGAGTCCTGTAGCTTTCGATCAAACGATTGCATCGATTACTAAACTTTAGATGATAGCAAATCGTAGAGATAGCGAGTCGTCGCTAGCAACGGTTTTTTCCCATTGATTAAGTTAAAACACATCCACTGTGACCACGCTTCTCTTGTCTTATTCCACCTCGACTAACTTCTTAAATAGTAAACAATCCACCTTAACAAGAAATCTCCCCAAGCTGTGTAAATAGGGGTATTTTCCCACAGATCTAATGGCAACCCACGTTCCCCTTCGTTCGACCGGCAACACAAATACACAGACTTAAGTTAAGATTATAGGGGTTGTACCTGACCTTGGTAAGTTGTGGTAAATATGGGGCAACACTGGGGCCCTGTTTAACGAACTAAGTTTTTGAAATTTACACGTTGGACTTTCTTAACTATTTGAGAGTAAGCATGTACTTTAGTATCAGAATATATTATTATTTAGGTTGAAAGACCTCTGGCATAGTAAGATATTTACTGCATGCCAAGGTTTAAACCTAATTACATGGAGCTAGAAGTTAATTTTGAGTGAAAGTAATGGTAATTAAATGTAATCCTTTGCAGCAGTATATTTTTAGTTCAAATCAAATAAAGTCATTTATTTTTACAAACATAGTTAACGGAGTTTAGTGCGTTAATCAAACGTTATCAAAGGGAATCGATTTATAAAATGATAAATGAATTTTTTATTGCTGAAAAGTTAGATGTTACAAATAAAATATACAAAAAGAGATGGATGAATAAATGAATTATCATCATCATCATCAGCCCATATCAGCTCACTGCTAAGCACGGGTTTCCTCTCACTTTCGTGAGGAGAACCACGGGGGCCCGGTCCGGATTGGTGAAAATAGATAGATAAACTCTTTATTGAAACACCACAGAACAAAGAAAACTTAAAACTAGAACAAAACAAATTTTACAATTAGTGTCACAATGGGCGGTCTTATCGCTCATAGCGGTCTCTTCCAGACAACCATGCACGGAGAGGAGTAATTCGGACATCGGACGGTGGCTTTCCTTATATACATAGAATAAAATAAATAAATAAATAGATACATATTATACACAAAATAAACTTAAATACATAGTAAAGTTATAGATAAACTTAATATATACCCTAATATAATAAACTTACATACTAATACAAATATATTATATACCTACTATTAATAAACATATATACCTACTAATACAAATGTATAATATGCAGCAACTAGATAATTAATTCAAAAAATAATAAGATTTAACACGGATTTTAAATGCATTTAGCGAAGTTGTGCGCTTTATGTCCACAGGCAGCTCATTCCACAGTCGTACGGCTTCAACTATAAAAGAACAATCGTAAAATATGCTGCTGTGGACAGCAGTCTTTAACATTAGGTTCTCTGATGACATCAACCTACCAGAGCTCAAAATACCTACCTCCATAATAATTGTCGGGTAATTATGTGGCGCGAAAGATCCTAAATCGTCTAGTCGGTGTTAAGAAGTACTACCGAATTGTGCTACCAAATTATATTATATTGCCCATTCATCGTCACATCCAAACACATCAAAATAAACACATAATTCCTCAAAGCTCCCGAAACATTGAAACAGTACAATTTACGCCGAGCGTCTGGCAATCAATCAATATTATTGCAGAAGGTCTTCGGCTTGCCAATGACAGATATTGATATAGCCATGGCGCCAAAGAATAGGAGCTAGTACCTATATCTACTGCCTTTATTTTGCTGTGGAATTGGTATGTAAAAAAACAGCCTGCCATGTGTATTGGGTTCCGTAAATAGTGAATATTTCAAAAACTTATGAATGGTATCATCATCATCAACAGCCCATATTAGTCCACTGCTGAGCGCTGGTCTCCCCTCACTTTCGTTAGCAGGAAATTAAATACCTCCAAAATAATTTAACTGATTATTTAGTAACTGAAATCGGTCTGTTTCCACCCATAATATTATTTCCTTAGCGGCAAGAAATAATAAACATATTTTACATTTGGTTTTTTGAATTATAATTGTTCCAATTGTGGCATTTGGATAGAGAACTCTAAAAGTGAACGCTGGAAACTAATAGGTAGTTTGGGAGACGCTTTCTGGCGAAAAGTAGTAAAAAAATACATAAAAAGCGGCCGTAAAATCGATGGTGCGAACTTGACCTTTGATTAGGCTGGTGCTCTTATTTTTAACGGAGTTACGTAAACACAAACATGGCTTTATACATCTGGTTAACTATGTCTTTACTAAGCATAATGATTAATGACATATTAATTTGATTTGACGGCTTCCGTGGCGGACTGGGTGACGAGCCAACTGCGTAGCGTGAGGTTGCGCGTTCGAGCTCTGCTTTACCTAAACATGTGATCATTGTTTGCAACCAGTTTTCAAAACCTACCTGCGTTCATTTACAAACTAAATCAAATATTTTTCATTTATCACTCACTCAGTCAAATAAATAAAAAATGTCTTAAATTTATCATTACATAAAATATCATCATCATCGACCCATAACGGCCTATTGCTGATCACGGATCACTCCTCACTTAGCAATAACGGTGGATCACATACCTCCAGTTCTCGGATTTCCTCGCGATATTTTCCTAAAAGCGAGAGAAGATACCATGGTATAGTTGGTACTGCACAAAGCCAGCTGAAAGTACCTACACCGCATTAACGGTGGAGGCCGTCAGAATATACCCTCCATAGGAACCAGTGAGCCGAGAGAGCAGAAATCAGGCGATAACCAATGTAGGGGAAAATAACGTAATAGTTGGGGGAAAATGAGGAAGATATTGTTAGGTACATTGATTAACAAAGCGAGATTAAGCTCAGAATATAATGATAAATTGCTCTCGGCCTGGTCAATAACTGGGATCGCTCGTAAAATATTTGTGCCTCCTTAGATTTATAAGACGTGCTCCATGGTGTAAATTGGGCGATGAGTCGATTGCGAAGCCTGTGCTAATGAGTTTGATTCCTGCGCATGTTAAATATTTCTCTGAAACATAGATATTTATGCTGAATCTGGGTATTTATGGGACAATAGTCCTCGCAGTTCCCGATTTCCAGGAAATCAAAGGGGATCTGTATGTGACCGTGCACATAACTAGGTACCTACATAGGGTGTATCGTGAATCTCTTTTAGGTACCAAGTCGTTATCATTTCAAACAAGCACCTTAATACAATAAAGCTGACTTTTACGACAATTGAAACGGCTCAAGTTTATTTTGAGAATGTATCACGGTGCTGTTACGATTAGGTTTACTCATATTTTCTTCTTTCAAGGATCATAATTTCACCATGTGGAATCGTTTACACCGTAGCGCTTACAATCAACGATGTGAAGACGTTTTCGGATGAAGATGCGTCCTCTGGTGTCATAGTTGGTCAGGCGGCTGCAAAAAACAAGAGTTGTGGCTTACCAAGCGGGTGACCAAATGACACCAGGTCAGACCAATGACTTACTTTCATTAGTTTTGTACGGATTTCTATCACTCCGTGCTTTGGAGCACTGCGTACTTAGCATTCGAAAGCGATTGTGGTCGATGGATGGTGGTAGGCCTTTTCTGCAAGAACCCGCCTGAGGAAGTACTTCTATGCATAAGTCGCAGTAGAAATTATGCTCCATCAATTCAGTTAGTCAATTACTGATTGGTTCGGGCTTATATAGAAAGCTCTCTATACTTTTTTTATGGAACTTCATTGCTACCTCCTCATTCACTTCAAATTTCAATTCTCATCGGTGTCACAAGAAGTGCTTCCAACAAAAAAGGCGAAAGTATTTTCGGCAAGTATTTTTATGAACCATAGTCCGGGTGGAATATTCCTTGGCTCACTATGTTACTTCTCTCGCAATATTTTACTGAGACCTTGCTTTATGAGGGAGTATTTTCTTTATCCCCTCTTATTGCATTTCACCTGACGATTTAGTTTCGTGTTAGCAATAAAAGTAACGTTCGGGACTATGTTGGAATTGCGAGATCTTTTCCGAAGTCTCGCGCGGGATTCTCTTTATATCGAACGACTTCTGCTATATGCTTTATATTTCCAGAAAGGTAACGGCTTACCCGTTCGTAACGTAGTTGGGTGCTTACGCTGTATAATACATGTATCGAAGATTTAGAAGCTTCCTTGAAATCTACGTTTCATGATGAGCGTGTGCCGTGTTGTGCTTATACGATTCAGTAATTTTTATTAAACTTTGTGTCGTGATAAAGTTATCTGGGTTATTGTAATCTGTATTACATATATTATAGGCATTGCGCCTAGTTGCAGGATTATCATCATCGTCACTATCAAGTCTGTTAGCTATTTAAGTTTATGCGCAGAAACACTGTCAAAATCAGCGACCCTCCAATAATGTTGTAAATCAGTTACAAAACCTTTTTGTAAATGTGAAGCCCTACCCTAACGGTAATCAATCTCGCAAAAAGTTGATCGGACCCAATACCATCCACATCCCACCAAACAAACCAGAAACAAATTTAAAGCCTCGGAACTGCCCACACAACAAAACTTTGAACAAAGCGCTGCACAAAGAGGCAACAGTTTATTTTTAAAAGTAGCTCAAACAGCTCCCTAAGCTAAACAGCATCGGCAGCCAAGGCTAGTGATGGACGAGTCCGAAATGTTTAGATAATCGAAACAATGGCACCGGTGAAAAATTACAATCGAGTCTGTAAACATAATCGCTTCCCGACTTATTTTTCTTATTTTCGAGTCAATGATCGTCACTCTTAACACTTAGCCTGCTGAGCCAATTTTCTTGTCTAGCCGCGGTTACGGTTCTGCACACACCGTTGTGTGTGCCCATACCGCTAACACAGCATTTGTGTTTTCCCGTACTCGCGGCAAGTTATAAAATACACAACAGTTGTGTTTTCAGCCATGAACGTGCTAACCTGGTCTAGGAATATAATCAACGTTACCGCGTTGGCTTTGGCTGCGGTAAAGTTTTCGCCTGCACGTTCGAGATATTTTTCGAATGATTCAATTCGAGTGACTCGCTGCAGCGGTTCTTCCTGTACAAGACTATACAAGCAGTCTTATGTGCGGTCTAAACTCAAAATAATCGCAATGAGCGGCACAAACCATGATTATTTCCTCTCATATATTTAAAAACAACTCGATCCACTTACATTCGATTGCGAGACCCATCGAGATGTTTGCAGAATCGATACAATCGACTAGAACATCTCGGACTCGCCCTTCGCTACTATCGGCGGCCGCATGAATCTGCCGGAGGCTTTTCTAGTTCCACTATACATCGATTTGGCTGGTTGACTACCTTCCGCAGATACGATGGTAACGATTGGGCGACATTCATTGCCTCCTGAGGACCCCAGTGGCTTATGCTGGAGGTGAAGTGTGAAGTTGCGCCTTTGATTCTCGTATCTGGCCAATATTTCTCGTATCAGGCACGTTCACTGCTGAAAACACAGACGTTGTGTTTTTTATAACTTTACGCGGGTGCGGGAAAACACACCTTTTGTGTTAGCACAGGTTACATGCCGGCTCTGTGGCGAAATACAGACGTGTGAGTTTAACGTAGCGCTACTACAGTGCGGCTCACACAGACGGCACGCTATTGCTGGAAAACACACACGGTCCGTAACGGTGCCTAAATGTAACAACCGGTTCAACATTAGGCGTGTTAAGAAAGCTTCTAATTAAACCAGATCGAACTTCTATTAAAAATAAAATGCATATATTGATAGACTTAATTATTCGGGTAATTAAAATGTTTTGTGATAAGGTACAACAAATTATGTTACATGGGTATCTCATACATTATGATGGGCACAACGAATTCTTGCACTCTCATGGGACTAATACAACGGAAGCAGGCAATGTAAACCATCCAACACAACCGCTTCCTGCCACAGTTACAAGAAACCGGATCGGCCGGCAGGGAAGTAGCAAAATCAGTGGAACCCTGCCAATGCAACGACATATGCTCAGCGCTTCTTTCCCCAATTCCAGTGCAATTTTCGCCGATGTTTATAGACGGATAACGTGAGCCGCTTTGTGCTTGAAATTTTACAGGCTAAGTGCTCAAATTTAAGAGTAAATTGCGCTTATTTGTGACAATAACGTGTTATCTTCTCAACGTGTTGAACCTGCCCCTAATAGTCACATCACCACCCATAACCCTGCATTGCATAATCCCGCGTGGCACTGCACTGCGCTCGTCACCCTGAGACATCGGCTCTAAAGTCTCATATGCCCAGTAATTTCCCTAGAAACAATGCCCTCCAATCCGGAACACAGCAATGTTGGCACACTACTGCTTGCCGGATGAATATCTGGCAAAGGTGTGGTACTTCCCTAGGCGGTCTCTTGCAAATGAGGCTGCTTCCAGCGAAATTACTGGGCATGTGAGACTTCAAAACCAAAGACTCACGGTGACGAGCGCAGTCGATTGCAGTGCATATATAAATATAATGCAGTAACATAAATTATCTCTCATTGAACTCACAAACAAAACAACTCAAACCAAGTTAGTATTGTATTTCTGAACAAACCATCAAGTATTTCACACTAATACCTGAAACAAGCTAAGACCCTACTTTAATATACTATCTGGTATAGTATACTTAGAGCCAGGAACATCCATAAACCTACTATTTTACAGCGATACTTCGACCCGGCTCGGAATATCGGACGGCGCCCACTCTGACCAGTCGTATATCCTCGTTTGCAACGTCTAGCGGATACCTGTAATTTCTCACTGCGGTGGCTAATAGCAAGGAAAACATGAGGATGAAAAACGTAGCGGTTTTTCTAGTGTACCTTTTGGAAGAGAAAATGAAAGTAAAAGTTTATTTTTAAGGCTCGTTATAGGCTAGCTAACATAACTGATTGTAAGCGCCACGCCTGCCCATAACAGTAATTACAGTGTCACACAGAATTTCCCATTACAAAATCCTTAGTGTCACTGCACTGCGCTCGTCACGCTGAGATATCGGTTCTAAGTCTCATGTCCTCAGTAATTTCGCTGAAAACAGTGCCCTTAAAACGAGAACACAGTAATGTTTGCACACTACTGCTGGCGGATGAATATCTGGCAAAGGTGTGGTACTTCCCCAGACGGTATCGTCATCATAATTTCTGGACAAGCTAGTATACCCTTCTGAGGTAGGTATAGGCCAACATTTAACTACATACACACACACATCATGATCCAATGGCATGATTCAGATAACCTTATCGTGATCATTATCGCAATGGTCATGACCATCAAAATTAGGGCTATCATGGTCACAATAAAAAATTTTTTTTTTTATTATTTAAAGTACTTTGTCGCTAGGCGACCACATCGTCCTGTAGAAACAATACACAGAGATTAAAAAAACAACAAAACAGTAACAAAATTAACAGTTATTTTGTCAAGGCTAGATCTGTGAACCGATACAATATTTTGGCTTATTCTGATGTGGGACTAGACAAAGTACTGTTCAGAAGTCCAATGTGCAAAGTTCTATGTCCACCAAACATTGATCTCCTTAATGTATCGTTCCGGACACATTCCATCAAAATGTGTTGAACATCTTCAAGTACTCCGCATTCGTTACAATTCGGCGACGAGACATTTTTCATTAAAAATGCAAACTTGTTTGATGGAATGTGTCCCGAGCGTAATCTAAGATCAGTCTTTAAATAATTCCTATCTAATGATATATTGAATTATGATTATGGTCACACCATAGTGATAATTCGCTGGTCAATTATTTTCTTCTTACGTATTGGTGGTTCGACCTTGTTTTAATTTAGTTTAATCATCGTGGTAATAAGATAAGCTAACTACCATGAAGCCTTCTGGCTGCGTTTTTTCCTCTACGCTGTGTTTAATTTTCCTCCACGCTGCGTTTTTATCTCCCCGTTGCGTTTCTCGCCCCTGTGGGTAACCCAAACCTTGACGTTCCGTGCACCTTTCAGTATAAACGTTATAACGTACGCCGTAACCACGGACCGCTCATCAAATATGCGCCTGAATTATGAGAGCGAACGCTTCAGGAATACAACTCAAAATTAAATACCTACCTTTCAAAGTAAATATCGGTGATTCAGTTACCCTGCTAACGTTTAGTTAACGTTCACGTCTACGGTTGTGATGTTGCCTCGTGGGGTGAAATAGAGATCTTTGCGGGATAACATTTGATATTAATTTCAACGACTTGAAATATATACGCGTAGGTGGTTTGCGAGATTTGTGAATGTCTGTTGGTTTAGATAAAGCCAGTACTGTGAAACTGTCAGAGCTTGTTGGTTTGCGCTAGTTTATCTAGGGTAAAATGATGCGATAAAGTAAACCGCTAGGTTTATGCCTCGGTAGATTTCTTCTACATCATTTTTGTGTAGAAAGTAAGAGTAAGAACCCACTTTAGAGTATGATAATTGAAAATTTAGCAGTAGGGTAAGCTACCTAAGCCGTTGTACCTAGTTATAGAAATATGAAGAAATTGACTTTTGTGGCTATTTGCATTTGAATTCAACAAAGTTGAGCATGTTTTTTTATGTCGATATTTTTATCATCGTTTTATTAAAAATAATTATAGGTTTACGTTTCACCTCAATCTACTTAAGTACCTATACTATGACAACCTATTATTTGATGCTATCCTGCCACCATTTCTGTTATAAAACAAATTCATAAATAAAATATGTTTTTTTTGAAAAAAATGCCTCTACCTAACCTATAAATAATGGTTATTACTGAAACTAAGTATTAATAAACGGTCACTAGGATACGCGGAAACAATTCTTATGATTCCAATAAACGCAATTATACTGAAGGACTCAATTTTGACAGCTCTATTAGATGTACCATTTTACAGCAAATCACACAACGCAACAAAAGTGGGTCGAATTAATAAAGCTGATTCCATTGAACGCAGAGACGCCATGGAGACGTGATTTCAAATTGAACTACAAACGCAGACACTCATAAAAGTCAATCAATGGACTCATAAATATATTTGTCGACTCCGATATCTATTGGATGGAGCCGGTGATGAATTCGGAAGATGCGTTACAGGTCTCCGTCGTGTAGCAATTGAGTCCATTGGGCGCCTCTATAATAAGTCACAGTGTGATGTTGACATTTTATTTGGTTCAGTGACGTTGTAATCTTGTGTTATATTATCTTGACTTTGTAATCTTGGAGAATCGAAAGTGTGACTAGTAATAAGAGATTTTAGTGAATACCTTATACGTCTTAGTTTTTAAGTGCTTTCATATGATTTTTTATAGTTCTTTATTGGTGTTTGATTTATAAATATTTATTGATTTTGAGCCACTTTTGCTTCATCTACCCAATCACTTCGCGGAACGAGTGCTATTATAATATAATTTCAAAATATAGATAGATAGATAAATTCTTTACTAAAACACCACAGAAAAAAGAAAACTTAAAAACTAAAACAAATCAAGTTTAACAATTGGTCCCACAATGGGCGGTTTTATCGCACAGAGCGATTTCTTCCAGACAACCATGCATGGAGAAGAGCAACAAAGAGATGGGAATATATTTAAGCTTACTTGCATTTAATGCAATAAAATATTAAAAATGTATTAACGCCTCTACCCTTTATATGGTGTCCATGGACTCCGGGTTTTAGTGCGATATTTGTGGGGAGTTTTGAATGAGAATGGATTTCTGCGATGTCGGCATCGACCGTGGAAAGAGGAGTAGATGATTTGAGAAAGCGTTGTTTTTACTTCTTCATCTCATTTATACTTCTGAGTTTTTTTTCGGCTAGTGGTTGGTAATTTTTTATACAACTTAGTGACTAGAGGAAGAGGGTGTTCTTAGCCATTGCCTTAGCCCTTTTAGCGGTAGACCTCTTCTGCAAGAAACCACCTGAGGAAGTACCACCCAAAGGTGGGCGGTATATTCATCCGCCAGTGTGAAAACAATACTGTGTTCCGGTTTGAAGGGCGTTGCTTCCAACAAAATTACTGGGTATATGAGACTTTGGAACCGATGTCTAAAAGTGACGAGCGCAGTGCAGTGCTTCTCATGATCATGCAATGCAAAGTTCTGAGTGGCACTGTAACTGTTATGGGCAGGCGTAGCGTTTACTTTTAGGTGAAAGAATGGCTCGTCATGTAACTCAGACAGATAAAGAAAACTTGTATTTTGTTTATTTGTCAAATCGGGAAGCGCCTTCGTCTGGTTTTGGAGTTTTTCAGTCTGCCCAGGGGCCTGTAACGCTAAGCCTGGAATATGACTGGCCTTCGACACCACCACCATCACCACCTACACCATCGAGATAGATTAAAAGGTAGACTTTATTGCCATACCAATAATTTCATTGGGTACCAAGGAAGACCAGGAATGGAAATATTCTGGTCGGTATTCAAACTTTTCGGCTACTATATATACTGAAATTTCCACTCACGACCCTTTTATGTCAGCTGCTTACTTCATCATCATCCGCAGCCTTTATCCTCTCATGGGCATATGCCTCTTCTTTACCATGCCATTTGCCTCGGTCCTGTGCCAGTCGGATCCTGGTTCGACCCGCGAGCATAGTCACATCGTAGTTGTCGTGTTCCTTACTTAATTCAAAGAAATCCTCCTTTCCAAATAAAAAAAAAAAACTTTTTTGATGCACGCCTACACCGTCTCTCCTTCACTATGGGTGGTTGACTGGTAGCAAATGCTCTTAGCGTTAAGTCCGCCATTTGTACTAGTTAGTTAATCTGTGCAATAAAGTATTAAATAAATAAATAAATAAATAATAAAATATCTAGCTAAAAGCTAAAGAAATTTGCCCACAGGAGATATTTACCAGCGACCTCGGTAGTATCTCTTCTCTTAACACTATATGCGAAATTAAAATTGGCCCCCGGCCAATATAATCTTATAGTGGCAGTGTATTTATCACCAGATAGGGCAAGCGCGGGTGCATTATGGAAAGTAGCAATAACACGGTAAAAATAAGCTTGAACAAAGTGGTTTTCTCAACCGCTTTGTTTTTTAAGATAAATACCTCCTTGGTTGTAGGGGTCAAACCTTGTTGGTGGGGTACTTAACTGTAGTGACCCTAGCTAGCTACCACCTTTAAGCTCAAAATCAATCACCAACCTCCTGCCTGGGTGTTACGGCAGCAACCACATCCTTCCTTAGCTTAGTGGTCACGAGGTAGCCCATGACGAATCAAAAAGGATCATATAGCACTTTTACAAGATTATGTTACCTTTGCATCTGAACAATGCTTAACAACGATCAACTAGATGGCACTGTCAGTCACTATAATCTGTCCAATGTTAAAAATTCTGGTAATAAATGGCACTAAAGGTAGAGGTGATTTTGACGTGTTACTCAGATGAGTCCACTTACAGGCGATATAACTGTTATGGCCTTGATGTAAAACAAGCGACAATCGAATCATTTCTACCAATTGCATCAATTTAAAAACACTTAACTAGATGGCGCTGTCACTCACTATAATTTGACAAATTTTAAAAATGGTTCTTAAAATGGCGCCAAAGGTAAAGTTGATCTCCACGCGTTATTCTGTCGGGTCTACTTACCGGCGATATAATTGTGTTGGCCTAACGCCAGGACGCACAGTTTCATTTCTAAATGGGCTAGTATATAATTTTTATTGCAACACTTATGATGTCAGCTTGTTTTGGGAATATGGGCAAGAATGTTGCATTTTTGTTTAATTTTACGAATACTAATTTTTGTGTAGACTGTACAAGGGTGCCCTATAGATGCCTAGATAAAATATAATACTTATCATACGTTTGTCCCAGTTACCAGTTGTTTGCTCGTTGCTTGGCAATAGCTCTATCGATTTCATAGATATATGACAACTGGCTTCAGTGACGAACGTTTTGAACATAAGGCGACAGTATTTTCCGTAGATTTTTTTGTGACTGAAGGTTTTTTATGTTTTAATAAATAAATAACGGGTCATGCATAGATTCTGACGCTGGCAAAGATTTGCTGTGCCTAGGGTACCAGGAACTACGAGGACGATGAAAGTTTCTTTTTAATACCCAGTGTGACAGTTGAGTGAAATTGTTATGGATAAACGCTGCGACAGAATTACAGTGAAGAAACAAGCCTATAAGTTCACTGTTGAATTGGCCTGGCTGGCGTGATTGCCGCAAGCGGAATTTTAGCCTAAAATTCTGGTTTATCGTATGAGGTTTTCCAGGCTTCAAGTGTCAGACTTTGTTAGGCCGCCCAAGGGCCTCTGATGTTGCTACTGATAGCCATTGATAACAAGCACAACTGTTGTCTTCAAGTGCCCTTCACTCCAAAGCACGGAGCGATAAAACTCCGCAAAACTTTTGAAATTTACGTCTTTGGGGTGGGATTGAGGTTTTAACCCGTTGTCGTCGAATTGCAAATCGCACGGATCAGCATTCGGCCACTATTGAAGTTTGAAGTGCAGACGGACCATTGTGATATCTTTCAAACTCTACTCGATTGTAAGTAAACAACGACCGCGTACTTTAGCACTTGCGCTTATCAGTTCAAACAGATGACCGATAACGACTTATAATTAATGTGGCTGTGCTATATTAATAAATAAATAATTTAATAAATCAATAACTTTATCTATACTTCTATACTAATATATAAAGCTGAAGAGGGAATTTGTTTGTTTGGTTGAACGCTCCAATCTCAGGAAGTACTGTTTTGAATTGAACAATTCTTTTTGTGTTAAATAGGTTATATACCATTACGCTACGACCATTAGGAATGGGGCATCAAATTCAATGAAGAATTTGCAAAAACAGAAAAAAATATTGCTATGAAGAGCTTTTGTTGCGTTCGATGCGTAAACACAATTCCTTAATTTGAAATCAATAATTTAATTTGAAATTTATTTGAGCGGGAATTAGATCCGTTTTTCTCTGATAAATATTAACAACAACACGTGTAGATACCTAAATCTTACGTTTATCAGTGCGTACAGATGGAAGCGCTAATTGGGGAAATTACCGATACCGATATGAGTTTGTTTGTGGTTCAGTGTGGTTCCAAATAGTGCAGCGGACAGTGGTGTGCGTGGTGAACTAAGCCATAAGGAGTCGTGTGTTTCGTGTACGAAGGTAGGATTTAGAGTGTACTTCATTACATCTTATATACTTAGTTTTTTTTAATTATTTTCGTAGACACTTTGAAAAATTCGACTAGTGAGTTGAAGCCGACTATTCAGTATCTATATAAAATTAATTTACAGAAAGCGGTATGTAATGAATTAACAGTAATTAAATTTGAATCTTTTTACGAATTAAAAATTTATTTTAGTTAGCAAAAGAAGTTCAGTTCAAGATATTGACTATGAAAAGGTTATTTTTATCAACTCTAGAGGTTAAAGCCAAAAGTCAAAATTGCAACTTCTCAATAAGATTGACATTCAAAAGATTTGTTCAATTTCGGTTCTGGCCAGAAAACTTCGGCCCATTGCAGCCGAAGCCAAAGGTGGCCGAAACCGAAGCCGAAGCTTCGGTCGAACACAATATAATGTTGTTATATCAAACTATAATTATATCGCTGCAGATAAAAAATAAAATTTGATAAATGAAATAGACACATTAAGAAATAAACAACTCTGTAAACGATCATTATTATCTTTATTCTATTCGTAGTAATTGATATTAATTATATATAATTAATACTGTCTCTAACTCATAATAAGAACAAGCTATGGAAGGAATATTAAAGGCAACAGCTGCCTTACATCTCTCTTATTCACATCTAGCAAAACAGCGCACACGAGAGTGAGTGAAACAGAGAACTTCTCGTGGTTTTTATTATTTCATGTATGGTCCACAAGATAGATTGGTCAGGGGGGTAACCACGTACTTATTTCATGCAGTTCATTTTAAGGCCTTAAACTTGACAATGACTTGTTCTTGACAAGGAAACGGCTCAAAATAAAAATAAAATATTAATATGAATGTTATTAATATTCTAAGGTTGGAGTTCACCAACACTTGAATAATTGCTAAAATTACCTTAGCTACCTTGAAGGAAGTAGGTACACGGTTAATCATTGTTTAACCAGGTTTTAGATGTTGATTAGTAATTATTGACCTTGAAACATTATATTAAAAAATACAGTTTTATAATAATAAAATTTACATCACGTACAAATATGAAATACATTTACACAGTCTAACAATGACAATTAATGTTGTATGACAATATTTATTAGTATGAGAATCGTGATATTTTTATTGGGTAAAAACGTTTATTTTTAATTTTATTAAGGTTACATAAAATATAATGGGTTTTCATAATATAGAATTGAGTAAAACCCATCATAATAAACACATATTTTACGTGTGTATGAGCAAATGTTGTATGGCACTATTATTATTGGTGCGTAGCCATGGCAAAGCACCAAACCTAGCCACGGGTGCGGCTCTGCACGCGCCATAGTGTTTTCCCATACAATAAACACAACAGTTGTGTTTTGCCGTACTCGCGGCAAGTTGTGAAAAACACGACAGTTGTGTTCTCAGCAGTCAAAGTTTTAATGCGAAGGTTGTGTTTGTCGTTTTGTCCCCCCACCACAGCTGAACGGCTTTTTATGGATTTCATCATCATCATCATCAACAACCCAAAACGTCCCACTGCTGGGCACGGTTCTCCCCTTACTTTCGTGAGGAGGATTAGGCCATAATCCACCACGGGGGCCAGATCCGGATTGGTATATCACATACCTACCTCCGAAATAATTCTCGGGTAGGTATGTGGGTTTCCTCACGATGTTTTCCTTCACCGAGAAGCGAGTGATAATTACGTACATATGTTTTACAAGAAACCAATTACGTGCCTGCACTGAGATTTGAACCCACGACCTTCTGCTTGGAAGGCGGACGTTCTCCCACTAGGCTACAACCGCTAATTATGGATTTAGTATAAGATATTTTAGGTTCTGGAAAAAAAAAAGCATGCGATATGTTTATCCGGTAAAACAAACTGTTTATTATCTGTGGGATAATAGTTAACAAGGGTGAAACAGCACTGCAACATAATTACATTATTTATATATACAGTGCATTGCATTCTATTAAAACCGAAACAATCCAGACAATGATGTTTAATTATTTGATAATTAAACCCTCTTCACCTATTGATAGGTTTACTTGAAATTCAATACCAACTCCATTGTTACAGGAATAAAAAAGTAGAAAAAAATGATGCGTCACCTCGACACTGAGCCCTCGCTAGGGTTCCCTGTATCAGAGAATCAGAAACTACGAGGGTCGTGGTCCTACAAACACCTAAACTCAGAGCAAAGGATGCGTGAAATCTTAATATGCGCCAACTTTTTATTGCAACGAGTAATTATTCCAATTCCATCACGATATTTTAATGAATTATCTCCAAAAATCACAAATAATAGTCAAAAATCGCTAAATACTTTTAAAAGTGCTTAAGAAAAAATTACTTTATCTGATTATTATCTTTTCTTTCTGTTTTTTTTTAAATGAGACTTTAGAGCGATGTCTCAGGGTGACCAGCATAGTGCAGTGCCGCGCAGGATTATGTAATGCAGTAACCTTCGTGGTGTTGTGACTGTTACGACTTGCTCAATCAAATAAAAAAATCTTGATTTGCATCTTAACTCTTCCTGTACACATCAGCCGACTTCCCAAACATAATATAAACAGCAGTTAAACGCCCCGTTTACTTATTTACTCCGGGATAGTGCCCTCAACCGCTAAACGTTGTAAACCGGGACCCTTCTCAACCTCCCACGTAATAAATTATGGTTGTTAAATTTTTAGGGCTGCGTAAATATTAGAGCAATTTGCCTTTAGTGCCGGTAAATAAAGTGTAATGTACGTGTCAGGGCCTCTTTTACTGCAATCTTTAATTATCTTCGCTGATGAAGAGGTAAAAACGTCCGAAGTTATGTTAACGTCTAAACAAAATACTAAAGGTTGAAAAGAAATTGTATTGCTGTGACAACCCTGTTCGAGGATATAATAAGGGGTTGAACAACGAAAAATTAATCGGATTGGAGTTCACCAATAAATGCATGTTAACCGTTGTTTAATCACCGTTCAAATGTTGGTGTAGACTTCACGTTGATGCCATGGTTTAAAAAACAATTGTGTTTTGGACCTAAATTGGTTGAAAATTTGTAAAAAGTGGTTACAAATCACTGTCAAAAAGGCTCTAAATCAATAAAAAAACGACTAATGGCTTACAAGATTGTATAGCGAACCATTATAAGGATCATTTGCCAGTTATATTGCCATAGCGATAGTTTCATTTTATGTTAAATCATTTACAAGTACACAAAAAAGGTACCTTTCAGTATTAGTAAACAACTGTTGTGACGCGACCCTAAGACATCAGCTCTAAAGTCGCATATGCCCAGTAATTTCGCTGGAAACAGTGCCTTCCAAACCGGAACACAGTAATGTTTGCACGCTACTGCTTGACGGATGAATATCTGGTGTGGTATGGTACTTCCCCAGGTGGCCTCTTGCAGAAGAGGCCTCCCACTACAAACTGACAATATCTTGTTTGCTGAGGTTAAAACTTGCCCAGTCCAAAGAGTACATATTATTATAAATGCCCTTGCGCCCTGTATTCATAACGAATGATCTAATGACTCTGATAGAATCGATAGATAACAAATCGAGTCATGGTGCGCACAAGAGCACACTTAATCGTAACAATCTACAAATGACTATTGAATAAAGCACGCGCGCACCCGCGTTTCATTTCAATTCTTTTTTTTTTTAACAAATTGATGCAAACCTCTTTATTAAATCGATAAGTAATGGATTTGTTTTTTTTTACGTAACTGATGTTTTTTGATTACGTTTATGGTAGGTTCGTGGTCTATGTTGTGATTGGTTTGATAAAAATAGAAATCAGTGCCGTTTTTTCGTCTACGTGTGAAATAGCAGTGCAAAACTCTATTTCAAGAAAGACCAGCGGTGAGTTTTCACTTGTTATTATTTCAAGGGTGGACGGAATATGAACCAACTAGCTGCGCCCTGTGGTTTCACTGGCGTGTAGCATTATCCCGCAAGAGCTATGCATGTTTATGGGATAAAAAGTATTAATAATGACAATTCAGATTATAAACTATGTGTGTGCCAAGTTTCATTCAAATCCTTTCAGTAGTTCTTGCGTGAAAGAGTAACAAAGATCTATCAATCCATCCATCCTCACAAACTTTCACATTTATTTTTGGTTTTGGATGCAATTTCGCATACAGCTAGTTTATTATGTAAATTAACACATAGGATACTTTTTATTCCCAAAAAATTAACAACCTGTTCCTGTTCCTGTGGATTAATACTCAACACGGGTTAAACCGCGGGCCGCAGCTAATTTTATATAATAAATGATTTGTGCTACAATTGTTACTTTCATCATCATCTTCATCAACCCATATCGTCCCACTGCTGAGCACGGGTCTCCCCTCACTTTCATAAAGAGGGTTAGGCCATAATCCACCACGGGGGCTAGATCCGGGTTGGTGGATCACCTACCTACCTAGCGTTACTATAATAAAGAAAAATAATAGTCATTTACACTGTGATGTTAATATTAACCTAACTAATTACTATTTAGTAATTACAGGCTGTGTTATTATGCTAATTACATGTTTTTTTCTATCCCTAATTACAAGTGATTTATAATTCAACAATGGAATGTCGAAACCGAGTGTTCTTCCGTTGTGATTATTTATAATTATGTGCCTGATATGATAAGTTCTGGATTACTCGTTATCTAGTATAACGTCATAAAAAACTTAGTTAATCTATTTGCTATCATGATTGCAGTTCCACCAAAGTAGAGCAGGTTATAAACACCAGTATGTAATACCTCATCTCTATTTACTCGTATTTGAACCGTCAAATACGAGTAAATAGGGATGAGGTATTGCATACATACCTATGACGTTATTTATAATGTTTAGGTAGGCACTGAAATGTTACGGCAAGATAATCAAAATTAAAACAAGCTAATTCATACAAAAAAAATAGTTAACTAAAAATAGCTGGGTTTTTTTGTAGAGGTAGGCGTCGTCTGCAAGTTTCCGCTTGAGGAAGACCTATGCCAGATATTCATCCGCCAAGCAGTAGTGTGCAAACATTACTGTGTTCCGGTTTAAAGGGCACTGTTTTCACCAACATTTCTGGGCATGCGAGACTTTCGAACCGATGTCTCAGGGTCACGAGCGCAATTCAGTGCTACATAAGTTTTTGTAATGGAAAGTTCTGGGTGACACTAGCTGTTATGGGCAAGCGTTGCGCTTACCATCAGATGAACGACTTGCTAATCTTGTTGCTTAGTTCATAAAAAGAAGATTATTTACTCATGCTAGTCATTGTACACTGAGCAGCTGTCACTTTTTTTACAGTTACCGGTTTTTGACAGGCACGAAAAATTTTAACACAATTGAACAACGAGTGTTTGTTACATACATGAAACAAACAAAATAAAAATACATCGATACCTAACACAGTGAATTAGATAAAAGCTACTTTTTTAATTCTGGTAGTAGCATTAAACAAAAAATAAATACGCATTATCAAACAAAGCCAGTATCCATAGCCATCCAATGTAGAATTGCAGACCAGTACAGTGCTATCTCTATTGCATACCATAGTACGCAATACCACGGAATATACAAGGTGTCCCACGGATATGCCACATGGAGAGAAAGAACTTTGAATATTGTAGATGGAACATTTTACTGAAAGAAGACATTATTTGAATTTAAAAAACAATTTAAACTGCATTTTTTTAAATAATTACATGGTTGAACCGGAAATCGAACCCGTTACACGAGAAATATAATCACGCTGTAGGTTTATCATACCAATCGAAAGGCTTCATTATAAGCATTATTTTTTGCTAAATAACATGGTGTCAGAAATAAAAGGAAGGCCATGTTCTTTCAGTAAAATATTCTATCTACAATATTCAAAGTACTTTCCCCCCATGTGGCATATCCCTGGGACACCCTGTATATACAGTACTTTACTAATACCTACCAACTACATACGAACGCGCGTATCTGAAGCAACGGTTCCGTGCCAAATACTCGATGAGTCGAGGCGTTTGTTTTTGAAATAGGAAACAATTAGTAACGTTCGCGGTTCGATTGACCAATGGTCATACAGTATCTAACAATACTTTTTAGGATAAACACTAATAGTTAGTGGAAACATGGTTTATTTTTTTTGGGGCAGTTTTGATTTATAGTTACAGATTTTACTTCACTAACTAAAATGGTGCAGTGACCCAGGATGAAACTTGACCTCCAATAATAAGAGCCACTTCGGTCAGTATTGTGGCAGCTCCACCCAGTATATTCAGACATTTTAGGGAGCTCAGCCACGGCTACTTTTTGCAGATATTCAGTAGCGCGGTTGTTTACACGCGTCTGCATAGCTACTTTTGGCTGTTTTTCGCATTTGTAATGCGCGACTTTACCGATTCTGCATCGCATCTGTAGCGATGCTCCATATGGTTATGTGGGTAGGTGGGTTACGCGACTAGACTCACTTAACATTAAGTGAGAAAGTGGTTAAACGCGAACCGATTTATTAATAAAAAAAAAAATCCCAAAAAAATATAAATAACTTATGTTATGTTAGTCTTAGTAGACTGGTCAAAGTATTAGCTTCTTGACATTTTTTTTTCTTTCCAGACCCCAATAGACCTCTAAAATGGTGCAAGTGAGCAAGCTGATGTTCGACCAGGCCTGCCGCGATGTAGACTGCCATCTGATCCTGCATCCGTGGAACGAGAGCTGCTGGAAGGCGATTCCACCACTGCTGCTAGCCTCGACCATCGGCAGCGCCAAGTTTTACTCCATCGTTTATGCTGTAAGTGTATGATGTTAGAATATGGTGGTAGCTTATACGGCCGGCCTTACACGGACTACTTGAGCAGGGTGAGCAGTCGGCAAAAAACATCACAACGGACGAGACGTCAGAGCAGTAGCCAGTTCACAAGTCAAGAGCAGTCAGTGTGCGATACTACCACTATTGCTAGCTTTCACCATCGACCGTTTATGTTGTAAGTTTATTAGTCTCAGAAGAAATTAGCTGGTATTTTAAGCTGCTCGTACGCGAACAGCTCTATTAGTTGATCGGTAAACAACATAAATGAACCGATCGAACAGTTAATCGTCGAATAACTTACACGGACTACTTGAGCAGTTGATTGTCAAACAATATACACGGAATAGAATAGAATAGAATAGAAAACTCTTTATTGTACACCAGAAACAAAATTAAACACAGTACAGAAAAACGGACTACTTGAACAGGCAGTGTCAACCGCTAAAACAGTTGACAACTCAAATTCTTGAACCAAAAAACAATAACAACACAACGCAGAGGCAGATGAGACGTTGGAGTAGTCGATGGCTCGAAAAGTCAGTGTAAATCTTGCAACTGCTCTAGCGGTCTGAGTACGTTTATATGCAAGTAAGACTGATGACAGTGGCAGAACGTCTGCCTTCCAAGGATAAGGTCGTGAATTCAAATCCCAGTGCGGGCATGTACCAATATGTTTCTTGTAAAACATATGTTCGTAATTATCACTTGCTTTTCGGTGTAGGAAAAGATCGTAAAGAAACCTACAAACCTATCCGAGAATTATTTCGGAGGTAGGTATGTTATGGAACAATCCGGATCGGGCCCCGCTCCGTGGTGGATTATGGCCTAACCTTCCTCACGAAAGTGAGGGGAGATCCGTGCTCAGCAGTGGGACGATATGGGATGATGGTGATGATGATGATGAAGACAGATGACAGTTGATTAAAGAGTCTAATTTTCTCAGGCACAAATTGCAATGCGTGGCAAGAAGATGCTGAGAAAAGAGGAGTGGATGAAAATGGGAGAGTACTACTTGCGGTCTACGTTGCTCGGCCTCCTAGTCACTGCTACTGCTCCTAGTATCAGCTGCAATATTAGGTAAGGTACGTGAAAGACTCTTTACATGAGGTTTTGATTCAAATCTCTTAAGTACTACGTGTTTTGGTGAGAAACTAAAAAATGTTGTTGATTCAGCCAATTTTTTTTTCATGTTTATTCACAATATTAGTGCAAGAGTGTAGGTAAGAAGACACACAAAAAAACGAGCCATTTAATGTTCACTATTAAAGTGTCCATTAAGTTTCGAGCGCTTTAATTAATGAATCGTGACGAAATTAGCGACAAGACTGTACTATAAATGAACTCTAACTGACTGACTGTAATTCGATCTATACAGATAAAAATGTTATGTTGGTTTGTGTACGCTTCAAAAACTCAAAAAGTTCTGCACCGATCGAGCTGAAATTTTAGCATGATATATAATCCGCATCAAGGATTGTTTTTATCTATTTTTTTCATCAGTGACGTATCAGCGAATGTGCGAATGTGCCACAGCGAAGCGTGGTAGTACAGCTAGTGGT
This sequence comes from Campaea margaritaria, assembly GCA_912999815.1. Taxonomy (NCBI): domain Eukaryota; kingdom Metazoa; phylum Arthropoda; class Insecta; order Lepidoptera; family Geometridae; genus Campaea; species Campaea margaritaria. The sequence goes on along the minus strand of OU538797.1, from coordinate 10,808,597 downwards.
AGGTTTATTGTGCAATGTACGCCTACGAATTCATCAATCACATGTAAATTCAGCCCTCAGCATTCAACTTGTAAATGGAGGGTACGAATGTCATACTTAAACGTCAATCTTTTCATGTGAGGGTACACCTACCCGTATCCTCCCTCCCTACGTCACATCACGATCGACTGACAGATGCCCTATGACGACATCGGTCTTGCGCGTCCATCTTCGCTACCGTTAACATCGCGGATCCAAGGAAGGATAGTTTTTGCCGATCAATAGTGCTCCAGTTAGCCTGTTTCGCCGCAATCCTTTCCGCAAGCATAGAACCTCAACATATATAGGAAAATCAGCAAAATCAACGCACCTCAACATAAATGGTTGAGAAAGACAACTCGCCCACGAAACCAGCCACCCATTTTACTATCGAAGAAGCTTTACAAGGAATTCACGGGTGAGTCAGTCGATCCTTTCTCCCTTTTCTCGACCATTTCCCTGGTCCTTCGAAACCCGATCTTATTAGCATCCTTCTTAGGAAATTCAATCTGAATTTTTCTTAATCGTAGGTATACTTAGCATTTTTCATCCGCCATATTTGAATATACCCCACATTGAAGTTGAGTTTCGTTCATTCACTTCGAATTGTATTCACTTTTTCTTAATATTCTGTGGTAAAAGTTCGAATCGATCTCTTTGGTAAATCATCTTGAAGTGTATAGCGAATCTTATTATTTTAGTCAACTGGTAACATTAACCTCATAACGTCAAGTTTGTTTGACATGTTTGACAGCTAGTATTTTATAAATCTTCTTTTTATCATTCAGCATTCATCAACAATGAATTAGTTCTTTGTATTAGCAATGTGGTCGTGCCAAATTCAACCTCATCTCCCACGACAGTTAGGTTTATATTGACTCTATGCGGCACTGTTTTCAGGAAACTCCTTGGAGGCAAATTCACGTACTACAGCTACCTATTCGTTCCGTTCTCACTGAGTGGCCTGTTCATCTACTTGGAGCCGCCTAGTAGAAGAGGTTTAGTCATCAACTTATTCTGCAATTTGGTAAGTGCTTAGAATTATTGAATTTGGCGATGGGCGATCCCGAGATGCTTTATTCGATTGTTCAAACGTCTCGATGGTTTTGGACAATTTTCTCTCGCTGTCGAATATTAGTATACCTGTACATTTTTTTATGATACTAAGTAAAGAGATAAGAAATTCGTTCGAGCGGTAAGCGCAAACATTACTGTTTTCCGGTTTGAAGGGCACTGTTTCCAGCGAAATTACTGGGTCTATGTCTCAGGGTGACGAGCGCAGTGCAGTCCCGCGCAAGATTATGCAATGCAAAGTTCTGGGTGGCACTGTAACATACTGTTATAGGCAGACGTAGCGCTTACCATTCGGTGAACAAGTTGCTCGTCTCGTCACTCAGTCAAATAAAAGAAATAATAAAACAGCATCAGTTCTAAAGTCTCGTATAATCCCAATAATTTCTCTGGAAACAGTGCCTTTCAAACTGGAACACAGTAATGTTTGCTTTGCTCACTGCGGCGCGGCTGATGAACATCTGGCAAAGTTTAGGTTGACTCTTGCAGAAGAGGCTTACCTCTACAAAGACATCCGAAAAGAAGTAATCAGGCGTTCTCCCCACAAGGATATCACCACTTCTCCCCTTTTTTCGATCACTACAACAATTGAATTTATGGTTTTCAGTTCATCGAATACTGGTTGAAGACGTTCCAAAAGGCCGGCTATTTGTCTATTACGAAGACGCAACAAACCCTCATGTTTATGCTGGGTAGCTCCCTCCTTTTCTACCTTATGAGGTTAGAGGGAGACAGAAAAGAAAGGACGCCTCTGTTTTGGTGAGTTTCTTCATGTTTATGTAAATTGAAGGTGTAGTGGAACAAATTAAAATGATTTTTGGAGTTACAAAAACAGTTTAAATCGTAGAGTTTAATTTAATTCTTTTCAATGTACCTACATAATTTATTTATAAAGTACCTACAACTACAGAGCACAATACTCTTTTACATATGTAAAAATTAAACATTAAAAAATATTAATTTAATCGATTCAAATTACGACTATCATTCATGACAAACATTTCCCAATTCAATAGCGTAAGTCAACATTATTATTACTATATTCAGTAAAAGAAAACATTCAAAATACCAAATTAAAGTCTGGTATTTTTACCGGCGAGCCTGTACACTCATTTCTACGAGTAATATACCTACCTATCCAACAATGTCAATAGGTAGACTACATTAACAAAGTGAGTCGTTATCATAAGCAATCAAAGTTCATTGACCTAACAAAGTCCAAATGTTAGGAATTAATAATCTTTGACTCTACCAAAGTAGGTATAGTAAAGCCACGACTAAATAGACGCGTCGCTTTTAAAATAAGTGCATCTAGCAATTACTGTATTTGTGATTACTTTTATTAAGTTTCCATACATCGTTTATACAGTAATAATGGCTTTGAATTGCTCAGTTAATGAAGCTACCAAAAACTTAAACCTATGAAACCTATTTTTGGGGAGCCATTAGTAATAATAATAATAGTAATTCTTTAACGAAAACGAAAACGAAAACGACGATGATGACGACGCCGATTACGACCTCGATACCGACGCCGACTCGGACACCGACGCCAAAACCGACGCCGTCGCCGACGCCTACTCGGACACCGAGGCCGATCCCGACGGCGACGCCGACAACGACGCCGATGCCTACGCAAACTTGGACACCGACGCCGATCCCGACGGCGACGCCGACGCCGATCCCGACGCCGAAATCGACACCGACAACGACACCGATACTGACACCGACAGATGACAGATGACAGATGACAGATGAGAGACGACAGATGACAGATGACAGATAACAGTTAGATGACAGATGACAGATGACAGATGACAGATGACAAATGATGACACATGACAGATGACACTTGACAGATGACAGATGACAGATGACAGATGACAACCGACAGATGGCAGATGACAGATAACAGATAGCTGACATATGACAGGTGACATGGCAGATAGATGACAGCTGACAGATAGATGACTGCTGACAGACAGATGGCTGATGACAGACAGATGACAGATAAATGACAGCTGACAGATAGATGACAGCGTGCAGATAGATGCTAGATGACATATAGATGACAGATGACAGATGAATGCCAGATGACAGATGACAGATAGATGACAGCTGACAGATAGATGACAGATGACAGATGACAGATGACAGATGACAGATGACAGATGACAGATGACAGATGACCGATGACAGATGATAGATGACAGATGATAGATGACAGGTAGATGCAGATAGATGACAGATGACAGATGACAGGTAGATGACAGATAGAAGACAGATGACAGGTAGATGACAGATGACAGACAGATGACAGATGGATGCCTGATGACCTGATGACAGATGACAAATGATGACACATGACAACCGACAGATGGCAGATGACAGATAACAGATAGCTGACATATGACAGGTGACAGATGGCAGATGACAGATAGATGACAGATGACCGATGACAGATGACAGATGATAGATGACAGATGATAGGTGACATATAGGTGACAGATGACAGATGACATATGACAGATGACAACTGACAGATAGATGACAGATGACAGATGACAGGTAGATGACAGATGACAGGTAGATGACAGATGACAGACAGATGACAGATGACAAATGATGACACATGACAACCGACAGATGGCAGATGACAGATAACAGATAGCTGACATATGACAGGTGACAGATGGCAGATGACAGATAGATGACAGATGACAGATAAATGACAGCTGACAGATAGATGACAGCGTGCAGATAGATGCTAGATGACATATAGATGACAGATGACAGATGGATGCCAGATGACAGATGACAGGAAGGTGACAGATGACAGATAGGTGACAGATGACAGATAACACATAGCTGACAGATGACAGATAGATGACAGCTGACAGATAGATGACAGATGACAGATGATAGATGACAGATGACAGGTGACATATAGGTGACAGATGGAAGATGACATATGACAGATAGATGACAGATGACAGATGACAGGTAGATGACAGATAGGTGACAAATGACAGATAACACATAGCTGACAGATGACAGATAGATGACACATGACAGATGACAACCGACAGATGGCAGATGACAGATAACAGATAGCTGAAATATGACAGGTGACAGATGGCAGATGACAACTGACAGATAGATGACAAATGATAGACGACAGCTGACAGGTGACATATAAATGACAGATGACAGATAGGTGACAGATGACAGATAACAGATAGCTAACACATGACAGATAGCTGACAGATGACAGATGACCGATGACAGATGACAGATTACAGATGACAACCGACAGATGGCAGATGACAGATAACAGATAACTGGTATACGACAGGTGATAGATGGCAGATGACAGATAGCTGACAGATGACAGGAAGATGACAGCTGACAGATAGATGACAGATGACCGATAGCTGACACATGACAGATAGATGACAGATGACAGATAGATGACAGATGACAGATAGATGACAGATGACAGATAGATGACAGATGACAGATGACAGAGGATAGCTGACACATGACAGATGACAGGTGCCAGGTGACAGATGACAGACAGATGACAGGAATAATAATAATAAATCGATAAAATAAGTAAATTAAAAAAAAAACTTATTCTTCCGTAGATCTTCTATCCCTTTGCCCCCTTTTTTTTTTTTTTTTTTTTTTTGGCCCGGGGGAAATTACCTTATTGATACCACCGGCCTTGGGGGAGGCCGGCTGGTTATGTGGGGGTCCCCCGTCAGCGCGCATCCTAGTGATGCGCGCTGACTGGGTGTACCCACTAAAAACCCCGGGATGTTCTCTCTCCGCATGTTGGGGTGGCCGCGGGCTCGCGATTGCGCTTCCACGACCACCCCTGCGGACGTCCGGGCGACTGCCGCGGACGCGCCTCTAGGGGCACTCGGCCTCGCCTAGGATGGATGCGCTCTGGAGAACATCACAGAGCGCATCTCGCCTCGGGACTATGTGGTGGGGCGAAGGATCCCCCGATCCTCCGCCCCTAGTCCCCGTTATGGTGGCAGGTGGTGGGCATACGCCAGCCTCCTGCGACCTGGCCGGCGGCGGCGGATCGGGAGCGAGAGGACATCGTCCTCCCGCGCCCTTTCCGCCGTCTCCTTCTCGGGCACTGCGCGCTCGGCGTATGCCACCACCGCCTCCCAAGCCTCTGGGCTGCCGACCATCTTGCGAATGATGGCCGGCAGCGAGAGGTCCCCGCCAATCACCGCCTGCAGGGCAGCTCTATGCTCTGCCCAGGCGGGGCACACGGCGCGGGTGTGCTGCGCCGTGTCTTCGGCTCCGCCACAGTGGTGGCACGCAGGTGTTGGCTCCCGACGCGCCACCCGGAACAGGTACCTGCCAAAACAACCATGTCCTGACAGGATCTGCGCCAGGTGGTACGTCAGCGTACCGTGCCTGCGCCCCAGCCACTGGGCGAGCTCGGGCCGGATGGCGGCCACCAACTCGTGGCCAGCCGTCGGGCTCTCAAGTCTCTCCGACCACCTCCGGAGGAGGTCATCGTTCGCCTGCTGTCTCCATCGGTTGACCACCTCCGGAGGGGGCCGGACTCCCGTCCGTTTCGCCTCGGCGTTGCGCAGGTAGACGATCGCCTGGGCCTCGGCATCGAGGTCCCAGGGTGGCGTGCCAGCCAGGACGCACGCCGCCTCAAACGAGACGGTGCAGTACGCCCGGGCCGCCCTGAGCGCTATGGCGCGCTGCGGACGTCGCAGCAACGCCTTGTTTTGAGCGCTCAGGGCGTCTGCCCATATCGGCGCTCCGTAGAGCGCCTTTGAGCGCACCACACCGCAGTAGAGGCGGCGGCACGCCACGCTCGGTCCCCCGAGGTTGGGGAGGAGCCTGCCGAGCACTCCGGCGAAGGCGACGACTTTCGGCGCAAGTCGTCGGAAGTGCTCGGTGAACTTCCACCGGCCGTCGAGCACGACGCCCAGGTACCGCATTGTCGGCTCGACGGCTATCGCGGCTCCTCCCACCACGATCGTCGACCCTGGAGGCGGCGCCCTCCGAGGACCATGAAAAAAGAGGGCCTCGGATTTGCCGAGAGCCACCTCCAGGCCGAGAGCCCGAATCCTCCGGACCACCTGCGCAACGCCGGCCGTGGCGAGCACCGATGCCTCTCTATGGGTGGCTCCGCGGGCGGTGACCAAGGTGTCGTCGGCGTAGCAGGTGACGCCGACACCTCGGAGGGTCGCACCGCGGAGCACCCAGTCATATCCGATGTTCCACAGGAGGGGCCCGAGGACCGACCCCTGTGGAACACCGCACGACATCTGTCGCCTCGTCCAGTTAACCTGCGCGGGAAAAACAATGCCCCTATCAACGAAGTAATCCGACACGATATTCCGGAGGTACCGTGGGATGCCGTGGAACCGCAACGCCTCCAGGATCGTCTCCCAGGGCAAGGTGTTAAAGGCGTTGGCAATGTCGAGTGACACTGCCAGCACCACCTCACCCTGGGCGACCGCCTCCTCGGCGAGGTCACGAACCCGGGCGATGGCGTCCAGGGTCGACCGGCCGTGGCGGAAGCCGAACTGAGCGCCGTGGAGGTCGGGCCCGACCCCCACCATGTGCCTGACGAGGCGCGCCGCGAGCACCCGCTCGAGGAGCTTGCTCATCTCGTCAAGCAACACGATGGGGCGGTAGGCCGACGGCGACTCAGCCGGACGTCCGCTCTTCCGGAGTAAAACGAGTTTCCCCGTCTTCCACGGCCGGGGGAAGCGACCCTGGGCCAGGCACCCGGAGAACAGTGCCCTCACCTGTTCCTCCATTTGTTCCACGGCAATCACCACGGCACGTCCGGGAATACCGTCCGGGCCGGGGGCCTTGTTTTTCCCGCGCAGGCGCAGAACTGCCACCTCCAGCTCTGCTTCGGTCACCGGCGGGACCTCCTCCTCTTCGTCCTCATGGGGGTCGGCGGGAGCCATGGACGGCGGCCGCTCACCACCTTGTATGGGCGCCCCCACGGGTCGAGGTCGAGGGTCTCGAGCCACTCACCCCACGCCGTGTCCTTTGCTCTGGCGACCGCCGTCCGGAGCGTTGTACAGGCAGCCCTGTACTCTGCGTACAGCTCCCGCTCCCGCTCCCCATTCCGGACTCGTCTCCGCCGGGACCTTGTGTACTGGCGGCGCGCGGCGACGCAGGCCTTCCGCATCTCGCGGAGCTCCGCGCGCCACCAGTAGAGTTGCCCCGCCCTGGGCATGGACGCGTCGCACACGCGGGTCAGAGCACTGACTAACTGCTCTGCCGCGGCGTCCACGTCCTCTACCACATGGTCGGGACCAGAACCCGCCACCCAGGCCTCAACGATGGCCGCCTCCATCGCGACCTCGCCGTCCAACCGCCTCAGGGACCAGCGCGTCCCCTGATCCCTTTGCCCCCTGGCTCAAATCCTGACTACGTCCACATAGTCGTAAAAGATCGCAAGAAGTTTTACTTCAGTCGTGTGGTCTAAAGCACACTAGTTTTTTTTTAATTTTCAGGTTGTACACTCCCGAAAAAGTCAGAAGAAAAGGTGACAACTCGAAGAATGTCTGCCCCCACGAAGGCCGCTGCCCAAAATACATTGCGAAGGTTGGTTTTGTTTTAAATAAATATTTATATATATAAAGGTACATACAGACCAAGGCGCGTCAAAAAACAAAATCGTTTAATAAATAAATAAGAAATAAATTTAACCGACTACAAGAAATGAGGAGGTTATCAATTCGACTTTATTCTTTTTTTTTTTATCGTTGTACATATAAGTCAGCCATCATTTTGTACCAGTTGGGACAAAAAAAATCCTATCCTATTTATCCTATTTAGTTAATATCATAAATTCAAATGTGAGGTTGTTGCTAAATGGCATTATTTATTGGTACAGCGTAAAATTTTAATTTATTTGATTTGAAAACTAAAAAATCTAACAAAAGAAGATGTTCATGAGGCATGGTGCCAAGTACACTGGCTGCATTTCCACGTTGCGTTTTCAGTTTGTTACGCTTTCACGCCTAAACCACTAAGCCGACTGTAAAATTTCTTTCACCAATAGAAAGCTACATTATCTGTGAGCAACATAGGCTATATTTTAGCTCCGTATTCCTACGGGGACGGGAACTACGAGGGTGAAACCGCAGGGGATAAGCAGCGCTAACATATTATTAATTATAGCTCGCTCCTACAGGACTCCGTCTCAATACAGGAGCAGCCAATTGATTGACGGTACAGTTTTCACCAAATTGGCACAGTCAACTACAAAATTTACTGAAAATGTAGAATCTTGTTCTTCAAAGTCAAAGTCAAAGTCAAAAATCTTTATTAACATAGGCCCCAAGAGGGCACTTATGAAAGTTCGCTGACTCTACCGCCGGATTCGGTATTACATCCAAACGAGAAGAACCGGCAAGAAGCTGGTTGGTTTTTTTTCTCAGTTCTTAGTGTCTATCACATTTTTTATTTTAAAACTAAGTGTTGTAACTATGTTGGTCGCCAGGAGACGCTTGAGCAGGTTGAATCCATTGACATGACATGGTTGGTTGTCGTGACTTGTCAATTTTCATATACATGATAAACGCGACCGACGTACGCATCGATGACGGTCGGTCGAGCACTAAAACCAGCCTTAGTGTTTTGGGTGAAAAGGCGCGTTTTGAATCCTGACACATTAATTGATATCCTTTTTTTTCTTTCCAGGGTTACGCCACCTACTTCGGAGTCGGTCTCGGTATCACCCTCGCACGCGTGATTATCCCCCAAATCAGAACTCCAATCAAAGCCATCTCATCAATAAGGGGCAAGCATTTCAAGCTTGCTTTGTTCTTCGGCAGTTATATCGGTATTTACAGAGTACGATTTATTTAGTTATGATAATATTTATTATTTTTTCCATAACTCATTTACTCTCATAATGTATACTTATCGCTTGCCCTAATTGCATTGTATAATCCTGCGCGGCACTGCACTGCGCTCGTCACCCTGAGACATCGGCTCTAAAGTCTCATATGCCCAGTAATTTCACTGGAAACAGTTCTCTTAAATGTTCAAACGTGCCGTTTACTTATCAAGCGAACGACGTATCTCTACTCATCTCATTTACTTCGATGTATGTATGAAAGCGTTGTATGTATGTATGTATGTTCCTTAAACCCATTCAATTTTGTCTTCTAGGCTGTGGTTTGCTACTTATGCCGTAGAAAAGGTTTCGACTCGGCGCTGTATGCGCTGCCAGCTGGTTACTTAGCAGGACTGTCTTTCTTGTTCAGTCCAGCTCTCGGACTATCCATAGCTTCTGTCACTGCTGCTTTAAAGGTAAGGGCTTGTGCTGATGATCGCCTGTAAGTGGATGATGAGCGGACTGCAAAGCGTGAACTGGCGGGTTCAATTCGCGGGCAGGACAAATATTTGTGTGAAGCAGACGTATCGGCTCTAAGTCTCGGTGTTTGCGAGAGCATGGTCCTCGTGGTTCCTGATTCTCTAGATACAGGGCATTTTAGGGGTCGGGGTTTTAATGTTTCTGGTAAAGATAAGAAAATATGAGGTCTTTCTTTGGAATCCAAACATTTTGTCCATCACAAAGCAAAATGTTTGTAAAATGGACACGAAAATAGAAGAACTAATCAAACCTTGTATTTCTTTAATGTTACAAAGAAGATTCACGTTCCTGTGTGTGTGCGGTTATCATATTTTTCTCTTTTAAAAACAGCAGAATAAAGAAAAGAGAGAAGAAGTGACGAGATTGTACCAGCCACTACATTATAATTTTTTTTACAGCTGTATTCAACCATCTTATACGATAAGAAGTTGCTGCCCACCAGCATACCACTACCGGAACTGATGTACTGCATATTCCAAGGAACCCTGTTCAGTGCGAGGGTCCTTCAGCCTGAGACCTGCCCCAGTTATGTCTTCAACTTGATGAGGACTGTTAGCAGTGGAAGGTATATGTTCACTTGCAGTATATACTAACTTACTGATAGATAAAGCATCGCCTTAGACTGCAGAGCAGTACACTGATATCAATCAACCTACTGATATACGCAGCATAAATCGCCCTAGGATGCTGAGCAGTACAATGATATCAATCAACCTACTTATAGACGGAACATAAATCGCCTTAGGATGCTACGCAGTACAATCAATCAAGAACAGAAAGTATTGTATTGAAGTGTTGAGTATTGAAAGAATCATGTATCAATGTACAGTATAAATCACCCTAGCATGCTGCGCAGTAAAATGGTATCAATCAGTCCAATGATCAATGCAGCATTTTCCCTACTGTGCAGTAAGTTAAATATTATTAATTGCTCATGCTATTAATTTTATATTTCAGATCCGAGATGATAGCAAAAAATTTCACAGAAATTATTTCTCGAGCGCAGTGATATTATTATTAGGTTCTTATTTAAGAAAGTAATTAATAGGGACGGGTATTTATGACATAGAATTATTAAAAAAAAACAGTGTTGAATATAGTGAAGTTTGGAAAATTTAAAGGTGCACAAATAGAAATAATCATTGTCGACGTGAAATTATAAGATTTTTTTAAATAATAACTTCGAAATAATTTCGAAATAATAACAAATGATAATTTCATACGTGTGTAATCCAATGAAACTTCCTTCAAAATGTTCATTGTCTGATCATAGTGCTACTGTATGGCAATAATTGTGTATTATATTGATTATTTTTAATGTCAATACTTAATTTTAAGGGCAATTTTCAATGGAATAAAATTACTTATAATAAAAAGCAAATATTTGTTTAAATTCACATTCCTTCCACCACAAATGATATTGTTAGTGACAGAAACTTTTTAAATGAAGTATTCACAAACTAAATAAATTGCTAAATTTAAATCTAAAATGCAATTTATACAATACCTAAGCATAAACGACCGTTTTTGGAATTATTCAGCCCCGAATAGGATCTGAAATGGCTCGACGGATTTTAATTATGAAATGAATGAAGATCTACAAAGACCATGGTCCTACAAACACCCAGACTCAGAGCAAATATTTGTGGGACACACACACCTTTGCCCTGTGCGGCAATCGAACTCATAACCTCACGCTTTGCAGTGGACTCATCACCCAGTTACGCCACGGAAGCCGTCAATAAAGGATATTTTTTATCCCGCAGAAAAAAGCGGGTCCTGTTAGATAATAGTCAGTGCGGGTGAAGGCACAAGGCTCATTAGAAAAATAGTAAAACCACATGATAATATAGATCTTTTTTTAATTTAGTTGATTAAAATTTCCATGTTCCTACTTTTATATTTTTGACGTGACAACGTCTAATAAATCGACGAACGCCGGCTGCATGCACGAAAAAGTTGACACATTGTCCCGTAACGCTCATTGTACGCTTGCGCCGCATCTATCTCTCTTCTTTTCTTGACAGGTTAGTTATTCTTGTATTTAAAAAAAACTGATTACTAGTATAATTTCAAGTATTTATTCTTTTATTATCAAAAAGTGATTCAATTTTATTCATAAAAGTATTCAATAATTTCATCAATGTTTTGTTATGACGTTGTCACGTTAAAACGTAACGTTTTTTTTATACTATAGTGTTGTCCTTAAAGGTCAAAAAATTTATTATGTACATTAATATGTTTTGTTTACGATTACGACTGATCCTGTTTTTGACTTTGCTTTTCTGAAGGATGCCGTCCTCGTGGAATTCTCAGGGTTGATAATAAGAACTTTTTTAGATTTGCCAGTATATTTCTTAGTGGTCGTGATTTTGCCTGTACCGAAACGACAGACCGCTTCACACTGAAAAAAGCAGAATCTTAGGAAAAATTACCACAGTCAAAATGTGTGCTGGTAAAATTTCAACTAAAAAATATTCGAAATAAAAATGTTATAAAAGATATTTTACGGATAAACGAAACGTAACTCCCTTTCTTTCGATCTTTACTAACTTATATCTTCCTCTCAACTTCCGTTCGCCTCGCCCGATCACATTTTTCGTAACGCATTCACCAGCTTACTGCCCAAGTCAAGCGAGCGTAAAGAAATTTTACTACAAAAAATCTAGAATGTTTTTTTGACGGCCTGCGTTTCGATTGAGGTTTTATATCCGACAAAATTGGATAGCAAAGCGCACATTCAAACATCACTAGTCATAGTAGTGCAGGAAGGTAAGCTAACCTGTTCAAAACTGTAGAAGTTGTTTCTGTTTCCCCCACAGCCAGAGTAGATCCTCTCCTTGCAGACCCGCCATATATGGTCGTAATAGTATCTGTTCAGGGCACCAAAGCAGTAGCCATAGTCGAAGCTCAGGGAACACCAGCGAGGCCTACCACCTACAAACATTACGAGAAAGGAGAACAGAGTTAACAAACGTTCCAAAAACCCAGCGCGTATTGGAATCGATGGTGGTGATGGTGGTGGTGGTCGGTGGTGACGGTTGACCTGTAGTGGGTTTTTTGCAACTTCTAAAGCATTCGAAAGACATATCGTGCGCAGTCATGAAGCTGAGTAACATTGGAGTCACGCAGGGAGACGCACTTTCCCCAAAACTGTTGAACAACTTTGAAAGTTCGTCGAATTTTGAAACTCGTTACGTAATTATCGTAATAAAAAGAAAAACTAACGTCTAGTATCAATCTTCAGGCACGTGCTTATACACTGTTTATGGGTATCGAACCGGTTGCCGTTACCCTGGCAGCCGCCCCAGAGAAATCTCGTACAGTTTCCGATTTCAGGGTCAAAGAAGTACATGGGGATGTTTGCGCGACAGGGCCCGTCGTCTGGCTTTAGTTTACATGTCTGTCCAGATACTGGAAATAAGGACAAAAAACTCTTATAGTTACATTAATTTTCTAAATGTGTAAGATTGACTGCATCTGTAAGATTGGCTGATATAGCTGCTGCGATGACTAGCAGCTCACTGCTAGTTATGGCAGCAGCTTTTTTAACGCTTCGACTGCTGAGCCGATTTTCTTGTCGAGCCACGGTTACGGATCAGCGTTGTGTTTTCCCATGCCGCTAACACAACAGTTGTGTTTTCTCGTACACGCGGCAAGTTAAAAAAAACACAATAGTCGTGTTTTCAGCAGTGAAAATGTTAATGATGTTCTCGTCCACTCAGATGCATATGTCTGTTGAAGATATCTTGTATGAACATGCCGTACTTGGATTTTCCGTTCGGGAGATGGTACAGTTGCGAGAGCTAACCACGCGAGCAATCCTTCTGGCTAAAACTGGCGCACTACTGCTCAGTGGCCAAATCTTTAGCCAAGCGTGGTACGTCTTTGGGAGGAATTTTACAGAAGAGTCCTTCTCTCTAACTTCTTCTATATATCCGGATAGAGTGACTTGGCTCTCAATGAATAACAATAGACTGATGGTGTTCGGGCTCACTTGGACCCGTTTGCACTATCAAATATAAATTTTACAAAAGCTTTGTTTTAATAAAGATACACCCAAAAAACTTACCGGTTTTGTTATGTATTATATTTTTGACAATTTTTATAGGAATTGTATTATATTGCACCATATCCACGCATTGGGGCCAAATGACAAAAAATACGCATAGGAAACTGGATTTCGAAAAAGCAACGTATGCAGCACACATTGCTGATAGCAAGCAATAAAATGTGGAACAAATAAATAACAGTTTATAGACTTTTTATTGAAAAACAATATTCGAAGTATTTATGGTATTGTTTTGTGAAACTTGGTTTGTTATTTTTTATTCATAATAATAATAACGTAGGCACCTCTATAAATGGTGTCGATTTCAGAGGCACAGAATTGGTGCTTAAAACTTTTAGTTTGTAAATGTTCATACATTTTTAACAGATATTCGAGCATGAAGCAATTTCAACAGGTGTTATCGTTTTGTTGGTCTTCACAATTTGATAAATTTTCATGAAACTTACATCAAATCCCAAATTCCGAAGATATGGCACACTATACACAAAAGCGGTAGTTGCATTGAGAACTCTGAAATCATCCTCAACTGTCTTTCCTTCCTTCCTCTCCTCTCTCTGTCTCTCTTTCTTTCGTCCTTTTTTAATTATTCTCTTTTTTTTAACCCCTTTATCTTGTCCTTTGCAATACAAAAATTCTTTATTGAACACTATAAGCTTCAGCAGACACAGTACAATAAACATTTAATAAATAGGTGGTACAATGGGCGGCCTTATCGCTTAAAGCAATTTCTTCCAGGCAACTTTTGGATGGACAGGAATATGGTATTAGATGTTGCGGCTTGCGGAACTCTGTCAATAAGAACTAGTTCTGAAACGCTTCAACAACACTATCTGTCTACTTATAAAGAAACCTACCTATTTTCCTTTTCTCTTGGCCATCACGTCCCAGTGCCGTCTTCCCGCATCACCTTAGAATTCGGTCCACGTCACAAAACTTCTAAGAAGCACACGTCTCCAAAACAAAACACGACATCTGACTTCCATAAATTAACACATCCAACAAAATCCAAACTTGCTCAACTCCTAGTAAATGAGTTTCTACCAACAGCCCCTTGTACCTCAGATGTAACTGGCTAGATGTGACTTCGACGAAACAAAATAGAGGAGATTTAAGAACTCCATCTTAACTGTGACGATATTTTCAATAGAACGAGACGTTATAATGGGAAATGAAATAATCTACCATGTCTCAAAATAAGCAATACATTTGAATACAATTAACATAAACCATTTAAGTAAAAAAATTAACTAGAACTTGCTTTTCGGTAAAGGAACACACACTTGACTGAGAATTATTTCGGAGTTAGGTATGTTATCCACCAATCCGGACGGGCCCCTGTTGCCTCACCCTCCTTGCGAAAGTGAGGGGAGACCCGCGCTCAGCAGTGGGACAATATGGGCTGTTGATGATGATGATGATCAACTAAAACTAAAAAATGCAATCAAATTAATAACTACCATAAAATACCAAGTAGATGGACAAGTAATATAAAAAAACAAGCCTGTAGATAACTTAAATAGATAAAAATCTAATAATAATAATAGATTATAATCTTCATTAATACAAAATATCAAGTACTTAGATTAGATCAACGTTGCTTTCCCATTAGAAAAATAATCTTAATTAATACAAAATATGAAGTACTTAGATTAGATCATTCGACTAGGTACAGCATCATCATCATTATCAACAACCCATATCATTCCACTACCCATTTCATTGTACTACCCTTGTTTACCTATTGTAATTTTTCTGTACTGTGTTTTTTTTTATTTCTGGTGTACAATAAAAAATTTTCTATTCTATTCTATTCCACTGCTGAGACAACACGCTCCATTAAAATCCAATAGATTTTTTTGTGTAGTAAATGCGGACAGTATTAACCACAAATAAATCCATATCTATCCTAATCTAGTCAATCTTGCTCTAAAGTTAACTCTCTCGAAACCTCAACAAGACAAACCCCTATTCTATGAGGGTTTTTCTTGCCAAAACTTAATTATCATATGTATACGTAGTATGAAATTCAGAACAGCTTCGCGTGGAGATACATTTGCATTGTTAATTGTGGCTTCCGCTGCCGCTAGAACTTGGGCTTGCAAGTGTGGGCCCATGTTTTAACTAGATCAGAGATGGATCAGTGTTTTGGTCGAATTGGCGGATAAATATAAGGAATATAGCCTGCAAAAGTTTTTTTTTTATTTGACTGTGTGACAAGCAAGTCGTTCACGCGCGCTACGCCTGTCCATAACAGTCACAGCACCACCCATAACCCAGCATTGCATAATCCTTCGCGGCACTGCACTGCACTCGTCCCCCTGAGACATCGGCTCTAAAGTCTCTTATTCCCAGTAATTTCGCTGGAAACAGTGCCCTTCAAACCGGAACACAGCAATAAAAGTACCCATGTAAATGTGTTTGTTGACACAGCGGAAAGATTTATTAACATTTTTTTTTTTATAAAACTGCGTTTTAAATTTTTTTGTCAATTAGCACCACTTAATTATTCAAACAATAATATCGTGACGATGTCATTACCTTTTATGAAGTGTGATTGTAGTCAAATATAGCTTTATTAAAAAGCCAGAAAAAAATATGGCAGTATACATATTGGATACGTCGCCTTAAGACCGCTACATCTTCGACCGTATCGTCGATTTTCATCCAATGGTCAACCGCATAGACTGATTTAAAAAACCGCCAAGTGTAAGTTGAACTTGCACACCTATGGTTCCGTACAAACTTATAGGTCTTAAGAAAACGTCTAACATTATTCATATTGTCTTAAGAAAGCTCGAACTAAAATACAAACTAGGTTAAAGGACAAACTTAACTTTGCCATCCAATTGCCCTAGACACGGTTATTACACCAACCGCAAGCAATAAGTTTGTAAAAGTAAATTCCTTTTTATTTTTAATTTTTAAACTATATATTTACGGTTTTTAGATTTTTCCGTTTATATGTGCTGTAAGATATTGCTTTTTGCCATATGTCATGATATTAAGTCAACCGGAAGTACCCTATTGGTTTAGATTCCATTGTGAAATTGCAGTATACATGCGACATAAGCGGTCTTATCTTTTGATCGCGTTGACTTACAAATTTCTTTTTCAAAGCTGAGAGAGACTGTAGACTATTTTAATATAAATTTTACTGTACCTATTTAATATACATTTTAATTTTATGCCTTTAAATGTTCCTGAGATAAAGACTCGACAAACAGACAGACGGTCAACCTATAATAATATAATCCTATAATCTTATAAGCGTTCCTATTTCCTTTTGAGGTACGGAACCCTATAAAGGCTGAAAATGTATGGCAGCTAAGTTGCCGGCTGGTTTCAAATACGTCACATCTCTAATTTTACCATGGGTAAGTAGGTGCTAATGTTGACGGCGTATGTTAATCTTTATATCGGATGCAATTCTGATAGTTGCGGCTGAAAGCATTGCTTAATCATGCACGATGCAAGAACCTAACACGGCAGAAGAATTACTCTTTATTGCAAGTTTTTATTAACACGTTGACGACTGAAAACACAGACGTTTCTGTTTTTTATAACGTTACGTGAGTGCGGGAAAACGCACCTGTTGTGTTAGCGCAGTTTACGTGCCGGCCGTGCGGCGAAACACAGACGCGTGTGTTTAACGCGGCGCTACTACGGTGCGGCTCACACAGAGGGCACGCTAGTGCTGGAAAACAGACACGGTTCGTAACGGTACCCAAATGAAAAAACCTGCGTCTTGTACGGCTGTAAATAAATATTAAATTCACAAGTAAATCAAAAGAAAACAACAAAGCATGCAACAATTTAAACTGCGTCAGACTAAAGCCCGACTTACAAATACCTGCGCTCAATGCTCTTTGGAACGCTGTCACGGTACTGTAATATAATCAGTACCTAATCTAACAAACTTTTTTTTCATTCTAATTTTTGGCTTTCGGGATATTTGTGCATGTAACGAGTGTCAAGTTTTATTACAATACAAGTTTAATTTTGTATAAAATAATAAGCTAATGTTCAGTTTCATCTGTCAGATTGCCGTCAACGTCACGATTCAGTGAAGTGGTGGTTTTTCACTGAAATCTTCTAAAAGAGAACTGATATTGTATGAATAAACTGTTGTATTTACTATTTTTGTATTATTTGTATAAACGTAGCCAGCATTTTGGGAAAGTTGCTAGCGACTTGATGGTTTTTTTTAATTGTGAATACGCAAGCATTTGACCGCAGTATCACCGAATGGGTCAAGCCACGACGCTGTCGACGGTGGAGCATATTGGCCTAGAAGATATCTCGGCTCTCTCTTGCGTTGAATTTTTCCCTCACAAATTTAAGAGATAATATACTGCTAGCGAGCTACAGCATCTTTAGACCTTTTCCCGGCAAAATCCAGGCTCAGCCTCGGACTTCTCATGCATTGTCTCAGCAAAACGGGATTCTTTCGTAAGTGCAATTTCTATTATTAAATGTTTATTAATTTTCTTTTTCATATATTTTCATGCTAGCAGGGAAAAGCAGTACACAAACTCCTTGACACCCTCTACTGGTTTCTGGAACTCCAGACCAATGGGCTGTGTGGGATATGGACCCTAAGCAGCTTATTAGCTAGGATGTGACACCACCACGCACTTATTCACACAAAGAACACCAATCCGTCATTTACTCATCATCTCGCATAATTTCTCAAACTCCACAGTTAATGTCTACTAAATATGAACTCAATTCGGGAAAGTTTGACCACTTGTACGGTTTCTTTCGTCTGTGGTGTTTCAAAGAGATTTTGTCTATCAACTGCGTTAACGTATAAAACAAGCATTATTAGAAATGTAGAGATAAAATGTTGACTATGGCTTAGTTCTGTGCTTTAGTAGACTTTGTGGGGGACTCTACAGCCGCGGGCGAAGTATGCGAGGAGAGTCGAGTCGTCGAATGAAGGTGTAGAGTAGCTAGTGGCATGTAGAGAATGATGTATTCTTTATATTTTTTTATTTCACTGAGTATCAAGACGAACTCGTCGTTTGCCTGACACTAAGCGCTAAACGCCTACCCATAATAATTAAAAATAAGCTTCAAATCTGGCGCGGCACTACACTGCGCTCTTCACCCTGAGACATCGGTTCTAAAGTCTCAAATGCCCAGTAATTTTGCTGTAAACAGTGCCCTTCAAACCGGAATACACTATTGTTTGCACACTACTGCTTGGTGGATAAATATCTGGCAAATGTGTGGTGTGTACTTCTCCAGGCGTTCTTTACTTGAAGAGGCCATAATCTTTCAAAGGTTCACTTAAATAATTTCTATTTAATATTGGCATAAAAAATATATTTTAAAAACCTCTGGTTGCCACTACTCTGCAGCTCCAGTGGGAACGCCTCGCGGCCGCGTTTGTTCATTAGAGAGTTCTAATTCGATTTTTCTAGCACGTTCTAATTGTGGCGCGTTTATGATTTTCTACTCATTTACGTCGGTTGTGGATGGTTAGCGCTGTATTTGTTTTGTCGTCGCATTTTATAACTCATCTCTTTTAAAAAATGTCATTTAACCGTCCATTTAGAATAGAATAGAATAGGAAACTATTCATTGTACACCAAAAAAAAATACAGTACAGAAGAAAGACACTAGATAAACAAGGGTGGTACAATGGGTGATCTTATCGCTGAAAGCGATTTCTTTTAGACAACCTTTGGATGGACAGAAAGAAACATTTTTCGATAGTAGGGTCGGTGGCGTACTTACTCGTCGATGTATCTTTGGTTTTTTTAATCGTGTTTTGTTTATTAAATAGAAATTCTATTTAAATGCACCATGAGCTTCTAAAATCGTACATTCACACAAAACGTCAAAAAGTATGAATCTGGCAGGACGAATCACGATTCGGATAGAAAAATGTGAACATCTAGGTATTTGTTATGAATCACAATTTGGTTTTAAAATGTGAACGTCTATCCGTGTATAACGAATCGTCTATAACTTGTGTAGTGTGAATGAGATCTTATTGAATAACTAATTATCTATACCAATACTAATAATATTATAAAGACAAAAGATTATTTTTTTTTGTAACGAATAACATAAAAAAATAGTGGTCCGATTTCAAAAATTCTTTCACCATTAGAATGCTACATTATTATCCTTGAGTAAAATAAGTTACCAGCTGTGCCCTGCCACGCTTCGCTGTGGCACATTCGAACATTCGCTGATGTCACTGATGAAAAAAATAGATAAAAATAATCCTTGATGCGGATTATATATCATGCTAAAATTTCAGCTCGATCGGTGCAGCACTTTTTGAGTTTTTGAAGCGTACACAAACCAACATAACATTTTTATATATATATTGTAAGACTAGGTATCACTATTCTAGGCCCCGTCGGAGTAAGTTTATTAAAAGATAAAACATTACTTAACACGTTCACTGTTTTCATTTCTTTTTCTCAAGACAATCATATATTCTTTCAAATAACAAAGTCGTTCGCTCGATTCCAATTTTCGAATGCCGCACTGACATACATTCCTCCTTTTTTCCCTTCTTCTTTTCGTCCGACTAAGGTCCGACTACTCAACCAAAAAGATCTCAACTAAAAAGTTGTCAGCATAAGGAGGTATTAAGTAACTATTCAGTTAATTGATATAGATTAATTATTACAAATTTACAAACCCTAACAATAGATATATACCTAGGTACTTAATTTTATTGAAGTAAAGTAAAACAGGTTGGGTATCTTATTGTAGTATTTATTTTTATTTACAAGATGTGAAAAATCTTTGGATAAAATTATTTTTGTAAACCATACTTATGTTATACAATGGAATGCTTATTAAAAACATATTTATTCTAAAAGCATTGATATTATACATATCTAGCTGCTGTTGAAAGTAACGTATGCCTTATTATAAGTATGAGAAAATCTATAATTCCGTAGTCAGTATAATTCGTCGACCTATAAAGACTAGTCTTAATTAAATACAGTATTTTCTCTCTTCTTTAAATCCAAAAAGCGGGTTTTTACGGCACTGCGTCAATGTTGCTAAAGCTAATGTCAAATTCAATTGACATTCAAGTTCTGTGTGTGTCAATTCAAAATCTCAGTTCGTGAGGTCTTAAGAGAGAAGTCCCGTGGCAATAAGTGGAACTAAATGCAACGCCTACGAATGTTCCGCTTTCGCATAGAAACTAGCGCCACGTCAGCGATACTACTTTCGTTGAAAGGAGTTTATATTAGACTATGACTGCCACAGACTATTACACTTTATTCCTTAAGTTTTTAAGGTGTGAAAACATAAATTCAGGTGCGTACTTGCGTAGATTATAGAATAAACAATGATGATGGGTTTCCATAGACTATAACAAAAGAGCCTAAACATAACGAAACATGAATAAAAAGTATTGAAACGGTACAGAAAAAACTATGATATAATTCTAATTTGACTTCTAACATTCGATGGTCATTAGTTATACATTAATCCCTTGCAGGGGGATGCATTTTATCACATTTATCTTATAGTTACACCGAGTTTTCGGTCTGAACTTATGGTATGAAGACCGTAACATTATATATTAATAGCTTAGTAATTTATACAGAAGAACTACTGAACTAATCTTATTTATAACGAGAATTTTGTATAACATCAGATGAAAAGCTAATTGGGCTTCTCAATAATAAAGAAAGAGGTGAAATTTGTTCATAAATTCATAAATTGACGGGGCGTGATTGATTTCTTATTATTACTTAGATCTCTTATTTATTAAATCCATCCAGTTTAAGGCCTTAAACTGAACTGGCCTGCTAGTTGTCACCATCAATATCGCTCAGCGTTCATAAGTCGACCAGAGGCATTTATCCAAAGAGATCGGAACAATTTGTTTGCATTTATGGGAGTTTATATAGCTCCATCTCATTCTCTACATTCTATTTTTGAATGACATCACGTTTGTCATTTATGAGTGTGTGGTGCCTATCTAGGCCGTTCAGTTTAAGGCCTTAAAATGAACTGCATGGAATAAGAAATAAGTGCATGGTGACACCCCTGGACCTTCAGATGCGCCAGATGTGACAATACAAATGAATATATCTTGGATGCGCTGCCTTACACCTCGCGCGCGTCAGTCACGTGAGCCATAGTACACGGATGTTCACCTTAACTTGATTTTTTAATGAAATGTTATGACGTGATAGTCTTTCATTGTGCCTGGTAACAAACGCCTCTTAACCATAAAGGTATAACTACACTAACTACACTAGACCGACGCACACGTCTGTGACGTCTCATAAATGGAAGTCGACAATGGAACACGCCAGGCCGACCGACGCACATGTCATGCAGAAGAAAGACACGCGTCGCGCTATAGGTGGGACTGTAATAACGCTGACTATGATTTGGAAGAAGTAATTACTTATTCTGGTGGCTTTAAATCGTTTGAAAGTAGAACTAGCAAAAAAAGAACTAAAAGAAAACATCGAGTGCACGATATTAAAAGTTTGCACCTAATTAATTACTTATAGTGTTTTATTTCCATTCAGAACTTTAGAATACAGTCTGTAATTTTAACCTTTTTTTTTTTATGAACATTTTCTATCAAAATTCTCGATATAAACAAGAACTTACACGCTAACATTTATGTACACAGATGTGGAAAGGAACATTATTTACAAACAGGTGTTATTTCATACAAAACGTGTTTTGTGTGAGTTTTTCATCATACTTAGTATAACAATATAATTGAATTAATTACCAGCCTGTAGAATAACAGCGGATACAATGAAATAAAGGATAAATTATATAAGTGGGACTTTATCAACGACAAAGTATTTTTAATTTTGCTTAACACGTTCACTGTTTAAAACACAACTGTTGTGTTTGTTGTATGGGAAAACACGCGCGTGCAAAGCCGCACCCATGGCTAGACAAGCAAAACGGCTCAGCAGTCAAAGTGTTAATGAAACTGGCAGCGAATGCTACGCCACCACTTAAGCATAAGGCATGCAACACACAGCGTCACACAACCGTACGTACACGGTTTTATATAAAATTTAAAATCGTACACGTAGCAGTGGTCGAGCGCCGCTATGTGTAGCAGGATTAAGACAGATCAATGTCTAAAACAGATCAGCCGCAGTCTTCAAAAGCTTTTCCTATAATGTCATCGACTGGGCCAGGTCTGGGGCCTTACCACGAACAGTTAAATCCATCCAGTTTAAGGCCTTAAACTGAACTGCCCTGCTAACTGTCACCAATAACAATAGCAATCATAAATCGACCAGAGACATTTATCCAAAGCGATCGGAACAATTTGTTTGCATTTATGGGAGTTTATATAGCTCCATCTCATTCTCGGCAATCTATTTTTGAGTGACGTCACGTTACTTTTGTCTTTTATGGGTGTGTGGTGCCAATCTAGGCTGTTCAGTTTAAGGCCTCGAATAAGAATAAGTACGTGGTTACCCCCTAGGTCGGTTATCGATATCAAAACAGCTGTCAAAATAAGCTTCCGGCGATTAACACTGACACAGCATCATAGGCATGTTGGTCGAATCGAAAATAGATTTTGACAGTTCATCGATAGACAGTTTATGAGATAGCCGATTGGGCCGTAGGTAAGATACTGGTCAACATGTTTTTAGCGGCACAATGCAGCTCGAGCAAAGTTAAACCCCCGTGCAATCTCACAGAGTCGCACTGGTAATATAAAACCTATAGTGCTTACCAATAGAATGATTGTTTCAACAATTCCTATCGATTCACAGACTAAATTCGTAATTTAAACTTACTGCTTAACTGCTGTTTAGTAAAAAAACTTGCAGTTAATCTTGAATTGAGACAAATTATCCACGAGAAGCGTTTAAAACAATTTCTGATTCTATAGAAAGCCTAGGAATTATGTTGAATCAATTCCGCAAGTTTCCTATTAAACACTTAGATTAATGTTAACTTCGAGAAAGAGAATGCTTCACCTTCAATTCTGACCCTTAAGGCATCGATATAAAGTGCATGAATGAAGCAACGACTTTCTTCAGTGACTTCCTAAGCTCCAAGAATAGACCTAACCGCCCGTTCGTATTTATCTTCCTCATAATTCGGAATATCTTCGTAGTCGAGGTAGAGTTCTTCTCCCGTCACGATCATGGGTAGGAGAAAGAGAAACAGCATAAGGATCCAGCTCTGGAAGCGCGTGGATGCAACACCGTTGAGGGTAACTGAAATGAGAAAAGTTTTAAGCATTAATGTGAAAAATATGGCGGGAAAATTAAATTTCGAACAGTTTTTTCGTTTTTAGAGCTAGACCGGGTAGGTAAACTAGTTATTAATTTATTTAATTACAATAATTAGAATGGCCTAGGCCAATTACATTAATTACTTATTCATTGCAACATAAATAATAATTATTATCAAGTAGAATTAAAATTTAACTACAAAATAACAAAATACAAATAAAATAAAAATCTTAATAAAATCAGACAATTTCAGATACATTAGAAAGTTTATAAATTATTAATAATTAGTTTAAAACTAATGTTGTTGATCTAGATACTCTCACTTCTTTTGTCGTTAAAGTCAACAACCAAGGCATAAGCATTATTATCATAATAGTAGCTGCGCCCCGTGGTTTCACCCGCGTAGTTCCCGTTTTGTCCCACGGTAACATACTATCGGGATAAAAAGTACCTTATTACTCAATACTGGTTATAAACTATCCGTGTTCCAAATTTCATTCGAATCCGTTTTGTAGTTTTTGCGTGAAAGAGGAACAAACATCCATCCATCCATTCTCACAAACTTTCGCATTTATAATATTAGTAGGAAGTAGGATTAAACTTGGTTCACATTTCACATTAATGTTTTTGATGTAACGTATTCCATGACAATCAGTCATAGGATATAAAACAACAATCCACTTGCTCTACTCATCTAGTCCAGTCTGACAATAATTATGCCAGTTTTCTCATTACAATGATGCTCATAGAGGCTACGCATTTTTGTATTTTGTTTTTTTTGTAAGTGTGTATCTAAGTTTGTTAGTTTGTTAGATAGGTTGTTAGTTAGTTTGTTTGGCAGGTTGTTAGTTAGTTTGTTTGTTAGTTTGTTTGTTAGTTTGTTAGTTTGTTTGTTAATTTGTTTGATAAATTGTACTCTTACTTCTCTCAGGCCTGGGATCAGTATCAGGTGTGAAGAAGTCCAGGCTGGCCGAGCTGTTATAGACGTCGTACAAGCTTGCGATGCAGGATACCCTCATCCGATCTGCCGGGAACAGCTCCGGGGTCACCTTGACCTCTGCTTTGACTGTCGCCCACGCGAGACCACTCTCGGTTGGGTGAAGACTGGTTTCTGAAGAGCGGAGCTGAAACGTAGCAACAACGTTGGTTAGTAATTGTCCCTTTGTTTATTTCTTCTCAACGACAGAGCATTGGTGAGATATTGGTTAAAAGCAATAACTTACTAAAACCCAGAGCCGATGTCTCAGGGTAACGAGCAGTATCCGATGTTCTATTTCAGGATTTAGTTTTCAGTATCTGTATACTTAATATCATCAAAATCCGCTCACCCTTTTTAGCGTGAAGAGGGAACGAACACACACACATCACAAACTTTTGCATATTAGTGATATACAGCTATTTTTGAGGCCGACTGTACATGAACTTCAAAATCCACACAAAAAAAGAAAAATACAAACAAACCAATACGGAGAAGTATGGTTCCTATTTTTATGTTCTTACGGACCGCATAATCTGTAAAATAAGTTTGTGTAAAATTCACTGACGTTTTCAAAAAATGAAAAAGCTGACGTAGTTGAAGAGATCTCTCATCAGAAGCCAGTTGAAAACAGTTGAAAATTCCAAGACTATTTTTTTATACCTTCCAACTTTGTCGCTTAAGTGAGTTGTATTATGTTTTTATTAAGTTATTCCCCGAAGTAAGTACAGCATAACTTAAAACCACCTTACTTATTCATGCGTGCGCAGAGCGCCGACAAAAACAGGCTTATTAAAAATGCAGTGCCCCAGTGCCCCTGATGTTGGTATGACAAACGTGACTGATTTTTGTAAAGAAGCACGTCTTATTTTTAGTACACCGTACCAAATATGGGAAAACGGAACACTTTTTTATTTTATTTCACTGAGTGATAAGACGAGCAAGTCGTTCACCTGGTGGTAAGCGCTACGCCTGCCAATAACAGTTACAGTGCCACCTAGAACTTTGCATTGAATAATCCTCGCGGAAATGCAATGCGCTTATCACCCTGAGATATCGGCTCTAAAGTCTCATATACCCAGTAATTTCACTGGAAACAGTGCCCTTTAAACCGGAACACAGTAATGTAACTGCACATACATACATACAAATGTAATTAACAGGGTAACATACTTGTAATTGCCCCCGTAATAGAATTGCTGCATCCGTTTTGTAATGCAATTAATAATGCGTAAGGCAAAGGAGTCGAACTCTTAGCCTAAGTCTGCGTTTAAGATATAACCTGGGAGTCTTCAAGTCACGAATGAATAGGTAACTTCTAGGTAAGGGTGCACCAACGTAAACCGCATTTAAAGTAATTAAAAAAAATTAAAAAAAAGAATAACTAACAGCGCTATATTGCACACCAAAACGAAACAAAATACTAAATCATTACAATCATCATTCATCATCAGATGAAGATGATGGTGTGACAGTGACGGTAATGATATAGTATTTTGTTTCGTTTTGGTGTGCAATATAGCTTTCATCAACCCATATTTCATCAATATTGTTTTTCATCAACCCATATCAGCCCACTGCTGACCACGGGTCTCAACTCTCTTTCGTGAGAAGAATTAAGCATTAATCATCTTCATCATTGTCCATTTATTTGTGTTAGTTTATTTTCTATACGTTGAAGTCTTATTATGACCAGTATCCAAATCAAAATCATATAACTATTATCTGATACCTACCGGAACATCATTAATGCAAATAGTCAAATTGACAGCAGGCCTCGACGGCGAAGACGTGCAGTTTGCCTGAAGAACTTCACTGGGCTGGTAGCGATCCTTGTCGGCAAGCAGGACCGGCCCTGCTAATGGCAATGCTGGAACATAGAGAAAGGATACGTCAATCACTGGTTTTAAAGTTATTATTCTTGAAGCGGTGATAGCCTAGTGGGAGAACGTCTGCCTTTCAAGGAGAAGGTCTAGTGGGTAGGATTATTATTATTATGAGCCCGAGATGTCCCACTGCAGGGCAAAGAGCTCCCTACTCTCCTTCCATTTCTGTCTATTCTGAGCTATGGTTGTCCGCCGGACAACCGTTGTCCGGGGGCAAGATCGTCCCACCATGTCCTTCTGGGCCTGCCGCGTCGCCGCTTCCTATTACGTGGGGTCCAACTCGTAATGGACTCGGCCCACAGTTCCTCTGGCATGTGGCTGATGTGACAAGCCCAGTCCCACAGGACAGGACAGGACAGGTCGTGCAGGATTATGCAATGCAAAGTTCTGGGTGGCACTGTAACTGTTATGGGCAGCCGTAGCGCTTACCAACACGTGAACGATTTGCTCGTCTCGTCACTGAGACTAATAAAAATAAAAGCCATAAAATACTTACGTCACAGAATACACTCTACGTACAGACACTTTACTTACGTGAATATCATGTTTGTCCCGACTAGATTTCAATGCCCCGACGCGATGGCAAGAATATAAATTGCGGGTAGTTGGATAAAGCTGTTTTGGCCGGCCGGGTCCCCGGGCGCGACGTCTTTATATCTATTGGACGTTTTATGGACGAATATGTCCGTCATATCTGGGTTTGCAGTAAACAGTTACGTGAAATATGATGGCTGACTACACAAGGTTTCATAATAATTGAATAACCATTAGTGTTTTTAGGCAAGTGCCTTTTCCAGCTGTTTTATTAACTTTCATTAGCTTCATTTATAATACGTATGTTAGTATAATAGTATTTCTATATATATAAAAATGTTATGTTGGTTTGTGTACGCTTCAAAAACTCAAAAAGTTCTGCACTGATCGAGCTGAAATTTTAGCATGATATATAATCCGCATCAAGGATTGTTTTTATCTATTTTTTTCATCAGTGTCATATCAGCGAATGTGAATGTGCCACAGCAAAGCGTGGCAGGGTGCAGCTAGTATAATATGTAATGGAAACTTTGAACACGGTTATGACCCCATTCAAAACGCCGAATTAAATCGAAATTTTGCACACTTATCATCACTTATCAAGGATTGATGACAATACAATTATAAAATGAAAAATAATAAATAATAATTGAAAAACATATATACTTATCAAGGACCGATGACAATACTATGATAAAATAAAAAAAAATAAAAAACTATAAACACGCTTTAATAGCAAGCCGAACTAAAAAGTAGAAAATTAATTAATTTTATGGTAAAAAAGCATGGGGTGCTTTTTGCTTTATATATTTTGTTACGTGCGAATCCAGTGTTTGATTCGTAAAGATCGCAATTGGATTCGGTTCAATGCTTTGGGCCCAAATTCTGTACTAATTACTTATCTAAACTGTGACTTCATTGCCAAGAGACATGCTAAATCCATACAAAATAGATCAGCTTTGATTACCGAACCGAATTCATCAACACACTACGGAATCCACAAGCAGGACTCATCTTACGATGATTTCTAGAACCAGTTTATTGCTGTCTTTATCATTTGTTTGTGCCAAAAAAGGACGGCAACAGGCTTAATCTGCTGTCAAAGTAATGAAGCCCGCGCCTTAAGTCCATTAATCTAACCATTAAAATCCTCTCTGGCATAACGGCTTAATTGAGTAACAAACATCCAAACTTTCGCATTATAATATCGGTAGAAAGAGCATAATAATCCATCTTGTTCCAATACCTATTATACTTCAAGTTATAACTTAATAAGCGAATTAAAACTTCTATAAGTCATAAAACACTGCCTTGGCTACCGCATCAAAATTTTGATGAATCTCATTTATTGAGTCAATCAATTTGAGCGCTTTAATGTTTAATAACCGTAGAAAATTCAGGCGACGACTAAAGTTTTGGTAATTAGCATTAAATTAGTAGGTACTTTTTATTGGTATTCTGTTTAAAATTTAATCTATATTACCTGACGAGCGCAGTTTAGTAAGTGACGAGCAAAACTTTGCGATTTAAATTCTGAGTGTCACTACTATTTTTATGGGTAGGCTTAGCGTTTACCATAAGACTGACAACCTGTAAGGCCACATCGCTTTATAACCTCAAACTGCATCAACTTTATTTACATGGAAAAAAATAAAATACTAAAATTAAGGGAGAGATAAAAATAAAACTAAACTAAATAATTATGTTACACACTTATATAAAAAAAAATACTGTCCTGTGGTAGATGGTACGGTGCTCCGAATGCTGGCTGCTTTGCCATGTTTAACACATTCACAGCATAATGAGGGCGAATAAGCCACATGCGTGACTTCTCGCTGGTGCGGCATTCAAAATCCCTTTCTTACACTGTGCGGAGGACAGAGCCCCGAAAGGCTTTGTGAGGCCGGAAAGGTCTCATACGCACTGCAAAGAAGTTCAACTTTCCCTCTAAAAGACCTCATACGCACTGGCTGAAATTTCATGAAAAATTGCCCCGCAGCAAACGTGTTAATATTTGTTCTGCTTTTTTGGCATACGGAGCCTTGAACTAGAAGTTTATATATACATGGCATTTATGATCTAATATCTTATGTATTGCTACAGACGATATTAGACGATATCTGCACGATAAATCACAGCCATTTTCTCAGAAACATACCCTGTGTAGATACTAAATTAGGTTGTACCATTTAGCTCGGGAGGTCTTGTGTTAACGTCGAATTCGACAGCATAGAAACCAAGCAACAAAACCTAGTAGGTACGATTTGCTTCTAAAACCCAATCTTGGTAACAATAGACAAGTTTGCTATAGATTATTTTGTACGCCGTGTGAATGATAAAGAAATTGATTTTCATTCGACATATATTTTCCATTATAAATAAAATTTATTGACAGAACTTAAATAACAAAATAAATAAAAGGAAAACTAACTAAAACTAAAAACTTTAAAATCTAACAAAAGAGGGTGTCCATGAGCCATGGTGCCAAGAACACTGGCTGCATTTCCACGTTGAATAGCAATAGCTATTCTCTGTGCGAGAAATGAGCCAGCCCTCTTGTCAGCAGCGGCGTCGACTAAACGAGGAAATAATTATATATTATATTATTATTATTATTTTCTATTATTTTCCATTTGTACCTAATTATTGTATCAACGTTACCGAAACCCAGTGTTCTATTTTCTTTGTATTGAATCACTAAACAGACTTCTGCGCCTATTTTCCTTGTGATTTTCTTGGAAATAATTCTTACTGAGAATACTTGAGACCGCGTATAAAACATACCTACCAGAATTAACTAGGAAATGAGCTATATTTACATTGTACTCCTCGTTACCCTAATTTCATCCTTGCTTAGAGGCATTACGCTGAATAGGAAGATTAATGTCGGCTTTGCGCTAGTGATCAACTTACTATCAATGTGCTGTAAAGGCCGATTCACACATTACTAGTTAAGTAGCGAGTTAATTTGCGTGTATGGAGTTCTGCTCTTACTAGGGACGGTTCGGCCAAATACCAGCTACCAGCTTTCCTTGCAATTTTATAATACCCCGTTGATTCAATTTACAGTTATATTATACTAGCTGTGCCCCGCGGTTTCACCCGTGTAATTCCTGTTCCCGCGGGAATATCGGAATAAAAATAGCTTATGTTACTCGCTGTCAATGTAGCTTGACATTAGTGAATTTAAATTTTTAATCTTTGCAGTGGTTTACCTAAAACCTTACATATTTCCATACAAACTTTCATCCCCTATTTTTACTTTACCCCATCAAGGGTAAATTTTTACATACTTTGAATGTCATAATTGTTTATATCTAATCGAAAGCCTAAAAACTAAATTTCAAGCTTCTAGCTTCAATAATGACGAAACTTCCATACAAACTTTCATCCCCTATTTCAAACCCTTACAATTTTCGCATTAAAAAGTACCCTATGTCCTTTCTCAGGCTCTAGACTATCTCTGTACCAAATTTCATTTCAATCGGTTCAGTAGTTTAGGCGTGAAAGAGCAACAGACAGACAGAGTTACTTTCGCATTTATAATATAAGTAAGGATAATGCAATTAATGTTAATTTTCAATGTAATGTTCTGGGAGGCACTGTAACTGTTATGGGCAGTCGTAGCGCTTAACATCAGGCGAATGACTTGCTCGTCTCGTTACTCAGTCAAATAAAAAACAAAAACGGAAATGTGTACTGGGACACATAGTAGAAGTAAAACTTCAACCAAAAAAAAATAAAAAATAAATGTTCAAAAAAATATTCTCTATTTCTATATTCACTAACTTATATCTCCCTCTTAACTTCCGTTCGCCTCGCCTGATCACATTTTTCGTAACGCATTCACCATCTTACTCTCCAAGTCAAGCGTGCATGCGCGTGTTACTTAAAATATAAATTGTTTTCTATTTCATAGGAAACATTACTTAAGCAACTCAACATTTCAAAGACTATTTCTCGATTGTGTTTTTGAACGAAAACTGGACATTGACGTGCTTTGAGCTGTCAAAAACACAGATATTGCGTGGGGGTGAGAATAAACAAACGAATGATTGAGATTTTAATGATGACAGGTATTAGTAGATTGTATCACAAGTGAACAAATTAATGTATTCAGGGCGAGAGCGATTTTTTGAATCCAGAGCGTAGCGAAGGATTCAGCTAAGCGTAGCGAGGGAGTCAAAGTACTTCGCTCGAGGCTAAATAATATTGTTACCATGTGGTACACTATGCTTTTCATCCAAAGCTATGAGAAAAAATCATCATACAAATAAAAAAACTTTTTTTTAAATTTATATAGCCAATGCCGCGTCGTCACGCGCTGTTTTTTTATTGCCGGCCAGGACTTTATTGAAGCGAAATGCGTTCAAACTTTTTAATTAAACAGTGTTCCAAATTCAAAACTCATTTCGTCACTGTCATTAAGTGCCCTGGAATAACCCATTTTGTTCGCACTTATCGAGGAGGCAAAGGCCTCTTAGTTTACCATGAAAAACAAGCACATACAATCCCAAAACTACGTAGGATAAGTAAATATCCCGTATCCGATAGTAATAGTACTCTTCAAGTGTCCTTCAGTTCTCGCCAGTCTCCGCGGGACAAATTTATTCATAGAACAGAGCTTTTAATATCTGTAGCGAGAAATACTGTTTGGATATTAATAGAGGATAGTAGGATCGCAAAGCGATACAAAGGAGCCCAGGGACGACTTCGGGGGGCTGTTGAATTTTAAAGCGAATCGCTTTAACGGCTTGGAGAAGTGATTATGTTTCTGATTGCTTTCCAAATGCATTTTTTTTTTGTCATATGAAACGCAGTGATTCAGTGTGTCAGGATCATAACATGTTGAAGGCTGTAGTCTTTGCCTTTTTTTTGAGAGGAGGAAAAGCCGTCGCGCTATCTGCTCCGCCACGGAGGTGACGGAGGGGGTATGTGGGACACGAACCCACAAAAACCCCCCCGTGAGCAGTCCACCGCCGAGATGGGGCAAGATGGGGTCGCGCTAGCAGTCACCATCTTGCTCCATCTCAACGAAAAAAAGTCATCACTGTATGTATGTATGGAATGCGGGCTTCAGAATTGGCACAAATGTCATGTCTATTGGGACTTTTTGCTGTATCTCAGGCTGTTTGCTTCCGTTGCATCGCTGTCGGTGATGTGATACGTGGGATCCATCCAGGCTACCACAGTGTAAAGATTATAGAGGATTTATAAGCTGTGGTAATTCAGTTTCCGCGCGGAGAGATAGTAAACCGCGCCAACGCGTGATTAAACGCGCGAGTGCGCAGTGCTTCAATAAATTGATAAAAGTATGACTTCCAAGCTATTTACCTGATGGAATAACACATTTACTTAATGCATTCACTGTGAATATGCGCATACTATATTCCAACATTAAAAAGATCACAGTGTAATAGTATTAAGGTTGGTTGACGGAATTGTAATGGCCTCAAAAGTAGGGATCAAAATCTTTTCTCTCTCTGTCTCTACCTCTATCATAATGCCACTGTGTTGTCTTTTCTTAGAGGAGATTAAATCTGAAACTATCTAGGGGGTTAACACGCAGTTAGTCTTATTCCATGCAGTTCATTTTAAGGCCTTAAACTGGATGGATTTTGTTCGTAGTGAGGCCCCAGCCCTAAGCTCAGATGACATCTTCAAAGTGACAGAAAGGCATAATAGCGAAGTGTAGATGACCAGACCCTGCCCAGCAGTGGTTTAACGTAGGCAGGTTAGGTAGATGGAGAAAAAAAACGTAACTTAGCTGATGATGATGAAGTGCTTATGTTCTTACCAACAACGTCTATCAGTTTATACGCGATCTGCGTAGCGAAGGACGGTGAATCAGCAGTCACCTCACAGCTGAAGTTCCCAGCGAGGCTGAGATCCAGTCTCCTGAGCAAGACCTGTGTTCCGTTGGATCTGTTCATCTGGAATTTGAGGAAATCCAAAATCAGTCAATTCAGGCTAGTTAATTGAAATAGGATGAATAGAAGATAGAGTCCCATGAATTTCTCTTGCAAAGATGGACAGGCTTGATCCTAAAAACGTTTAAGGTGGTTTCGTTACAAAAGGTCCTTGACCGAAAAGTAACCAAAATTAATAAATAAATTAATATAAAACAAAAAAAGTCGTAGACATTATATTCAGAAGTTAAAATTAAATGCCTCATGCCTCAAAATACATTCCGCATTTCTAAATCTAAAATATAAAGCGTGATTATTCCACATTCCAGTTTTGTTTGCAGCGGAGTTTTTGTTTTTTTTTTTAATTTACGTGCCAGTTATGGAGGCCGCAGCCGGAGGGTGCAAAGAAACACCAAATGTTCTTATACTATGTTTATTATAATTAAAATACTACATATCTAAATCCTAAGCTAAAAGTGTGTACGTTCGGTCCGAAGTTAGGAGCTGAAGTCCACCTAATATTACGGGGATTACAGTATATAGAGACAAGGGACAGTTCTGCTGCGTCTGCGTTTCGCTGTATCGCCGCCGGTCACACGGTGTGGTGTGGAATGCGGTGTCATCATTCTGGTCATCGGACGGCTACATAACATGCCCGTTCTTATTGGAATTGTTTTTATGTCTTTACAACTGCAACCAGCATTTAAGTCAGAGCTTTTCCAAGACCAATCGACTCAAACAGTCTTCATTACAAGCCCTGTGTACTTTAACTTGCTGTTTTAAAGCAGACGGACTAGTAACTCACCTAAATAGCTGTATTTATCCATGTCCAGTTCAACTACAGGTGATTCCAGCTACTGGTACGTAACAGGAATGTAAATTGGTCCGATCGAATGCACCGGCCCGTGTAATTGGCATAGCGTCTAATCCGTTTGCAAAACAAATTGAAATTAAAGTATAATGCTGTTTTAGTTTGTGTTTTAATGGGCAATTTACATTCTAATTGGTTGATTAATTGGTTTGTGCATCTGTTGTAATTGATTTATTTATTAGCTACGTTTGTTTGTACGGTGATTAGTTTGATTTTTAATTTAGTTTTTTTTTTGTTTGTTAACTCCGAACTTCTTCATTTAGTTTTAAACCGATTTAAAAAAAAGTTATTCTATTTAAAGGGATATAATAATATTTTCAAATTAGCTCCATAGAAATTTAGTAGGTATCGGTAGTATTTCCTAGATATCGGTTTAATCTTTTTCTTCTAGTAGGTACAAGAAGAGATAGCGCTACCACAAAATAAATAATAGAGGCTACAACTCAGGGCTACGGTATTTTTGGCACAGATTCCAATAATTCTAAGAAACGTATTCAAGGAAATATCTGAGGTGGTATAGAGATAGAATCTCCGATATTTCTGTGAATACTGCCAGGTGTAGTTCTCTCAAAGCTTACAGATTTTACATTCGTTCTTATTTTGCTGATCTTTAGATATCATTAGTTTAAGTTACAACAAATTACACAACAGTTACAGAACAAATTTACACGTTTTCTGTTCCTAAAACAGTACGGGGTTTTCCCTTTTTATCCATTGATGTATCCTACTCTTTTCGTCCTGGGAATGGTAGGGTATTACAAGTTGGAAGTCAGGAGGGACCTCGTATTGGTTACGTATATTTTTAAACTTCTACGAGGTTTTGTACACAACCCTCTTGTACTAATGTGCTTGAAGTTGAACGTGCCTGACAACTATTTGCGCGCGCACAAATTGTTCGCGGTGTCAGTCGGAAGAACCAATGCGCTCCACCAAGCACCTATTACTAGGGCTCTTCGATTGTTGAATAGAATCTGCGCTGAGCACAGCGAGCTGGACATTTTTACATGTTCTTTAGTGACATTTACGGATGTTGCCCTTAAATGTGTTGGTTCTTAGTTACATGTAAGTACGGTGTCGCTTAGGAAACACCTGTTAAGGCACTATATATTGAAATAAATAAATAATAAGTAGGTACTATTTTTTTTATTTAGTTCATAACATTTTTTTCAGAGTACGTAACGCGTCCATGATCTCATCTATAGATCTTGACCTAAAATTGGACTATCTATATCTCGAGCTTAAGAATTAAGAGAAACATACTCTCTCGAACACACATGTGTTGTGTAATGTCGTTAACGCAAAATAATTTGGGAATCAAACCCACAGCACCACGCTTCGCAGTTGACTCATCGGAGCATCACCGAGTTACGCCACGAAGGTCAATTCCTTCGTCCGTTGATTTGGGGATAAGCAAACATTTACCTGAATCTCTTCTTATTTATTTATTTTACTTGCTGTGCCCCGCGGTTTCACCCGCGTAGTTCCTGTTCCCGCAGGAATATGGGGATAAAATATAGCCCATGTTACTCGCTGTCAATGTAGCTTTCCATTAGAGAAATAATATTTTAAATCTGTGCAGTGGTTAAGCCGAAACTTTACATACATACATACATACATACTTTCATCCCCTATATTTATTTTACCCCTCAAGGGTAAAGTTTTACAAACTTTGAATGCCAAATTTATTTATATCTAATCAAAAGCCTAAAAAATAAATTTCAAGCTTCTAGCTTCAAAAATGACGATACTTCCATACAAACTTTCATCCCCTATTTCAAACTCTTACAATGCATTTTTTGCGATAAAAAGTAGCCTATGTCCTTCCCTAGGCTCTAGACTATTTCTGTACCAAATTTCATTTCAATTGGTTCAGTAGTTCAGGCGTGAAAGAGCAACAGACAGAGTTACTTTCGCATTTATAATATAAAGTAAGGATTTATCCTTTAGCACACAAATGGAGTACAAGGAGTACTTAATGCTAAGTAGCATTTTCTACCAGTTATCCTGGAGGTTTAACTGAAATGGTGGTGGTGTGGCAAAACGAGAGAGCAGAGAAAAGTATATTTAAAAGATATTTCGATATAGATTAATAAATACAATATAAAATAGATAAACATAGATAAGGATATATTATATCGAGTAGGTGAGGAAAAAAATTAACTAAATAAAGAAACTATGCAGTTGGAGAATGCACCTTTTGGACGTAAAAATCACAGACTAACCGCTTAAACAGGTCTCTAGAAGGTACTCTTACACAAGTACCTACGCACAAATAGTCACAGTCCTAATATATGTACTTACATCAACGAATATCCCGGGTAACCCAAACACTCTAGTGTCCGGTTCTTCATTAGGCGTATATCGGTAGAATTCGTGGTTTCCTCGGTACCACTTCACGGAGTAGAGTGGGGCGCCCTGCATGTCTCTGGCACAGATGAGGGCAGCAGTGCCACCCCTGATGACAGTATCTGGTTGAACCAGCAGCATCACGTCTCTGAGGCTTGTGACTCCTGGAAAATATATGAGATAGGACATTGGTGAGACTGAAGGTTGTGCTCCCGAACCAAACTTTTATTTACGGGTTCACACTGCTACGTGCCGGATACGCTACGTGCGGAATCTACCAGTGAACATTACATCTAACCCCTGCTGGCGCGTTATTATTGGTTGATAATATCGAAGGCGTTTTAGCGACATCTGTTCTTACAAACACACATATATTTTGTACATTTGGCATATTTTGTACTAGCTGCACCCCGCGGTTTCACCCGCGTAGTTCCTGTTCCCGCGGGAATATGGGGATAAAATATAGCCTATGTTACTCGCTGTCAATGTAGCTTTCATACAAACTTTCATCCCCTATTTCAAACCCTTACAATTCTTTTATCGCATTAAAAAGTACTCTATGTCCTTTCTCAGGCTCTAGACTATCTCTGTATCAAATTTCATTTCAATCGGTTCAGTAGTTTAGGCGTGAAAGAGCAACAGACAGACAGAGTTATTTTCGCATTTATAATATAAGTAAGGATTAGAAGCACGCGGTCTTAGACGTCTGCGTTGTTTAACTCTAGTGGGAGAATGGAAACCCACCCAAACGATATTCAGTATGTCAACATCTTAATTGATAATTTTAGAACCATTGTTGTGAGAGTAGATAGTAGATTTCCTAAAATAGGTATCGTTCTGGTTGTTACTGTAAGCTTGCTATATAAAACTGAAAAAAAAGGAAGCAAATAAAGTATACCTACCCGAGAATTATTTCGCAGGTAAGTGTGTGTATATGTGTGTGTGTGTGTTGGCTTAATCCTCCTCACTAAAGTGAGGGGAGATCCATTCACAGCAGTGAGCCGATATGAGTTGAAGATGAAAAGAATGTAAACATCGGAAGGCAACAAACAAATTTGTGGAAAAGGCGTGGGACGCATTATCAAAATAACTCTGCAATATTATCAACTTAAACAGCAGCGCCTGTGTGACCGCTGACGTGTCTTCGTAGTTTTTTCCACGCCTTTAGCTCCAATCTTATACCCAGAACTAAGAAATACTACAGATAGTAATAAAATATGCATAAAGTCCGTAAAACAAAAAAGCAGTAATGTAACCACCGATTCCAATTGAAGGTAGAACGTGATTTATTACATTTCAAGATAAAATACGGCCTTTCTAATAAGGAGCCCCATCCAATCATGGGGAATAGGAATTTTTCATTAGCTTGTCCGTCGTGCGCTTCTCTAGCTAGAATTATCTAAAAAAAAGAAAATTCACATATGTTTTATTTTCAATTCTGGCCGGGCCTCTGTGGTGGATTATGGCCTAATCCTCCTCACAAAATAGATACAATACCCATGCTCAGTAGTGAACAGAAATATATTGATAATTATGGTGGTGGTACCAGTAAGGCTAAGTCAGTACCTAATCTTCTTTATATATAAAAACTAGCTGTACCCTGCCACGCTTCGCTGTGGCACATTCGCACATTCGCTGATATGTCACTGATGAAAAAAAATAAATAAAAACAATCCTTGATGCGGATTATATATCATGCTAAAATTTCAGCTCGATCGGTGCAGCACTTTTCGAGTTTTTGAAGCGTACACAAACCAACATAACATTTTTATATATATAGATGAATCCCAATTTTCCTTGGTCACGGCATCACGCGTGAACGGCTGGGCCGATTTCGTTAATTATTTTTTTATTTGTGTTTGTTACTGTCAGGAGAAGGTTCTAATGAATGAAAACATTAAGAAAGTTGCCTCAAATATTCGAAAAATTTGGAAAAAACTGTTTTTTTTTTCTGTGAGATTTTTATAATAATGAACTCACAATTTGGCATTTGATTTTTTGCCATCTGCAGCTATTCTTTTGTTATATGGTGGTTTTTATCCTGTTTTTTTTTAATTGACTGAGTGACGAGACGAGCAAGTCGTTCACCTGATGGTAAGCGCTATGCCTGCCCATAACAGTCACAGCACCACCCAGAACACTGCATTGCATAATTCCGCGCGGCACCGCGCTGCGCTCTTTACCCTGAGACATCGGCTCTAAAGTTTCATATGCCCAGTAATTTCACTAGAAACAATGCCCTTCAAACCGGAACACAGAAATGCAGAGCTATTGCGGGAAAACTGGAATTATGCGGGTGAAACCGCGGGGCGCAGCTAGTAACATATGAAATCCCTATTTTCACCTGTACTTTTTGTAGTATTGTCTAAAACCACAGATAAAAAACAATTTCTTGTTAAAAATTGTCTTCGTCAGACACGAAGCGAGACACTTGGGCAGATTCCAGTTGAACCTTTAAAATCTTAATGGGCAATTTTACAGATAAGGGTCATAGCGCTTTTATCTGAAATTGCCTTAATATCACGTTTCTTTTTGTAATGGCAACTCTCGTACCTCAACTGTGGAGTTACGAGAATATCGTGGTAAAAAACCTCTTAAAGTAATGAGAAAAGTATTTAAAAATTGTAATAGGTATGTAAAAACTATTTAGTTAGTATTTATTTATGATTAGACTGTTGGAGAAAATCTTATTTGATATCTAATAGTTTTTTTTTCTTTGGGAAGAACGTAACGTTATTTTCCAACGTAAATGATTAAATGGTTATGGGATAATCTTTAAAGAGCATTTTGTTATGATCAAATTGTCTATTAGTTTAAGTTCTGCTGTAAGTTTACCAAAAGAGGAAATAAACATTGAAATAAAAAAATCATTTAGCGTCTTTTGTAATATTGGTGCGATATTAAGCATCGAGTGTAAACATAATACAAAAATCATACAACACGTAAAAAAACGTTTAATTACGCGTTGTCTCTGCAACTCCCAGTTAATTTTAGTAGAGCATCCATTTACTGAATCGTGACGTTGAATAATTCTATAGATAACAGTCAATAATCTTTAACAATTGACACAACAAAAATTAACAATTCATGCAAACTTCGACACTGAGCACAGCGAGTTTGTTATTTTTACATATTCTTCGGTGACATTTACAGATGTTCCCCTTAAATATGTTAGTTCTTAGTTACATGTCAGAACGGCGTCGCTTCGGAAATACCTGTTAAGGCACTGTACATTGAATTAAATAAATAATGAATAAACTTGAAAGCCAAACCATAAAAAAAATATGCCACGAAAAATGTTTAAAACATCGTTTATTTCCGAGCGGTGATTTTAGAATCAGATAACCAACATTGCATGTTACCAAAAACGAAGGAAAATCATACAATATGTATCTTCGTGCGTACAAGACATAAACCACTGGGATTGAATCGAGATATCCTGATCGACCAACATATAAACAGTAAGGGAAGTTGCGCAAAACTAAAATCATTTAAAAAATCTATT
Source organism: Campaea margaritaria (assembly GCA_912999815.1). Taxonomy (NCBI): domain Eukaryota; kingdom Metazoa; phylum Arthropoda; class Insecta; order Lepidoptera; family Geometridae; genus Campaea; species Campaea margaritaria. Next base: position 10,768,800 of record OU538797.1, on the reverse strand, counting down.
CATTCCTAGAACTAAAAAAACTACGCCTTAATAGGTTATTGATGCGTAGTTTTCTTATAAATTACTAGCAGTGCCCCGTGGTTTCATCCGCGTTAATTATTATCCCACAGGAACCGTACATTTTCACGGCATAGAAAGTATCCTACGTTTTATTCAAGGAGTATCTATAATATGAAAAATTTCATTAAAATCCGTTCAGCCACTTTTGGCGTGCAAAAAGGATAAATACTCAAACTTTTGCATTTATCATATTAATGAGAAATATAAAGTGCCCTTTTAATTTTTCGCATATAAGTTGACAATTAAAAATAATACTGATAAATTGTTATAAGCTTACTAAAACCTGCGATAGATGTCACTTTTATAAATTTTCTTTATTATCACCCTGAATAGAAAACAGATTCAAAGAACAGCGACACTTTGAAGTCAGAGGTGAATTTTACAACATCACTATTGAATGAAAACATTATATTGCCTAACATTGGAATATTACAGGTTGAATGTAACTATAAATAAAGCAAGATAAAAAGCCACACATCACATCAAAACGGTATGTCGGCAGCTACATCGTATGTATTACAGAAGTATCTAACCTATTAGATACAGAAAAAAATATGTTGTGCAAATAAATTGTAGATTCCAAAAACTTCCAATGCGTGTAGCTTTAATTTACCACGCAGCCACTGTTAAAGTCATAGCTACTAAATGCCCATACTGGTATTACTGTGATATCAGTTAATTTATATTCAGATGAACGTAGCGTAGATCTAAAAGGTTGCAGCATTTTTTTACCAGTTGAAGACGTATGCTCCCGAGGGGCTGGCGTATTTTACGTAATGTAAACGGTACCCAATCTGTACTCCAAGTGTCTGTTGGCATGAGAGGTACTTGGTTATTCGGGTTATTTCCTAATATATTACACAAGAAATAAATTTTATTGTAATAGATTTGAGTAGATATCTTTTTATTAAATCAATTGCGTCAAATAGTAACAAATCAAATTTAATCAATATTTTGGAGAGAGGTTTATATCTACCAATCCGGACCTGGCCCTCGTGGTGGATTATGTCCTAATCCTTCTCCACTAAAGTGAGGGGAGACCCGTGTTCAGCTCATGATGATGATGAAAATGATACATATTCCAAATACCTAAACAAATTGCAAGAGGATGAGGAGTCGCTTTGGATCCAGTTTAGATTGAAAATGGCTTATTAGCGACTCAATTTAGGTTGCTGCCATTTTCAACCTTAACTGGATCCGGTTCATGTTGAAAATGGCAGCAACATAAAAAAATAAGACGTCACGGTACGATTATGCGACGCGGTTCAGTTTAGGTCTTCAATTGAATCGCTATAAGATGTCATGGTAGGCCTCTTGTAAAAAAAAGTAATATATAGAGACCCCAGAACTCTTTACGGTAGTAACAGCCGCTATTGATAAAAACCTGTCAGACAAAAGAATATGATTTTTCTGGTGAGGAAAACTAAGACATTTCATATAGCCGAGGCTCGCAGGAAACGTTATTATTCGTTAATGAAGACAGCAATATTGCTCATATCACTAAAGAACACGAACGGACCAGGTTTGGATCTCCTTTCGCGTCGATGTTTCAACTATTCTGCCTTACATTTTGATGTTTGGAACAGAAGTAAATTGTATATAAATTTGGGAGTTATAGATTTATCTCTCTTTTGTTATTTAAAAAAATTATCCGTAAAGGGTTGAATTGGAGTGTCAAAGTACAACAATGGTAGCTATAAGTAATAGTAGTTGGTGGTGGTCTTGTGTATTTCTGAAATGGTGGACAATAAAGTTTTTTCTATTCTATTCTTTAGTCGCTAAGAGGCGCTTAAGCTGTTTGCCTCCATGAATCTGATGAAATAATATGTTATTCTAATTTAAGCATCTTTGACTAGATATTTAAATTTTAATAAATATAATATAATAGATTTGAAATACTTTATGAATACTATTAATTTACTTTATACTTGTTTTATATTACTTTTTACTTTTTGTATAGTAAAGTTACAGTTTAAATATACTTTTTCACCTAAATTTTGTTATGAAGTTTTCACAAAGTATGCTTATAATTATATTATTATGTATAACTAGCTGTGCCCTGCCACGCTTCGCTGTGGCACATTCGCACATTCGCTGATATGTCACTGACGAAAAAAATAGTTAAAAACAATCCTTGATGCGGATTATATATCATGCTAAAATTTCAGCTCGATCGGTGCTGTACTTTTTGAGTTTTTGAAGCGTACACAAACCAACATAACATTTTTATATATATAGATAGATTAATAAACATACTTCCAATCCGAGACCTTTGGTCGTTTTCCTATTACAAGAAATTTCAAATTTCAATTGTTTTTTTTTTATTTCACAGGTAAACAATAATTAAATAAAAACTAAAACTAAACCGTAAGAATCTAACAAATCTAATCTAAGAGGCAGGGTAAGAGGTAATCGATCTATATCTAAGAGGCAGGCTGTATTTAAATTTAACATTTATAGATGGAGTTACATAACAAAATACTGGTGAGAGTAACACAAAGAAAATACTGGTGTTATCTTTGATGTTTCATTTCCTCGTTTATTCAAGCTCGTACGTAATATTACTTAGAATATAATACGTAATTACATGAATAAAAAAGATTTATTAAGATAGCGATAGAACGTAGCATCTTAGGAGTCAAAAGAACTGACAGAGTCCGAAACACTGCGTCGACTTCAATTTATTTGAGATATAAGCAAACACATAAAGTATTTGCTCTGAGTCTGGCTGTTTATCGGACCATGGTCCTCGCAATTCCTGATTCCCGAGATACAGAGAAACCCAGTTAAGGGCCAGGATCAATGTACATAAATTACAATCACATGATTGTAACGCTTTTATTATTTATTTTATTTATTTATGCTTTTATTTATTTGCTTTTTTTTATATACAATGATAAGTTTACGTTAGTCGTTTTTCGCTTTTAGCGATAAATCCGACCATTGTACTGTATTTATTTCAATAAGTTATTTTGCTTATGTACCTTGTGTATTTCCGAACTGATGTACTATAAATTATTTTCTGTTCTATTCTTTTAATTCAGTTATATACATAGTAATACATCGATGTAAGATAAAAAATGTCATCATACCATTTGAAATTATAGATATTTGTTGGAAACTAAAGTAAGTATCATCATCATCAACCCATAACGTCCCACTGCTGAGCACAGGTCTCACCTTACTTTCGTGAGGAGGGTTAGGCCATAATCCACCACGGGGGCCCGCCGGATTAGTGGATAACATACCTACCTCCGAAATAATTCTCGGGTAGGTATGTGTGTATGTGGGTTTCCTCACGATATTTTTCTTCACCGAAAAGCGAGTGATAGTTACGTACATATATTTTACAAGAAACACATTGGTAAGTGCCTGCACTGGGATTTAAACTCACGACCTTCTGTTTGGAAGGCGGACGTTCTACCCACTAGGCTACCACCGCTTTAAAAAAAGTAGGTATGGTGACTTAAAAAAATACAACCACACAAGGAAAAAATAACTCTCAAAAGCTAGAATATCTCTTTATAGGTACTCGTAGGTATAACTATGACTTAAATGTTCTTCTTACGCCTCACCTTCGAACACCTAACCACACATCCCCCGTCTTCCGTTCCGGAGGAACCCATCGGATATCACGTCTCGAAATTGCCTTCCCACACCTTCTAATTAAAAACCTTTTACGCCTTGTAGGGGAACAAGAATCAGTTCTCCGAAAGCCTCTAACAGCTTCCCCCATTATTGAATCTCATCGAAAATACGTATTTTACCTTTCATCGATAGCATACCTACTCAGGTAAATTCTATTTCCCGGTACATTACACAGGTCAATTTAAAAGACCCTGTTTTAGGTTCGCGCCAAACCAGCCCTGAAGTTTACAAAAGATTTTGGACCCAGCTACCCGGGGACAGGGTCGGTAATACCAGGAAAGCCGCTTTTTTCGTTAAGCCGTGACTTTAAATAATGGCCATGGAAATCGGTTTAAAAAAATGAGGTGCTGTAGAATGTCAATAGTTATCGCTACAAAATTGGAATGGTATTAATGAGTTGTAATTATCTGAGCTGTCTGAAGTTGATAAGATTTATGGTCGGAACCTTTTTTGGCAATTTTGTGAGATTATCGGCCGGGGATAGACCGCCTCCTTATGTTAGGTCCTTTTTATTCTACCCGGACCCGCACTTTGAGGGCATAATTTACATAATTGTGTGTAATGTAAGAAAGTGTCTTTTTACATTTTCCTGCGTTGAATGACTCCATTATTTTCCCGCTTCCCGTTTCATGACTGTGTGGAAAATTACTAACGCTTACTAGCGCTTACCAATAGTCGAATAACCTGCATCTTGGGTGTCAGTTATTGGGCCACCTCAGTGGCTTTAATGGCCTCTATCAATCGATATTATCCGAATTCCAAAAGACGGAGCAAAAAATAACGACGCGAATTTAAGTTATTTGAGCCCAGGTTTCGAACCCAGCATCATTAGATCACGATAACCGCTCCTTCACCACCGCTCAGCAAAGGTAATATGAAGATAGATATTAAACCTAATCTGATTACAAGCTCCACCACTGACACGTAACTTAGACATTTAAGTTTCTAAAACTAGAACTTGCGCTTGTTAAGTGCTAGTTGAACAGTAGTTACACGACCTCAGGAGTTTCCACCTATAAGTTGAAGGAAAGGATGAGTGCCGAGCGATAGAGCGTAGAAATATAGCAAATTACTAGATGATTAATACAATAAGCTTATCCTATCGTACTAATCCTACCCAATTTTTTTTTCCCGGAAAATTCCCGGAAATTAGGAAAATTTATTAGGGGGGGGGGGGGGGGGGTTATGTGGGACTCCCCGCCAGAACGCAGTCTGACGGGGTTTACCCACTAAAACCCCGGGCTGTTCTCTTCTCCGCATTATGGAGGTGGCCACGCGTACGAAGGGCGCTTCCGCGGCCACCTCTGCGGGCGTCCAGGCGTTGGCCTCGGACTCGACCCCATTCTACTTCTTACTGTCCTAACTAACATTTAAATGCCAATGTGAGTTTGTTTGTTTGTTACGCTTTCTCTCCTAAACTAAAAAACCGATTTTAAAAATTCTTATACCAATCGAAAGCTACATTAAAAATTTAGTTTATGCTGTTTTATAGTATTTATTGTTATAGCGGCAACAGAAATACATCATAATATGTGAAAATTTCAACTGTCGACAGCGGAGCCTTGGTAATAGGGTCCCGTTTTACCCTTTGCGTACGGAACCCTAAAAACTATCAATGTAAACTTTTTGCATTGAAAAGTACACTTTATTTCATGAATATGTAGGTACCAGAAGAAACGAAAGAAAATCTTCCGCGGCCATGCTATAAGGCATATAAAGTATCGTACAGCTATTTTCATGTCGGACCTCGCTATCTGTGAACACCCAAATACATTTGAAAACAGTAAGATTAAATTAAACGCAACTTAATTTTGTTTTAAATCTGAGTTGAGTTGCTTCAACTGTAATTCTCTCCACTCTTCCTTGGAAACTACAACTTGGCCGATCTTTTGTTCGTTATGTTAAAATTTTCCCAAGTCCACCAGACAACTTTGTTCAAACTACCCGTAAAATTTTGTGCGTTGCTTTATTAGAGATTGATGAGTTTCCAACTTTCTAAGTAGCTTAAAATATGCTAGTTGTGTTCGAAACTTTGATAATGTACTATAAGAACCATTAGTAAATTTTCGTGAAACTAATTACTGGAAAAATGAAAATTTATTTAATTATTCGAATGGATGTTTCATTAACATTATTGGCTTCATTTGGGATACCGTTTGACCAATTTCCATCAATATTATTTCCATTTATAACCTGATCATCAAATTTAATGAAATTGTATTAAAAATAAGCTAAACCCTTTATTTTTACTAGCATTTACTACGATGATAAGATTCAGCTTCAGCTCAACCAGGTTGAGTCGTAACAAATATATATACCTACATAGGTATTTCGCATCTATAATATTGTAGTAGTACGAACAATAAACTGAAAGGACTGATAAAACATAACACTTCCTTATAGCAGTCGGGTAAAAAAGAAGGACGACTACAAAACAACCGACAGTAAAAACAGACTACATCAAATGCTATAAACAAGATTCGAAAGCCCATAGAATAGGAAAACATAGATACAATAAAAAGCCCAATGTCAATCAATAACTATAAATGAAAAGGACAGAGATGCTGACGCCAAAACAGCGTGATAATTCAACTCAAGGACTGAGGAAATAAACAACTTAATCCATTGAATAAACTATCTTTCTGTCACTTACCACTATTGAGTGGAATACATTTATCGATGTTTTGATGTTCTTATTTGTTGCGTTGGTTTTCGATTTGAAGACAAGCTTTCAAATCTATGTAATAGTACGAAACAGTGCTGAAGTGTTTTGGTATATAAATTGGCTACCTGATTATGTAAAATTTGCAGTAGCGACAGCTGAACTAAGCCGATCAGCAGACTGTCAATTCTAAGCTACAACACTGTGCTTCTCGAATCAATGTATTCCGAATCCGGTGGTAGAGTCTATTAGCTTTCATGATTGCCCTCTTGGAAATAAGTGTTTGATTTGATTTAATCATGTTGTATTGACCGTCCTCATTTCAAAAAATACTGAGGTCAAGGTTCGACGTTTATTAGACAAAGCATGTGCTGAGCAAGGGCTTTTGCCAGTTTCTGGCTATGTATTGTTAACCTTGCCATGAAGTTTTCGCGTCTGTTGTGTGGTTTTAAGCACACACCATTTTTGTTAACTAAAAGTATCGAGTGAAAAGCCTTTAGACGAAATTTGATTTTGGGTTCCAATTTATTGAACTGTGCATTCCGGCTGATCGCGCTGAATAAAAAATTCGATATTTTGATTCGATTCTGCGAATATTTGACCGGATTGAATGTCACGAAAAGCTCACTCACTGTTTAAATTGAAGTGTTTTATTTACTTTATTTTATATTGGGATAGAAATGAATGTATTTTTCTACCGTATTGACCGCTGCAATGACGCAGTATGGAATTCCAGTGGCAATCAGAGGCAATTCATCAAATAATAGCGGTCGTTTCTTTATTTAAATTGTATTTTTAACTGACTTCAAAAAGGAGGAAGTTCTTAATTTGACTGTTTTTTTTTTATTGCTTCAGAGTTCTTGATTGGGTGAACCGATTATGATGATTCTGGTTTTATTTTATTTAGTAAGATCGCTACCGCTGTCGCATCGATGTACTCGTTATTATAGTCTCTGGTTTACTTTTATGTATCACTTCTTTTAGATATTTTTTAAATTTCGTATCAAGAATATAATTCGTGTTCCAGTAACCCTCCTTCTGGCGCGGTCAGGTAAAAAGTCAAGGGGAAGTCGTTCTCAGCATTGCCACAAAGCCTGGCATTGCCTCGTGAGTCGTTCCCCGTGAGTTATAGCCCTAAATGCTGTCTTGCAGATTTATTTGAGTGCTTTTCCGTTCTCGCCTAACTTTTATTTTTCAGCCTAATGACCCATCCGAGAAAACAAACGCGATTCTTTCACATGATAGAATCTCAATTATTTTTCAATTATACGAACAAAACGAGCCAAGCAAAGAGATAGAAATTAATAGCTTTTCCAGAGCATCAGTGTGAGCAAAAACGAAACATTGGAAAAATCTAATTTCCCAGTTTTATCATTGGAACGGTAACCGCCGTTGGTCGGGTTTTAATTGAAGCGCGCGAGAAAACTGTTCGCGGCTAGCTTTAGTTTACAAAGGGTTTAATAATGGATTTATCATAATTTTACCTACGCTGACATTTATGCAATCTTATATATATAAAAATGTTATGTGGGTTTGTGTACGCTTCAAAAACTCAATAAGTACTGCACCGATCGAGCTGAAATTTTAGCATGATATATAATCCGCATCAAGGATTGTTTTTATCTATTTTTTCATCAGTGACATATCAGCGAATGTGCGAATGTGCCAGAGCGAAGCGTAGTAGGGTACAGCTAGTTTTAATTAACTTTTTCGGCCCAGCTCAAAGCAATAGGTACTGTTTACACATTGTACAGGCATTTTACAAACCAAATGTTTTAAAATATTTAATAGCTGTATTTGAATTTTAACGCAACAGTTTTGAATGAATCTTCATAATATGTTAGATAAAAGGGCATACTCAACACGTAAGCATAGATTAAACATGAGATTCTTCATAATACCCAAGTTATAAGCTACGATGTCTACGATGATGAATCTTGCAACTCAGATGCAACTTCAGTCTGAATAAGCAGATCTCGAGGCGTCCTCATTAGTTTTGTGCTGAATGTTAACTACTGCATAGGCGCTAGCGTCAGCATAATTGGTCCGCGATATTTTACTTAAGGGTTTTCCGATAAGATAAATGTAAACTTCATTAGCATGGAACAAAGTCATGAAACAGATATTCAAGAAAAACATCAACAGATATACATAAACCTTTAAAAATCTATGAGAGCTTTAGTGAAAATCAAATGCCCGGAATGCTGGCTGCATTGCCACGCTGAACAGCAATGCTGATTTTATGGCCTAAATAAGCTAATAATACTTTTGCGCCCTGGTTGTTTCTGTACTAAAATACAATTTAAAAAAAACACGTAGGTCATCAATTTTATATCACAAGTAACGATACTACCTTCTATTCTTTTTTTATGTTACTAAGTATGGAGACGAGCAAGTCGTTCACTTGTAGGTAAGCGCCACGCCTGCCCATAACAGCTACAGTATCACCCAGAACCTCATGTGACACTGCACTGCGCTCGTTACCCTGAGAAATGGTTCTAAAGCCTTATATGCACAGTAATTTCGTTGGAAACAGTACCCTTCAAATCGAAACACAATAATGTTTGCACATTACTGCTTGGCGGATGAGCAGAGTGTGTTATATTGTTGTGGTAGTCAACCGGTAGTCGAAATCGAAACGAATCCGCTGGTAAATTTTGTTGAATAGTTCGAAATATGATGTTTGATACTTGGCGATATCGAATTCAATGGAATTGTCATCGAAAAGTTCCAAATCGCCTATAGGTCAGTTTTTTTTTAATTAATAGTACCTGGATGACCGAGCTTAGCTCGGTATTTTTTTTTTTATGATATTTTCTAAAAATGATTCCTAGCTAGATCGATTTATCGCCCCCGAAATATTCTATATAACAAATTTCATGAAAATCGTTGGAGCCGATTCCGAGATTCCAATTAATATGTATATATATATATTAATTGGAATCTCGGAATATATATATATATACAAGAATTTCTCATTTAAAGATATAAGATAAGATATAGGTTTGCGTTTGACCACTATCTCACCTGGAGTTAACTAACAAAGCGGTATTTCGGACTTTTCTACCGCTACCGCTATATTACCGCCAAGATTTTACGGTTCACGATAGTCAGTTCAGAAAATGTAGCCAGAATAAAACTTTCACAATACCAACGAAATGTTTTCACGCATCGGAAAAGGGGAAGAATTTCCAGAAATTAATAATATCTTTTCCTCAAACCTAATCCCTTGGATCGTGTTTGAATGTGTTACGCTTTACATAATAGAAACGAAATCTGGATATTGCTACTTCCGCATAACCGTTGAATCCATTGGGAGTATAGAAAACCGGAAAACTGCCCCCAGTAGTTCCCAAAACAAAGTCGGCACAGTGAAGTAGGAAAGAGATCCTCGTGGTGAGGGCGACACAAGCATTAGATCTAAAATTTAAAAAAATATCTGCCCGTATTCAATTCATTTCTCATGCTTTCAAGGACCCCCTTTCTATAAACATTGTTTTCATTAGCGTACCAAATATACCAGTAAAGGCCGATAATAATAACTTAAAACTCTACATTGACAGCAAAAAAACACGAAAAACTAAATCAATTATTGACGTAGATTACAATTCCCAAACAAAAACAGTGGTCTCACACTAGGCTCTGGAAACTTAAATTTTTAGAAGAGATTAGGTACTTATATGATTACGAAGGAAATCTCATGAATACCTATTAAAATATGTATGTAATATACAGAAGATTTTTAGCTATGGTTTGTTTTTATGTAAGGCATGAGTAATTTTGACTATAAGTGTCAATTTACCAAATCTAACCGTTGTAAAAATACATAATGTTCTACCAAAGTTACAAAAAAACAGACCAAACCAAAACTTCCTCCTAGTGTAAAATCTAATCCCCACATTACCCAAAACAGTTTTAGTTTAGTTGTAGCAAGCCGCTTCTCTGATATGTGTCCTCAACAACTCGTCTAACTGAGCTTAAAAGCTTAAGCTCGCGTAAGGGTTCCCATCGATAGTTCATCGGTGTCGAGTTACCGTAGAGATGGGGTAATATCCGACCACAAAATACAAAATTCGGTTCTTTCTTCGTTTTATCTTCGCATACTGCATTTGGCCAGTGCTACGTGTAATACATTTCGGGATTTATATATTACTAGCTGCGCCCCACGGTTTCACCGGCGTAGTTCCTGTTCCCGCTTTTTTCGCATTAAAAGTACCCTATGTCCTTTCTTAGGCTCTAGACTATCTCTGTACCAAATTTCATTTCAATCGGTTCAGTAGTTTAGGCATGAAAGAGCAACAGACAGACAGGGTTACTTTCGCATTTATAATATAAGTAGGGATTTTCAAGGTAAATTCAAAATAAAATTCTATAATATTTGGAGAGAGAATCCACAATCCAGAATCAGTGAATCTTTGGAGAGAGCACGAAATGGCACGGTTTTTGGGTTTTAATCATTAGTCCACACTCGTACACAAAAGAAACACAAGTTTAAGAAGAAAAAATCAAATACAACAACTTCACATTTTCAGTTTCCGGCCAAAACTCTTTAAATATATATTAAAAAATCTAGACGGTAACTGTCGCTATGAAAACCGTGCGGACGCAATCAGTACGTTCGTTTACAGTTTTCATATCAATAGCTACGGACGTCTGTATTATGTTTCAAAATCTCTAACTGTTCCAACACAACAACACAATTGTTGTATTTTTACGAGAAATACGTCACAAGCACTGAGCGGCAACGAAAACGCAGCGTAAGAGCAGTGATCCCCACCATTCGTACAAACGCTCCGAGTACTATATAAAAGGGGTCGTCCGGCGTTGTACGGTCACTCTCTTGCTAGCGCTCGGCGAGTCAACAACACCTGAGGATGTCTCGTTCAGAGACGAAACACGTGTCGTGTTGCTGTCAGTTGATGTTTGATGGGAATTTGGGAAGGAGTAAATCAGGTTTTTTTTTTTCCTGTGTAGGTAGATAGGTAGGAGTAAAATAAGTAGATAAGGCCGGAGGCCGTTTCTTTTTATTTTACGTTAGGTCAATTTAAGCACGGGGGACACGTCAGGGTTGTTTCGGTCTTCAGATAAATAAAGGGTTGCGTAGAGATTAAGATTTTTAAACGGATAGATTTGTCAAAGGGGTTACGTCATCCAACAAAGTCCTATCATACATTCGTCAGACAACTTAGGCGGAATTAAAACTATATATTTCTACATTATCTTATTGATTATGGATTTCCGCAAAATAACGCCTGATTCTATTAACTAGAAGCATATTTAAATAATCCAATGATGTCAATAGTTAATCTAATCGGTTTTACTCTTTCAAGATTCTCAATAAGAATATTAGAAAAAAATTCGCGAAATATATACCACAGTACAATAATTACGTTTAAAAATATAATATTCTGTATCTTTCTTCAGTTTTCTTTTATTGGTGAGGAGTAGGGTCCACATTCCTATTCTATTCAAGATCACAAGGAAAAGTGGAACCCTTATAATATCACTTACGAGTCCGTTTATCCGCCTGTCACGGCTGTTTGTCTCTGAAATTGACATGGAAACTTGAAACTTATCAAAGCGTACTCATAATAACCGTTTTTAATATACTGGCATATCCAGGTTTACCTTTTTAACGTCATAATAATCATAGTGCGTCAAAATCACATCCATAGATCCTGACCACTAACTGTATCTAGGGAATCAGACACTACGAGGACCTTGGTCCTACAAACACGCAGACTCAAAGCAAATATTTGTGGTTGACACGAGTTTTTGCCCTGTGCGGGAATTTATCCCGTAAATTCACGCTTCGCAATCGGCACATCACCCACTTACGCCACGGAGACCATCAACTTAGGGGTATCGGTAACAAATCAATGGGCACCGGCCTATTCTGCTTTGTACCCATCTCTATTCAGGAACAATCTCAATATCGTAAAATTATAAGCACCGAACCGAGTTCCTCCTATAAATTACTTTGTAAAATTGAGAATCTTTGTCACATAATCCGCCGTAACAAAGGCAAACTTTTGCTCTCATAAATAATTACCGGATTTCTCCTAAAGACAGCCGCCATGTTTTCCACATGCCAACAACGTTATTATGTATTCCGCATTAAAGTCTTACATTATTTATTCAATCCCACCGCGCGTGTGTTAGCTAAATGCACATAATCTGCTTAATCCGTGTTTAAAGTAGCTACTGAGACAGCCTATATTTTGATGTAAAGTAGGCAAATTTAAAATACCGAGGTTTATCCGAGGTTTATGCTTAGTAAGTGAAATGGGAATACCTCGCCCTGCTTCTAGGTTTCGGTGATTGATTGGGGGTTATTCATAGGCACCTCTTTGGCTAAAGTAAGAATCTAGGTAAGTTCTATTCGTTATTCTGTACCTAACTAATGTTTATCGTTGGAAGCTGACGTATTTTATGAGTAGGTATAAGATATTCCATCGTCAGGTTATATTTTCAGGAAACCCTCACATTTTAAAACTCAACTAAAAATTCTAATCATTTATTGCAAGTTGGCAAAGATAATGCTCTTTTACAAGAGTAAAATAAAAAACTAATCAAATATGATACATTAAACTAATTATTAACTGATTATGGTATGAGTTTGAAAAAGGAAATTTCCCTTTAAAGTGGTGATTCGTGCCTGAATCTCGCACATGAAAAGGATCCTCCATTAACTCTACAATTGCGTCGGAAATACGCCCGTCAGAGAAGATAGCACCAAGAAACTATACGGGGTGTCATTTTTTTTTCAATTTTCGTCTTTTTCATGTGCCACTTAAGATACAATAAAAGAATAACATATACATCTTAAAGACAGTATTCATAAGATATTTTTAATAACTAAGTTTTGACTATACCTACATTTAACCCGAGATTATTATACAAGCTTTTAATTGGCACTTTTTATTTTGTGTTTGTTGACGCCAAAGTATTTATAATAATTTTATAAATTAATTTAATATTTAATGGTACAATCCCTTTTCACCCTTTCCTATATTATACCTTTATACATGTATGCAATACTAAATGCGCCCGCGCCGAAAACGCCCTCTGGCGTGAGAAAAAATTGTAGGCGAGCTGTCAATCAGTTCGCCATTTGTTAGTTCCGGTTCAAATGTGAAACGAGCTCGTCGTTATAAGACAATCGCACCGCCGGAAGTATTTCTTCTTGTTCCCCGTGCCATTGCGGCCTTGTAATTTTTCATATACTTGTGATCGCGCTGTTCGCGAGTGCATTCTGGAGTGTGTTGTGAGGACTGGGATCTGGGAGCTGCCCGCGTGCCTGAGCGTCTGGACGCCCGCGTCTGTGATCGGAGGCGCCGCTGTTCTGAGGTATTTGCTGCATGTTTCCCTTCGTTCCCTCCTCTCCGCTCTTGGTTGTGCGTACCATATTTTACATGTTCATAACTTTGTCGAAGATCAAATAGAATTATACTTTGGCGCGATCATAGGTGGTCCTTCGAGCCGGATACGTCCCCCGCCCTTATTAGGATACTTAGATAGGCCCTAATAAGTGATTTCTTACAGCATATTCATTGCGAATATCATTGTAACCGTTTTCGCGTCGGTAAACGTGACATTGCGTCACTTACTTTTCATCGCGAAAATATCCCCAATCCTCGCCCGTAAAGTTAAATTACGTGGTTCCCCGCCTAGATACGTTATATATACATAATTATCTACGTAGTTTATTCATTTAAACCTATAATTAATCGTTAAAATCGAAACTGTTCGTATTTATACCTACCCTCAGCTCATTCATTCACCGCTCCTACGCGGGCCGGCACGATCGTCCATTACCTACCGTTCGATATAACCCGACCGCGTAGTGTAAGGCACGCTCACGCGCATCGCCCTTGCGAACACTTCCGATTACTTCCGATCGCGTGAAATAACCTTCCGTATTTTGCCGTATATATTTGACCTATTTTAAATAACGATAAATCATGCCTCCTAAGAAACCTACCGGATCAGCTGACGCTGATGACGATAGTTTTGACGAACGCATTCAAGATTCGCGATTAACTATATTGCGAGCTAAACGCGAAGCTATATTTGAGATAGTGCAAAACATGTATGACCTATCTTCAGGTATTCATTCAAACCCCGTGGCGAGAGAACGTTTTCTTGCCGAGTCTTCACAAATAGATTCATTGCGTGATAAGTTTGAACAGAATCTCGATGATTATAACTCCCGCTTGTTATCAGTAAATCCGCTAGATAACCCTGATTATAAAAGCCTCGTTGCATTTGAGTCATTATACGGTCGAATTAATCAATTACGATCTCAATATTCGCAATCACGTTCGTCGCAGGAGTCACGTGATATCTCTGCACCGCGTAAGGCTAGGCCTACACTTCCGCCGATTCAATTGATGGACTTTTCGGGTGACATTCGCTCATGGCCACTATTTTATGCCAGTTTTAAGTCTACTGTACATGATAATCCATCCCTCAGTGATGCCGAGAAGTTATACTATTTATTGGGTAAACTTTCGGGCAAGGCGAGTAATGTATGTGCAGGTATAGCTCCGTGCGCTGAGAATTATAACTTGTTATTACAGGCGTTAATTGACAAATATGAAGATAAGCGAATGCTCGCTTCCGCGTATTTAAATCAAATGTTTGAGTTCAAACCTATGCAAGCTGCTTCTGTTACGAACTTTGATTTATTTACAGATAGCTTTATAAGTGCAGTACGCGCCTTAAAGAATCTAAAGTTAGACAATTTAACTGATTTAATTATACTTCATATTGCGCTCAAGAAGATAGATTTAGATACCGTTCGCGCTTTCGAGTTGACTTGTAGCTCTAAAATACCTACTTTCGACGACTTTGTTGATTTTATTACAACCCGCGCTAAGGTTTTGGAACGCACTAACATCAACTCAAGCGCAGCAAGTCAAGCATTGTGCACTCGTCCTAATAATAATAATAGACGAGCTAATAACGTAAATAACCCTCCGCCGCCGAAGTACCAAACCTACGTTAGTACTACGGTTGATCCCGCGAGCAAGTGTCTTTGCACAAACATCACACATCAGCATTTATTTAAATGTGCTGACTTTAATAAAATGACTCCTCAGGAACGCTTTAAATGTGTGAAAGATAAAAATGCGTGTGTGAACTGTCTTAGTTTACAGCACCGAGTTTCTAATTGCTCGTCTAATTCTTATTGCCGCGTATGTAAACTTAAACACCACACGTTGCTACACTTCAAGCGTGCCGAGATGTCGAGCCCCGCGGTCCCCGCGGCCGCGGCGCCCGCGCGCACAGCTAGCGCCCCGCCACCGGCCGCTCAGCCTAGCCAGGCAAGCCCAACGCGCATACCTGTAGCCGCGCAGCCGCAACCTGTTACGAGCGCGCGCTCGGACGTTGCGTTGTGCGCTACCTATAATACGTGTACATCTGATAACTCATCTCGCTCATCGCCGCTCGATGCGTCTTCAATTAATAATAAACATTCTACAATTTTATTATCAACCGCTCAAGTCGTCGCTTACGATATTAATGGCGACCGACATGTTATTCGCGCGTTGTTAGATTCCGCTTCACAAAGCCACTTCATTACGAAAGAGTGCTGTGATCGATTAGGTATTCAGATTCAAGACACCGAACGTACTATTGTTAAGGGGTTCGGTGGAATTGAAAAACCCATCGAGACTAAATCAACTAATTTAAAGTTTTACTCGCGTTTTGACAACAACATTACGTTTAATATCGCACCGCTTGTTGTTGACCAAATTACCGACTTATTGCCGACCGCTGTGGTAGATACGTCTGTCCTATCACATTTAAGCGAAATACCGCTTGCAGATGAGAGCTTCGGAGTGCCTAATAAAATCGATGCATTAATCGGTGCTTCCCTCTTCCCACATCTGCTTCTCCCCGACGTAGTGCACGCTTCTCGACACTCGTCGGCGCCCCCTGCTTTACGCACGGTGTTAGGGTACGTAATTATGGGTTCAGTACCCACCGCCCGCACACTTACTCGCCAGGTCTTGACATGCTGCCATGTTCAGGAACCTGCCGCTATTGACTCCTTAGTCAGGCGATTTTGGGAACTCGAAGAGGTTCCCCTCTCACCGCCCATTCAGCACCCCGCTCATGTTGAATGCGATAACTTCTATACAAATACTACAACCCGCGATCCCGTTAGTGGTAGATACAAAGTTGGCCTGCCATTTAACGAGGATGTATATACGCTAGGAAATTCGATCGCTCGCTTAGAACTTTGTGGTGCCGTATTATTATCAAAGCTGCTTCGCACAGTTCTAGATAATTATTCTCGTCACATTTCAATCAAGACTTACGCATTTATTGACTCTAAAGTCGCCATATATTGGATAAGGAGTTCGCCACACAGGTGGCAAACATTTGTTGCTAACCGCGTTGTTCAGATCACGGATAATATTCCAGCTGACAACTTTTATCACGTGGCGGGTATTGAAAATCCCGCTGACATATTGAGTCGTGGGACTTTGCCCCACAAATTAATCTCGCACCCACTGTGGCTCCACGGGCCTCCGTGGGCTTCACTCGACCCGTCTCAGTGGCCTCTTAGGAGTGTGGACGGACAGTCTATTGCAGACATACCTGAACAAAGGGTTTTAGCGCACATTGTGTGCACGCCTGTAAAGCATTGCGCTTTATATGCACTCGCGCTCCGCTTCTCCTCATGGAGTAAACTTCTTCGTATAACTGCATACGTTTGTAAGTTTGCAAAGTTATTGCCCCGCCGCAGCACTACTGCAGTGACTGCTGAGGATTTTAAGTTTGCAGAAAAGGTAATACTTCGCGCCCTGCAAAGACGATACTTTGCAGAGGAATACTCAAATATAATTAAAAATAAATCTTGCTCACCGGCTCTCAATCGCTTGAGACCTTTTGTAAATGACGGCCTGATCCTCGTCGGCGGTCGGCTTTCTAATTCCGCGCTGGAATATGCACAAATGCATCCAGTTATTTTACCGCGCAAGGATCATGTAGTGAACATGATCATTGATTATTATCATGTTACATATTTACATGCCGGACCAGAATTATTAATGTCACTGCTTCGCCAAAAATTCTGGATCCTGTCCGCACGCCGCATTGTGAGACAACGAGTCCACATTTGTAATATCTGCTTCCGATTAAAACCGCGTCCAAGTTACCCGCTCATGGCTGACTTACCCGATGTGCGCACACGTCCGGTCGTCAAGGCATTCACGCACACGGGCTGCGATTATGCCGGTCCCATCGCCTACACTCCTGTGCGCCGCCGTGGCGTCCGCAGTGAGAAGGCCTATCTGTGCATTTTTACATGCCTTACGACTCGTGCAGTGCACATTGAAGTCGCCACTGACCTCAGCACCCCCAGCTTTCTCGCCGCGTGGAAGCGCTTCCTCGCTCGACGCGGACCTGTTCAGGTTTTGCATTCCGACAATGCTACCAACTACAAGGGGAGTGCTTCTTACCTCCGGGATCTCTATAAATTTCTCAATGATGAATATCGTCTTAAGCTGGAGCAAGAATGTGCTGAGAGTCGCATAACATGGAAATTTATCTGTCCCAACTCTCCACACTTTGGAGGCGCTTGGGAGAGCATGGTAAAGGTCATAAAACAATTCCTTTACAAAGTAATCGGACAGCAGCTTCTTTCTTACGAGGAACTTTGCACTGTTCTCACCCAGATTGAGTGCGTACTCAACAGCAGGCCGCTGACAGTTCTCAGTTCTTCGCCAAGTGAAGCTTCGGCGCTTACCCCGAGTCACTTTCTACATACCGCTCCGCTACTTTCTTTACCCGCGCCTGAAGTCAAATCTGACTCTGTCAATTTACTTCACAGGCACTCGCTACTGGACAAATTAGTTCAGTCGTTTTGGGATCGCTGGAGGATGGAATATCTGCACAGCTTGCAGGTTAGGCAGAAGTGGAATACTCCTTCCACTCCTATTACTTCCGGGACTGTCGTTGTTGTGATGAACGACAACTCTCCGACCTTAGCCTGGCCATTAGCGATTGTTGACGAAGTCCATCCCTCTAAAGACGGCATCGTGCGCGTTGCTACCGTGAGAACCGCCAAGGGAACGTATCTCCGTCCGGTCGTTCGTCTGTGTCCTCTCCCAAAACAGTAAATTAACATAACTATTTATAGTAAAATATCGCTTAGTTTATCTCGTAATATTTTTAAATCGTTTCACTTTATTATTAAACCTTATATAGCCCCGCTTCGCCGTGACTCTACGGCTTACTCATATTCTTAACCGCGCGCATTGAGCGCTTCGTCTAGAGTCATAGAGCATTTGTATATCTCATCTCACCTTATGATTGTCTATTAAAGGTGACCCATTAAGGGCGGGTGGATGTTGACGCCAAAGTATTTATAATAATTTTATAAATTAATTTAATATTTAATGGTACAATCCCTTTTCACCCTTTCCTATATTATACCTTTATACATGTATGCAATACTAAATGCGCCCGCGCCGAAAACGCCCTCTGGCGTGAGAAAAAATTGTAGGCGAGCTGTCAATCAGTTCGCCATTTGTTAGTTCCGGTTCAAATGTGAAACGAGCTCGTCGTTATAAGACAATCGCACCGCCGGAAGTATTTCTTCTTGTTCCCCGTGCCATTGCGGCCTTGTAATTTTTCATATACTTGTGATCGCGCTGTTCGCGAGTGCATTCTGGAGTGTGTTGTGAGGACTGGGATCTGGGAGCTGCCCGCGTGCCTGAGCGTCTGGACGCCCGCGTCTGTGATCGGAGGCGCCGCTGTTCTGAGGTATTTGCTGCATGTTTCCCTTCGTTCCCTCCTCTCCGCTCTTGGTTGTGCGTACCATATTTTACATGTTCATAACTTTGTCGAAGATCAAATAGAATTATACTTTGGCGCGATCAGTGTTTAAAGTCCAATCTCGTCCAGTTTGACCTAGTTCCCATTGTTTAATTGAGTTGAAATTTTACATGCCCGTCAAGTTCCGATGAAAGTGGAATATCACGGTGACACTGAGCTAATTTGATGGTAGAGACGAAAAGCTGACCGGAGTTTTTCCCTCGATAACTAACAGGAGAATGATGGTGTTTGGACTCACTTTAATTAGTTTGCAGTACCGAATATATGAATTTTATAAAATCATGCTTGCACGTAAAAAGAATACATTAATCTGCTGTTTCTTAAAATACAGGGTTTTTAAATCTAGTTACGGAAATAACAGTTCATTGCACAATTTATCTTCCACACCCTGTGATCATAAAAAAATGTTCATTGTACGACTTGTATATTATAATTAAAGATTTTACTATTATTCTCTTTACTTATTTTAATTCTTAAGTTTATTTTTTTTACATTATTTCTACAAACTTAAACTGGGGTACCATCGGTAGCGTAGCGCTGCAGAGAGAGGAACTTCCTGACAATCCGTGTCGGGGAGTACTGCCTTCTGCAACCGACCCTTAATCCAGCCGTCTAGCGAAAGCCCCTTAAGATGTTGGTCAATATATTATTACTGTAATTGTAAACAAAAAATATATATTGAATAGGCTTGCGTTTGAACTCTCACATTATGTTAACACTTTCACTGCTGAGCCAATTTGCTTGTCTAGCCTCGGGTGTGACTCTGCACATTCCATTATGTTTGCCGCGCTCGTGGCAAGTTATGAAAAACACGACAGTTGTGTTCTCAGCACTGGAGGCATACCATGACCTCTTATAGCGATTCAATTGAAGACCTAAACTGAACCGCGTCGCATAATCGTACCGTGACATCTTATTTTTTACGCTGCTGCCATTTTAACCTAAACTGGATCCAGTTAACGTTGAAAATGGCAGCAACCTAAATTGAGTCGCTAATAAGCCATTTTCAACCTAAACTATATCCAGTTTAGGTTGAAAATGGAAGCAACATAAAAAATAAGACGTCACGGTACCATTATGCGACGCGGCTCAGTTTAGGTCCTCAACTGAATCGCTATAAGACGTCATGGTAAGCCTCCTGAACGTGTTAAGAGGTGACGCAATAGATGACAGTTTCCTAGAAGCAATAAAATCGCTCGTGACTTGAAGATTCCCATGTTATAACTATCGGGAAACAAACTTTGCCTAGAAGTTTCATTCCTTGGCGGTGTGGGCATGTCTCTATTCAGCCTATGGTTGCCTGAAAGAGATTGTTAATTAAATGATAAGGCTGTTGATTGGTTTCATTTAGATTCTTCTTTAGTGTCTATAATTGAATCAATGTGGGACTATAAATAAACTCCAGAAGTAATTGCTAGGCTCCTGAAAAGGCATTATACTTCGTACTGTGAGAAAAGTAAAAGAATAATTAATATAAAAAGCTTTAAACAATGCCTGTTTGCGACTTGCAGGCATTTGTTTTAATTAAAAAACAGGAGCCAATTATCCTAAAACAAAACTAAAGACCATAGAGCAAAGAACCAACATTTGCATAGACATTGCATTCGCATAAATGCACCAAACAACTGACTATATTTTACCCTGGCAACGCCATTGTTTCGTCCGGTTTTTAATTAAGAACCCTCTGATGAAGCATCGTTGCCGCACTTTTAGCGGAATGAAAGAGAAAAATATTTTTTAAATAGCTTATTCCATCCAGGTTCAGTTCCCTGTTAGTTTTTTTTTAAGTGCTCTATTTTGTCGTTATATTTTGATAAATTAACTATGACCTTCCATCAATTTAGGTATTAGTGTTGATAATAGTTATGTCTACGATATAATTCTAGAACGAAAAAACTGACAAAAAAACTTTTACTATCGAAAATTGTTTATCTGTTTTGTTCCTACCATGACAACGACATTTCTATTAAGTATAATAACTTAATAAGTCATAGGCAAATTGCATTGGCCATTTATACTTACCTACATTTATAATTACCATTTATAATTAATATTTTTTTTTTTTTTTTATTTTTTTTATTTATTTTGTTTCTGGTGTACAATAAAGAGTTTTTCTATTCTATTCTTCAATTTATATTACCTACTATGGCGTATTTACCTCTTTATTTCGATATCCATTTTATTTTTAAGTAAACTATGTCACAAACATTTCAATTCACGCATAAATCTGTACTTGGATATTAATTTCCTTTTTAGGCTAACACAGCTATTAGAATATTCCACACAGTAATTGGTTTACCTCATTTTTATTTTAATAACTCAGCCATCAAAAGACTTAAGCTTTAGCATAATTATCTTATATAATGTATTCTATAGTTTTGGCAAAATTATTCATCTCCGGTTCGTAGCAAATGGACAGCTAGAAATTCTAGTTTCACTTCTATACAGAATTTACGTGTTTATTCACAAAATTATGTTAATGTCCAACCTCAGAACTTTTCGCTCTATATCTCTGAAAATTAAGCTTTACGAAAGCAGATGTACCAAGCCAGACTTCGTTAATTCGTTGAACCACAGACTTTAAATTACAACTTCATTTTTCATACTTTTAATTTTTTGAGATTTACATCTACCTACCTACCATCTTCATCAACATCATTATCTTCTTTCTCATCTATGTATCTAGTTACCTTTTTTATTCGTCCTTCCGTTTTTCTCATCAAATCAGCTCGCTGTCACTATAATATTGTATAATCAGGGGGACTTCACAGGCATGCAATATTTCAACTCAATTGACCAACGGAAACAGGGCCGAATTTGACTTCCAAGATGTGACCAAAACCGCACACACGAATTCCATAATACATAGTGAAAGCAGTCAAAACAAAAACTAAAATAATAAGGCATCACGCTCACATACATAGAACCCGGCCCCCTAACTAGGACTCCCTGTATCCAGGGAATCAGGAACTACGAGGACCATGGCCCTATAAATACCCAGACCGGGAACCAACCCGGAACCACACACTTCGCAGATGCCTCATCACCCAATACGCCAAGGAGGCAGAAACATAATTAATAAAAAAGTAGAGTTCAGAAACTAACTATGACTAAAATTAAATCGCACAGTATACAAAATTAGACAGTGGGATAAATAAAATCTTGGAAATACTGTGCGTTGAACTGAAAGAGAAGGCACTGAGCCTTAGTTTACACAACCTTCCATTTAACTGTCATTAACATACTCGTACGTACGAAATTATGTTAATCATGCGAACCCAAAATTATGCTGGCGCACGAAACTTTAAATACAAATCAACCTTACGTAGAGGTGATAGAGGTCACCTAAAGTCGAAGTAAATTTTCAATCGGATTTCAATAGTTTTGTTGCAAACCCATTTTAGATAACAAAGGCGCCCTAATTTAGAGTTATGTCGTAACTTTTGACTCGATGGAGTAAAATCGTTGCCCATTTGGAAACATAGAAACAGTAGCGTAACTTGGACGGATGGGATGATTCAACACATCTATGATTATCTCTTTTTTCTTTGAGGGAGGAAATGTTTTCCCACTCGGTGACGGAGGGGGAGTTGAACCCACTAAAAATCCCCGTGAGCAGTCCTCAGCCGAGGCCCATCTCGGCAGTCATCGTCTTACCCCGGCGGTGGTATCCAGACCTCTACGCCTGTGGGGAGGTGACCTTGCTCATCAAGGCCATCTCCCAGACGTATGGGGCCTTAATGAAAACCTTTCAGTACCTAATCCAAATACGTATTCTAAACGTTTTGAGATATTTTTTTAACATAATGTTTATGGTTTGTACAAATTGGTCAGTTTGTCCAAAGTTAAGATACTGTTGCTATTCCAATACGAAGCTACTGTGAGCCACTAAGCTGGGCAGTGCCAAAAACAATTCAAGAGCGATACAAGCAATTGCCTTCGGAATAAGGTCTGCTAGTTAAAGCTGCGGTCACACTAAAATATGCAACGGACTTGCTATTCGCAGATTACTGCAGACAATCAGAGAATTCAATTCTGACAGATGGATTAGGTTTAGTTTCATCGATTTCATTGCTTGTAGGTTGGCACTGAACCAACGAATCAAGGCTAACAATACTATTCTGAGAAATAAGTGAAAGAAAGAGGATAGGTTACGAAAAGATGTGCTTGTGTAAAAAACAGGTATTTCTTAGTGTTAATATAAGTTGGAAAATAACAAGTTTTGCTCTCTTATCCATGAGACCAAAAGCCAACTATCACCACAACACTGGACTCCACTCCACCACCTGGCCCACCTGGTGTCTTCCTTGTAATTTCACCAATCCCCAGTACTATTAGTGGTAGTAGCAAACACTGTGTTCCGATTTGAAATGCAATGTTCCCCACAAAATAAGTGAACGTTCTCGGTGTTTCGAGCGCAAAATTCTTGCACTGAAATTGTTATAGGCAGGCGTGGCGCTTCAAGCAAACTACCAGCTCAGTTCTAACATAAAAACATCAAAGGTTACCACCATCCATCAAGTTCCTATCCACATGTTAACAAATAGAACGCAAGATCCATCCAATATCCCATCGCATATCACAATGTGTCCAAATTACTAGACGTAACACGCTTTACGTAGGTTCTAGGGTCCCGCGGGACGTAAATAGGGTAAGGGTCTGGGTTCGGACAAGCAAATGAATCGTGAAATAATCTGAATAGAAAATCTGCGAGTATTGAATCCTATGAGGTGACGTGTGACCTTCGTTTGGACGGTTTTGACGGGTATAGTGGTCGAGGTTTCCGAACTTCCATTTGGCTTTGTTGCGAGAATGGGACGGTCGATGGGTTTTTCTTGGAGAAATATGTAAATACAGTATGGGTAAACGAGTTCATATTATTATTTACTATTATGAGAAATTATAGTTATGAAAAGTTATAGTTATGAAAAGTTATAATCATGAAAAATTATAGTTATCAAAGATTGGGTATGGTTCAAAAGTTATGTGAGTTATGTGGTAGAAAGTATCTCGCTCACGCAATAAATCGTATTTATAATCGGAATCCTAGTGAGGTTTGTAACGTGTAAGCACAGCCTAGCTAATCAGAAATGTAGTTTATTTATGACAGTGTGGTGTATGGATCCGTGAGACGGGCTTTATTAAAAAGTCCATACTTTAAAAGGTTTATATTGTAGCACCAAAATCTTAAGAAAACCTTTTAGCTACCCAAAATATCAGCTTGAATTTATATAGGTACTAGCTGCGCCCCACGGTTTCACACTCATAATTCCCGACTTACCATATTTTCTCGTAAAACGATGCTTTTTTTCACTCGTGATAGGTTTGTCAGTAGTTTCAGAAATTACCTTTTCACCTATTCAATTCCCGTTTTCCGGGACAGCCTGACACTAGTACCTTCCTATTAGTGAAATAGATTATAGTATCGAATCAATAGTTCAAGACCTCTTACAAACATACAAACAAGCTTTGTCTCTTTATATAATAGGAATTAGCGAAGATATGATTTCCATTCTGAAATTACTGGAATATCAAAGAGCAAGTAGATACCTTTAATTAAGGCACCTACAATAGGATTATTTTATCAAAATGTCACATCGCCCACGCGATTCTTCAATCTCTCCGTTTGTACATAATTCAAAGCTGGTAATTTCCACTTTCCTTATCACTGAACACAATATTCTTGTGTTATGTTGTCCTCGTTGTAACAGAGTGCTTACAAAATACCAAATCTTACTCACATATACGCGTAAATGTTGTCAAGTTAAGGACGTTTTATAAATACTCTTTGGACCCGGCACGGGACTAACTGCAAACAAAAGATTTTGTTCGTTTTGGCAGCAGTAGCGCAGACGAGAGAGACACGTTACACTAGTTATTGTGAAAAACAAATACCGATAATTAAAGTCACAAATCGCGAGTTTACTACCGATATACGAACATTTGATCATATATATTTTGCAGACGGGGTAAATGTTTTATTTTATTTGAGTGAGTGACGAGACGAGCATGTTTAAAGTCTCATTTGCCTAGTAATTTCGCTGAAAACAGTGCCCTTTAAACCGGAACACAGTAATGTTTGCACACAGTAGTTGTGGCAAAGGTGGTCTCTTGCAGATGAGGCCCTCTACCAATAACTAAACGTGAGAGTGCGTGGTCCTTTAGATCATGAGTTTGCTACCGTTATGCGAACAGTCGATCATATAAATTGGCGAGGGCAAACGTGAGCGTACATGGTCCTTGGTTTAGATCGTTTATGTGTCAAGTTCATATTACAAGAAACTGGAGATGAGTTTTCTCCATAACCATTTGTAGGGGTGCGAGGAAGACAGATAGCTTTTGTTGTGAGAAAAGAAAAGGACGGGTAATGAACCATTTTCATATAGATCATGAAGCACTCGTAGTGTGGTACTGACGGGTGGAGGATATTTCTTATTAAGGGTCTAAACGTACTAGGTCTGAAAAGCCCAGTACAAAACACCTCTGACACAATGAATGCAAGTTTTTGCGTGATTAGCCAAACATATTTTTTTACAATAGAAATGTTATTTTAATTTCATTTGTTAGAAACAGTCATCGAATTGCAGTTCTGCGATACACAGTAAAATAATTAATATTCCTGTCAAACTTAGATTTAATCGCTAAGCGTTCATAAGTCGACCAGAGACATTTATCCAAAGAGATCGGAATAATTGGTTTGCATTTATGGCATCATATATTATAGCTACATCTCATTCTCTTCAGTCTATTTTTAAGTGACGTCACGTCACGTGTGTCATAATTATGAGTGTTTGGTGCCAAAATAGGGCGTTCAGTTTAAAACCTTAAAATGAACTGCATGGAATAAGAAAAAGTACGTGAAAACAGCTGTCAATAAAAAAACCTTTTTAAACCTTCGTATACTCTATGATGACCTCTTACTCCCGAACTCTTTGTCTTATTTCTTCAAACCTACACGTCGAAGTGTCAACTCTTACGTGACGGGTTGACCGTAAAAGAAAATTGCAACGATTGCTATAAAATTTCTCCCATAATGTCGATACAAAAAATGTCACTTAAAAAAAAAGAGTCCGGTCAGTTAAGACCTTTTCTAAAAAACTGAAAAGAAAATGTCTCGGTAAAGCCTGAATGTTACGTATTCAGAGAATGGACACTTGAACACAAGGTTCGTTGACTCTTCAAGAAAGAAACATAACCTTCTAGCGCAGTCGGGTACCCCCCCCCCCCCCCCCCCCCCCCCGACCCCGACCCCCTTTTCAGATTTAAGGCTAATCCTCTTCACAAAAAGTGAGGGGAAACCCGTGCTCAGCAGTGGGACGATATGGGTTGATGATGATAATGATGAAGAAAAAAAAAGGAATGCCATAGAAAACTATACAATACTAGCTGCGCCCTGCAGTTTCACCTGCGTAGACTATTATCCGCAACCGCAAACCGCAAAGTTTCACGGGGTAAAAAGTATCCAATGTTCTCGTATGTGATCGTAATTCTTTTTTTTCCAAAACCTACGAAAAATTTGTAAATAATTTTGGTGAGTTCTCATTTCTATATCCACTCAGAGAAAGTCGGTAGCGACAAGCTAGTATAACTAGTGTGTAGTGCTGTAGTTGAGAGCTATTCATCATCATCATTAACCCATATTAGCCCACTGCTAAGCACAAGTCTAATCTCACTATCTCACTATCTCCTAAATTATTGTCAGGGTATGTGGGTTTCCTCACAATGTTTTCCTCCACCGAAAAGCGGGTTATAATTACATCATCATCAACCCATAACGTCCCACTGCTGGGCTGTCTCTCCGCACTTTCGTGAGGAGGGTAAGGCCATAATCCACCACGGGGGCCCAGTCTGGATTGGTAGATAACATACCTACCTCCGAAATAATTCTCGGGTAGGTATGTGGGTTTCCTCACGATGTTTTCCTTCACCGGAAAGCGACATACATATAATTATGTTTTACAAGAAACACTACTATGTATGTATGTAGAAGAAACACATTGGTACGTGCCTGCACTGGAATTTGAACTCTCACTCTGCTTGGAAGGCGGACGTTCTCCACTAGGCTATAACCGCTTGATAGCAAATGTGTTTGTGTAATTCGATTTGTACATTTTGTTTTTAAAACAGAGATGTGTAGTAACGAATAAAGGCTCTTTGATAGCTTGGTAAATACCGCGCAGTCGGCGGCGCGTGGGTTGCTGCCGTGTGAGATACGCCTAAGGGATTAAACAGATATCTTTCGTGTGGTCTTTCAGTGAGCTTAAGTGCTTGGGCACCCGCCAAGGGGGCGTTAATGTGTTTCCCGATCAATAAGGTTAGTTTTCTTTTACATTGTTCTACAACATACGAGTAGGGTATGGTATCATGCTACTGTGGTGTAGTACGTTGCGAATGAAATCATACAAAAAAAAAAAAGTGGAATTGAGAACCTTCTCTTTTAATGAAGTCGGTCAACAGTAGTATCAGGAAACCAGAATTGATCCTGCAAAACTGTTGTAAAATTCATTTTATTAAGTACCGCTTTTTTAGGTTTATTTTCTTTTTCTTGATTTTTTTTTGATTTATAAACTAGCTGTACCCTACCACGCTTCGCTGTGGCACATTCGCACATTTGCTGATATGTCACTGATGAAAAAAATAGATGAAAACAATCCTTGATGCGGATTATATATCATGCTAAAATTTCAGCTCGATCGGTGCAGAACTTTTTGAGTTTTTGAAACGTACACAAACCAACATAACATTTTTATATATATAGATAGATTTTTTTGTACAAACGTGCATGCCAGTTTGTATTCCAGCTCCATTGAAAGTTATTCTATAGCTAGAATACAATCAATACAGTTCTCTATTGCGACTAATCCTTATCGTATCGGTAGATGTTTATCCAGTTCTTCGCTTTACCCCACTCGTAGGCTTAAGCCCGCCTTCCATTGCCGGTGGAGCGGTCTCCACGGACTCAGTTCGACTCACAGCAGTTGAATTTTTATAGAAGTTTCCACCGATAACAAATGAAGATCGGTAGAAAAGGAAGATCGAAAGAGCGGTCTACTCGCCTGTTTTCCGTTCATACCTCTTTCGCAGTTTGTCGAATGAGGTAGTTACGGCCTCTCGTATCAGCTTTTTAGTCATTTTAAGGGCCTCTTACATGCTATCAATCGATAACAACCGGGACTGAGGGAACATTTCTTTCGAAGTACAAATTGTTATTTATGAAATTACGTCATTAGTGCAACCCGAGTTGACGATCTTAGTGTGTCGTTAGATTGCAAAACTCAGAACACCGCTCGGCCTTCAACCATCCGCAGTGGAAGGCGGGCTTTGTATAACTGCCTGCATATTCTAAGCCCGTTTAACCTGTCATATCCATGAACGTCTGAAGTAGCATGCATTATTTGATTTATTTAGATCTCGCCCCAGTTGAATGTGCCTGCAGCGAGGTAACAAGCCTTGTGGGTTAGCTAGGACTTCTCTTAAT
This sequence comes from Campaea margaritaria, assembly GCA_912999815.1. NCBI lineage: Eukaryota > Metazoa > Arthropoda > Insecta > Lepidoptera > Geometridae > Campaea > Campaea margaritaria. The sequence goes on along the minus strand of OU538797.1, from coordinate 10,740,097 downwards.
TATCAAACACGTTTACTAAGTTACTTTGTCATAGAAAGTCGTGTTTATATTTCTCTTTCGTTTGAAAGAATCTTTATAGAGGAAATATTTGTTCACGTCTTTATAATATGACTAAAAAAGTAATATAAAAAAATTTAAGCCCACCTTACTATCGAAAAATGTTTTTTACTGTCCATCCAAAGGTTGTGTGGAAGAAATCGTTTTCAGCGATAAGACCGCCCATTGTACTACTCTTGTTTACCTATTGTAATTTTTTCTGTTCTGTGTTTAATTTTGTTTCTGGTGTACAATAAAGAGTTTTCTATTCTATTCTATTCTATTCTATTCTATTCTAAAGCCCACTTCGTATTTCTTGTCAATAGTTCTATATTATGGCAGTTTCCTACCTAATATACTTATTCTTAAAAAAGAAACACTTATTTAAATCCTGTGTCATTGATTGGTAATTCAAAATTACGTTTCTTTACACGTAATAAAACCAAACATTGTACATAGATGTGTCGTTATTGAAGTATTAATCAAGTATCCAATTTTAACGTCCTTTCAAGTTTTAATATCTATACTATATACTAATATATAAAGCTAAAGAGTTTGTTTGTTTGTTTGGTTGGTTAAACGCGCTAATCTCAGGAGCCACTGGTTCGAATTTAACAGTTATTAACAGTTGAATAGTCCATTTATCGAGAAAGATTATAGGTTATATAACATAACAATACCACCAGTAAGAGCGGAGCATCATCGAAGAATGTGGAAAAACGGGAAAAAAATATTGCTTTTAAGAAAAATAAAAATATCTATATGTATAAAAATGTTATGTTGGTTTGTGTACGCTTCAAAAACTCAAAAAGTTCTGGACCGATCGAACTGAAATTTTATCATGATATATAATACGCATCAAGGATTGTTTTTATCTATTTTTTTCATCAGTGCCATATCAGTGAATCTGCGAATGTGCCTCAGCGAAGCGTGGCAGGGCACAGCTAGTAACTTTATAAATATCTCTTCACGATCACATAATAGATAATGACTCCTAACTAGTCATAAACTAGCCTAGTCTATTGATTTCTATTTTTAAAACAACAAAAGCAACTATTCCAAAACACGGAACGTGTGGACACGTATCGGGTTCACCGCTTGCAACACATCAGAGGCTATTGTGAGCAGACAATGATGCCAGAATGCAGAACTCAGATCATAGTTTCTAACAATAGGTAAACTGATAGCTGGGTTCAGTGACATTTGCTACATAGCGATGAGCGGGTCCAAGCTGTATAGACAATCGAATGAATCACATTTTTTGCAGAATTACAATCGAGTACATAAACATCGAGATGTTTTTCGATTTTTCCGAGTCGATTGACTCGCCGCTGCATTCGCTCGATTTCTCTCAATCAAGTCTGTGCTACCGGTAGCGATTATTTTCTTTTGGGTGTTTAAAATCAATTCGATTTATGTACTTAGAAAAAATCATCAATAACCATCGAGATATTATATAAAGAATCGAAATAGTTTACAAAAAACATCGTGGCGCCCATCGCTACTGTTACCTATCCTGCAAGTAGGTATGGTTCTTTCTTCTGTTGACTTGACTGGTTTACTGGGAAAACCATTAATAACATATTGTTAGTATCCAGAGTAGGTGAAAGATCGATCCTATCTGATGATCCAATTTCATTGTCCAATTTCAGCTGTGTCTAGATTTTCATCGCTTTGTTTGTAAGTCTCTAAGACAATCTCCGAAACTATTGATTTGACTCAGTGAATTATTTTACTCTGTAAGCTACGTTATCCTTGAATGATAAAGGTAATTTTTTATCCCGGCAAAAGCATTATTTCTGCGTGTAAACGTGCGACACCGCGGATGCAGCTAGTTATAGAATAAAACGCGAGGCTCATCAATCTCGAAACGTCTGGGGCATAAAAACCAAAGAAATTTTATTCGAGCACAACGCATTCAGTTTCCCTGTAATCAGAAACAGCACTCAAAATATTCTCAATCCGGGAACGGCTTTGAACCGTCTCAAAGTTTTAATCCCATGTTTTAGTAAAGTCCATAGTTCCTTGTCCAGCGTTCGTGCATTATTCAGAACGTGTACACAGTAAGTTGAGAGCAATGATTACATTTCACAGCCACTCGTGAGATATAGCAGATTGTCAAAGGTCTAATTTTAGAACAGGAGGCATACCATGATATCTTCTAACGATTCAATTGAAGACCTAAACTGGCTTATTAGCGACTCAATTTAGGTTGCTGCCATTTTCAACCTAAACTGCATCCAGTTTATTAAAATGGCAGCAACATTAAAAATAAGACGTCACCGTACGATTATGCGACGCGGTTCAGTTTAGGTCTTCAATTGAATTGCTATAAGATGTCATGGTTTTTTTTTAATAAGTTTTTAGTTAAAGTTTTACTTAGTACACATTTCGTTTTTGTTTTTATTCAACCCAAGAAAGTCTACAGAAAGTTTCGAGCACGCCGAAAGTTCAAGCCCATGTTTCAGTAAGTACACAGTTACTTGTCCAGTGGTCCTGTTTTATTCAGAACCTGCTCATGTACGGTGAGTTGGCAATTGTTTCCAGCTAAAGCACCTGTTTACTGTGCGATAGAATTACAAACGTAAACTTAATGTATTATTAAAGGCGACTGGGCTGTACTTACATAGGCAGAGACAAAGCTTGCACTTTTCCCCTCAATTGGCCCTTTAACTGAAGAGTGTGTATGTACCTAAAATATATATGCCCACACATCAGTTATGTTAAATAATCTACGCAGTACATCGACCCCACTCGTAAGCCACTAAGTCTGTCTGTCACGTTAGGCCGGCTACGACCGGCACGTTAGGCTAGTTACGACCGGCTTTTTCATCTAAATTTAATGCAATTACCGGCCAGATGTTTTCGTGACCTATTCGGTACGATGAATTAAGTTTGTACGTATAATTAAGTTTGTTTAACACGTTCACTGCTGAAAACACAACTGCGGTGTTAGCTGTATGGGAAAAAACAACAGTGTGAGCAGATCCGTACCCGTGGCTAGACAAGAAAATCTGCACAGCAGTCAAAGTGTTAATGGTACTCAAAAATGTAAATCAATGGCGTGAACATAATCAAAAATTTTCAAACTTAACACATCGTACCAAGCTTGACTACTGCTTTGCACAATACATTTAAGGGGCTTTACGCCTGTTAGTAGACGTTAGTTGCCAACAATGGGTGACAACACTGACGGATTATGTAATCTAGGAGATGGATAAATGGCATCATAATACCCTTAAGTGAACGTGTCGTGAATTATTTATTTAAAAAACAAAACAGACATTTTTAACATAGTAGTTAAAAATATCAACACAATCGATGCCGGCTATCCAATTAGGGTACGATGGACGTTTCTAGAATCAAGGATCGATTTATCAAAATGACACGCGGAGAGTATCCTGTCCTGTCCTGTAAGTCCTGGAGTGCTGGTGTGTCCTGGAGTGTTCTGTCGTATACTTTAGTCAATGTCTTAGTTTTAACAAAGGATCTTGTGGAGTTATTCAAAGATCTTTTTGGCGGTGGATATGTTCTTACGGTTTTAGATTAGACTAGTAAAAAAACCTGTTAGTTGCCGCCTACAGTTATAAAATTCACCTACAATTATAATATAAAAAACAATATTGGAGTTTATACTACGTTCCCTTGCATTTTGTTATCTCTGGGTTATCTTGAGCTTTTCACATACCTGACAGAATCTATGAATCTATAATGGAGCCATGGGTGTGATCGTGACGCGTTATTTTTTATTATTTCTTATTAAAATAAAGAATAACCAAACTCTTCAAGACTATTAAAGCTAATTCTGTGTTTATGTTGTGAGGCGTTAATTATTGTCAAACGAAATCCTCTATTCATTATCATCTCAAAGGTTTTTTTCTGAAGTACCTAATTAGCTTAAAATGTTCAACTAACGAACCTTTCGCAAAAAGGGAACAGGCGTAGTTGGGAAACTTATTTCGTAGAGTCCTGACAGACTTCGATGTAGAGTCATTAGAGCCTCGCTTCGGCTGTCTCTCCAAACTCCAAGTTCACACAATACGGTTTGCCGGAACGGTTTTCACTAAAACCGTACGTAAAAGCTGAATAGGACTTCCAAATTGTAGGGGCTAGATAACCGTAGCATGGGCACGTTAAAACGTAACTCGCTGTCGGTGTATCACTTTGCGTCTCTCTCTCTCTCTGTGTATGTGTGTGTGTTGTAGATTTTACAAATAAACATTTACTCATGATATGTTTTCATGTTTCATGTTTCAGCCATAGTGTTCTGTTTTGAACTGTTTGGTTGAAATATCGTGATGGCAGTATTAGCCAGTTAGTCTGTAATGACATGGGCTAATAGCTGCCCAGGGCTTTTAAAATTATTGGGCAATTATTAAAAGGCAACTTACGAAAGTTTCTCTCTCTAATTAGATAAAATATTAAGATAAATATTAGTAATGATATATGTACGCCCGCCACCCATCCTACTATAAAAAAATGTTTTTACTGTCCATCCAAAGGTTGTCTGGAAGAAATCGCTTTCTGCAATAAGACTGCCCATTGTACTACCCTTGTTTACCTATTGTAATTTTTCTGTACTGTGTTTTTTTTGGTGTACAATAAAGAGTTCTCTATTCTTTTCTATTCCATTCTTTACCCAGATGTCTTCTAGTCTATTGGTCTTCAGAATTGCGCAAAATTCTTCTTTTTTTATGTGATAAATGTCAACGGTTTAGACTAAAACAACCTTCTATACGTTACGAACACTCACTTTCCGTTTTAGTATACCGCAATGTGTGAACTAGGATAAAAAGCTTCGCTTCAGTTGTTTCTACAAAAATGAAGATAGTTCTCCCGAATTCTTTATTTGAACCCGTTCAGTTCAATTATTTTAAATTTAGCTTCCTCCACCGGTTTGTTAATAGTAAATGTAGTATTTTTGCGTTCTAAATTTAATGACGTTAAAACTTACAAAACAGTTTACACTGCATTCATTGCCGACTGGTCTGGAGTTCCAGAAACCAGTAGAGAATGTCAGGGAGTTGGTGTACTGCTTTCCGCTGGGATCGAGCATGTGGGAAGATGTAGTCTCTGCCTATCCCATAAAAAGTATGTAGGTATGTAACAATAGTAAAAAGCAACAGTTGGTCGATTACGTAAGTTCAACTCTAATCGATTTAAATCAGAATGATTGCAACATTAATTGTTAAAACTGTAGGTAATATAATGTCTACCTTTGGTCAAAGCTTCGTAATGCCTTTATTTATCTGTGGTCATAACGTAGTAACTAGGTATGTATTTTATCAATGGCGGATTACAATCATTTTCATTGAAAATGAGCGTATTAATTTAGTAGACGACTCATTTGTGACTTATTATAAATTTTAGTTTATTTCCTTTACCTGTTTACAACTTTATCATTTTTACAAATTCAAAACTGTTCTATCTTTTAAAAGAACTTATGCAGAAAGTTCCCGGAGACTGCACTAAGTAGGTAGGTACACTTCTTCCAATCTCTGTCGGAAATTCAACGGTTAGGTAGTGACGCGCGTACATTAAACTTATCGATAGATATTCGATTGTTTAAATTTAAACTAACATGTGTTTACTGAGTGACGAGACGAACAAGTCGTTCTTCTGATAGTGAACGCTACGCCTGCCCATAACAATTAAAGTGCCACCCAGAACTTTGCATTGCATAATTCTGCGCGGCACTGCACCGCGCTTGTCACCCAAGACATCGGCTCTAAAGTTTTGTTAATGCCCAGTAATTTCGCTGGAAACAGTGCCATTCAAACCGGAACATAGCAATATTTGCACACTACTGCTTGGCGGATGAATATGACTGTGACAAAGGTGTGGTACTTCCCCAGGCGGTGTCTTGCAGAAGAGACCTCCCACTTCAGAAGACTTGTTTGTGACAATGGCATCACTTACTAAGTTTAAAAAGCTTGTAAAAATATTCGATATCGATACCACTAAATAAACAATGGCACATCCCTACGATCAAACACCCCAAGTAAAGGATTTCAAGCCAAACATTCGAAGCGTAACTCCAAAGTTAAATCAATTATTGCTTTCGTTCTGTTTCATTAATAAAATTGCTGAGACGTGCCTGCCGTATTGTGGACTTTACCTTAGCCAGATGGCATTTTGCAATCTTGGATTTATTGGCTAGTTACTGTAAGTGGGGGGTTTAACAGTTCGTTAAGCTTGGAATTGTGAAATGGTATGATTTGAGAATAGGTCTGTATTGACCTAGCTTTGATGTTATTTGAATAAGAGGTCAAGTCTAGAATAAATTTCTTAGAGTACAGTTACTTGAAATATTTTTGCAATTGCCAGTGAGATTTTCAGTAATCAACTACTTTGCCCCATTTTGCGCATTTATTTTATTTAAAATAATTCTGAATAGCCAGTTATGCTTTTTAAATGCCAGCAAACCGTAAATAAGAATTACAATTAATGTTATTTTATGAAATATCAGGTTGGTCAGGTTGTGTCCAATCACTTTGACTGCTGTGCCGATTTTCTTGTCTAGCCACGAGTAAGGCTCTGCACACACCGCAGTGTTTTCCCATACAGCAAACACTACAGTTGTGTTTTCTCGCACTCGCGGCTAGTTACGAAAAACACCACAGTTGTGTCTTCAGCAGTGAACGTGTTGCTTTATGATGTTCAATAAAGAATTATTGTATTGTTAAAAAAGCAACCCCTACTCACGAGTTTTCCACTATATAATACTAGCTTTCGCCTGCGACTTCGTCCGCGCAGACTACAGTTTATCGCGATAAAAAGTACCCCATGTCCTTCCCTGGGATATAATCTACATCTCTTTTCCTAGTTTCATTGCGATCCGTTCAGCCGTTTTGCCGTGAAAAGGTAACCAATAAACAAACAGAGTTACTTTCAAATTTCTAATAATATAAACATCAACAACCTATATTGTCCCACTGCTAAGCACGGGTCTCCCCTCACTTTCGTGAGGAGGGTTAGGTTAGGTTGGTTCACTCTGGGGTGCGGGCCAGGTAACCTCCACGAGTGCCCGGCTGTTGTTCGTCCCTCTTGATGCGTTGCATCCGGAGGGAATGGCAGCAGCTGGGACGGTGCACCCTGGGGTTCGGTCAGCAATTCTCCTAGGGGAATTGGTGGCCGTAGCAAATAACCTGGCGAGAAGAGGTCCTTCGCGTGTCCCTCTGATCAGCAGAGGGCACAGCGAGGGACCAATAACGGGGACTTTTGGGCCGCGGATCGGGGGGTCCAACGCCCAATTTAGAAGTCCCTAAGCTGAGGTGCGGCCCGTGTGTTCCGGGACCCCCCCCCCCCGGGCCGGGTGGTATGCCTAATGCATTTCCCCGGGTGAAAAAAAAAAAAAAAAGGTTCACTCTCTTGCTAGCGCTCGGCGAGTCAACAGCTCCTGAGGATGGTTCGTGCAGAGACGAAACACGTGTCGTATTGCTGTCAGTCGATGTTTGATGGGAATTTGGCAAGGAATAAGTCAGGGTTCTTTTTTCTCTGTGTAGGTAGATAGGTAGGAGTAAAATAAGTAGATAAGGCCGGAGGCCGTGTCTATTTATTTTACGTTAGGTCAATTTAAGTACGGGGTGACACGTCAGGGTTGTTTCGGTCTTCAGATAAATTAAGGGTTGCGTAGGGATTTAGATTTTTAAACGGATAGATTTGTCATAGGGGTTTCGTCTTCCAACAAAGTCCTATCATACATTCATCAGACAACTTAGGCGGAATAAAAACTATATATTTCTACATTATCTAATTGATTATGGACTTCCGCAAAATAACGCCTGATTCTATTAACTAGGAGGGTTAGGCTTTAATCCACCACGGGGGCCCGGTCCGGACTGGCGGATAACATACCTCTGAAATAATTCTCGGGTGGGTATGTGGTAATAATATAATAGTATGGATTATACTAATTATCAACGGCTAATTAGATTAATTCAGAACCGAAACTAGGTCGACCGGTTCACAGAAAACTTTATAAAGGGATCACCTCACATCATCCAATCTGCCTGCAACCAAACTCAATAAAAAACTTTAAAGTCTCTGGATAAGCTTTAAAAGGAGATTTAAAAAACGCTCGAAAGTGGCTCGAAAGCTGCAAAATTACGAAGTTGGCGAACAATGTGAAAGCACCACCCCGTGAGCACTCAACCGGGGCCAAATCTCGAGACCCCATTACAACCTATTATAAACTTTCAAAAGATTCATAATGAAATTAAAATATTTATTCTAATAACCGGCCCATTGCTGTTAAAATACAGTAATATAACAGAACCCTAGGTGCGTGACTCCAACTCGCACTACGCCGGATTATAATAGATTCGCTTTTTACCTACATAAATCCCAGAATTCAGCATTTCAATGACATTCTATCCTACAAAATTAGTGTAATTTTTGTTTGTCCTTCTTTCACCCACCAACTGAGCATGGGGTTTTTTTTATATATGACTGAGTGATGAGACGAACAATTCGTTCACCTGATGGTGAGCGCTACGCCTGCACATAACCAGTATAACAGCACTGCGCCCGTCACCCTGAGACATCGGTTCTAAAGTCTCATATGCCCAGTTTGACATATTCCTTTGCAAAAGGTAGGCTAGATAAGCTAGGATAAGCTAATTTATATCTCACGTGTACTGCGTAGTACTGCGGTGGAATTATTGTATCATAAATAGTATTATTATATATTTTTAAATGAGTAAGTATTTTTTAAAATAAAACAGATGCTAACAGAGCCAGTAATCCCCGTGGTAGATTAAGGCCCTAACCCTCCTCATAAAAGCGAGGGGAGACCCGTGCTCAGCAGTGGGACGATAGGGGTTCATGATGATGATGATGATGATGATGAAAACGAGCCAGGGGTAAAATTAGTTGGATATAAAAGTTCAAATCTTCTGACATGATTTGAAAGCACTTCTGTGACTTCAAATAATATTGAACAAATTCGTGAATACGAAAACTGATATCCATAAACCGATTTAGAAGCTGAAAGCTTCAAAATGCGAGACAGGGTTGCTGGCTCGTTCGATTTCTTCCGGAGCAAATAATTTCATATACTGAAAAAGTCATTGATAAAGGTAATGTTATTATGTAGGTACATATTATACTGGCTACTCACTGCGGATATGGCCGTATTTTTTTCCTCTTTCCGGGAATGAAGGAGTCTATATCGGCACTATCTGTAGATATGAGCTATCCATGTTTTTAATAAAGTGGCTAAAAAATTTGTTAGCTGTGAAAGACCTGACAAATAAAAAGAGACCTCCATAGTACGGAGCGATAGAGATCCGTTCACCTTAATGATTTGACGGCCTCCGTGGCGTAGTGGGTGATGAGCCGACTGCGAAGCGTGCGGTTGCTGGTTCGGTTCCTACACAGAGCAACAATTTATGTGAAGCACAACTTTTTGCTATGAGTCTGGGTGTTTGTGGGGTCGTGGCTCGTAGTTCCCGATTTCTTCAATGTAGGGAATTTTAAGGTTTTTATGTATGTATGTGAATGTGACGCGTTATTTCTTTTTTTTTTTAGTTTATGATTAAAAACTAGCGGTGGTAGCCTAGTGGAAGAACTTCTGCCTTCCACGGATAAGGTCGTGAGTTCAAGTCCCAGTGCGGGCACGTACCAACGTGTTTATGCAAAAACCATATGAACGTCATTATCACTCGCTTTTCGGTAAAGGAAAACATCGTGAGGAAACCCACATACCGAGAATTATTACGGAGGCATGTTATCCACCAATCCGGACCGAGCCCCCGCCTAGCCCTCCTCACAAAAGTGAGGGGAGACACGTGCTCAGCAGTGGGACGATATGGGTTGTTGTTGATGAAGAGTAAAACCAGGAACACCGTTGATCTGAAGTCTCTCAGTAGTACTCGAATGCCTACTTCAGAGCCTATTAAGGTTGTTACGAAGTATTGACATGAGTATATTATTATCTGGAGAGCCTCCACTTTGTCTTTAGTCGCTTAGTTCGAGGGTGCTCCAGAAAGTGCGATCATCCAGTCTCTCACAGAACTTTTTCATAGGCTTTTTCAGTCACAGTGACCACTGCAGTGCTATTTAGATAATTTTTGAAGAAAAATTTCTTTACGCACCCTTGTCTTGGGGAGTGAGCTGGTGAATGCGTTACGAATAGTGTGATCGAGGCGAAGGGAAGTTGAGAGGGAGATATAAGTTAGTGAAGATAGATAGAGAGATTTACATTTCGTATGTTTTTTAAAATTACTTTTATGCTTTTTTTTTAATATTTTTTTTTGTTGATTTTTATTTCTGTGTGTCTCAGCACACATTTTGTTTTTTTTTATGTTACTAAGTAATACGAACAAGTCGTTCACCTGGTGGTAAGCGCCACGCCTGCCCATAGCAGCGTCACCCAGAACTTTCCATTACAAAATTGTCCCGAGGACGTGTAGCGCTTACCATCAGTCCAACCGCCTGTCTAGAAATCGATGCGACTCTGAAATCTCATTAGGTAAAGGGCGTTTTGCCAAATACCAGGCTATTAAGCAAATGTCCATGCTCTTTCCAATTAGTGTCAGTTTTCCCACTTTTACATAATTGTGTTCATTACCAAGGTAACGGTCATTAAAGCTTTTTGTTCCTTAAAAAACAGTTTGTACTGTAAAATTTTTCCTTTAGACAATTTAAGGCATCACTTTTCTGACTCATTTTTCTCTGATTGATTGATCTCGAATAAGGTCCTTTATGTTAGAGTCTGTCAGGCCGCCTAATGACCTGACATGGCTTAATACAAGTATGGATGATTTTTGGCGAGTAATTGAAAACGTGACGTTGTTTTCTCCATAACTCCCAGTAAGTTTCAGAAAAGCATCCACCACTTTACTGAATCGTGACGTCCGTCGCGTCGACTGCAACTTGACTAGACCCACCTGACGGGTATTCCCTTAACTTTAACTTGATATTTATATTAACTAACACTACATAAATACACTGCCAAACCAAAACATAGACAAATCGGGACCTTTTTGATTTGCAACCCATGAGCCTTGTTCAAATCAATATTTTCATTAGAAAACAATTCATACGCTATTTATTATTCCTAACTGAAACATCCACTAGACGAAACTTATTCTGCTTTCAAACAATATTCTCCGAAGGCAGGTGTGGTTGTACCCCCCGAGTAGACCCAACCCGGCCCGGCCACCGCAAAATATTCACTTTACCTTTTAAGGTGCGCCTAAAATAATAAAACTAACTAAATTGGGATTTAATTAAAACACCGGGTTAGGCATCTCACAAATTAACGGTAAGATTACATAGGAAATTATGACGTGGAAAGTGCTTTTTATGGTGTATTTGTTTCCTTTTTCGTGGAAATAATGGTAGCTCGAATCGCGATTTTGAAACTGGAAATTTTCCAAGCTTGGGTTGGGTTACTGGTTTGCATGAGCAGGTATTTTATGCGCATTGAATCTTATGAACCATTGAGAGGTCATGGTATGTACTTGTAATCTTTATTTCGTTCAACACGGTGGTAGTTACAAGTACAATTCCACTACTATTTGACTCGTTTATGAAAAAAAAGGCGTGTTTCTTTGTCCCCACTTAACATAGGATTTTGATTAAATTTAACACATATATTAATTACTACTTTAGGTCTTGGAATAGAACATAGACACATTGCGATTCCAGTGGAATAATAGACAATAGCCAATCGAAAAAAAAAAAGTTATCTATCATGCCATTAAACCACAGATTAAATCTAGTTTAAATTTTTTTTTAGCATGGTACTAAAGGGTGTTATGCTGATAATTATGTCAAAAATTACAATCCCACGGAAAACCACCTAAAATTTAAGAAAATTGAAATTTGGTCTAAATTGTAAGAAAATTACATAAACTACAGGTCAGAAAATTAGAACAATGCCCGTTGCCTCGTTGCCTGTTAGAGATTGTTCTTTGGCAGTAAGGCCGCCCATTATACCTTTAGTTATAATATTATTATATTTGTTTCTTTGTTTCAATTTTGAATTGTATGTCTTGGATTGCAATAAAGAGTTATTATCTTATCTTATTAAATTCTACGCAGTTAATTTTAAAGCTTGTGAAACTCCCTCGTTTTTCTAAAGAAAATATATATATCATTTATAGATTTTGCTGATGTCAGTTCGTTCCTATCCTCTTTCAAATTATACGACCAAAACGCTTTTTGGCGAACGGTCACTTCTCTGAATAATCACTCATCACATTTTTGCTTATACGTCTTAAAAGAAATTCAGAAATCTGCGTTTGAAAACTGAATAAAATTAGTAACTATTATTACTTCGTTAGCAAATTTTTTCTTTTTTCACTAAAACACACATCCCTTTTAATCACATCGTGACGAGCTACTCTGCATGTCTAGTTAAGATCAGATTCACGATTCAGACGAATATTGTATTCGTGTCCAGTACCCTTTGTGGTTTCCATTGCCGATTCAACACATGTTCGGATGAAATCCGAGTTCGTATTAAATTGCACTGGCTATTCGGTTCTCGAAAACAGAATAACCTTTGTGTTGATTTTGATGCATCGTATATGTTTGTGGTGGAATATGAAGACATGTGCAGGATAGAAAATAACATGTAGCTTATGTACTCCTTTCTAATAAAGGTAGGCCATATATCATATAAAAAAGATAGAACTAGGGAATGTTTTTAAGAAAATCATTTTTTTTTAAATTGGTCTTTTTAGGGTTCCGCACCCAAAGGGTAAAACGGGACCCTATTACTAAGACTCCGGTGTCTGTCTGTCCAGTTAGTTGAAATTTTCACAGATGATGTGTTTCTGTTGCCGCTACAACAACAAATACTAAAAAACAGAATAAAATAAATATTTAAGGGGGCGCCCATATAAAAAACGTGATTAATTTGCTCGAAATTGATAACGGCAATAGGTAGACGCTTGAAATATTCACAGAATATTTAGTTATAGTTATATTCACTTTAAAAAAAAACCCCAGTTTTATAGATAATGACACGGAACCCTTTGTGCGTGATTCCGACGCGCACTTGGCCGGTTTTTGTGAACCGCTTCTTAAGAGAAACGATTCTCTAAAAGGACAATTCTCAAATGGACCAATATGTGAATAAAGACGTTTCGTAACGCAGTTCTTCTTTCATTTGACGCGGATCACAGTCATCTTTACTCGCCATTCAATTTACATCTCGCTCGCAGGCCTATAGTCTCCCGGGCGTCGTTGTAGTCTCCCCGGCCTTATTGTACGAATCCGTCCCAGAAACATTAATAATGCCCTCGAAAGCAAATAAAACAACACTCACTGTTCCATAAAAAAAGACACTTAATGCTGAAATGCTGGAACTGGCTGTCAGCTGACAACAACATCAATCTTTTTGGGTGAAAATTGGAATGAGTTCAAATTACACTAAGACGAAAATACACTAACCATTTAAACCTTAATACTTTATCTTTAAGCGGTGGTAGCCTAGTGGGAGAACGTCCGCCTTCCAATCAGAAGGTCGTGAGTTCAAATCCCAATGCGGGCACGTACCAATGTGTTTCTGTAAAACATATGTACGTAATTATCACTCGCTTTTCGATGAAGGAAAACGTCGTGAGGAAACCCACATACCTACCCGAGAATTATTTCGGAGGTATGTTATCCACCAATCCGGACTTGGCCCCCATGGTGGAATATGGCCTAACCCTCCTCGCGAAAGTGAGGAGAGACCCGTGCCCAGCAGTGGGACGTTATGGGTTGATGATGACTCTATCTTTTAGTAGAGTTTAAGTTTTCTGTACATGGCGCTAAGGGTTACAAACGTTTATTCACAAAGAGTCTCTCCACGCAGCTGTTTGCGCCACAAAACTGATATTCTTGCACCTGGTACGCCCATTGTGCTACCCTTGTTTACCTATTGTAATTTTTCTGTACTGTGTTTATTTTTGTTTCTGGTGTACAATAAAGAGTTTTTCTATTCTATTCTGGTTTTTCTATTCAATCCTGCTATGCAATAATTAACCTTTTTATTCAATTTAATCTCATTAATTTCGAATTCTATTTTAACGAAACAAAGTGGCAAAATATTGTATTTATTGCTTCCAAAATCTCTTATCTCCGTAACAATATTTTGTAAACATTAGAATAGGTTAGAATAGAATAGAAAACTCTTTATTGTACATGTACTTCAAAAAAATAAACACAGTACAGAATAATTACAATAAATAAACAAGGGTAGTACAATGGGTGGTCTTATCGCTCAAAGCGATTGCTTCCAGACAACCTTTGGATGGACTGTAAAAAAACATTCCAATGTAAAATATATTAAATTGGTTTTCAATCGACAAATCGCGACATTTATAGTCTCGAATATTTCGAATTCGAAATTTGCAACGTGAAAGTCTTCCCACTAAGTCGACTTTCAGTCCTCATCTCTACAGGAAAAGTCCGTAGTTTCTTGTCCCGTAGCCAGTAACAATAGGAACAATTAATAACGTGAAGCAATGCCGTTGACAGGGTTGTTCTGTTTTAGTGAATTGTTGCTTCTGAGCCGTCACACTAACGACTCTTATGAATGTAAAGTGGGCTCAGATAAAGGACGTTCATAGCTACGTAACGCTGTGCGAAAAGCACTCGTATAACCTGGTATTACGGGTGTTTTAAGGGTTATTTTGCTGTTTTGAACACTGTACAAAGGCTGGTTTGGAGATTCGGACTATACGCACGTACGGTAAACAAATTCAAAAGTAAATGTATGTAAATAGGCGCGGTGAGAGCTAAGGTTATATGTCTTTGGTGCTCGTCAGTTGTGAAAGCTTATCGTGATGTTGAGGTGTGTTTATAACTCTTGTTTCTGAGTGTGATTTATTATTACGTAATGGTTCAGAACTTCTGATTATGTGCACATAAACCCTAAGGGTGTATATTGTTTAACTTTTAAGCAGACGCGAGTGGGGATTTGGATTTCAAAATTAATTTTACTTTTATTAACACGCCTTTATTAGCTTGGTATGTAATTATGTATGTGCGTAATGGAATCTTTAAACGAGATTTTCATCCCTTTCAAAATTTCTAATTAATTTGAAACTTTTCACACTTATAAAGGATCGATAATAAAACAAAAACTAAATAACAAAAAAAAAAAAAAATATATAAATAATAAAAAATGCGCTTGAATAGCAAGCCTTATATTAAGACCCCCCCCCCCCCCCGCTTTTATACCACAAAAATAATTATTTTTCTACTTTTTACTTCAACTTGCTAATAAAGTGTGTTGTTCCCGCGAGAACGGGAACTACGTGGGTGAAACCGCGGGGCGCAGCTGGTTACATATAAATGCAAAGTTTTGTGTTTGCGTAATAGTTATCAGTCTTGTAAAATTCTAAATTTAGATACTATTCTAAATTATTATTCAAAATTTAGATGTCCTGAAATATAATTCATAACACATAAAATACTGAGGGATCATTCCCCACGTGGGGTGTAGCTGGTATAATATAATAATATAATATCATATTGACGATTTCCATCGTAAAATCGGATTGCTCGGTCCATTGTGGTTCTTTAACTTTATGACAAACCAATAGATGGCGCTAGAAGCGTTATTCGCGTGACCATAACGAGTTTCCCCGAAAGCTTAGTCAGCAAAATACGTGAAAAATTGTTCACATTTGTTTGCACTAGCCGGCTTTGAGTTAGGATTTTATATTCTGATATTCTCATAAAAACAGTGATTGACTTGGATTCGGGACTTTTGTCCGCTTCAATGCCGGATCATTACCGGTTTTCGGTTATGTTTACACAGTACTGTTTGACGGTCGACTTCTGGCAATGTGGTTATATTCCCCAATTACGAGTATGTTCGGATTGGAATATGTTCTTGCAAAATATATCCAATTTATTAGTATTATTTAGTTATTATTATTTACCGGGCCCCCGTGGTGGATTACGGCCTTATCCTCCTCACGAGTCTGAGGACAGAGACCCGTAGGGGGATAGGGGTCGATGACGATGACCATGATGATTGTTTAGTTTTACATTGTAGCGCTTACTTATAAATAAATAAAGGCAGTTGCTTAATTTTGGTATTTACGGATTTTTGTCGATCCTACATACGGAAAAAATGTTACAGACAATGCGGCTTACGGCTTCAACTGCGGTTAAAAGTCTCTTTTGTTCTATTTTAGAACCTAAAGTAATTGTACAATGGTATAATGACATCTAAACCCACAAAAAAACGAGTTTATTCCTATACAATTGGTTTTATACGGCGCTGGCAAGCATTAGTAGGAAGCTGTTTACTAATTCTGTTATACGTAAAAAAACACTGGATAAAATTGAAAGAAACAGGTATTTTTATAATATCATCATCATCATCATCAACAACCTATATTGTCCCACTGCTGAGCACAGGACTCCCCCTCACTTTCGCGAGGAAGATTGGGCCAGAATCCACCACGGGACCCCAGTCCGGATTGGTGGATAACATACCTATCTCCGAAATAATTCTCGGGCAGGTGTAGGTTTCCTTTTTTATTTTTCTTTTTTTCCTCACGATGTTTTCCTTCACCGAAAAGCGAGTGATAATTATACGTTTTATAATATAAAATTGATTATTTAATAACATATAGAGTAAAACCTCAATACGCGAAGAGAGCGTTGTAACTCGCAATAAACGTCTTGGAAGTGTGATGGGGAAATCTCCATAAATAAATTATTCATCGTTGTCTTGTGCATTTATTAGTGATAAAGGACAGGTGATCTTTGAGACTGGGGGTTCAAACAAACAAAGGCACTACAATAGTAACAAAATACAGTGTCTGAGATATCTCACAACTAACCTCTGAGGGGCTTACCTCAGTATATTCAGTCAGTGACGACCATTTTCCGTTTAAATTCTGCTGACTAATATAATAAAACGAGTGTATAAAAAAATTTACGTTCATTTTCTTGCCGGTTCTTCTCGATTGGATGTATTCAGAACGAAGTAGTACAGTTTTTTTATAGTTAGAACAATTGTCTTGAAAACATTCTTGCGGGTTCTTTTCAAATATTTGTATTTAGAATCAGACCGTGGTAGAGTGAGTAAACTTTCTTTAGTGCACTTTTTGGATCTATGTGAATAAAGAAAGGAAGAAAGGATATTGAGTTCTTATTTTGAAAAAGTCTCAGTCGAATTTCTTGCCGGTTCTTCTCGAATGTTTGTATTCAGAATCCGTTGGTAGAGTAGGTGAATAAAGGTAGCGCTTTGAGTTTTTTGCTAACACAGTCCTTGAAAAGACACGTCGCTAAAAGAAATATTCAAAGAAACAATCTCCCTAGCAAATACTCATATTTCTATTTGAAGTAGCATCTCCCGCAGCTGTCAGGACATGTTGTCACATAAATCATTTTTTTTATAAACGCGTATAGAACTCAAAGGCCGTAGGGATTGAAATATACTGGAAAAATAATCAAATGTGTAGGTCGGTAGTTCGTGTACGGTCGGCTTCAAAAATATTTCACATTGTTTGTATTTTTTTTTATTTTAAGAAAAAAAATCTCTGTCTGAAATTTGACTAGAAGAGGTCGCATTTAGCGTTAAGTAAAGCTGATGTGGCTTTATTTTTTCTCTTTTTTTTGTATTTTGTAAACTGGTTTACAATAAAGCCTTTTTCTATATTATCCACCAGTCCGTACCGGACTCCCGTAGTGTAATATGGCCTAACCCGCCTCACGAAAGTGGGGGGAGACCCATACTCACCAGTGGGACGATATGGGTTGATGATGAAGAATATTATTCAAAATTCGTTACTAATTTGCTCAAGTACCTACATTGTGCAATTGCTAACTATATCATGTGGAAATAATTAGAAATCGGAATAATGAATGTATCCAGTTCAACTAGAGTTGCCTAACTAGATCATTAATCTCGATTTAGACCAGGCAACCTATAGTCGAGATAATAAGAATCGAATCGTATCGATGCAATATCGTTCCCGTATCGATATTCGAGCTGTTCAGGACAATTGACCCGGATCTCGATTCGATTTCGACTACTGTCGATTACGGAACAAACCGTAATATTCGATAAGTTACCGAAGAAAATAACCGAACTTTCGGAGAGTAGCGCTTCGATAACTGCGTTGTGAATAGCTGTATCTATCGTAGATGTAATCGAAAGGCATGACGTCAATTCCGATTTGAGCCGACAAATTCCTCGTCCGTTCGACTATTCTCAATTAAAAATGTGTCAAATTAAATCTAACCAAATCGATTGGTTACTGAGTTATCGAAAAGTTCGGAATCGCCTACCGAGACTAAAGTTTGGCTTCTGGCATTCTCAAGACCCAGGGTCAAACAATTTACAAAACCGTAATACACCTAATAACTACTTCCACAAGATTGAAATTTGACTAAGTTGTTTAGTACAAGATAAGGTCTTTTTAGGCTACATACCATTTTAGCTCCAGGTTATTGTTTTGAATCCCAAGTGACATAATAGAAACATTACAAAAACTGAGTTCTGCCACTGTCTTATTTATCCCAATAATATATCTGAAAGTATAGACATGACGTCATAGATCTAGAGAATTCTTCTCGTAGCCATACCACAGTAATATACGAAGAACTATCATAGTCACAATCGATCGATAACCAATTATCACACCACGCTTTTCTAGACCCCTCTCGCTTCTCCAGTAAGCCAATTCATAACAACAATGGACCTTATCTGCGGGCTTTACTTGGAAAAATACACAGAAGCTGCAAAAAATTGTTCAATAAACTGTCACATTGTCACGAGATAAATCATATTTCAACTCTCGCCCTGTGGGATTGGAAAGAGTCGAGGAGAAATTAATCAGGACCAACATCGGAGCCCTGTGTAACGCTCGGCTGTAAGCCACGCAAATTGAATTTGGGGGCACGTTTAAATGCGTATTACATAACTAAGGATTGAGCTTAGATATCTGATATAGTACCTACTGACAGACTTTAGTGTACCTCTGCTTTCAAGCTTTTATTTAACTTGCAATGATGTAACCATTTTTGTTCGGGTGGAATCTTGCTACTCAATTTTGAAGCAACCATCTTCAACCGATTGAGATGAAATTTTGCAAGCCTGTTTAGTGCTGATGACAAGACAATATTATGGTAGCAGCGAGCTGATCTGACTATAGAAACGGAAGGTACACGACGCAGTGACTAACAGCAGATTGATGGTGTTTGGGCTCATATTACTGTGTTCCGGTTGGAAGGGAATTGTTTCCAGCGAAATTACTGGGCATATGGGACTTTAGAGACGACGTTTTAGGGTGACGAGCGCAATGCAGTGCCACGAATGATTATGCGATGCAGGGGTCTGGGTGGCGATATAACTGTTATGGGCAGGCGTAGCGCTTACCATTAGGTGAACGACTTGCTCGTCTCGTCATTCGGTCAAATAAAAAAAAATATATAATAATATATTGATCAGCTTGCAGTGCAGAATAAGTATTTGATAAAATCTTTTATGGAAAAATTTATTTTTACCAATAAACTTATTGGAAAAAAGTTTGATGAGACCTGATTAGCTATTAGCATCAGCAGTTTGTTGGTACAAAAATATAAGTGAAATTTCATATTATTATTTTAAAATAATAAAGTTGATTGTTATTTGAATTCTTGAATTGTTGTTATTTGAATTTTGAAACTGACTAAACTTTTCTAGATAATATAACATTGGAATTGAATCAACAGATCGCGCTCCGGCACTACTAAGAATTGGCTGAGTTTCATCCCCAATTTTGATACGAACCTTGAACGAACACAAATAACGCCACGTGTTGTAGTGATTACAACGAAATTTCATTTTGTGTAGATAAAATAAAGGCTATTGGGTTGTTTTATGATAAAAACAACTCATACTCATCCTCTAAAATAACTGGGAAATGGTTAAATGGTATAAATTTGGGTAACAATTTAGTAATATTCTACGATAACATTAGGTATACTTTAGCACTTTTGGTATCATAAATGCGAAAGCTTATGTTTGTTCGTCCTCTTGTCACACTGTATTGGCTGAACCGATTTTCATGTAATTTGGCACGTAGATACTTGTGGTTCTAAAATAGAACGTAGAAATTTTTTATCTCATTATAGTATACTGTTCCTGTGGAGTAGCAGCTAATTTATAATAATACTGATTCCAGTATCGCTATTTGGAAGATTTTGTTTTTTTTTCACAATATTTATTTTTCACAAGTGGCATGGGCGGTTTTAACTTGGTAAATGCAGTTCTCGCGGGAAAACATGAACTACGGTGAAACCGTAACAGAAATCTATGATAACATGGCTACTTCCATATATCTCCAAAGCCCTTAGACTAAGAAAAAAAACTGTCTTAGTTCCCAGAATCTTCAAAACAATTGAAATTCAAATGTAGAATAATATTTTTGTTCCCAACGAGGTTTATGCATGAGTTCGAAATATGGTTGTTTTGTTGTTGATTTGTTTTAAAAACACTTGTAAAGATTAATAGAACTCAATTCAAAACACTTCCCAAGGAAGTGGATATGACATTTTAATTTAATTTTACATTATCCCTCTGTTAAAATACAGGGTGTTCCAATCCAATTCCAGTGATGACGGTTCATTTACGAAATTAATATTTTTAATTGCTTTCATGATTGAATCTGTGAATTTAATAATGTTCAAGGATTACAATGAATACGTTTTCATTGAAGTAATATAATTATTTTATTTAATAACTTAACGATTGTTTCGTGTTATTTCTCTGTTAGGTAAATGCAAACTGTCAGGAAAACAAATTAATAGGTGATGTTCCTTGAAAGTAGCTCTAACGATTTTAATGAAAATCACACAGGAGAAAACTTATACTATAGAGATAAAAAGTTAAAAAAAATATGTATTAATATGTATTATTTTTTTTATTCTGTACTATATTTTAAAATAACATACTAAAATCTTTTAGAACCCAAGTATGAAATACGAAAACCTTATTTTTTAATTTTTTTTTATATTTATTCATTTGCTAATGTTACCCAAGAAAAGCCTCCATCGGTCCACACGGAAATCCTCATCGCAGCGGTAGCGTTGCCTTGCGCAACTTGCCTTAAGCGTATAATTCCACAAAATTCAGCTCGAATACAGTGCTAAATTTCTCTACTTACCCCTAGGTAATTAAGAAAAAAAGTAAAAAAACTAAGTTTATCCCTCCCCAGCCAGGTGCAGCTAAACGATATTTAAGTACTTTGCTGCATTTTCAGTGCCTTTCTATTTTCAAATTAAGTAAGGATATGGAATTAAAAAAACTGACTAGCTTATTTTGGCTTTTGAGGTTTATAGCTGTGAGACTAAAGTTGTGCCCCGCGACTCTGCCTGCAAATATTCTGTAATTATATATTATTATTTATATATAATTACAAAATACTTTTTTTTTTTCAAACTAGATGTAGTCTTTTTTGTCTTCGAATTTAGAAGTTTAATGTCTTTATTTATAATATAATGGCTGCGCCCCGCGGCTTCACCAGCGTAGTTGTCGTTTTTTCCCACGGGAACATACTATCGGGATAAAAAGTAGCCTATTACTCAATCCTGGTTGTAAACTATCTGTGTTCCAAATTTCATTCGAATCCGTTCAGTAGTTTTTTGCGTGAAAGAGGAACATACATCAATTCATCCATTCTCACACACTTTCGCATTTATAATATTAGTAGGAAAGTAGTAGGAATCTTCTGCAAGAGGAAGTACCTCACCTTTGCCAGATATTCATCCGCCAAGCAGTACTATACAAATGTTACTGTGTTCCGGTTTGAAAGGCACTGTTTCCAGCAAATATACTGGGCAAATGAGACTTTAGAACCATGTATCGTAACCTGTTATGGGCAGGCGTGGCGCTTACCATCAGCTAAACGACTTGTTCGTCTCCTTACATAGTAACATAAAAAAAATATTGTTTCCACCAACCACATCCTCCAAACGGTACAAACTCCAACGAAATGCCGAAAAAGACCGCATAATACCGAAATCCAGAAAACTTTCAATTTCCCCCCAGGTTCAAACACCCAGATTACTCCAGGAAACATTCACAAAACTTTATTGTAATTACACAGAACTACCAACAAAACGGGTTTAGAATAAAACTTCTGGGGTTTTTTTTCTCTTTATTGTTGAAACTCGGGTAACCCTTCCTGCTAAGTTGGAAGTTTATTCGCGGAAGAGCCGTAGGGAAGACATTTTCAAATAGGAAGGAAGTTAATTAGAAACTTAATTCTTTTGTAAGGGCAGTTGCTGTTATCGCCCTTTTACGGGATGTTATGCGAATTCTTCGGAAACTATGTTACAAATTGTTTCTGAAGCATTTTTCGCAGAGTTTTGCTGAAAACCGGCAATCTGGGTTAAAAATGGATGTAATTTTTTTATTCTAACTGGGTACTTAATGAAATTGAAGCGCACTAAAATCACGATGCAAGAAAATTAAAAAGTGTCAGTTTAGACAGAAATGATAATTATAATTTACGCTCAACTAAAATGAAAATAAAATAAAAGTTCATAAAAAAAAAAAATTACTTATTTTATTTTTGTATTTTTTTTTTAATGATTTTTTTAAATTTATATGTGAATGAATATAAACTTGATTTAGTTTTAGGCAAGAAAGTTTTACTTAAGTAAAAGGAATCCACACTAATTTCACAACTTGTCACTGGTTGTTCACAAAACCGTCCACAAAACTTTCAAGCCATTACATAATTTAGTAGTAAATAGACAGAGACAACCTACGAGACATAATAAAAATCAATTATGGGAAGTTTTCTGTTTCACTCACTCTCGTTCGCGCTGTTTTACTAGAAGTGAAAAAGAGAGCTGAGTAACAGTTGTTGCCTTTAATCTTCTTTCCATAGCTTGTTCTTATTCTGAGGTATTTGGTTAAGTTTAGCTTAGTAAAGTAATTGTATTTTTTTTTAACTCATGACTTCAGAAGTGTCCCAGCGGTTGTTTCCCTCTGGCTGTTCGTTGTGATTGATTATGGTATGTTCCTTACGAACGCCCAGCGTGGGAGGAGGTCACACGCATGCGGCGGCGTGCGCGGGCCGCCCGTTGCGGCGGCGGATGGAAGTCCTGGCTCTACCTGTTCCTAGGCAGAGGATGGTGGAGGCTAAACCCCTGGTTCTTCACACGGGCGAAAATGGCGGGAACGAAGGCACAGAACCAAAAAGAAAGAGCGGGAATATTTAGGAATGTTTGTCGGTGAGGCAATCCGAAAACTAACTTGAAATAACTCACTTGTCATTTTCTATGTGGAAAATAAAAGTTAAGCGAGTTTAAATAACGCTTTATTCTTCTATTCGACGGAACCCAAATTAGCGATACCGAGTTTTACTGTAGTATACAGGAAGCTGAACAGGAAGCGATAAAAATAGTATTATCATTGAAACCGGGATATTTACCATGTATAACCTTTTTAATGATAATATGTGGCAATTTTAATGTTCGTAACCATATTACATTATCTTATATATATAAAAATGTTATGTTGGTTTGTGTACGCTTCAAAAACTCAAAAAGTTCTGCACCGATCGAGCTGAAATTTTAGCATGATATATAATTCGCATCAAGGATTGTTTTTATCTATTTTTTTTATCAGTGACATATCAGCGAATGTGCCACAGCGAAGCGTGGCAAGGCACAGCTAGTAACTTATAATATAGCGATAAACCTATCCGGGGCTGTTATCGCTATGACCACCTAGATTCGTAACGCGCTCGTTTTGAACTGTCAAAATAACGTGCGAGAATCTGGCACGATTCAAGAAGTTTTAAGGTTCAAAATAAGTTTAAAGCACGTAATGACACGCGTTTTCGGCAAAGAATCTCACTCTAGTGAGAGAATAACAGTTCATTTCACATTAGTATACGAGGAGAAGCGATGGTAGCCTAGTGGGAGAACGTCCACCTTCCAAGGAGAAGGTCATGAATTCAAATCCCAGTGCGGGCACGTACCAATGTGTTTATTGTAAAACATACGTACTTAATTATCTCTCGCTTTTCAGTGACGGAAAACATCGTGACTATAATGATAAATGATTTTTTTATTGCCAAAAAAGTTAGATGTTACAAACAAAAGTTACAAAAAGAGTAAACATTATGTTGAAACAAGGATTAACAGTCAGTTCCAAACTAGGCGCGGGACCTGTGTCTTGGGACCTGAGTAAAAAAAAAAACCTATATTTCAAAAATTATTTCCTTTTATTTATTTATTATTTAAAATTATTTATATTTTTTATGATATCATCATCATCAACCCATATCGTTCCACTGCTGAGCACGGGTCTCCCCTCACTTTCGTGAGGAGGGCTAGGTTAGGTTATTGTCCACCAATCGGAGAACAGAGAATATGCATGTGAAACTGTATCCATCATAGTCTGAAGCTCACAGGGAGACGTAGCGAATAAGAAAATTTAGAAATAATATGGAGGTATAATATGCGGTACTAACAAGCACCCTCTTTCAGATACATAGAGCTATATTTTACTTTTATATTTTCAAAGGTACACACAAAAACCCTGGCATTCCGTTCCCACACAATACCTCCAAGCAAAATACGACACTGAAATATTTACAACGCACCAACACAAAAATTTCACGTGAGAAATTAATTTTATAAATGTACCTCTCTACTCTTTTCTATGTCCGTTTGTAAAAAAGACATGACAGACGTCAACCAAATGCGTCCGCGCTTTATAATTCCTTATAAATATTCATACACGTCATCAACGGCTTGCTAAAACCTCTTTCTACTCAAAAATGTAGATTTCATCATTGTTACCCTTATTATTATGCAATTAAGAAGAATTTCCCTCGTCATTTTACTTCAAAGACCACTTGTCGAGAATTTATGAAGAGTGACATTAACAGAGATGTGAATTTCTTTGGTCTTCGTATAAAAAATAGAATACAAGAATATTTGAAATACATGTCCGTACTGTAAAGTAGATATTATTAAATTAATTTTAAAAAACTCACCCCCAAATAACATCAAAAACAAGCCAGTAAACGTTAATCCTTGTCCTAACATTTTTGAAATATCACTTCTCACAATTTCTACACAGACCACTATTCTCCAACTTGAATTAGTAAAAAGTTTTAATAAACCTTGACACTGGCCAATAATCATGAAACATATTTTTAAACGAAGAACGCGTTCCAGCGAATTTTTATATTCCGCGCCAAAATCGCGAAAAGCGACACGACCTCTCCCCTAGAGGCTTCGAGGGAACTGAAAGGAGCTTCACCTGACGGCTCGTTGTCAGATTTCAGCAGCCGCGCACTACACATGCTAGCGAAATTGCACCTAAATATGTTGTACTCTGCCAGGTAGAGCCTTTTTGTATACTGTTGGTTGTTAGTCTGTGTTTGGACCATAGTTTGGTTGCCAGAACAATTCATTTGGGTGAATTTAAATGACGATTGTGTGTGTGTCTGTCCAACCGTTCGCCGCCGGTCATAACCCTAAAACGTATTATTTTATTTGATTTGTTTTGCCTTTTTTAAATTTGAATATGTACATCAAAATCCCTTCAATATCTTATTTGTGAAATGTTTCAACTAATTGACTTTACATGTGACTTTGAAACAATAAAATTCAGTAGTGGAATAATTAAGACTTCATTTTGTTCTTGGTAAATAATTTAATTCATCGTTCCGATTAATTTTCCAAACCAACCTCATGTCCTTGTCTTGAATCTTTTATACGGAGAAAATAAGCTATAAGTAGATAATGAAAGAATAAATAAGCCTGTTCCGTACATATTTACAGGAATACGAGAAATTTCATCAAAACATCGGCTATTTTTAGATATTTTTGCTACAAAACAAACATTGAATTATCAGCACTGTGGAAGGCAGTGAACGATGTTCCGTATTATAGAAAAAAGAAATGCGTAAACTAAGTGAAGCATCGGATTCGATTTCCACACATGATAGATATTTTTATAAGCTGTATAATTATTCATTTAGTTCTAAAAGTTACTGATTCTCTAAATGCAAGGAATCTTAGTTAGTCTAATATTTTCTTCGATCTTATTTTTACTTCGTGTCGGATTTCAACCTAATGTACTGGGATAAACGAGTTGGTTTTGATGTCGGATTATTTAGCTGCCTACTGTGAGCTACAATCAGTATCGTAACTAGCCTTTAATGCGCCCCGGGCGAGCTTATTTATATACCACAGCCCAGTTATCTGCGCCCTTTTGATTTGTCCTGGTCTGGTCATTTCTGTGCCCCTCCAGGGTCTGCACCCTTGGCTAAGCACCGCTAACATAAATGAAAATGGGAACGGAAACGAAAACGTTAACAGAAACGGTAAAGGAAACAGAAACGCAAACGAAAATAAAAACGGAAACGGAGATGAAAGCGGAAATAGTAACGGGAACAAAAACAGAACAGAAATGAAAACTTAAAAGGAAACAGAAATGAGGTTACGGGGATGGGAATGAATATCTTTAATTGGACATATGTTAAAACTAATAAAGCAGCTGGTTCCTTTACTAGACTCGAAAACCGTAACATGCAAAGCAAACTGAATAATTAAAACACTTTTAAGTGAATAAATGTGCCTATTCTTGTGAGAATCAAATATAAAATCAAACCTCAAACCCCGTTTTCTACCAGTTCCATGACACAAAATGAGATTGTGGACTAATCAACTTGGTTTAAATTTAATCAACCTAGTAAATACCATTTGTGATCGATCACGATTGATTGAGTTTGATAGGTCGTATAAAATAATTAGTGAGGTCTAAGCTGTAAGGTAAGCCAGTACGAAAATTAATCCTACGGTCGGCCTTGAAAGTGGCTGAACAATGAACATCTCCATAAATTCAATTTGATATTCTAAAAGAAAAATATATAATAAATTTTACGTGTGTAAAATTTAATTGGAAATCGGACATGTTAAGCTTCTTCTGAGCCCAACTGTACGTGTAATTGGTTTTTTTCTTGTTTTTTTTTATTTAAATAATTGCTAAAGCAGTCCAAAAATCAACATAACTACATTTTTCTTGGTGAATTTAATAGGTTCAGATATTTGATTTCGGGTTGGAAATTTGCTGCCCAGTGGACTTTTACAGGTGGATTTTAAAAGTGATCCTATACTGATCATAAAATTAAGGGGTATGTATCTGATTTCAAAATATATGCCTTAATTTAAGTGAAAACTGCTGCATTACGATACGTAATCAAGCAATCATAAAGTACCGTTTTTTAAATTTCGTCTGTTTGTCTGAAAGTTTGTCTCTAATAGGGTCTGATATTAAATATAGATACATTACGTCCTGGAATAGAATAAAGGATACTTTTTATCCCGTATAATTGCGTAGTTAACGCGGGTGCAACCGCAGAGCACAGCAAGTTAAATATCAATATTTAGAATCATCATCATCATCATAATCAACCCATAACGTCCCACTGCTGGGCACGGGTCTCTCCTCACTTTCGTGAGGAGGGATAGGCCATATTCCACCATGGGGGCCAAGTCCGGATTGGTGGATAACATACCTACCTCCGACATAATTCTCGGGTAGGTATGTGGGTTTCCTCACGATGTTTTCCTTTACCGAAAAGCGAGTGATAATTACGTACATATGTTTTTACAGAAACACATTGGTACGTGCCCGCACTGGGATTTGAACTCACGACCTTCTGATTGGAAGGCGGACGTTCTCCCAGTGGGCTACCACCGCTTTTAGGTTCTTAGATACACTCATCAAAATCGGATAAACACAAAAACTTTATCGGAAAACTGGCTCCGATGTCAATACCTCCCAGCTCCCAGGTAAAACGGGTAGAAGAAGTACATAATTCAATATTATCTGAATGTTTTTACATAATGGCATAAAGTAAAATAAAGGATGCTTCTCCGATGATTCCACGGTGAAGGGAAAGGGTCGAACCCTCTCAATTGGTTTTTATTCTATTGAATAACACATCATTCCACAGTATTAAAAGGGGCGAAATTAAACAGAAGTGTTTTCTCGTATGGGAGTGTATTGGAGACTTAATGATATTGGAAAGGGTGAGCGGATTATTTGGGGTTGTGGGGGTAGAAGCACTAGATTGAGAGGCTATAGCTGTTTTTTTGTGTTTTAATACCTTTTTATTAGACTTCGAAATGGAAAATGTTTTTAATTCGATTGTTTTTTTTTTTTTTTTTAGTGAATGTCCGGAATGTGTGAACTAATTACTAATTTAAATAGTTTTTTTTTTTGTGAAAAGGTAAGTCGTAAAAGGTTCTAAGGTATTCCCATGATTATAATATTACTAGCTGCGCCCCGTGGTTTCACCTGCGTAGTTCCCGTTTTGTCCCACGGGAACATACTATCGGGATAAAAAGTACCCTATTACTCAATCCTGGTTATAACCAATCTGTGTTCCAAATTTCATTTGAATGCTTTTAGTAGTTTTTTCGTGAAAGAGGACCAAACATCATCCATTCTCACAAACTTTCGCATTTATAATATTAGTAGGATATTAGAGATAGATGGATATAGACAATTTTTTATTGCAACCAAGAAGACTAAAATAAAAAAGAAAACGAAATTGAGCCGTCTTATCGCTTAAAGCGATCTCTACAAGTAAAAATTGGTTAAGTATTTTGTTGTTAAATTATATTATTATCATTGTATTATTTTGAGGATAATTCAACACTTTACAACTAGCATTTCCGTTTCCGTTTTCGTTTTTATAATAGGAAACGTTCCTAAAAAATGTCGTAAAAATGCAGACATTGAGGAGAGAAAAGTAAAAGCATCTCATACTTAATCCAGGATTAATCCTGACTTATACCATCACTGTTAAACCCTGTCCTGACCTTTACATATTTTAACGTAGAAAATACAAGTCAAAAAAGATTCGGCCCATGTCAAGTTTTCAGCTAAAGCCGAATGGACGAAAATTGTAAATTGGACGAGCTCGGGACGAAAATGCGGGATGCCTGACAGACATGACACATCGAAACTAAGGTAAGGTCGCATGCAAGTAAGGTATACTGTATTTTAATATTTATAAACCAAAAAGTTCAAATACCCCAATCCACACTAGCTAAATGAAAAACAAAAGCGCATCGCCACACTCGCCACGCCAACAGACAGCCTGACCCGCCGCATGATGTTTCACATATATATATTTTTAAATAAGAGCATCCTTAAAGCATCAGCTCAGTTAGTTTCAGTAGGCGAAAGTTCAAAAACTTCTAAATACAGCCTAAATGAAAAAAAAAAATACAATACTAGCTGTGACCCACGGTTTCACCCGCGTAGTTCCCATTCCTGCGGGAATACGGGGATGATAAAATATAGCCCATGTTACTAGCTGATAATGTAGCTTCCCATTTTGAAAGAATTTTTAAAATTGGTGCCGTGGTTTAGCCTATGTCCTTTTTCAAGCTCTAGACTATCCCTGTACCAAATTTCATTTAAATCGGTTCAGTAGTTTAGGCGTGAAAGCGTAACAGACAGACAGACAGAGTTATTTTCGCATTTTTAATATGAGTAGGGAAGTAGGGTAGTAGGGATATATATATATATATATATATATATAAGTAGGGAAGTAGGGATGATGGACGGCAGTCGCAGTTTGATAAAAATATACGTTTCAGAGTATGGTACTCACCCCCCACGAACATACGTGACCCATAGATAGACGAAACATAAAAAACCGGTAAACTAGCTCGAGATTTTATTTGATCTAACGTATCGGGGTCTGACAAAAATTGATTTATGGACACAAAAGAAGTAGGTCAATCATCCATGGAAAGTCAATGGAAAAGGGTACTCCTTGAGGAGTCCAAATTAGAAGATATCGGGAAACAGACGGCTGAAAGGCCGCGCGTTTGCTTCTCCGACTTGTGTAAATGCTATAATTATATAACACTCACACACTTCCTTGCTCACTTACTTTACTTGTGTGTGTTTGTGTATTTATGTAGAGCCGATGTCTCAGGGTGACGAGCGCAGTGCAATGCCGCGCTGGGTTATGCAATGCATGGTTCTGGGTGGTGCTGTGTCTGTTATGGGCAGGCGTAGCGCTTACCGTCAGGTGAACGATTTGCTTGTCTCGTCACTCAGACAAATAAAAAAATGGGTTGGTTTCTTTCTATTTCTTTTTTTTTTATTTTGTAGGTTGTTTCCAGAGGCCTATTTTCTATGTTTGTTTGTACATTGACAATAAATTAGGTTTTAATTTTGAAATTCAGAGCATTTTATTAATTTATTCAAAGAGTTTTTTTTTTAATTTTTTAATTTACAAATCAATTATTTTTAAGTTTTTATGTAGCTTCTAACACTTGTATTTTTGGTTTCTGTGATAATTATTTATGATTTTATTACCTAAGTAGTACATGCAACATTTTTAAAGGTTTTGGACATCTGTAAATTAATATTGAGTTAAAAAAAAGATTAACTCTAAACTAAGACTTTACTCTAGATAAATTATGAAAACAAAAACGCAATTTAGAATGATTGGTTTGATGATTTTCTTTTATCAAATACTAGCTGTGCCCTGCCACGCTTCACTGGTGCATTCGCACATTCGATGATATGTCACTGATGAAAAAAATAGATAAAAACAATCCTTGACGCGGATTATATATCATGCTAAAATTTCAGTTCGATCAGTGCAGAACTTTTTGAGTTTTTGAAGCGTACACAAACCAACATAACATTTTTATATATATAGATGATGCTAAAAATGTTTTAACTCACCACTCCTGTTTCCACTGCAGCATTTAAGATGACTTCAGTAGAAGCTGTCAGAGGACTAAATATAAATCACCCCAAGTGGCCCGTCAAGCCTTACTGCCTAATCTCGAATAAGAATAAGATATTCCTCGCGTTAAATTAAAATAATCGACACTAAAGTTGCTCGCAATAAAACATTCATCATCATCAACCCATAACGTCCCACTGCTGGGCACGGGTCTCTCCTCACTTTCGTGAGGAGGGTAAGGCCATAATCCACCACGGGGGCCCAGTCCGGATTGGTGGATAACATACCTACCTCCGAAATAATTCTCGGGTAGGTATGTGGGTTTCCTCACGATGTTTTCCTTCACCGAAAAGCGAGTGATAATTACGTACATATGTTTTACAGAAACACATTGGTACGTGCCTGCACTGGGATTTGAACTCACGACCTTCTGATTGGAAGGCGGACGTTCTGCCACTAGGCTACCACCGCTTTGTTGGCAATAAAACATTAAGCCCCATAAAATAACCAAAAGCAATGAGAGTTTTTAATACTAATATGATTCGCTCGTGACCCAATTTTCGGATTATGGCTGCGATATTATAATTTTTATATAAGTGCTTTCGTTCCATTTAATAGTATTGATGAGGTTTGGTTTGAGCACAGAAGACAAAGAATAATACGAACAGAACGTACGTACTCTTCACATCCAGCGAACCTTCCCGAATTTCTGTTTTTTTATCTATAACTCGTTACCTAAGAAAAACTTTGACTAAAACTGAATATTTCCACTATTTCTTGTTGAATATGGTTTTCCATAAAGTAACTTCTTATTTTATTAGCACTCAGTAAAATTAGGTATACGTTTTGCCACAAATTCTTTAATTGTTCGGCGAATAAGTAGTGCTTGGCTCTAGTGCCAGGATATGTCAGGGCCCCCAACCCAAGCCTGAGCATCCTAATGACTGCTATACATCGATAAAAACCAAGACTGATGGCTTAACGTGCTGTCTGAAACGTGAACGAAAACGAAACGTCAGTAGTAAAAAATTAAAATCAAAATCGGTTCATCCAGTCGGGAGCTACGATGCCATACACACACACACAGACAGAGAGAGAAAGAGAGAGAGACCTCAAACTTATAACACCCGTCGTTTTTGCATCGGGGGTTAAAAATAGGCAGAGGTTTCCAATCGAGCGCCATTAAGTTGCGAAGCGTACCAATAACCGCTCGGTCACTACCTCTCATAGACAAACAAGCCGCAATTGTTTCACTTTTGTCTGTGGTACCGTTCCAGTCACGTGAACGTGTACTCTTTGTTTTCAAAGTTGAAACCCAAGCAGACCGTATATCAGTTACCTACCCCTATTGTTAGTGTTGTGATTATAAAGGAGTAGAAATCCAATCCAACCAACGTCCAACGGCTAGGTATATTCCGCAAAGCGGCAACCGAAAACGAACCATAGTTATATGGGTTAAATCACTATCTTGCATGATTTTTTATTAATCCCATCAAAATCAAGACATGTAAAAAAAAAATGTGTGCTGGGACACAGTCATAGTAGAAGTAAAACTTCAACTTAAAAAAAAAAGTTTTAAATTTTAAAATTAAAAAACAACATTAAATAATTTTAAAAAATATACGAAACGTTACTCTCTGTCCTTCTATCTTCACTAACTTCTCCCTCTCAACTTACATTCGCCTCGCCCGATCACACTTTTCGTAACGCATTCACCAGCTCCCCAAGTCAAGCGTGCGTGAGGAAGTTTTACTCAAAAAAAAAGGACAGTGACCGACTCAACACGGAACTATGCAGAAGAATTGGGTCATTCATCGACAATATCGGAATAAGAGAATCGTATTTTGTTTTTGCCGAAATTGTTTAAGCGATGACCTAAAAACACTCGCCATTTATCGCTACGAAGGTTGTTGACGAGCCTAAATCAACATCGTTATGTTCGCAGTTTACTCTGTCATTTTCTCCGTTCAGATTGAATTATAATTTGCGTTCTTCTTATTATACTTGAAAATAATCTAAAGTATTTGAAAGAGGACGCGGAATTAGGAAAGCGATGAAATTCTCGGCGAGATGGGAGAATACCAAGATTATTTCCTATTTGTCTTTTTGACGTAAAACTTCTTTACGCACGCTTGACTTGGGTAGTAAACTGGTGAAAGCGTTACGAAAAGTGTGATCGGGTGATGCGAATGGAAGTTGAGAGGGAGATATAAGTTAGTGAAGATAGAAAGAGAAAGAGCTAGAGTTAGTTAGTCAGTTGAGAGTTTTATTTCAATTGCGCGTTTTTTTTTATTTGACTGAGTAACGAGACGAACAAATCGTTCACCTAGTGGTAAGCGCCACGCCTGCCAATAACAGTTACAGTGCCACCCAGATCATTGCATTGTCTGCTTTGTTCTTAGTTCTGGGACTCGAATCTTCTCTCATATACATATCCCTGAGAGAAGATTCGTCGATATATATATATATACTATTTTTATATAGACGTCAATACAAAAATAGTTCACTTGTACATAGTTATAGAAACCAAAGTAGGGCTACGCGTCGAGATAATTTAGCCGTCGTGAGTAAGAGAGATACCACACATATCTCTATGCATATATAATAGTGTCTCTTTTCCACACGATGAATAACAAAATTATCCCGCGAAGCGCCTCTTAGCCCGGCCGGTGTGTACAAAGCTTTACCGGATTTGCATCGCCACCCGCACGTAGTGTTAAATTGAAACACCGGGAAATACAAATGCGCGTATTTGTTCAAGCTCGTATGCACCAGCTCTGCATGTGTAAATGCAAAATTCTTTGAAGAGCAACGACTGACAGTTGAATTCATAAAAAAAAATCGGGGAAAAATAACCACAAACGGAATAATAACACAATGTATTATTCTTTTATTTGAGCCAATACAACGTGGCAACACTGAAATTATTGTCATTGAGATCTTTTACCATTAGTACCTCTATAGGCTTCCTTTACTTAAATTATGATCTTATTTTTATCATATTTGTTTAAGCAAATAGACGAGCAAGTCCTTCACCTGATGGTAAGTGCTACGCCTGCCCATAACAGTTACAGCGCCACTCAGAACTTTGCATTGTATAATCTTCCGCGGCACTGCACTGAGCTCGTCACCCTGAGAGATTGGTTTTAAAGTCTCATATGCCCAGTAATTTCGCTGGAAACAGTGCCCTTCAAACCAGAACACAGTAATGAACCACCATCAGGTGAACGTCTGGCTCGTCTCGTCATTCAGTCAAATAAAAAAAATATCAGGCTGCCTCTGACGTATCATCTGATAACAACCGGGACTGTCGGCTTAACATTTTCCGAACCACGAAGCACAATGGAAACTCGCATTTAAGTTATGGGAAGTTAATAGTGCGAAGCCCAGGATAAGCCCTGGTTTCATTGGGTTGTATCCTCTATTCAGTGATAGTTCGTCAAAACCTTCCAAAATTCAAACTTCGTTTCAGTGATGTCACATCGTATTTTAAATCTTATTTATATGAAACGTAGGTGAATTTCCCCCTGTAACGTGCAAAGCTTAGAATATTAAAAAAAAGAATCGCTGCACTCACTAATGACTGCAAACCACTTGTGATAAAATCTAGACGACGCGTCATTGTCATACCGAGCAAACAAATGTTCATGACGATCAACCGCCAAACACAAACCATTTTCAACTGTGTGTGTCACGAAACTAAGTTTAAATTACACCAGAGGCTCTCAAATACAATTTGTTAATTCTTTTTTATCGTTTTGGTATGAAATTCGGTATTCTGTTTGCGTGTAGTCGAACGTTTGATGCAAAATTTTTTTTATTATAAAGTTGAAAGTTTTGAAATAAATAGAGGTTAGAAATCTTTTTGCCTGTACATGGGTTATTCGTC
Organism: Campaea margaritaria; assembly: GCA_912999815.1. Classification (NCBI taxonomy): domain Eukaryota; kingdom Metazoa; phylum Arthropoda; class Insecta; order Lepidoptera; family Geometridae; genus Campaea; species Campaea margaritaria. Next base: position 10,705,468 of record OU538797.1, on the reverse strand, counting down.
CGTGTTGCTAAAAGGGATTGAAGTAGTTTTAATTTAATCATGTACATGACACAACACGTCAAAATGTTCAAAGGCAAATATATTTCATTTAACATTTTATTAGGTTTTTGTATATTGTTTTTGTAACAAAATATTTGTGACATTCAATTTTTAGCTTAGTGGAAAAAATACTTTTTATTTAAGCTATAAAGCCACGCGACGAGCTGGTTACAGACATGATAGTCAGCGCCACGCCTGCCCATAACAGTTACAGTATCATCCAGGGGCCCAATTCTATAAATTAGAGTAAAGCAACACGATATTGACATACTATCGATACACTACAGACATTATATTGCCACTGTTGCAAATTTGGCATTCTGCGAAAACTCTAATGGTGTCTCAGTGGTGTCTCAGTAGTGTGTCGATTGTGTGCCTGTGGTGTGGCTGTTGTGTGGCAGTACAATAGTGGCTAGCAAAAACAATAATTTATAGAATACCAAATGTCAATGACTATCCTATTGAGACACTACCGACACACAATTGATAGGTTAGTTATTTTATAGAATTGGGCCCCAGTACTGTTGTATTGGATAATCTTACGCAGCGCTGCACCGCGCTCGTCACACTGAACATGCCCAGTAATTTCGCTGGAAACCATTACTTAGGTATTTACCGGTCTAGCTTTTTTACGTTAAACTATATTAACAGTGAAACTAGTTTCATAAAAAAGTCTGGTGTTATTGATAGCGACAGTAAATTAGAAATTAGGTAACCATTTCTGTTTGTTCCCTAAGGTCCGGTGTAATAATTCACCAGTCAAGGTTTTCCGGCTAAGAATTAATTCCTCGCTTTTATATTAAAAAGTGTCTAAACTTTGATATAGCATTTCGTACGATAATTTATACTAACTGCGCCCTTCAATTTCACCCGCATAATCCCCGTTTACCCGCAGAAACTCATACAAAGGAGGAATCAGAGATAGTCTAGAGCCTGAGAAAGGACATAGGCTAATTTTTAATCGAAAAGAGGTTTGTAAGGGGTGAAATAGGGGATGAAAGTTTGTATTGAAGTTTCGCAATTTTTGTAGCTAGAAGCTTGAAACTATTTTTTTAGGTTTTGATTAGATATAAATAAATATGACATTCAAAGTTTGTAAAAATTTTACCCTTAAGGGGGTAAAATAAAATTGAGGATGTAAGTTTGTATGGAAATATCCACTGCACCGATTTTAAAAATTCTTTCACCAATGAAAAGCTACATTATCAGCGAGTAACATGAACTATATATTATCCCCGTATTCTCACAGGAACGAGAACGACACGGGTGAAACCACGGGGCGCAGCTAGTAGAGTACTAGAATACGTCTCTAGGCTCCGACACACACATACCCACTTCCCTGTCTGCACACGTCACTACTATACCCTAAAATGAACGATCTTCATGAATTTAAGCTTGGGAATATAAGTTGTACAGGTAATTGAAAATAAACTTCCCATTACCAGTTCCATTTCTGAACAAGTGTGTTTATTCGTGTTTATTCAACAAAAAGGGGTAAACTTGCTGAGCATTCCGTTTATGCAGTGGATATACGGGAGCTTTGCGTTTTCGTGTTGCTAATTCTAGATAAACAAATAAACGGGGATGGTAGTTAGAATTGCTACAAAGGTGTCCTCTCGTGTGATTATTTTAGTAAGGAACCATATATTTTACTAGTACTTAGCGAAATGCAATGAGCTATGCAATTGTGGATGGTGCTGCGATTGTTATGGGTAGGCGTAACGCTTACCATCAGATGAACGACATGCTCGACTCGTCACTCAATCAAATAAAAAAAAGCGAGCAGTAGACCTCGCAAGCACAAACTTTTTCTCAGCGATCAATTTCCAATTCGAAATGCAACTGGTGCAAATCTAAAAGTGAGCAATGTGCTGCATTTTAAGGAGCTATTTTGCTCATCACGCCGAAGATCCTCATGAAATCAGATTTCATAAGGCGGAGATATCCCCCTTTGTCCCTTTTTGGAAGAAATACCCCTCCATCCAGAAATCCAGTAATAAAGTAATCAGTATTTTTGTTGAAACAGTAGCATACATCCATCCATGCATCCATTCATCCATCTATCCATCCATTCATCCATCTATCCATTGATTCATCCATCCATCCATCCACCCTCACAAAATTTCACATTTATAATATTGGTAGGATTAGTACGAAACTCACGTTAATTTCCTTTAGTTGATTTCAAACCCTACCCCGTGGCGTGATGGCCGAACACAGAACTAACTGAGCAATTGTCCTATTCAAAGTAGAATTCGTGACATGTAATTTTATGAGAATGTCTCGTTATGTGGCGGCCATTAACCCCCCTTTGCTCCACCCTCAACATTAGAATCACGACACTTGATTTATATTTGCTAGTTTGTACTGCCCACTCCTTTTATTGCAGCCCTTTATTTTTTTCCCTTTTTGCCCTTTATGGCCTATTAAAATATTCTGAACGCACTTTGCTGAAATTGTTAGTTGAAACTTAGGTGTGAACTCAAACTGAGGGGATTTAAAACCGGCTTCATTGCATCATCATCAACCCATATCGGCCCACTGCTGAGTTCGGGTCTCCCCTCATTTTTGTGAGGAGGGAAAGGCCATAATCTACCACCGCATCCAGGTCCGGAGTGGTGAAGGACATACCTACCTCCGAAATAATTCTCGGATATGTATGTGGGTTTCCTCGCGATATTTTCCTTCACCGAAAAGCGAATGATAATTACGTACGTATTCTTTACAGTAACACATTAATACGTGCCCGCATTGGGATTTGAACTCACGTCCTTCTCCTTGGAAAGCAGACGTTGTCTCACTAAGCTACCACCGCTTGCTTCTTGATGATTTTCTTAAGCTACCGTAAATTTAAAGTTATTAGATATTAGTATTATTAAATAATTGACACTAACTAAATACTTAGAAAAGTTGCAAATGGAAAGAATAGAATAGAATAGTAAACTCTTTATTGTACACCAGAAACAAAAATAAACACAGTAGAGAAAAATTATAAAAATAATTTAAAAAAATATATAAATAGATGTGTAACATTTTCAAAACGGAACGCCGCTGTAAACCTAATTGACATTTTTAATACTACTGTATAGTAGTTGTAAACAACCAGAAATAAAGAGGAAGAAAGGAAGTAAGGGACTACACGCACTCCCTCCAAAATAAATTTCTAAAGCTCACAAGAACTGAAAACAGTAAGCCTACTCACTATTAAACGGTCTCCTATCTCAAACGACCTTATTCAAGGCCATTAGATGCGTTATCAAAACCATAATGATCTTTAATCGTTGCGATAACAGAAAATTTAAAGGCAGATTAAAATACGCGTTTAATATGGCACGAGATTCAGCTGTGAGATTTCTTTACCCATGAGAAAACATGGGATTTGAAGTGACAAACATTTTAGCCTAGCAAACCACTTTGAAATCTCACAAAAGCTTGGAAGATATATAAAATACCAGCAATGCCCCGCGGGTTTATCCCCGTCAGCCACAGGGACTGTTAATTTTTACGGTATATAAAGAATTCTATGTTCTATTCCACGGTTTTAACACGTTCACTGCAGAAAACACAACTGTCATGTTTTTCATAACTTGCCATGAGTACGGCAAAACACAACCGTTGTGTTTGTTATATGGGAAAACACTATGGCTCGTGCAGAGCCGCACCCGTGGCTAGACAAGCAAAACGGCCCAGCAGTCAAAGTGTTAAGTATTTGTATACAGTAAAATCTCCTTATTCGTGGTTCCTATATTCGCGATTTCGGTATTCGCGGGTAAAAATAAAGCAAACATACACGGATTTGCCTGTCGGATTTATCTGTTTTCACCATAAACCAGAACTTTTGTCTCTCAGGTAGATCCGTCGGGCAAAACTGTGCGTGTATGCTTAGCTAATCCACTACTCAACGTAGGCCCTTCCAAATCTACCACCACAGCTACTACTACAAACTTTACAAATTGATTCAACAGTACTTACCCTTAAGGTGATTTATCCTTTAACAGTCTTTGACTTGTCCAATTCCAGACCACCTTCGACAATGTCCACAGCACTTATGTCTAATAATCGAATTTTAACCACTAGTTGACGCTCGAGGACAATGGGTGCGGTTCTAATTGAATTACTACTGTATTCCCAGAGCATCGATGACAAAACATTATTTAAAAATTCGTCTACGTATGCATATTATACTTGAAGAAGGAAATAAAATAATGATAATGAAATAACATGGAATACTAACTGCGCCCCGTGGTTTTTTTTTTTTGCTTTAGGTTTCATCATCATCCAGAAGACGTCCACTGCAGGACATAGGCCTCCCTCATAGAACGCTACAACGAGCGGTTGCTAGCTGTTTGCATCCAGCGGCTCCCCGCGACTCGCACCAGGGCGTCGGTCCACCACGTGGGGGCCGTCCTACGCTACGTCTACCGGTCCGCGGTTGCCACTCGAGAACCTTTCTTCCCCAACGGTTTCAGGTTTTATTTAATTTTAATACATATTAGTAGGATTATATTGGACCATTTTTTTTTTTTTCCGGGGAAGTGCATTAGGCATACCACCCGGCCCCGGGGGGGGGGCGGGGTGGTTATGTGGGACTCCCCCGCCAGCTGGTCTGGCGGGGTTTACCCACTAAAACCCCGGGGTGTTCTCCTCTCCGCATTATGGAGGTGGTCACGGGTTCGCACGGCGCTTCCGCGACCACCTCTGCGGGCGCCCTCCCGGGCTCGCCACGTGAGGCTTGGGCCTCTTTCTCCGCTGGGTGCGTCCCGGAACACACGGGCCGCACCTCAGCTCGGGACTTCTAACTTGGGCGTTGGACCCCCGATCCGCGGCCCAAAAGTCCCCGTTATTGGTCCCTCGCTGTGCCCTCTGCTGATCAGAGGGACACGCGAAGGACCTCTTCTCGCCAGGTTATTTGCTACGGCCACCAATTCCCCTAGGAGAATTGCTGACCGAACCCCAGGGTGCACCGTCCCAGCTGCTGCCCTTCCCTCCGGATGCAACGCACCAAGAGGGACGAACAACAGCCGGGCACTCGTGGAGGTTACCTGGCCCGCACCCCGATTATATTGGACCAAAATCAACTTCTTATCACATCGTCAACTTAGTAATTAATAACGAAATAACTATAAAAGTATTTTTTGCAAATTTATTTAATAAAGCTTAATTAGTTTTGTAAATCTGATTCTATAGAATTCGATCAGGTTTTACATATTTTGTTGTCATAATCACGTAAAACTACAGTATGTGCTAAATTTTTATAAAATGTTGACCTAAAATTCACACTATTTCATTTTAAAACAAATTAGGCAATTAATTTAATGACACCTAAAGGGTGCGCCTTTACCACTCGTAAAATGCGAGCGTGTTTACCGCTTTATGGTCATGGTATGCTAAACTCAAGGACAAAATATATGTGAAAATGTTATGTGTACTTTGTTTATTTTCTGTTTAATTACCGAGAATTAATTTTATTGAGACTCTTAGTAAAACAAACAGCAAAAACTCGCCAGTTAATAACTTAAGCTAAGTCCTCTCAAACGATTTGCTATTTTTTTCAAATCGATTAAAAATTAACGTCCGCCTTCCAATCAGAAGGTCGTGAGTTCAAATCCCAATGCGGGCACGTACCAATGTGTTTCTGTAAAACATATGTACGGCATTATCACTCGCTTTTCGGTGAAGGAAAACATCGTGAGGAAACCCACATACCTACCTGAGAATTATTTCGGAGGTAGGTCTGTTATCCACCAATCCGGACTGGGCCCCCGTGGTGGATTATGGCCTAACCCTCCTCACGAAAGTGAGGAGAGACCCGTGCCCAGCAGTGGGACGTTATGGGTTGATGATGATGATGATGATAAAAATTAAAGTTCAATAATTCTTTGAACAAACAGTTTATTTCAAATATATTTATTGAATAACTAATTACCAAAACTACCAAGAACGTATCAATTAAAGAAATAATAATTAAAATCAATTTGGAAGTCATGAAGAAATTATGAAGTAACATAAAATAATTATGCAATAACATCATCATCATCATCATCAACCCATAACGTCCCACTGCTGGGCACGGGTCTCTCCTCACTTTCGTGAGGAGGGTTAGGCCATAATCCACCACGGGGGCCCGGTCTGGGTTGGTGGAAAACATACCTACCTCCGAAATAAAAACAATAACATAGTAATAACAATATGTTTTTATTCATAAAGTATTAATATACACATTAATTTGCTTCGGTTGCTATTTATTTGTGTATGTAATATTTCACGAAGAGGTTAAGTAACTTGGCTAATTCATTATACTTGTTATAATAAAATATATTCCTGAAAAAATGGCATTATCCTATTTCCTGTAATTTGGAGCGAAGGCTTACATTTTGGTTTCGAGATTTTTTTTTGGCTAACTGTACTTACAAGATTTGTTACTAATCTAGAATAAGCCTTACGCACAATTTGGCGCTAAGCCGTAAATTCTCCAGCAACTGTTTGTAAAAGTCCCAACAAACAAACGGTTGGTGGCGTTTTCAGGGATTTGTAGCTACCCGAATAAACTTATGATATCGTATAGGCGTAGGTGGATACTGTAAGGTCGGACAAGCCCTTGTTTTCGTATTACCCAGCTATTAAGCAGAAGTCGTTAAGTAAGCACGTTAGTTCATTCATTGTTAATACTCTATGGTGTATCGTATATGTCATCGTGGTGCATAGTCAAGGAGATTGCTTCCTTTGCAAGCACGGTGTCGAATAATGTATCTCTGCCTACAATGTGTACTAGTACTGCGCAGCACTGCACTCACGGCTCTAAAGTCTCATATGCCCCGTGATTTCGCTGGAAACAGTGCCCTTCAAACCGGAACACAGTAACGTTTGCACACTACTGCTTAGCGGATGAATATCTGGCAGAGGCGTGGTACTTCCCCAGGCGGTCTCTTGCAGAAGACGCCTCCCACTACTAAAATACCCTGGTATGTACTTCTGGGCTCCTATTCACAAAGTGTTGGAGAGTTTTCGACTCCGATCCCGACGAATTCATTCCCGATCCGACGCCTTTGAAAAGCGTCATTAACTTTTCTATCGGAAAGTCTTTTTTCGAATGTCGGATTAGAAACATTTTCAACACTTGTGTACTTCTAGTACAGGAGTACATAACAAAATAGCCTAGAACACCAGCGGGGCTATGCAGCACGGTGCGGATCAGTTCGAGTTCGTTTCATTTTGACGTTTGATTGCCACGGTCCTCGTCATTTCAATACGAATGACGAGTCCCGTGGCAATTAAACGACAAAATGAAACGAACTCGAGCTGATCCGCACCGTGCTGCATAGCCCCGCAGGACACCGTTGGTGTTGCGAACCGCCTCTGCAAATTCACAAACAAACCTCTTTCTAATATTAGTATAAGTCCCCTGTACATGCTTTGCATACAAGTGCCACCAGCCATTACTCGGCGGCAAGCATACATTCGTTTCAATGATCATTTCACTTGTCAAACTGGCGCGTGTGCCGACTGGTGATGTTCGAGCAAATCTTCGTTATGTGAGCCGGCTGGCCTTTATGTGATGTCGGACTGATTAATGTAGATTAGGGTTTGTAGTTATGTCTGTGGCTCGCGTTTGCTGGGCAGTAGGTCGCCTAAATAGCTGACTGTGTGAGAAACGTTGATATGTTAGTACCTATAATCCTAGCTGTAACTTTCCGCCTCATAGGTACAGTTTTTTGTAGTGTAGAGGCCTCTTCTGCAAGAGACCGCCTGGGGAAGTACCACCTTTGCCAGATATTCAACTGCCAAGCAGTAACGTGCAAACCTTCCTGTGTTCCGATTTAAAGAGCACTGTTTCCAGCGAAATTACTGGGCATATGAGACTTTAGAGTCGATGTCTCAGGATGGCGAACGAAGTGCAGTGCTGCGTAAGATTGCTCACCCAATAAAATAAAAAATATGACGCTGTATAAACATTAAGTACCTACACAAACTGCGAAATCTGCCCTATTTTCATGATAACATCATAAGTACACTCATGCTACTCACGCATTAATTCCCTCCCATATAAACCCCCTGGGATAAGCAGCTAATTTCACTAAAAGTCTGCTCGCCCACTCTTCCTTCTCCCATCCCATTAGTTATTCTGTACCTTGAGCACATCCCGGACACTTCATACAAATAAACTAATTTGACAACCTTACACATAATTGTAAATTACTAGCTGCGCCCCGCGGTTTTACCTGCATAATTTCAGTTTTCCCGCAATAACTCCGCATTTCCCACGTTAAAACCACCATGTTACTTTGGAATACCTCGTGACTCATACAAAAATCTCATAGAAAAAATATTTTGTCCCACATTTTCCAATTTTCCAGGCAAACTTTTCCAACTTTATGTTTCATATTATAAACTTTCTCCTGGCAAAAACATTTACAAAAAAAAATATGATCAAAATCGGTCCAGCCGTTCACGCGTGATGCTGTAATAATATGCCGTGAAATAGGGATTCGTTTATTAAAAAAAATTTTGAAGTATTGAAACATACTACGTGACCGCAACAAAAGGCAACCCGCTGCTATACAGGTTCATACAAACTGTTCGTCTATAACATTTGGGCGTGTAAAATAGACTGTCCTCCCGAATGTCCACCCGATTGCGGGTAGAAGCGCAGGGAAGCGGATCGTGAGAAGTGGAGAGTGGCCATTCTGTATATAGCACTACAGACTATATTCTTCTGTGCCTCTAGTAAATGAAAGGTACACTTATGTAACCGTTACGCACGTGCCTTGCAGCCACGTCATTAAAACTTGCCGTGGGTATGGGAGAAATGTTTAGGACAGCGTGTTTTATTGTTATTTGTATTTCGAGATACAGTCTTTTTGAGGTTCCAATGCTAAAAAATTACAATAATGGAATGACATCTCAGTAGTTTCATGGTGCTTACACGGTGTGAAATTAGTTAGGCTGTGGTCCTAGCTTCTCTAAAAGAGCGTATGTCAGAAGCAGTATGTCCGACCGAAGCGTCGGTAGAGTAAACACGTTCACTGCTAAACCGTTTTACTTTTTTTTTTGGCTCTTTTGTGAATCTTCTCACAACGTGTGTGTTATCTGTTTACTAGCGTTGTGTCGTTACTAAGCTCAATCAGCTGTGCGGGCGCACACAACTGGTGTGATAAAATTGTCAATACAGCAGTGTGGGTTCGCACACAAGGTGAATTTTCGCTTGACGTAAAATGCTAAAAACACAGACGTGTGTGTTTTCAGCAGTAAGCGTGGGGTCTTCTTTTTATGTCCGAGATACAGCCACGATGAGCACATCAAAGTAACTAGCCTCCTAAAACTCAAACTATAACCAAATACAATAATACATGTACTCATAATTTATTTTAGTGTTTCATAATTATTTTGAAGTCTTATTTTTCTTGTTCATGAGACGTGTTCGACTTATAATAATGTGGTATACAATATTGCCTTATTACAATATATCGACGCTAGAAAGCGTAAACGCTGTAACCTTGAAACGCAAAATTGTTCACCAACTTTTTTTTTGTTGAAAAAAAATCATAACTCAATATCTACTCGACCTAAAAGCGTAAATTTTGGATATTTGGTGTGTTACATACAAAGCTACAATACCTTGGTTATATCCTAAAGTTCCTAGGGGACGTTGAAATGTGGGTTTGTTTCCAAATATGTAAAAAAAAGTATTTTCGGGTCGGTCAAAGGGTTACAGCGTTTACGCTTTCTACCGTCGATATGGTTTGAGTTTTAAACGGTAAGCACTGTAAATCTATAAATTCATCGTGTTCATCCGTTTATCCGTATTCCTGAGTACGTGACTCAGAAATCGATGTCAGTGGCAATAGAATGCCTCGCATTTCGACCCAACTTGCAACTAATAATGTATGCTGCATTCCAATATGTAGCAGAGAGTCGGCTTGGTGACTATTGCAACTATGTGGCTGGCCAGGTAGGTGGCCTTTGTGAACCGACATACAGTTGCGTAATGAAATAACGAAAAATATATAGAAACAAATAGAAAATGCTTAATACAACACCAGTGAACGAAATACGCAAGGTCTATGCAAAGGCATAGCGAGATTTCGCGCATATCCTCGTGAACAGTAACGTTTATAGATATTTAAAAGTGTCATGTAGATTGGACATGGACCGGGCCCCCGTGGTGGATTAAAGCCTAACCCTCCTCACGAAAGTGAGGGGAGACCCGTGCTCAGCAGTGGGACGTTATGGGTTGATGATGATGATGATGTAGGTTTTTTTTGATCTCTTTAAGTAGATGCTTGAAGTATTTTGTTATTCGTATCAACATGTAGTCCCCCCTTTTTTATTAACGGAGTTCAAAAACTATGCTATCTCACTTAACTATTTATGGAAAACACTACCCCGCGGTTACTATGTAAGTTCGCTTACATATTTGTTACGGCGGCTCTTGTGAACACATCATGAATAATATTCAACTGAGATATCCACCCACTCTTGTAGGATATCATTTTGGAGTTTTATAGGACAGTTTTGGAGAAAGAATAATGTTTATTTGGGTCATGCATGACGGAATTTATTTTGTCCTTTGAAATAAGTAAAAAGTTAGATGCTCTATCAGATAAGCAGACAAGTATAGACTGTTGTAGACAATGATGATGAGATGGTCTCGATCTAAATACATGATCGACATTTATTTATAAATATATTTATTGGTACTAGCTGCGCCCCGCGGTTTCAATCGCGTACTTCCCATTTTGTCCCACGGGAACATACCATCGGGATAAAAAGTACTATATTCCTCAATCCTGGCTATAAACTATCTGTGTTCCAAATTTCATTCGAATCCGTTCAGTAGTTTTTGCTTTAAAGAGGAACAAACATCCATCCATCCATTCTCACGAACTTTCGCATTTATAATATTAGTAGGATATGCATTATACATGTTGCAACCCAAAAAGCATAGTCTAATTTTGTATTTTTTTTAATCGGTTTATCCGCTTTTGTCGGATTGTGTAACAAACATATAAACATCCAAACTTTCGCTACTTTTTCATATCTTAGGATATTTATGGCGGTAGTGTGTTGGTTTCCGATAATCCTGGTCACAATAATTTATAAATCATTGCGTTGAGACGATTTTTCTTCAGATGTATGTTAGAGTTCGATTTGATGAAAAATGTATGAGGTTCCTATTGATATTGCTGAGTGTATGAAATATTTCAGGAGAAACATGAAAGATGAGGTACTTGGTAATGATAGGTGGTATTAAATGATATTTTTACTATCCATGTGTACCTGCGTACTATGTATAATTCGTTTCCAAGTTTCGGTCCCTGAAGGTTTTCTCAGCGGAATTACTATGACAAGCACCATGCAATGCAACGAAAGATTGTGCAATTGATATGCGTAAAAGTGGCACTTACCATCAGATAAGGTATTATTTTTGTCCTCTGAATCACTTATTTATATAAAAAAATCTGAAACCTCCGCATAAATATTCACCGAGAAAGAAACCGACAAAGAATGTTTCGTATTGAGTGTGATTAATCCGAATGGACAACTCTATCAATAGATATTTTATCTATGGTTGAAATATATTTAGGTCCTACCAATTCCAAATGCGTTCAAATCACAGAAACTGCAATGCAGCGTCATAAATAGCAAACGCATTCGTCGCTCGTGACGTATAACGTCACAAGCGAGTGGCAATTTTCCGGACTGGCAACATCGTGACAGCGGACTGATGTGTTGCCACCACTCAAAACTTCCCGCCATACTTTCCCGCCATGTTTAATCTGTGCATCGTCCGCAAACTGTCGTTCCTAGAACTTGTCATTTTAAAAAGTTAACGGAACTTCAGAAGTGAACGGGTAACCTTTCTAGTGTTTTTTTTTACGGCAAACTGATAATATGACTTTGATTTTATATTTTTTTCTCAAACCCGTAGTTTTAGACTGAACCAAGAAGCGAATTAACCGTCGAAGTAACGTCTGAAGTATCTCTATTTCGCATTGGTAATATTTCGCTCATCATGGTATTAGTATGCCATGATGAGTAAGATTTCTCTTTCTTTCTCAATTAATACAAATAATCTTCAAGATCCGATTCCTTTCTCCGTTCACTCGAATATCCGAAATTCGAGCCGTGCCAGAGTCAACGAAATTACGGGGCATTTTCACAGCTTGGTTTATTTTTACCATCATTGATGAGCTTTTATCTAAAAGCTTTTGCTCTTGTTAATTTGGTAGATTTTAAACTTGAAAGATTTTATGTAAGCTTAGTCTTACTCTTTTTTCATCATCATCATCATCTGCTGAGCACGGGTCTTCCCTCACTTATGTGAGGAGGCTTAAGCCATAATTCACTACGGGGGCCCGGTCCGGATTGGTGGATAACATACCTACCTCCGAAATAATTCAGCAGTGGGACGATATGGGTTGATGATGACGATAAAATATAACTCTACGCTCAAAAGCGCACCAGGACAAGAGAGACGGAAATGAATTTTATAAACAGGGAGAATAGAATAGAAAAACTCTTTATTGTACACCAGAAAGAAAAATAAACACAGTACAGAAGAATTATGAGGTGATTTTTTTATCTAATTGGGTCACAATTTTTCTCTAAAATTTGCCGATTTTCTCTAAATAATCGGCGAAAACCTGCCCTTAGTTACCCGGCGCGATACATAAATTCACCCCTGTATCCAAAAAAAATACATTCAATGAAGTCATCTCGATAAGTTCTGTGGACTTATTTAAATGTGTTGGACGAGCAAACTTTTAATAACCCACCTGCAAATTCTCGTGGGTAAAATAGAATATGAACAAATGCTTGCCATAGCTCGTTATAGTTGAAAATAATAGCAAACTGTGTGTTTTTCACCTCAGTCGAGATTCCTAAATAAACTAGACAGAAACAAACGAGATTTGCTTCGTTGTTAATGAGTATTTTCTACTCGCAAACCATAAAAGTATAAAAATTGACAGAATAAAATATAGTACCGGATACAGAATGGACACTCTCAACCTCGCGAAATCCATATCACCACACATATACCCGCAATTGGCGGGACATACCGTGGGACAGACAATATTACACGCCCAAATGTAATAGACAAACGGTTTGTATGAACCTTTATACTAACGGGTTGTCGTGTCGTAGAGTATGTTTTGTACTAATGTACACATTTGGGGCGTGTACAAATGTTTATATATGTAAGTTGGTCGAGAAAAGGGAGAAAGGATCGACTGACTCACCCGTGAATTCCTTGTAAAGCTTCTTCGATAGTAAAATGGATGGCTGGTTTCGTGGGCGAGTTGTCTTTCTCAACCATTTATGTTGAGGTGCGTTGATTTTGCTGATTTTCCTATATATGTTGAGGTTCTATGCTTGCGGAAAGGATTGCGGCGAAACAGGCTAACTGGAGCACTATTGATCGGCAAAAAACTATCCTTCCTTGGATCCGCGATGTTAACGGTGGCGAAGATGGACGCGCAAGACAATGTCGTCATAGGGCATCTGTCAGTCGATCGGGATGTGGCGTAGGGAGGGAGGATACGGGTAGGTGTACCCTCACATGAAAAGATTGACGTTTAAGTATGACATTCGTACCCTCCATTTACAAGTTGAATGCTGAGGGCTGAATTTACATGTGATTGATGAATTCGTAGGCGTACATTGCACAATAAACCTACCATACCGCCCCCCAAAGAGCTACCTAGCTCTTTCAATTAATTAATATAAGTTGAGGATGAATCTAAAATTCTGTGGTGAGGTTCGAGATCAAAAATGGTGAGCCTCTTAAGTTGAGATTCTAAGTGGAAATTCTAAGTTGAATTTCCTAAGTTGATTTTCTAAGTTGATTTTCCAAGTTGAGTTTCAAAGTTGATAAACTAAGTTGATTTTCTAAGTTGATTTTCCAAGTTGAGTTTCAAAGTTGATAAGCCAAGTTGATTTTCTAAGTTGATTTTCCAAGTTGAGTTTCAAAGTTGATAAGCTAAGTTGATTTACATAATAAAATTTAAGTTTTAAGTTGATATTCGACTATAGATTGGCACATGGCATCAAAGGACAAAGTTTCACTGTTGGCCTAAGAAGCGTACCAGATGAAGTTCTGAGTTCAACGACTCTCACCGTACCATCTGTACCTGGGCAGGTTCGAATGACGCGAGCCTTTCGCCATTGAAGCGGCGGCAAGTTGGGTTCCTTGATTAGTACTAGATCGCCTGGCTGCAAGTTCTGGGACTTGTGGAACCATTTGGGACGCTGCTGGAGGGTATGAAGATACTCTGCTTGCCAACGCCTCCAGAAGTGTTGCGTGATTTGGCGAACTAGTTGCCATCGCTTCAATAAGCTTAAGTTCTCTTGGCATGAGTCCTGCTCTGGCAGGGCAAGAAGAGGTTGTCCAATAATAAAGTGGCCGGGCGATAAACTCTCGAGCTCAAGGTCGTTCGGGTCGTTGGTGACCGAAAACATTGGACGAGAATTTAACGCGGCCTCGACCTTTGAGAAGACCGTGGCGAGCTCTTCGAAGACGAGAGAGCGGTCGCCGATGATTTTACTTAAGATGAGCTTCGCGGATCTAACTGCGCTCTCCCACAGGCCACCCATGTGCGGGCTAGCCGGGGGATTGAAATGCCATGAGATTTGATGTCCGACCAAGGATTTTTGTATTTCAGTCTGGGATTCACGTAGAAACTTTGAAACCTCTTTAAGATAGTTGCACGCGCCTATAAAATTCGTACCGCAGTCACTGAACACGTCGCTCGGGAGACCTCTGCGGGATACGAATCTGTCAAAACAGGCTAGAAAAGCGGCCGTTGATAGTTCAGAAACTATTTCTAGATGACAGCATTTGGTGGTGAAACATACAAAAATGCACATGTAGGCCTTTACGCTTTTAGCATTGCGCATGCGGGAAGTCTTCAGCATGAAAGGTCCAGCGAAATCCACTCCGACCCTTTGAAATGGTCGGCACGATGTGACTCGGCTTGCCGGCAAGTCGGCCATGAAAGGTTCAATGGATTTAGGCCGCAAACGATAGCAGCGCTGACATTGAAAAATACGATTTCGAATAACCCTACGCGCAGACAGGATCCAAAATTTGCGCACGAGCAAATTCAGAAGTGTGTTTATACCAGGATGTTGGAACATCCGGTGGTAATGATCCACTAAAAGATGTGTGACGTGATGAGATTTTGGGAGCAACAATGGATGTTTGATATTGAAATCCAAATCAGACTTGACAAGTCTGCCGCCAACTCTGACGAGACCTTCAGAGTCAATGAACGGATTCAAGCGCATCAGACCAACCTTGACAACCTTGTTAGCACGCAACAGTTTCAGCGGTTCTGCAAATTCCGTAGACTGGACTAGTTTGACAATGGTGCAAACACTATCGTTTAGCTCAGCGACCGATAGGTGTCCAGTACGTTTTTGAGCTGGGTTGCGCGCGTTATGGATGAAGCGTTTGCACCAAGCTACAGTTGCCTGTAGTTTGGGAAACGAACTGAATCTGGTTAGCAAGTCGGTTGCAGCCTGAACCTGCTCGGAGATTTCCGTGATTTGGATAGCATGAGATGCGAGACTTGAAGTTGCGGATTTCAATCCCGGTAAATCTGCGTCATCAACAAGTTGATAGTTTCCAGGCCATGACGAAGAATCATCTTCGAGCCATGCTGGTGACCACCACAGCGGGTGGTTGACTAATTCTGAAGGCGAGAGACCGCGACTTGCAGGATCAGCTGCGTTTTGAGCTGATGGGACGTGCCGCCAAACAACGCTTGGAGTCAGCGACTGTATTTGGGACACACGATTTCCCTCATAAGTTTGTAATTTGTGAGGCGAAGTTTTGAGCCAGGATAGCACGATAGTGGAATCAGACCACGCTGTCGTACTGTCCAACAGAATCTTACCTCCTATTATTTTTGTGACATGTTCCAACAAGCGAGCCAATAGCAACGCTCCGTTTAGTTCGAGCTTGGGGACAGTCAGTTTTTGCTTGAGCGGCGCTACGCGTGATTTAGCCAGAAGCAGCTGAACTAAAACGCGACCGCAAGCGTTTTGAACGCGCAGGTAGACGCATGCTGCGTACCCGCGTTCTGAGCCGTCACTGAAACCGTGCAGTTGACTGGACACCAGTTGATCAGTGACGACACACCGTGGTATTGAAATCTGATTTATATTGTGGAAGTCAGACATAAAGTCAGTCCACACATTGCGAATGTCTGAAGGGAGGGGGTCATCCCACCCTGAGTTGATCGACCAAAGCATTTGCATGATGAATTTAGCAAAAAATGTGACCGGGGATAAGAACCCGCACGGATCATACAACCTGGCAATGTTGGACAAGACACCGCGCTTGGTGAGGACCTTGTTCATATCGGAGACGCGGTAGATGAAGCTGTCCTTGTTTGCGTTCCACTCGATGCCCAGAACCTTGAAGATATTTTCGCCATCCTCGACGAACCTGTAAGGAGATTCGCGGTGGTCGACAGGAAAACCTTCCAAAAAATCTTGGGAGTTGCTGGACCACTTGCGCAAAAGAAAACCTCCCTGGGCGAGAATGTCAGAAATCGTTTGAGCAAGGTTCCTGGCAGAGTTGACATCATGAGATCCACTCACAACGTCGTCGACGAAGGTATCCTCCAACAAAGTTTTTGAAGCGGCGGGATGCTTGTCTGCATTGAGGTAAGCTAGCTCGTGTAGAACGCGAATAGCCTGGAACGCCGAACTCGAAACGCCATAGGTGACTGTGGTTAGTTCGAACTGCTTGAGTACGTCGTCAGGAGATTCGCGCCATAATATTGCTTGATATTTGCAGTCATCGTCACGCATGCGCACCTGCCTATACATTTGTTTTATATCGCAGGTGAAAACTACTCCATGCAATCTGAAACGCAAAATGATGTCTTCGATATTTTGCTGAAGCTTGGGACCGGACATGAGCACTTGGTTGAGCGCAACACCCGAGGTACTAGGTGCAGACGCATCAAAAACTGCGCGCAACTTTGTGCTTGTGCTATGCTCCTTCAGGACCCCATGGTGTGGTATATAGTAGCGCTGACCACCAGTCGAACATGGCACTTCACGCATGTGACCGGCTTCAATATAATCCCTCATGAAGGCTACATAAAGTTCACAAAGTCGAGGTTCCCTAACCAGCCTGCGCTCCAAATTATGGAACCGCTTCAAAGCAGTGAGATGAGTGTCACCTAATGGTTTGTGGTTCACCTTAAAAGGTAACGAGACAACAAAGCGACCATCACTATCCCGTTTGTATGTTTCAGTGAAATGCTTCTCACATTGGACGTCCTCGGGATCTTGAATGCGTAGCTTGGGTGGCTCTTCAACCTCCCAAAACAGCCTGAGTGCATGATCAAGATCTATGGTGCAGGCCATCGAAGTAGCGGTGTACGTGTACTGCGATGCTGCTGGAGCTTTTCCCATGATGATCCAGCCAAAGATAGATGAGTAGGCAGTAGGCATATTTTCACCTAGACTGATCCTCTTACCATCCAGAATCTGGTCATAATATTCTATACCTAGAAGCAAGTCAATTTGTCCGGGAATTGTGAAGTTACTATCCGCTAAAACTAAATTTGTGCAAAGTTCTAATACTTTAGGATCAACTGGAACCGAAGGCATACGGCCAGTTATTTTCTTTAAAATGATGAAGTCCGATGATAAAATATGTAAATTGTTCCGTGTTGATTTGACATTGCAATGAACTATACCTCGAGTCTCGTGAATAGACGAAGCACCTAGCCCACACAAGCCGCCTGACCTTGTACGAGGCAGCCTCAACCGTTGAGCCAAGGTATCAGTCATAACTGACACTTGAGAGCCGCTGTCTATTAGAGCACGGGCTGTATGAAATTGACCGTCAACATCCTGCACGCTGATGAACGCTGTACCTAAAATCATGGTGGATGTCACATCGACACCATGTAAGGTCTGAGACTGGACTGCGGAGCTATGTATCGACACAGCAGGCTCAGAGGGGATGGGTGCAGAAGTTGGGTCCGAATGTTGATTTTCTATTGAATTGTTGATGTGTAGCTTGCTATGGTGGCGCTTACGACACACCTGGCATACACTTGTTGAGGTGCACTTAGAAACCTGGTGAGTGCGCAGACAATTAAAGCAAAGTTTATGATGAATTACAAAACTCTTCCGTTGCACCGGAGTCATGTTCTCAAATTTAGAGCATCGATATATAGCATGGTTCTCCGTGCAACATGGACAAGCAAAGGCATTTTTGACCTTGTTGTGCTGTTTATTCTCATTAAAAATATTCAATGTGTTATTGCCTGCCGCTGACCTAGATGTAGACCCACCAACATTTTCTAAGATCCTAAGTTGATTTTCTAAAAAATTTAGCAATTGGCTGAACGTTGGAATTTTTAAAGTATCAATTGATGATTCAAACTTTGTACGCAAATCCATCGTCAGCTTTTTGAGGATGATGTGAAGTAAAAGAAAGCTCCATGATGTGACATCAAATGTCAAGGCTTGTAACGCGTGTGTATTCTCCTTTACAATATTGATAAACTTACCTAAAGTTTTACTATTAAGTTGATTTAGATTTGGCAATGACAATAGAGATTCAACATGTTTGTCCGCAATCATCCTGCTATTTTCATAACGATCTGTCAATAACCCATAAGCTATTGCATAATTTTCAAGCGAAATTGGCAAGTGTTTGATTAATGAAAGGGCATCTTTGTCCAAGACACTTAGTAAATAATGCATTTTTTCTACAGAACTCAAATTTGCATTGTCATGGATTAAACTATTGAAGATATTAATAAACCCAGGCCACTCTGTATGGATTCCTGCAAACCGTGTTAATGAAATTTTTGGTAGGTGAAAGCCGGTGCTGATTGTGGGTTTTGATTCTAATGGCACGTAGTGATTTTGGAGAGTTTTGATTGAATATACTTTCTCCTCACAATTGTTGAATTTTTCCTCGATTTCATGACGCTCCGCTTGTTCCGTATTGGCCATGACTACCGAGAAAGCCTTTTCCATTTCATGCCAGTGCCTATCCAAGTCCTTATACCTGGCGAAGAAACTACTCCTGTCGTGAACGGATATCGTCTGCTGAGATGTTATTTTAGTAGTTAAATTGTACAAATCTTGAATGAAACGCGCACAATAATCGAAAGCAACGTTGCTTATCTTAGGATCACTCATGTTTATAAACTTTCACTCCACTTTTCAACTTGGAAACAGTAAATTAAACGAAGTTTGAAACAAAATAACAAAACTTACGAAATGTCAAACATGTCAAACAAACTTGACGTTATGAGGTTAATGTTACCACTTGACTAAAATAATAAGATTCGCTACACACTTCAAGATGATTTACCAAAGAGATCGATTCGAACTTTTACCACAGAATATTAAGAAAAAGTGAATACAATTCGAAGTGAATGAACGAAACTCAATTTCAATGTGGGGTATATTCAAATATGGCGGATGAAAAATGCTAAGTATACCTACGATTAAGAAAAATTCAGATTGAATTTCCTAAGAAGGATGCTAATAAGATCGGGTTTTGAAGGACCAGGGAAATGGTCGAGAAAAGGGAGAAAGGATCGACTGACTCACCCGTGAATTCCTTGTAAAGCTTCTTCGATAGTAAAATGGATGGCTGGTTTCGTGGGCGAGTTGTCTTTCTCAACCATTTATGTTGAGGTGCGTTGATTTTGCTGATTTTCCTATATATGTTGAGGTTCTATGCTTGCGGAAAGGATTGCGGCGAAACAGGCTAACTGGAGCACTATTGATCGGCAAAAAACTATCCTTCCTTGGATCCGCGATGTTAACGGTGGCGAAGATGGACGCGCAAGACAATGTCGTCATAGGGCATCTGTCAGTCGATCGGGATGTGGCGTAGGGAGGGAGGATACGGGTAGGTGTACCCTCACATGAAAAGATTGACGTTTAAGTATGACATTCGTACCCTCCATTTACAAGTTGAATGCTGAGGGCTGAATTTACATGTGATTGATGAATTCGTAGGCGTACATTGCACAATAAACCTACCAAAGTTGTAAAATCAGATTTTGTATGAAGTGTCCAGGGTGTGCTTCAGTCGAAATTACCTAAACTATTAAACTAAACAGAGAAACAAATGTGCTTAGTATCGCTGCTAATGGAAATTTTCTATTCATAAACTATCAAAGCTATTATTTTTTTTTTATTCATATACTAGCTGTACCCTGCAACGCTTCGCTGTGGCACATTCGCTCAATCGCTGATAAAAAAACTGATAAAAAAAAATAGATAAAAACAATCCTTGATGCGGATTATATATCATGCTAAAATTTCAGCTCGATCGGTGTGTCGCCCTGGTATCCCCCAAAATAATACTCCGTGTAATTGGCAAAATTGTTTGTATTTTCCAATACAAAGATTTTTGAAAGTGTTTTACAGTTATCTTGAACGCTACTTAAGGTGACATTAGGTAGGTGGGACGTGTGTGGGGCGGAGAATCTTGTCACCGCGATGTAGGAATAGACGGCTCATTTGACGGAGCCATCTAGCGGATGGCATGTAAACTACGTTGAATAACATTGATCTCAAACACGGTGCAGAACTTTTTGAGTTTTTGAAGCGTACATAAACCAACTTAATTTTTTTTTATATATAGATAGATAGGTTCACGTTCGACCACTATCTCAATAGAGCTTGATAATGCGATGTGCGATGGTGCACGCTTACCTTGAAGTAACCTAGTCACTCGCGACTTGAAGACTCCCAGAAACATAACAATATTAAAAAACATAACAAAGAGACTTGAACATAGAAGAATATATTCTGTGCAAAATATGTCATAGATTGCTCCGAAAATGTACTTGCTAGAAGACACTACACGTTTGCGATAACACGAGCGATAAGCAACATTCTTGGGAACTCATTTACATTCGTTGCTACGAAACGATCTCGCATACATTTAGATAGAAAACAACGTTCCAAGCTTTAGCTAGAAATGTGTGTTCTGTGTTTTACTTTGGAATTTTATTCATATGTGTAGATCCATAGAAGAAAAGCGTACTAAAGTTAGAGTAGAGATTTTATTTCCAGCGGAAGACGTTCTACGTGCGGAAGACGCTCGACGTTCCCGTAGCCCCGACAAAAGGCGTACCAGTGGAGCTCCCTGGGGTTTAGTGGGTATACCGTTAGGCAGCTAGCGGCGAGTCCCACATAACCACCCAGGCCGGGTAGTATGCGTAATGCATTCCCGAGGTAAAAAGAGAAGAAAAAACGGTGTGTAGATCCTAGGCGTATCACCGAATTGACCAAACGATGTCATAATAATTCCAAGTATTAATTCAACCACCTTCCAGTGTTTAACTGTACACTTTTATAATAACAGCGAGCTGATCTGATGTAAAAGATGGTAGCCAACAGACCTCCTCTGTGACTTTTTTAGTTTTTTTTTATTTGACTGAGTGACGAGACGAGCTGGTCGTTCACCTGTTGGTGAGCGCTACGCTTACCCATAACGGTTACAGTGCCACACAGAACTTTGCATTGCATAATCTTGTGCGGCGCTGCGCTCTTCACCGTGAGACATCAGCTCTAAAATCTCATATGCCCAATAATTTCGCTGGAAACAGTGCCCTTTCACCGGAACACAGTAACGTTTGCACACTACTGCTTAGCGGATGAATATCTGGCAAAAGTGTGCAGTACCGAACACGTATAGTAAAAGCTTGTTCAGAGATAATTCTCACGTATTTTAGTATGTAAAATTATACACGATTTTACCAACCGAACTTTCTAACATGCGAAATTAATAATGCAAAGCCTACCACATCCTCGCGCGGCGAGCCTCGAAAGAGTCTACGAAGTGTATTCCGGTCCCAAAAGATCCCAACACTACCTATAAACTTCTCAATTCACAATACAGTTTTCATCATATTCAAACCTCTCTCGAGTAAACAAGTTATACTAAAGCGTTGGATCGGTAACTACTGTGTAAAAACAGTAAGGATACTTGGACAGAGACATCAAGGCCCCAACATTAACTCATCAAAAGAAATATTAGCTTGAGTTAAAACTAAATTACTGTTCCGGTTTGCAGTACACTGTTTCTCGCGAAATTACTGGGCGTATAAGACTTTAGAAACGATGTCTCAGAATGACGAGCGCAGTGCAATGCCAGATTATGGAAAGTTCTGGGTGGCACTGTAGCTGCTATGACCATGCGTGGCGCTTACCATCCTGTGAACGACCTGCTCGTCTCGTTACTTAGCAACATAAAAATAAAACCTGAGGTTAGGTGATAAATAGATTAATTAACTAAGAAGTATTAGATGATCTATGCTAGAATGACGCAATCACCTAAAACGAGTCTTTATCTGTGATAGTAAGAGCCGCCACTTCAGTCTGTCTTGTGCCATCTCCTGCCATTCCACTGCCTAGAGCTCGACAATTCCTTCTCTACTTCATCCCTCCAGCGGGTTATGTGCTTATAATACAAAGTTTGTTTTTGTAGCTTTTTTTTATTCATCATCATCATCAACCCATAACGTCCCATTGCTGAGCACGGGTCTTCCCTCACTTTCGTGAGGAGGGCTAGGCCATAATCCACCACGGGGGCCCAGTCCGGATTGGTAGATAACATACCTACCTCCGAAATAATTCTCGGGTAGGTATGTGGGTTTCCTCACGATGTTTTCCTTCACCGAAAAGCGAGTGATAATTACGTGCATATGTCTTACAGAAACACATTGGTACGTGCCTGCATTGGGATTTGAACTCACGACTTTCTGATTGGAAGTCGGACGTTCTCCCACTAGGCTACCACCGCTACTATATTTTTTTATTATAATACTAAATTTTAACGTTCGCGCCGCTTTTTGTGTTTCAGCCCTTACTGGCAGTACATTCCACCGGTAAAGCTTGTTGCAAACACTATAATAAACTTAGCTAGCAACTCGGCCATTCAAGAAATATCGGAGGAAAACTCGGTGGAGCGCGCTCGTTTCAAATTTTACGTCCACGTGTACTTTGTAGTGTGCATTCGGGGAAGGAAAGTTAGACAAAAGGTGGTTAGAGCAGAATACAATGCGTCGCGGAAGTCCACTCTCGCACCCGTAGCCCCGACAACTAAGGCGTCCCGGTGGAACACCCTGGGGCTTAGTGGATATACCCGTCAGACTGGCGGGGGAGTCCCACATAACCACCCGGCCCTCACCCGGGTCTGGTGGTATGCGTAATGCATTCACCAGGTAAAAAAAAAGGATACATGCGTATTCGCAAATGGAATCAAGTGGGACATTTGCTAGTATCAAGATTGAAGCTCTCTGTTTATTTATTTTATGGACATAATCTTTAATCTCGGGTAGACGAGCGCAGTGAACCGATGACTCGACATCGGTTCTAAAGTCTCATACGCCCAGTAATTCCACTGGAAACAGTGCCCTTCAAACTGGAACACAGTATTTATCTTTGATAATATCAAGATTAAGGTTGATGCCACGGGTTATGATAGATTTGGGCTTCTCATACGAACATAGTACCAATTTTTTTTTATTATTATAGTTGATTTCGACACCAAACTTTACTAATAGATAAAACAATCCAAAATAACAGTACCTTAATTGTGATCTAAATAAAAAATCTTGACTATATCGGATCTGATTCTCTTACATCAGCTTTAATTCTAACAAGACTTGTTGTTTCCAAAATGTAAAACAATCGAAACATGAATAATGCTTAGCTTATTTATTTCTAAAATAGGGTTTCGAATCTTATAATTACAATACTTATATTTTTACAGAATACTTATATTATACTACTTATATTTTATAGAATACTTATATTTTTTGCATGCAACGAAGTACACTAAGTACGGGAGTGCGCGTTGCCTCGTTTCTATGAAAACCTGATGGACATCAGGTTTTCACCGTGGTAATTTGCAAAGATAAGAAGAACTGTATTTTGTATATCATCTTAATGAACAAATCAACTCGACACTGTGAAGAGCTAGTTGAATCGCGGACAAGGAGCGAGATTTATCATTATGATAAAACGTCTTGCAAACATTTGGTACATAACCATAATGCATTTAAAAAAAACATTTTAGCTAGATACCAAATGTTTACAAGCCAGTTTTTTCATGAATTAAGGGGTTAGTGGAAGGAGACGGGGGGAGACCTTTGCCTAGCAGTGGGATCAGACAGGCTAAGAAAAAAGTGAAGGCGGTTACATATATTTCTGAGTTCTGAATGGTACTGTAATTATTCTACCATCTTGTAGTTGATTTACCATCAGTTGCTCTTTTCTTTTCTTGAAAAAGAAATATCTCACTTAAAGAAACATTGTACAAGTATCTAAAAGTTTACAAATTTGCCCCTTCCCCAAGACTCACGACCAAGTGCTTAATGAAGAAAGGCAAAAGTTTACGAACAAAAATAATGACTTGCAAAATTATATTCATAACTCGTGTCGCAGTTAGGGGTAAAAAAGGGGGTGAACTTTGTTCTTTGGAATCAAAGGTGTCTTCGTGCTGAAGCAAGGTTGTAAGTTGGCGGGTTACAGACGGGCCACTTGTGGTCGACAACACTAGCAACATTTTTTTTAAGGATATCATCATTTCATTAGCACAGTGCAGAGATTTCTGTGAACCACAGGTATTTTATGATTTTGACATGTAAAAGTACAATTTTTTGCCTATTTACAATAAATGATTTGAGTTTTTTTTAATTCCCTAGATACTTACATGAAATCTTAGTTAGGAGTATGTGATCGCGACGAGTTTCTATATATTATGTGCCTATAGGGCCATTTGGGCCAATTATTGTTGTGGATAGCGGTCAAAATACTATTATTCAGTTTAACTTGGGATCAAAAAAATGGCTCAATGGCTCTCATGGCAGGAAAATTTACATAAACATTCACGCCAACTGCTCTCCAATACTATCACATGTTGTTGTATGTTGTCACAACTCACATAAGCACTGTTTTTATATGGGTTAAATTAGTAGATAAAAAAATATACACGCAAACATACGTACATCAATCAGACAAAAAACGTTTCTAATTTGCTATGAACGTGAACTAAATGGATGAGTGGGTGTCGTTCTGTTTGGTTTAGTGGCTGGAATGTAGCTCTCAAGTGGCGCGTCTGACGGAAACACAAGAAGTGCCTGGTTGGAATGTAGCTCTTAAGTGGCGCGTCTGACGGAAACCCAAGAAGTGCCTGGCTGGAATGTAGCTCTCAAATAGCGCGTCTGACGGAAACCCAAGAAGGGCCTGTCTGCATCTGGTTCCGGGTGCACAATAAACTTTGATTGGATGCTCGGTGATCGCAGAACACTATCCCTCGTTCCGGTTGTAACGGCGCAGGGAACTGGCGCGATGACTTTTAATGAAAAGACTTCAATATTCTTTCGCTGTGACGGCGACAATAGGGTTTATTATTTATTTATTTATTTATTTATTTAATTAATTAAAACGGCATAACCAATTATATTAACTAATAACAATAATAATAGTATCAAAACAATTATTACATTAAAACACATTCATACATCGCTCTCACAAAACTTCAAACAAACAGACAATATTTCCGACCATCCATCCACAAACAGATCTGTCTTAGGACTGGAACCCAAGAGAGCGTTGAGTGCAGAAAGGGTGCGCGGAAGAGGCGAGTTGGCGCGCGTGATAGTGCGGCAGCTGGGCACAGCAAACAACTTATGTCGCCTGATCCTACAATAATTATTTGGGGTGTAGAGCCGACACAGCTCATCACTCAGCGCTGGGGAATCGACTTTACCCCAAAGAATCTTACAGGCTGTTACCATTTGCTCAGTTTTCCTTCGAACCTCAAGCGAATTGTACCCCAGGGAGCCCAGAAGGAACTTCGTGGGGTACATGAACGGATAATACCCGTACTGCCGCTTGTACAGGTACCTCAGGTACGCTTTCTGCACCTTCTCAAGAAGCAGTGCATACTTCAATTCGTGCGGATTCCATACGCTTGCACTGGTCTCAAGTTTAGTTCTAACTAGAGCACTATATATCAGGCGGACAACGCTGTCCTGGCGAAAGTCTCTAGCGTTTCTCAAAACAAAACCAAGTCGTCTGAAGGACTCCTTTGCTAACAGCTCTATGTGATGATGAAACGTGAGCCTATGGTCAAAGGTGACACCCAAATCCTTCATAGCCACGGTTCTAACTATGGTTTGGCAGTCTATTTTGTAGTCAAAAATTGTTGGGCGCAACCTTCGGCCAAAAGTCATCACATTACATTTACTGAGGTTGAACTCCATCTTGTTGATCAAACTCCACTCATTAATGGCGTCGACATCTTTTTGCAGTTCAAGGCAGTCAGCTACTGAATTTATTTCAGCATACAACTTGAGGTCGTCTGCGTACAGCAGGCATTCTGCGTGACCCAAGACTGCGGGTAGGTCGTTTACCATCAGCAAAAACAGCAAAGGGCCAAGTATCGATCCTTGACTTACTCCGGAACGCGTGTGATAGGGTCGTGACTCATATAAACCAAGTCTGACAAACTGCTGGCGGTCGCGAAGATAATCCGCAAGCAGTAGGAGAAGACTAGGGGCGAAGCCTATGATACTCAGTTTTGCCAGCAGTATGTCATTATTAACCCTATCAAATGCCTTCCGGAAGTCAAAATAGAGCACGTCCACCTGGCTACCTCCATCCAACCGTTTAGAGATAAAGTCCACCAGAACTAAAAGGTTCGTATTTACGGACCTCCTAGGCCTGAAACCATGTTGCTCATTACACAAGTACTTATCCACTTGCGAATATATGTATCTATGCAACAGGCTCTCAAATATTTTTGCAGGTGATGACAGAATGGCGATTGGGCGATACTCCTCTACCATGGACTTATTACTATTTTTAGGTATTGGAGTTACCCTAGACAGCTTCCACTGCGAAGGATAAACTCCTGACTTTAGAGCCAGGTTAAAAATATGGCAGAGGGGACCACACAACAGTCTCTTTGCATTTTTAAAAATAATTGGTGGAATATTATCAGGTCCTGCAGAGCTCGTTGCTTTTAATTTATTTATTCCGAGAATGGTAGCTGCAGGAGTCAGTGTCGTAACATTGACGTAATTACTGTCTCTACTAATATCTTGAGCGTTGATTTGAGCAACATTTAGCTGAGGCACATCAGTCAGAAAAACACTGGAAAAGAAATTAGAAAAGGCCTCCGCTGCTTCCGGGCCAGAGAATGATGCACCCTTGTAGGTGACAACGGACTCAAACCCACCCTTAGACCGCAGACCAGAGATGTGCTGCCAGAATTGACGCGGGTTCAATTTTATGTTATTTTCAATGCAGGCCATATAACCATCATATGCAGATGCAATACGTGATTTCAAGCTGGATCTGAGATCAGAGAACAGCCTGTAAGACTCCTCCGACTTATTACGTCTCCACGAGGTATGCAGTTTGGTCTTACGTTGCGTATCGCGAATTATGTCACCGGTGAACCAGACAGGATAACATCTATTCCCGACACTTTTGCGGCGTTTTTTGGGCATACATTGATCAAAGATGTCATAAATGGTGTCGTAAAAAATCTGACAGGCACTACCCACGTCATTGGATTGCAAAACTTCATCCCATGAAACTTCAGATAACATACGATATAGCCGATCATAGTCGCCTTTCTGGAAATTCCAGTCTTTCGCTGGATCCAAGTTACTTGGCTTGAGAAGATCAGAGCGATGAGATGCGTCGATGCTCACCTCGATATCTAAGGGGGGGTGATACAAGTCCGGGGGTACAATCCCATCGGTGGGCTCCACAGCTATCTGGCGAATGCTAACACTCTCTTGAGCCAGCACAACATCAAGCATTCCTCCATACGCATTTTCCACAACATTCTTCTCAGACATGCTACAAAAAGATAAAAAATAACTATAATAATTATTAATATTCAGAGATGCACTATTAAGATTAATGTCCCCTAGTAATAATACAGACCCCTTCAACAAATTAACAAAGCTTTCAACTTTACAGAACCAGTCCATGTAGTCATTGTCTTTAGCTCTCGGCCTAATATAAACTACGCACACATAGAAAACACGTCCGTGCCACGTAAAACTAGCCCACAGATCCTCTCCTTTGTCTGTTTCGAAGTCGCGGCGGCGGTGCAGTACAACAGGTGCACGCGCAGCAAGTAGGACGCCTCCGCACGGCGTGCCTCTGTCACGGCGCAGTAAAGTCCAGTCTCCGGATACCAACTCTGAGTCTCCCACAGAGTTGTCAAGAAAAGATTCAGTTACGGCTATCAGGTTGTGGTCAAGTACGGATAGGTGGTTGCGCCACATTCGAAGCTTCGTTTTAAGGCCACGGACATTCTGATAGAATATATTTAAACTTGCAGTTTTATGACGCACTGGTGGCGCCAACGGCGTTACGAAAGGGCTGGTTATTTTGTACCGACAGCTTTGGACCTGAGGGCTTTCTAAACGTGACCCATGCGTTTATTCTGGCGTTGATCGGCCACACATCTCTTGAATAGCATGTTGCGTAGTAAGCTTCAGGAATACCTATCTTATAAGATTTGTAACTCCCCTTGGGTGTAATAACCTCTACAGTGCAGGCGGTATTTGGACAGAGATGGTTGAGGTAATTGCGAATCTCATCCGCACTGGACTCCATGTTCCACAAGTGCAAGTATTTGCGTAACTCCACCGCTTTGAGGGACGTCACCGCCGGCCCAGCCGTACCACAGATAGAAGTTGGTCGCCTATTTTTCCTCTTCACTTCAGTCCAGGGCTGTGCCTCGGGGTCAAGTTGACTTGGGATGTTAGTCTCACTTACGTCACTCGCATTGACAGAGGGAGGTTTTTCAACGACTCTCCTAGATTTTTGTGAGGATTTTGACTGGCCCAGATGATCAGGCTTTATTTGAGTCTCAGACTTGGCGGGTGCAACTTGGTTTGGCGGTTTAGTTGCCTTCCTTTGTTTCCTTTGTTTAGGTGCCTCCGTAACTTCACCAGTGTTATCCTTCGAGGGAGGGGGAGAGGCTGACAGCTTGTGCTGTGTTTCGGGCACTAATGCGATACTAGGAGCTTCAGGTTGCATCATTTTGCCTGTAAACACTTCCGCCTGAGCTATATAGTTCTTAAAATCCGCAGCCAATGCGGTATTAGTGGCCTCATACTGCACAAGTTTATCCTGCAAGATATCCATCTGTGTCGCATGGTTTTTCAATTTAGCATCATTGCCTTTGATTACAGAAACCAAATGCTCCAATAGTTGTCGTAGCGTGACCATTTCCTGCCTAAGGCTACGTATCTCGTCCGCTGAGATATCGCTTTCCTTATTCTGCTGCGGCTCTTCTCTTGGACTTCTGGATGGCAACTTTTTGCGGTACGTCACGTTGGTGTCGCGGGACTTTTTAGAGAAGCCAACTGGTGTCAGGCTGTTATCCCCTCCTCTTTTCGCAGCGCAGAGGCATTCAGGACACACCCAGGCGCTCCTGCATTCATTCATAGGGTTTGTTCCACCCGCACAGAGGATATGGTAGATTTTATTGCATTTTTCTACAGTGCAGTGCAAAGCATGTTCTCCCACAATAGCAGTACAGCAAGCGGCACATTTCATTTTGACCTCGTACAGTTATGGTTTTGATAGCAAAGCAGCAAAATAACAGTAATAATGGTAGCGTAAACAAAACGCAACGCAACAGTTTGCAAAGACAAAAGGCAAAAAAGCGGTTGAAGCACAAGTGCAGCGCGTGAGTCACCTGTCGCAGGTCGATGAACTCGAAGCGGGCGGCAGCCACCGGCTGCTACGCAGGTCAGGTATTACGCGACCGTTAACAAAACTTTGAAATTGTTTTGCTGATAATTTCGGCGTTTGTTGACAGATTTACACCAAATATATGTCACTGGGTGCACGACACCATAAGGCATATAAGTATATAACTTTCATGCATACATCGGCACTTTCAACCACTTTACTTTATTAATGTTTACGGAGCGAGCGAACGTGATGTTGCTTCGAGTACGGTATAAGAGAACTATGTTTAATATCGGACCGTGTAATTTTGAAAACTTTGGGCCCAGATGGCAGATTACATTTGGCGGATATAAGTGCTCAGACCTTAGGCTATAAGACGGGAATTACAGCTAGAGGTGGAACTCTGGATATTTTGGTACTTATTACGGTATCTCAGTTGGTATTTCTTAAATAGCTTATAATATTATACTCGTAGAAGAAAATCATTATATGGTTTAGTATTATAAGCTTAAATGATAATGGCTAGATTATATTCCAAATAATATGTGCCTAGTTGCATTCAACATAAATTCATAATGGTTTTTGATTTTGAACATCATTCCACTCGCTTTTTGCAATCTATAAGACTGATTTCGTCAAAAGAAAAGGAAGTGTGTAAAAATCCGAAAACCCAGCGCTATTTGATTTGACCAATGCTAAAACTTAAAAATCTAACAAAAGAAGGTGACCATGAAGCATGGTGCCAAGAACACTGGCTGCATTTCCACGTTGAATGGCAATATCTATTCTCTGTGCGAGAAATGAGCCAGTCCTCTTGTCTTGTTGTAGAATTTTAATGTCCTCGTGTTTCATTCTATAATTATTTTATACATTATTTAACTAGCTGCGCCCTGCGGTTTCACCCGCATAATTGAAGTTTTCCCGCAATAACTCTCTTAAAAGCAATATATTTTCCCCGTTTTTGCCACATTCCTCATTGCTTATAACCTTTCTCGATAAATGGACTATTCAACACAAAAAGAATTGTTCAATTCTGACCAGTGGTTCCTGAGATACTAGCGTTCAAACAAACATACTCTTCAGCTTTATATATTAGTACATATATAGATATACGTAGATAGTTAAATGGTAGATGCAGACGAAAGTAACACTGGCAGCGTCCATGTATGTTACATTACCTTTACTTTGTCTTCAGCACGACTAGCCTAGGTACATAAAACTTACAGCGACGTGACAATCTAGGTTATACAAATATTTCACACTCTAGTTCAAACGTGTGCTGATAGAACAAACATACGGACTTTGTTAGGTTTCCGTAAAATTGCTGTTAGGAAATGTTATTGGCTCCTCCATTTTATGTTTCGACTTTCTACGGTAGTTTCTGTTTTACGAGTGCTCGAAAACGCTGCGACCGGCAAGATTCGATGGTTTATAGCTACTTGCGTGATAAAATACAGACTTAGCGATATTTCTGTTCCTATACGTAACTACTTTTATAAAAGTGTAACTGTCTAAACGGTGGTTTAGTGGGAGACGTTCGCCTTCCGATGGTAGATAGTTCAAATCTCAGTGCGGGGACGTGTATCTGTAAAAAATCATGCGTTTTTCAGTGTAGGAATAACATTATCACGAAACCCACATGCCCGAGAATTATTATGGAGGTATGTGGATGGTGGATTATGGCCTAATCGTTCTCATGAAAGTGAGGGGAGACCCGTGCTCAGTAGTGGTAATATATGAGTCATGTCCATGAAGATTTATATTAGTCAAAAAAAAAATATTATATTTAATTTTTTCTTTGTTTGATTGCTACTTTTAAAGTCAAAAACTACTGAATGGATTTTGGTAGTAGTTTCAATATTACGTAGCTTTAGTTTTCACCGACCGATAAGGGTGTAACTTCATAGCTAGGTGATCATTTATTAACTAAATCCAATGTTTAAAAGAGTCCTGGTGTCTAATTCACCTATTTCAATTGCCTAAAAAAACTTTTAAATAAGTTTTTGTCATTTTTGAAGGACCCTATCAAGAGCTTTCATTAGACCCTGTCTATTCAGAAGTGGCACATTTTAGAATTAATTACAAATTGAAGTGTAAAGTACTTTTAATCAAAGCAACTGTAGATATATTTTACTTTTGTATTTAGTTCACTTTATTTTGGGTGGCACTGCAACTATCATGGGCAGGCGTGGCGCTTACCATCATGTAAATGACTGGCACGTCTCGTCACTTAGTAAAATAAAATAAAATGTATTTTATTTAAAACATGGAAACTTCCGAGTTTTTTTTTTTTTTTTTTTTTTTTTTTCAATTTAAATGATATACAAAACAATTGTTGACGAAAACAACATTTTACAACAACAATAAAGATGTAAAAAGAATGACAGATCCTAAAACAGGTTCGGGGACAACATTAAGCAAAGAAATAGGGTACAAGCAAACAATGTTGACTTCTATTGATCTTCGATTCAATTGTTACGTATTTAAAGTCCAAAAGCTTAGTGTTTGCTACGGCTACTAACGCCAAACAAAGGACCGAATTTAAGACCCGAGATGTGAAATGGAGTTCAGAGTGGCAGTCGCAGAACTTATAAAACTCTATTTTATTGTAAAATTCTCCTTTCTCGCCTCAAAGTACAGTTTATTGCGATAAAAATATTTATTTATTTGTAAGAATGAATTATTAAATAATGCTATGACACTACATGTAACTACCGCAAATATTGGTTGTGTCTTTTGTTCTGACAAAGATCACAAATTATGTAACTGTAAGAAGTTCGCCAAGGAGGATGTAGAAAAACGTCGCAAGTTTATTATTATTATTTATTAATCTATTGTCTATATTATTGTTTTTTTTATATATTCTAAGTTTTTGACCGGGGTTCAAACTATCTCAGTACTAAATTTTATAAAAATCGGTTCAGTCACTTAGTCATGAAAGGGTAGACTGAGAAAGAGAAAGACTAGTTCCTTTTGCTTTGATGGTAGTAAGATAATTGTAAAGCGGTGGTAGCCTAGTGGGAGAACGTCCGCCTTCCAATCAGAAGGTCGTGAGTTCAAATCCCAGTGCAGGCACGTACCAATGTGTTTCTTGTCAAACATATGTACGATATTACTCGCTTTTCGGTGAAGGAAAACATCGTGAAGAAACCCACATACCTACCCGAGAATGATTTCGGAGGTAGGTTGGTTATCCACCGATCCGGATCTGGCCCCCGTGGTGGATTATGGCCAACCCTCCTCGGAAAGTGAGAGAAGACCCGTGCTCAGCAGTGGGACGATATGGATTGTTGATGATGAGGATAATTATGCAATGCACATTTACAAATCAGAACTCAAGAACCAAGGAGAGTATTATAATATCAATCGATATAAAAATATCTCATCATCATCATCATCAACCCATAACGTCCCACTGCTGGGCACGGGTCTCTCCTCACTTTCGTTAGGAGGGGTTAGGCCATAATCCACCACGGGGGCCCAGTCCGGCTAGGTGGATAACACACCGAAATAATTCTCGGGTAGGTATGTGGGTTTCCTCACGATGTTTTCCTTCACCGAAAAGCGAGTGATAATTACGCACATATGTTTTACAGAAACACGACCTTCTGATTGGAAGGCGGACGTTCTCCCACTAGGCTACCACCGCTCAAAAAAATATCTACTGCGAACAAAGTTGCGTGTAACATGTAGCAATAAAGTGAGATCGTTAACGCAACATATAATAATCAAGTCGGCATCAGTGACATCGTTTCTCGCAAAATATGTATTTCAGCTTCCGATAAGTGGCAAAGTTAGTGTCTGCTACACTGATCATGGCTATCATAGCCCTGATTATACGCAAAGGTTCGTAAGTTTGTCTATTCAGGAAGAAAGTGTAGTTAAAGAGCAAAAAGTTTGTCGTCTAGTTGCCCGGAGATACTTTCTTAAAGAAAATTTAAGGCTGATTTGCACTCTTTAACTCTAAAATGAAATTAACGTAGCTAATATAACGTCATGCGCGTCGGCTGTTTTATTTAAATATTGAATTAAACAAACTCCAAACTCGACTAGTGACTTTGAGCTGAGAGTTTCAGTGATTTTTTTTTTACTTGTATTTAGCACTGGAGGCATACCATGACATCTTATAGCGATTCAATTGAAGACCTAAACTGAACCGCGTCGCATAATCGTACCGTGGCGTCTTATTTTTTATGTTGCTGCCATTGTCAACCTAAACTGGATCCAGTTAAGGTTGTAAATGGCAGGAACCTAAATTGAGTCCCTAATAAGCCATTTTCAACCTAAACTATATCCAGTTTAGGTTGAAAATGGCAGCAACATAAAAAATAAGACGTCACGGTACAATTATGCGACGCGGCTCAGATTGTCCTCAACTGAATCGCTATAAGACGTCATGGTAGGCCTCCTGATCTGTTTTTTGGGCACTTTTACTACGATTCGCCTCCTGATCCGATTCGCCTCGGTTCTCGTATGTGTATTTATTCGTTGTTTGTTTGTATATCAATTTGTTAAAGCATCGTACCCGTACTGCTAATCTCGCATCCCTTCATGAGGAAATTAAAAACGCTCTGAAGGGCTTATGCCGCGCGTAATCGGCGGATTACATAAATCATGAAACGCCAGAAGCGATTCTCGCGAAATAATTGCCTTGCAGTAATAGCGTGTCAAAGTTACACGAAGTTACAATAACTTGCCTTTGACATGCCAGGCTTTAGGATTTAGACTGGAGGTTATATCCGGTACTTGCCTGACACCGCGGCGATACGACGGCCACGAGTGAGGCCATAAAAGTTTATTTTTTATTTTTCTGAGTGATGAGATGAGCAAGGCGTTCACCTGATGGTAAGCGCTACGCCTGCCCATACCAGTTACAGTGCCACCGAAAACTTTGCATTGCAAAATTCTGCGTGGCACTGCACTGCGCTCATCATTCTGAGACATCGGCTCTAAAGTCTCATATGCTCAGTAATTTCGCTGAAAACAGTGCCCTTCAAACCAGAACACAGTAATGTTTGCACACTACTGCTTGGCGGATGAATATCTGGCAAAGGTGTGGTACGAGTACTTCCCCAGGCGGTCTCTTGTAGAAGAGGCCTCCCACTACAATCAACTACTTTTTCGTCAACTTCTCGGGTATTCGATATTCGGTATTCGGTACCGTCAACCCCTTCTCGGGTATAGGCCTCCTCCAGCTTGTTCAAAGGATATTAATTACGTAATACCAATTTCACTACAGTCAAAACATCGATGATATCCACTAGTTTATACCGCACAACTTGCAGCCAATAAATTATAAAACAAAAATCAATTTCACTATAGGCTCGGTACTGTTATGAGTCGGCGGCCATGCCAAAACCGCGACCGATTTGTTGCTAATCATCGCTAGCATGGCCACGTTTATTGGCCGCGCTCGCTAACTCTGCCCACCACCGGCCATAGCTGCCGGCTAACATTGACCGCTCTAAGCATTTATTTAGCGCCTAATAATTCAGCGTGATTTCAGTTGAAAGTTATCCAACAGCGTGTAATGGTTACGCTAATAACACTTTGTCATAAGCTCCGGATCGGTCGGCATGGATAAATAACGGCGCTTTATCGGTTCGGAACACGGGTTCTATAAATAGATGACGGATTCGTGATTATTTATTCGTGGTTTCTAAAGTCTATCACTCTACTATTATTTTATATGAATTACAACCTTAACATTTGGTATAATAATAACGCATCACGATGAAATATATAGATCCTGACCCCTAACAACGATTACATGTATTTGTAGTCACCACTTGAAAGGGAAATGTCCTTTTTCAAACTCAAACCATAATTAGATAATCATTACTTTAGTGAAACTCGAAACTTGAACTCGAACTCGAAAGTTTCGAGTGGAAGAGAGAAAGATGCGCCGCAAGCGTATAATGAGCGTAACGGGACAATGTGTCATCTTTTTCGTGCGTGCAGCCGGCGTTCATCGATTTATTAGACGTTGTCACGTCAAAACTGGCACTATTTCACTTTATTAAGCATCGCAACGCATGCCCGGTACAGCAAGTCATTTTAATAAAATAGAAACAGGTGTATAAGAAAACAGAACAACGAAAACACAGTCTCTGCGCATCCGGGAATCGTTTGGGAAAACCAGCGTTGGAATTCAAGGAAAATCATAGCGCATACAGAAATCAGGAGCATCGGTTGAATGAATTCTGACACCAGATATAGAATAGACTAGAATATGTTTATTGTAAAAAACTGTGTAGGTACAAACAATTATTGTGGTCTTCAAATTTTAAAAGTTCCATCATTTTGTCCATTTCTAACATTCAATCATCATCATCAACCCATAACGTCCCACTGCTGGGCACGGGTCTCTCCTCACTTTCGTGAGGAGGGTTAGGCCATATTCCACCACGGGGGCCAAGTCCGGATTGGTGGATAACATACCGACCTCCGCAATAATTCTCGGGTTTCCTCACGATGTTTTCCTTCACCGAAAAGCGAGTGATAATTACGTACATATGTTTTACAGAAACACATTGGTACGTGCCTGCACTGGGTTTTGAACTCACGACCTTCTGATTGGAAGGCGGACGTTCTCCCACTAAGCTACCACCGCTTCTAACATTCAATAACATAAACAATATCATACGTTTCAAATACGTTTGTTCACCCCCTGATCCGATTCGCTTTGTTCTACTGCATTATGTGTTTGTTGTCATTTAATCGCCAATCAGCACCGTAACAGCTAGATTTTTTTTATATTCTCTTAACAGTAACTATCTGTAATAGCCTCCCAACGAGTTTCTGCAATGCGCCTTCTTAGGTACAAATGAAGTTCAACGCATTGACGTTAAATTTGCGGTATCTATTCTCTATAAATCTGTGAGAAGGTATCCGCTTGTCCCACCTTACCTCTGGATCAATTCAATAGTTTGGTTGTCATTTCTGTGAATAAGACTGAATTCAATATAAAATATGAATACAGGTTGCTAAATAAATAATTATAAATGTGAACATTATGTGTGTCCAATTTTATGAGTGTATAAGCTCATCGTATTTTGATGAAATGGCATATCTGTATAATATAAAAATCGATTTGTGTATGTATGTTCCAAAAGAGTTGGATCAATTTTGGTGAAACTTTGGTAGGTTCCTCAAAAGACACGCTATAATTCTCTTGCCCATAAAATAAAAAAAAACACTCAGTCACTTTATACGACAAGTAATTATTTTTCTGAATTTTGTCCACTAACTATCTATGTTTAGATTAGTAGGGGCTAGAAGTTAAGAATTACAAAAGGAAGCAACAAATTAAAATTTCCTTCGTCGATAATACCAGCATTTAATAACGGTCCGCGCACACTAGGCGAGCCGTAACCGGCGTCAAAAGCCGACACATGCAATTATCCGCCTATTTCGCAAGGTGTGAGCCAAACAAACGCATCGCATGCATACATATGCATATGCAAACTATGGTAATCTCTACGCGGAGTTATGAACGCAGGTGTGGACACCTCTTTATTTGTTATTTTGTTATACAGGTTGAAGAATTTTGTGGTCTAAGTTTAAAGGCGTAGGCACACAGAACGTGTTATGGGCGCCCGGGTGTTGCGACCCACTTTATCTGCGTTCCATCCATTATATTAGAAGAATATCTAGTTAATAGAAACAGGCGTTACTTTGCGGAAATCTATAATCAATAAGAAACTGTAGAAATATATAGTTTTAATTCCGTCTAAGTAAGTCTACTTACTTTGACTATATATTTCTACATTTTCTTATTGATTAGAATATCTGGAAATACATTGACCACGGTTCAACTAAGCTTGAAGGTGAACCAAATACTTTATGGGCACAAACATTTTTGCTCAGTAGTTAGTGTTCGCGCCACTTACATTGGCACTCATAATACCTTCCTACCTTCCTATTCCTATCATTTCTTGGCGACTATCTCTGTCGCTCATATCGTGGTATCCACGAGAAAACTGCTTGCCGCCGCAAGTAGTCTGCGATCGACCCTCGTCCTTCGCGGCTGCCGCTCTCGCCGAATCCAAAGTACTGGATCTGCTGCTCCTCTGTGGTGGTCCACGTGAATTCGACGCGAAAATATAAACAAAACCCGCTATAAACCCGCCGCGTAAACGCTCCTTGCCGACACGCACCAACCGCCAAAAATACAGTCCACTACATCGAACGTCATAACATCCTGAAGGAACAAGCAGCTTGGAGACGGACCCGAACCGAGGTGATTGCAGTTGCATGGAGACCAGGTTAGTCGCCAAGTTCCTTTGTACTACTCTTCTACCAGCCATCCTTCCCCCGCCATTGGAGGCGCGCTCAGCCTATACAGCTTAGCTGCCGCGCTAACATATTGTTGGTCCTCCGCCGCCGGATCTTCTCTGGTCCTCCCGCTATTCTCTGGCCCCTCTTAGGCCTCATATAGTCCTCTTTATAACCGCCCGCAATTTTATATTGGTATTTTTACCAACGATAATTTCCTATAATTATCGTGTTCCCGCCCGCAATTACAGTTCAGATAGTACCCTGTACTATCCTACTACGCTCTTATATACTTATTTCGTGTATTCCGCATTCCTAAATAGTAAAAATAACGATTTTTCCGTAATTCTTAATTTTTATTAAAAAGTGAAGGTATTCCTAACGACCGCCCGTGCGTCTCCACGTGGGTATTCAATACGCCGCGCACGCGGCAGGTAAATGCTGTAGGCAGTTGCAGTAAATTAGGAATTTCATACTTTATCTAGTTTTTTATACTTTGTTAAGATGGCTATGGCTACTCGTTCAAAAGACAAAGATAGTGAAGTATACGAGGACGCAAAAGCGCTCGATACGTTACAGGTCGAACGTTTGACCTTGATAGGTAAACGTGACATTATATTTTCTCGCTTACAAGATATTTTTAACCGATCTTTAAAGGCTTTCACTGATGATACTGAGAAGGATTTATTTCTATGTGGAATGATCTCGTTAGACCGTTTACGCTCCGATTTCAATGAAATTGTGAACAAATTAAATGTCACCGAGTTGAGTCTCAACGCTTCGTACACGGTTAACTACCAATCTATAAACGTCTTCGAAGATATGTTTTGCCGTTGTCAGTTTGTTTATAATAAACTTAACCCGCCTTTAAAAACCGCTGATTTCAATGTTGCCCCGCAACGTAAATCCATCAGAATTCCTGAACTCGATTTGATGGTCTTCAATGGAGATCCGATGACCTGGAGAATATTTTATGAGTCATTCAAACGCACGATTCACGAAAATCCCGATCTCACTGATCACGAACGCGTCCAATATTTAATTAATAAATTGTCAGGCCGGGCCCTTGCAGTTTGTTCTGGTATCGTACCTAACGCTGATAATTATCCGATCATATGGCAGACGCTCGTCGATAAGTATAACGACAAACGTAACCTAGCCTCCGCTTATCTTGATCAAATGCTTGATTTTAAATCTTTTAACACCGCGACGAATAAAAACTTAGAATTATTCCTAGATAAATTCTGCACGGCTGTGTCAAGTTTGAAGTCTCTCAAGCTCGATAACGTGTCTGATTTTATTTTACTATCGCTCGCTTTGAAGAAAATAGATTCAAGTACTGCACGGTCGTTTGAAATGCACATGCGAGGTAAATCTATGCCTACATACAATGAACTTTTAAAATTCATCCGCGAACAAAGCAAAATATTGGAACGCACTACGACCGATTCTCTTAGCCGCCGTGATAACAGGCCGGGTACTGCAAGGTCTACGCAGTCTTTTGCAGCATCATGCGTCACTCACTGTCCGCTTTGCAAACAAGCCGATCACGCTAACTTATATAGATGCCCTGCATTTGATAAGCTTTCTATCGACGACAGGTACACTTTTGTAAAACAAAGCAAAGGTTGCACTAATTGTCTAAGCACTACGCATATAAATATCGCTTGCAATTCTAAATTTAATTGCCGTTATTGTGGATGTAAACATCATTCTATGTTATGCCGCAAAGTATCATTTTCCCGTGAAGACAATCGCCCGTACCCTAGCGCTCCGTCACAGGCGCACGCGCCGCCTCCGCGCGCGCGAACTGGCAACTTCTCCGCCGCCGGGGATCACATGCCGCCTTCGGCATCGCCGCCGCCCGTCGCGGGCTCCGCTAGCGCTCAGCTGACGAACTTACCTACAACTGCTTATCAGTCATCACAACAACAGGTGTCGCTGTGTAATATACGCCCCGCTTCGCAGCCTAATGACACTACTTGTTTACTGGGAACCGTACAAGTTTATGCTACGGATTTAAATGGTCGCCGCCATGTAGTACGCGCCTTAATTGATTCGGCTTCCCAAAGTAACTTTTTAACTTCAAAATGTTGCGCTAAATTAAATTTAAAATGCAATAAGGTGACGAACACCGTTGTTAAAGGGATAGGTTCCGCATCTAACCCAATCAAGGGAGCAGTTTCTGCTACTTTATCTTCCCGCCTAAATGATAATTTTATTGCAATTGACGCCTATGTTATCGACCGCATAACAGACAATTTACCGGCAGTGAAAATTGACGTATCC
The DNA here is from genome assembly GCA_912999815.1 of Campaea margaritaria. NCBI lineage: Eukaryota > Metazoa > Arthropoda > Insecta > Lepidoptera > Geometridae > Campaea > Campaea margaritaria. The sequence goes on along the minus strand of OU538797.1, from coordinate 10,665,121 downwards.
TGCCTTTCATACCTGAACTGCCTGCCTCTGGCAGACGACAGTTTCGCTTCGCCTTCCGAGATCGACATACTTATAGGCGCGCCGCTCTTTTCTGAAATATTGCTATCAGGCCGCGCCGCTGGTCCGCCTGGTACTCCAACCGCTTTTGAAACCATTTTTGGTTTTATCGTAATCGGGACCGCTCCCGTTACTCCCGCTCATGTTACTCCCGCTCATGTTACGCCCGCTCATATTGAAACCGTTGTTTCTATCACTGACCCCTTGGTTGAAGATAGATGCCGCTCTCATATTTCCCTCTGTACCTTTACGGAAGGACCACGTTTAGATAATCTTGTCCAACGCTTCTGGCAGCTTGAAGAGGTGCAATGCACGCCGACTTTGAGCCCAGACGCTATAGAATGTGAACGCATTTTTACAAATAACGTTTCCCGCGATCCTACGGGACGCTATTCTGTAGCGTCACCTTTCTCCCGCGATCCCGCGACCTCTCTGGGTAATTCTTACCCTATCGCTAAAAAACGCTTCATGTATCTCGAACGTAAGCTCGCCGCGACACCTGCTCTGCGCTTAGAGTACGATGCTATAATCAAAGAGTACATTCAGAAGGGTTACATTTCACTGATTGACAATGATAGTCCTTTTACTGGATATTACGTGCCACACCACGCCATTGCGAGACTACAAAAAACAACAACTCGATGGCGTATGGTGATGGACGCCGGTGCTGAAACTGACTCAGGCCTCTCCTTGAATCAAGTTTTATATACCGGGGATAATTTACAAAACGATCTTTTTACAATCCTCTTGGATTTCCGCCACTACCCAATCGCTTTTACATCCGATATTAAACAGATGTACCTACAAATTTTGATAAATAGGGACCACCGCAAATATCAAAAATTCCTGTATCGATTCGATCCCGTTTTTCCGCTTGATACCTACCAATTCAACCGCGTTTGTTTTGGTCTACGTAGCAGTCCGTTCCTTGCGATGCGAGTGTTGCGACAGCTGTGCGCCGCCGACGGTGCCCGCTTCCCACTCGCAGCATCTCTTATCAGCGACAACACATACATGGACGACGTGTGCTACTCCATGCCTACTCTGTCTGCTTGTTTACAACTCAGAGACGATCTCCGCGAGTTGCTCAGGGCCGGGGGCTTCGATCTCGTCAAATGGGCTAGTAACTCACCCGCGCTCCTTGACTCCCTTCCCGTCTCTGCGTTAACGGAATGCATTAAAAATGCGAAAAATGCGTTAACGGATCTTTTAAATTCCGACGAATATAATAAGTCTATCTCAGATGAGTTATCAGCTAATCGCATACACTGGAAATTCAATCCACCGCGAAGTCCTCACTTCGGGGGGAATTATGAAATATATGTGAAAGCGTTTAAAAGTCATCTTCATAAGACGATCGGTTCACAGTTACTCACCTATGAGGAAATGTTAACCGTACTCACACAGATAGAATGCGTTATCAATTCTCGTCCTATAACGTTATTGAGCGAAGATCCGTCTGAGCCGACCGCGCTGAGTGCTTCACATTTCTTAATGACCGCACCGCTGAAGCATTTACCCGCTTGCACGGTTCCCGATGAACCTGGACACTTATTGAAACGGTACGCTTTATTGGATCAAATGGTACAATCATTTTCCAAACGGTGGAAGTTGGAATATCTTCACTTACTTCAATCTAGAGGAAAATGGAATACACCTTCGAATCCCATTACAATAGGTTCTATTGTTCTTATTATCACTGATAATTTTCCCCCGCTATCCTGGCCTCTCGGCGTCGTCGTGGCCACTCATGTCGGCGGCGATGGCATCTGTCGAGTAGCGTCAGTAAAAACGGCGACCGGCGTCCACCAGAGACCCGTCGTCCGTTTATGTATCTTACCTACCCAATAATTTAACCCCTTGCTCCCCGGTCAACCGCTATGTTATATTTAACCCGTTGACTGCTTAAGAGTTTAACTCTTATTTTTATTTTTTTTTATTTCCCGCTTTCTTTTAAAAACCAATGGTTTTTAGGCCGGGGGCAAATGTTCGCGCCACTTACATTGGCACTCATAATACCTTCCTACCTTCCTATTCCTATCATTTCTTGGCGACTATCTCTGTCGCTCATATCGTGGTATCCACGAGAAAACTGCTTGCCGCCGCAAGTAGTCTGCGATCGACCCTCGTCCTTCGCGGCTGCCGCTCTCGCCGAATCCAAAGTACTGGATCTGCTGCTCCTCTGTGGTGGTCCACGTGAATTCGACGCGAAAATATAAACAAAACCCGCTATAAACCCGCCGCGTAAACGCTCCTTGCCGACACGCACCAACCGCCAAAAATACAGTCCACTACATCGAACGTCATAACATCCTGAAGGAACAAGCAGCTTGGAGACGGACCCGAACCGAGGTGATTGCAGTTGCATGGAGACCAGGTTAGTCGCCAAGTTCCTTTGTACTACTCTTCTACCAGCCATCCTTCCCCCGCCATTGGAGGCGCGCTCAGCCTATACAGCTTAGCTGCCGCGCTAACAGTTAGAAAAACAATAGATTTTCTAAAAACTTATCTTATATCTTGTTTAAGTGCTTGAAATTTAATATAAGTAAAAATGAAAGTCAGCCTTTTTTTAAGTCTTTTTTAGCTCTTTAGGATAGAATAGCACCCAGAACTTAAGGTTAGCTTTAATTTTATTATTTTACTGTTCTTGTTCTTATTGGTTTGCAATGTCTGTGGTTGTGTGTTAGAATAAACGTTTTTGAATATATTTTTTGTTTTTTTAATTTTTTTTTCTTAAAACGCATTTTACGCCGCGCTGCGTTCTGTGTACCGAAACCTTTAAGGCTCTATTCTATGAGTGCTTTGTTCAATGAACGGTTAAAAATATTCACGGTCATAATAGTTTGACGTAAGTTATGTTAACATGTGACATTTGTGACATATTTATGTTTCTTCAATGTTGTAACTGAATGTTAAATAAGTAACGGTGATAAATAACAGTACTAGTACCAACTTTTTCTTTATCTAGTATATATTTTTGGTGTGCGATAAACAGTTTTCTATTCTTTTTTATTCTACCAGACAAGATGGGGATGTTAGTTAGCGGCAAGCCATTCTGAAGAGGTGCGGCGCGCTACATGACATCATTTGGTGCGCCGCATAACATCACTCGTTGCCTTTTTGATACATTTTCATTAAAGTGACAGCGTCGCGCGGCGCTGTCACTTTGCAAAATGTGCATAATGTATCAAGCTGCATTGATCTGGTTTTAGCCTTAGCGGCAAGCCAGACTTAAGAAGCGTGGGAGTTTCAAAGCCCCTGTAAAAAATTGAAAAGGAATGACGTCACTATATGCCTTTTTCATACAAAATGTATCAAACACGACAGCAACGCGTAACAACGTTGTTTCGTTGTAATCACTCATAACTATATTTGAACATAGCGGAAGCCCCATTAGGGTATCTGTGGCATAGCGTTCAATACCTACCACATCAAACCCCAGTAAAAGAGGCGACGCAACCTCACAAGACGGCACTTTCTTTCTAGCCACCCTCCAATTTGCGAACCGATTTCCAAAGGTGCACCATTCTCTTCGTAGCTCCCAGACGGCGTATTCTGGAGCAAATCGTTGCTTTACAATACAAATTGGCTATTAACTCCCTCTGACGCGTCTTTGGCTGCAACAATGCACCTTGGGCTTGCTAACCCTGTATCTGGGATTGTTTGAACGGCAAATTGGGAAGACGTTTGGTATGCATAGGGATTAGTTATTTACGTAAAGGAACCACGTAAGTTACGGGTGGAACTTGAAACTGTGACCATCTAACGGGGGTCTAAAATATCTGCTCTTGCTCTTATAAATCTTTGCGGCGAGCCACACTGAAGAGGTGCGGCGCAGCGCATAACGTCCCTCGATGCCTTTTTCATACAAAGTAACAGCCTCCGGCGCTTTCAATATCTTCAAATTATATCAAAGAGACCGCGCCGCGCGGCGCTTCTAAAATGTATCTAAGTGACAGTGACGCGTGGCCCGCCGAATTTGACGCTACATTGATCTGTTTTCGCCCTAAAAGTCACAGAACTTTGTTTCTTTTTTAATTTTACGTCTGCCAATTCTAGCTTTTTTTTGTCTGCAAAACAGCATTTTGTATTGTGCCTCCGAAACATTGTTGGAGCCCTAACGCCATTAGATAATCGTCACCTATTTATATGTACCAGTAATAAATACATCATAATTAGCTGTAATAAAAAAAAATTGCCGATGATATTAATCTACAAAAATCCACTTAAGTCGCAAAGTAATCGAATTCTATCCTACCTTAACGATTCAATATTTCAACTTTATAAAAATTCATAAAAAAACAGCGGCACATTTATCAAGGCATTGTTTTCTCGGTAAAAACTGTACCTCGGAGGTAAATCCATCATTCCATAATCGATTGTTCGCTGAGCGATGAATTATTCTCTAGAAAATGTATAAGCTAGTAAAGCGCTTCAGAAACGGTAACGTTATTTATGCGAAGTTTCATGCGGTTTTCGAAAATGCTTTGTAGTCTGTTCTTAGCGCTGAAAGCACTTAATCCTTAGGAGGAGGAGTTTGTGTGATGGAATGTAGATAATCTTGTATATAATTAGTCGGCTTTCATTTCAAAACTGAAACGCAGTGTCTATGTATTATTATAAATACGCTTAGGCTTTGTGATGGAACTAAAAGCAAAACTAAACGAAACGGGCCAAAGTTCGAGTATTCAACGCTAGATGATAAGTTAAGCGCATGTACCATCCATTTGAGTTGGTCCGTTCTACTTTTCAGGTTTTCTTTGTTCAATAAAGACTTTATCTAGGTATATATTTATGATTTTGAAGATAAATTAGGTAAAAGGAACTTTGATGAGTCCGCCAGAATTTAATAATTTAATCAATGGCTATAGTACCTTAATTGACCGCCCATGGTACCCTTGGTTTTACCTATTGTATTTTTTTTTTCTTTTCTGTTTTTTATTGGTATTCCATTAAAGAGTTTTCTATTTTATTTTATTCTACCTCCAGAACCAGCCTCCGTTGTTCAATTGAGTTGAAATTCGCATGCTTGTAAAGCTTTGATGGGAATACAATATTATGGTGGCAGTTACCGGATCTGAGACGAATGAAACACAACTCTTCAAGGACGTTTTTATTTCTATTGATCCTAAATAGGTTTCCCTGTATTTAGAGAATCAGGAACCCATATGGTCCCACAAATACCCAGCTCAGAAAAAAATGATGATGATGTCGTCTTTGACGTATCCATCAACGGCGAACCCTGTTAGCTCTGGAGGTGAGAGCGCAGGTGACTGGCAAAGCCAAACTTGGTCTTGAAGGTCCTGTTAGATGCCGCGCAGTGCAACTGTTGAGTTATAGGTGTATGAATTGGAAGGCTTAGGACGGTTCATTTTAAGAACGCCAGCTCAGAATAAATACACAGGTATTGTAGGCTGATTTCCGTGCAGGGCAACCAATTTGTTGCCCTGTGCGGGAATCAAACCCGCATTTAAAGATATTTGTGTTCATTATGACCAGATTTCAGTACCGGATACGTTTATAAAAATTTATCGGAAAAAAAACAATTTTCAACACAGAACTTATTGTTAGTATGAAAATGGAGAAGTTCCATTTACAATTTTCTCTCTTTTCGCTCGGGTTACAGATATATCACGGGACCGTTCCTTGCCATATCCAAAGTTATATTACGACGACCTCAACGAGTTTACTGAGAGCATGTGGAAGGCCAGTGTTCCCTAACAACCCTCCCTCACTCTGTGGGATGCCAATTGGCTTGAACGAAAACTTTTTCCATCAGTTCATTTGGAATAATAAGAAGGACTGGATGGATTTCGGTATTTTGCACACAAATAAGACTAAGTGATGAAAAGCAGGGAGGTAACCACGTACTTATCCTTATTCCATGCAGTTCATTTTAAGGCCTTAACCTGGACCGCCTAGATTGGCTCAGCGCCCATAAATGACAAACGTGACATGACGTCATTCAAAAATAGACTGCAGAGAATGAGAGAAAAAGAGAATGAGATGGAGCTATATAAACTCCCATAAATGCAAACAATTAGTAACGATCTCTTTGGATAAATGTCTCTGGTCGACTTATGAACGCTTAGCTATATTGGTGGTGACAGTTAGCAGGGCAGTTCAGTTTAAGGCCTTAAACTGGATGGATTTAACTGTTCGAGGTGAGGCCCCAGGTCTCTTTATACTATACTAGGTTTTGCCCGTGACCATGTACGCGCGGGACAAAATCAACTGCAGACCTTCACCAGGCTCTAAGCAATACAAATTTTATTTTTCACACGCAAATTTTATTAAAAAGAGAAACAAATGTTTGTACCAACTAAGTAGGGTCTCAAGTTTCTTATTGATTATGTTAACCTCAAGCTGCAAAGCCGCAGCGAGAGGTGACGGTCGTGCGTTGCCCAGGGTTGTTGGCGAGCTGCAAAAACAATCCAATTAGGGGTTGAACCCGTTATACTTTCCACCACTTTTTTACTTTTCTTTTTAGCCACCGTCCGATGTCCTAATTACTCCTCTCCGTGCATGGTTGTCTGGAAGAGATCGCTCTGAGCGATAAGACCGCCCATTGTGACACTAATGTAAAAAATTGTTTTGTTCTAGTTTTTAAGTTTTCTTTGTTCTGTGGTGTTTCAATAAAGAGTTTATCTATCTATCTATCTACTTTCCTTGTTTATGTTATTATTTATTTATTTAATACTTTATTGCACAGATTAACTAACTAGTACAAATGGCGGACTTAACGGTAAGAGCATTTTCTACCAGTCAAACACCCATAGTGAAGGAGAGACTGTGTAGGCGTGCATCAAAATATCTCATTAAGAAAAATAACAAAGCTTAATACAAAAACAACATAAATGTAATATAATATAATATAATATAATAATATATATAATAAATAATAATATAATACAACTAACTAACTAACTATATACTATATTTTGTTTCTGGTGTACAATAAAGAGTTTTTCTATTCTATTCTATTCTATATAATATAACTCAAATTAAAATGAAAGTTGAATTCATTTAACGTTTTTTTCATTTTCATTGAAGTTATATAACACGGCTGCTGTTTCACGGTCCACGAGTATTTTACCTAACAATATAACTATTATTTTTAAGACGTTCATTGCTGAACCGTTTCACTTTTTTTGGCTCTTTTGTGAATCTTCACACAACGCGTGTGTTTACTGGCGATGTGTGGGAACTAAACTCAATCAGCCGTGCGGGCGCACACAACTGGTGTGATAAAATTGTCAATACAGCAGTGCGGGTTTGCACGCCAGGCGCAATTTACACTTGCCATAATATAAAAATAAAACAGACGTGTGTGTTTTCAGCGGTGAACGTGTTAAGACAACAAAGCTAGTGACAACATGACAATAAATTAAAACAAACACACACGAAAACACCCTCATCAACCCCTCTGGCGTCAAAGATCAGAGATCAGAGTAATCGGAGCCGTAATGATGTCATACGACGCTACTTTTATCGCCCCTGTCGGCACCAGTGTTCGATAAAACGGAGAAAACTAATGGTCACATTATACGTTTAGGGAAATAGACAGCCTCGTCTGCATTAATTCTGTGTGCTATGTAGGTACACTGACGTTTTATTTTATATATATAAAAATGTTATGTTGGTTTGTGTACGCTTCAAAAACTCAAAAAGTTCTGCACCGATCGAGCTGAAAGTTTAGCATGATATATAATCCGCATCGAGGATTGTTTTTATCTATTTTTTTCATCAGTGACATATCAGCGAATGTGAGAATGTGCCACAGCGAGGCGTGGCAGGGTACAGCTAGTATAATATAAAATGTGGTGCTATGCACAAGGATGTTTTATATAAGCTATGAACCTAGCATGCATGCGCCCAGTAATTTCGCCGGAAACAGTGCCCTTTAAACCGGAACACACTTTGTCTGTAGATAGATAGATAGATAACTCTTTATTGACACCAAAATGTATAAAAACAGAGATTACAAAAAACATAACTTTAAAATAGGTTCAATGGGCGGTCTTATCGCTTAAAGCGATCTCTGTCAGACCTTTGGATGGATAAGATAGAGAGCAGGAATAGGGTATAACTAGTTGACATCAGGGTCAAAACATCAATACATACATCACCATCATCATCAACCCATAACGTCCAACTGCTGAGCACGGGTCTCCCCTCACTTTCGTGAGGAGAGTTAGGCCATAATCCACCACGGGGGCCCGGTCCGGATTGGTGGATAACACACCTACCTCCGTAATAATTCTAATACATACATACATTACACAAATAAGCGTTTTATAATATACTAGCTGTACCCTGCCACGCTTCGCTGTGGCACATTCACACATTCGCTGATATGTCACTGATGAAAAAAATTGATAAAAACAATCCTTGATGCGGATTATATATCATGCTAAAATTTCAGCTCGATCGGTGCAGAATTTTTTGAGTTTTTGAAGCGTACACAAACCAACATAACATTTTTATATATATAGACATACCAATAATACGATAGTAGTCTGTAGTCACCACCGTAAACCTAACCTCAGCATGTTTTCACCCTCTTCCAAGGTTGAACCGTTACACCTCGGCATTCTGTGGCCGTCCGTAACTTTGAACCCCACATTTAGTCAAACAAAATTTCAAATCTGCAATCTTCATGAATCCTACATTTATGAAAACTCGGCTCTCTGCTGTCTCGTCTGTCAAAACGTCATATTTATGGTGCACGTTAAGGTTTACTCATTGTGAGCCTGTTCGTTTGATACAAAGGCCCGCCGCGGGGTTTATTGCTCACATGCGGCTGAAGAATAAGTAATAACGCTAGGGGTACAGAAGGGAAACTCTCACCAATGTGATTTTAGTAGTGATAGGCCTCTTTTACAGGAGCCCGACCTTTGCCAGATATTCATCCACCAAGCACTAGTGTGAAAACGTTGCTGTGTTTCAGTTAGAAGGGCACTGATTCCAGCGAAAATACTGGGCATTTGAAACTTAGAACCGATGAATAAGGGTGACGAGTGCAGTGCCGCGCAATGTTATGTAATGGAAAGTTCTGGGTTTTGTTACTTTGTTTGGGTACATAAGTGTTAGGGTTTGTAAATTTATTACAATTAATCGATATCAATTAACTAAATAGTTACTTAATACCTCCTTATGCTGACAACTTTTTGGTTGAGATCTTTTTGGTTGAGTAGTCGGACCTTAGTCGGACGAAAAGAAAAAGTGAAAAAAGGAGGAATGTATGTCAGTGCGGCATTCGAAAATAAATTGGAATCGAGCGAACGACTTTGTTATTTGAAAGAATATATGATTGTCTTGAGAAAAAGAAATGAAAACAGTGAACGTGTTAAGTAATGTTTTATCTTTTAATAAACTTACTCCGACGGGGCCTAGAATAGTGATACCTAGTCTTACATAAGTAACGCTGGATTATAATTTACTGCATGTATACACTAGCTTAAAACAGCAACAACCCTAGGTATTCTACTTAGCGTAGGTGTTCTGTTGGTCCGTCGGGGCCGCGGAACACATTCTATGTGCCCTTAACGCCGACAAAAGGCGTGTCGCTGGAACACCCTGGGGTTTGGTGAGTATACCGCCAGGCAGCTGGCGGGGAGTCCCACATCACCACGCGGGCCTGCGGGTCGTATGCGTAATGCATTCCCCAGGTGAAAAAAAAATGGTATTTTGTGGGTCAGCTTTTGAAAGTTTTCCATTCTATACGCTAGTAGTATTTTATTCATAGGCATGTTTTATTTGGTGTTTTGTTTATTTGGACAGATGTGGGTAGAGATAAATTTTATTGTTTTTGCTAGCTTCTGTTCCATTTATTTTATGTATGCATAGGGACTTAGAGATTTCCAGGAGCCCTACCATGACATCTTATAACGATTGAATTGAAGACCTCAACTGAACTGCGTCGTATAATCGCACCGTGACGTCTTATGTTTTATTTTACGGCCATTTTCAACCGAATCAGTCCAGATCCAGTATAGGTTGAAAATGGCAGCAACCTAAATTGAGTCGCTAATAAGCCATTTTCAACCCAAACTGGATCCATTTTAGGTTGAAAATGGCAGACACGTAAAAAATAAGACGCCACTGTACGATTATGCGACGCAGTTCAGTTTAGGTCTTCAATTGAATCGCTATAAGATGTCATGGTAGCCCTCCAGGACTCTTTAGTAAGCCTTATTGTGTAGAGGCATGGCATAGACAAATAAATTGTATGTCCATAACATAGTATTTTAGTCTAGTTAAGAAAGCCGCAGCCGGAGGGTGCAAAGAAATCCCAAATATGTTTAAGCTAGGTTTATTAAAGTTAATAATTACGTATCTAAATCCTAAGCTAAAAGTGTGTACATTCGGTCTGATGTTAGCAGCCGAAGTCACCTAAAATTACGTGGATTACAGTATATAGAGATATGAGAGAGTTCTGCTGCGTCTGCGTTTCGCTGTATCGCCGCCGGTCGCACGGCGTGGTGTGGAATGCGGTGTCATCATTCTGGACATCGGACGGCTACGTAACAATCTTGAAGATATTTTTATTGCATCTAAATTGTATTTGTTTTCCTTAATTTTTGCACCTTGTTAGATTTAAGCAATAATGATTATGTTTTTATTTGGATAAACAAATTATTAGGGTTTCGTACCAAATAGATCAGACATGGAACGCTAATGCTGTGGCAACGCCGTTTGCCACGGGACTGTAGTACCTAAACAAAGTGAGTTAAGGACGTAAAATTTACTAATTATTCCTTAACATTGTGTTTTCAACAAAAAAAAATGGCATAAAAGATTCAATACGTAATTAAATACATTTGATACTTATTAGATGTCACTATTCATAAAAAGCTATCGAACGTCACTTAGTACTGCGCAGTGCAAAATCGTAATGCGAAGCGTGTAGTTGCGGGATCGATTCCCACACAAGGCAAAGATTTGTGCGAGCCACAAATATTTGCTCTGAGTTTGGGTGATCGTAGGACCATGGTCCTCGTAGTTCTTGATTCTGTTTCATTTTATCTAATTATTGTTTTTTCAGTCCTGTAAATAAAATTAATTTTACTTTTTATGAATAGATTAATTGATAAATATTATCATCTCAACTTCTAGTCATAGTCAAGTTACATTATCCGTGAAATTTTATCCCGATGAGGAGATTACCCTCGAGGCAAAAATAACGACACCAAAAAATTTTGCCGCGTACAATGAATCATTTCATTATGTTATAAAATGCTTCTAGACGTGGCATTATGAACTTGTCAAAAATATTAATTACATCTCTTTGCCGGGAGGAAAATGTTATTTCTATATTTCCTTAGTCGAGAATCACTTGAAAGAGCATTATCTGCTTAAACTGTGAAGTTTAGAAAATTCAGCACCAACATTTTGAATTATCATTGGAATCACGTGAATCCCGTTTACCCAATAGGTAAATTCACGAGTAAATTTTTGAGGTCCGAAATTCGTTAACAATAGAACTCAAAATAAGAAAATGATTTGGATACTTTGGACTTTTGGTATATCAATTTCATAAATTTCGTTGCACTTTTTGTCACTTCTGGCGAAAATAGATTTGAACAAGATACTTTAATAGTAAGTATACTAGTGAGTGGCGCCGTAGCTTTAATGGGCAGGCTTAGCGCTAACCATCAAGTGAACGACTTGCTCGCGTACACACTCAAATAAAAAAAAGCTCATGCAATATTTACGCTACATACAGAACTCTACACATCGCGTGGCCCGATACTTGGCCGGTTCCTCGTATTATAGCATGAACACGTACGAACCCAATACAGTTACAGAACTTCCACCGACTCTGCCAATATTCCTAATCAAGACAAATAAGCGGGAACATAAATATTTTTGCACGATCTTTTTTATTTATCAAAAGCACCTTTCTTGAAGTTTCAAATCCAAACAAGTACTAAAAAGGTACACCACAAACACTTTACCCAATTTATATGTACCGGTTACCCCTTTTGAGAAGGAAGATACGTTATGGTGCAGGGGAAAGAAAATTGTGAAAGAACATTTAACCGATCTAGTGTACCTTTTAAATTGAAATCGACTCACTGAAAATAACAAATAAAGATACCATCACCATAGGAAAGTGTTTGTTCTAGTTCGTAAAACTCGAAATTTAGCTTCAAACCTTTACGAACGTTCATATACGATCTTAATAAACAGTAATTTTGTAAAACAATGCACTGCCTCTTATCCTGAAATTGCTTCAATTCTTCAATCAGAGGCATCGATACCTTCCACCGCTTAGAAGCATTTAAAAAACTATTTATTTCTAGCCTAAACGCGTAAATTTTATTTTATTTTTTCGCGGTTCCCGCTAAACTCTATAGGAATTTATGTCCCAGTACACGTGCTCCATATAGTCCAGATTTTACCAATTAAGTTTATAAATACTTGTAAATGTAAATTATGTTGTGTTCTGTGAGCTATTTAATTAAAATAAATAATAACGTGTGATCTGAAAAAACCGGCAGATACTACGTTGATCCATTGTACCCAATTCTGCGACGTTGACGCCAAAAACGTATAACGTATCTCCCATTTTTTTCAAAGTTGCGTATTGGAACTTTTCCCACTTTTGATGTACAAAATAATTTGTAACCCCGAGTGATCTCATTGACTGACTTTCAAAGGAAAGCCTCTTACAGTTTTATTTTGGCTCTAGAATGTACAAACTTGGCTTTTAGCCATTCGACCTGAATGAAAAATGTTGCCTACAGTGACTTTGCGGAATTCGATTTATTAGTTGTTTAGCATGTTAAATATTAGTCCGTTTTTTTTTGTTATTTTACTGTGTAACGAGACGAGCAAGTTGTTCATCTGATGGTAAGCGCTACGCCTGCCCGTAACAGTTACAGCGCCACCCAGAACTAAGCATTGCAAAATCTTGCCACTGCACTGCGCTCGTCACTCTGAGACATTACATTTAAAGTCTCATACGCCCAGTAATTAGTACTGGAAACAGTGGCCTTCAAAACGGAATACAGTATTGTTTTCACACTACTGCTTGGCGGATAAATGTCTGGCTAAGGTTACTTCCTCAGGCGGTCTCTGGCAGAACAGAATTTAATACCACATATCTATTAATATGTGTAAGTGACCCTAGGGTCAAGCAATGGACACGGTCCATTGGACAGGGTGTAGTAAAAAAAAAAAATGTTTGTAAGTATGTAACTTAGTGACCTTGAAATAGTTGCTACTTAGCTTCATAACGGCTGAACAGATTTTAATAAAATTTGGGTTACAAATGCTTTAGGACATTTAATAAGTACTTTGGGTCCTGGAATAACACATGAAATACGAAGCCACAGGATGCAACTAGTTTTGGTACAAAATTCACTCACATCCATGAACCTTAGCGAATAACAAAACAAAAAACCGAATTGTCCAAAGAACCTACGTCACTGCAGTCAACATAACTCACGTTCCAACAACGCAAAAATATTATATTTATTCTATAAGACCCGAAAGCGTTACAAAAATAAATATTGACTTGCCCCAGTTCCCGATAGAAAAACAAAATGGGGAGCGGCTTGGATTCCTTCGCTTAAATTTTAATAAAATTCAGCATGCTTCTGAGCTGATATTTTAAGTCCATCAATAAAGGCTCAAATTACGTAACACTCTAAAGAATAGCGGAGTACTTAAAGCACCGGAAACGGACAGTATGGACGGTTCGCAAAGTCCCCGGTTGGACATAATATGGTCACACCCCGAACACTCCATACAAAATGCTGATGGCCAAATGCATGTTTGAAAGTACGCGACCAAAACCAAAAGACTGTCCGCTTATATGAAGTTTCATACCGTCATTTGTCATTTTCTCGTCTAATATTGACTGATCTCCCGATTTCCCTCCGGATCGCGAATAGAAGCTGTATGTAGTGCCACGAGATATATATTCTGTGGTATGGTTTTGTTTTTTTTACAACACAGGGAGTAGTAGATGGCGTCAGAGTTTATCGAGCCGCCCAAAAACCTCTGCCGTGTCTGAAAAACTGCTCAAGTCGAAGTATTCTAAATCATTGGTAAAGTCATTTAATTGCTTTAGTTTCTTATAACATTTTGAAGGAAATCAAGTTGAAATCAATCAATCAATCAAGCAAATCAATACGCTATGGTGAAGAGACTTACTCTAGTGCTTAACACGTTCACTGCTCAACCGTTTTACTTTTTTTGCCCCTTTTGCGAAATCTTCCCACAACGTGTGTGTTTACTGTTTAATGGCTTTTTGTCGTAAATAAACTCAATCAACAGTGCGGGCGCACATAAATAGTGTGATACAATGGTCAATACAGCCGTGCTGGCTCGCACGCCAGGTGTGTTTTCGCTTGCCGTAACATTATAAAAACACAGACGTGTGTGTTTTCTGCAGTAAGCGTGTTAAACTAGAAAGTGCCCTCTCAGTTACACGACCCATACTGTCTCTACGTGGTGCCAACACCGATCATTAATCGAGTCTCCTTTCCCGTGGAAGTAATTCCTATTTTCAACAGAAAATGAATTGTTTTGAAACTGAGTTGAACAATGCGCTGCCCGCCGTTGGGACTTATTTCTATTCCAGTTGATAGAGAATTGATTACAGTGTCATTTATCTTTCAGTTATTGTCTAAGATCACCGCAAAATGATGAAAGAGCTACGTAATATTGCAGATAAGCCAGCGTGGTCGCAGGAACCACCGTGACTCAAAGCATCTACCTATAGTTCACACAAAATGTTTGCCCTAAATAGGAATCGAACCTACAACCTCACACTTCACTGCATTTCGCAGGTCAGAGGGGTAACCACGTACTTATCCTTATTCCATGCAGTTCATTTTAAGGCCTTAAACTGAATGGCCTAGATTGGCACCACACACTCATAAACTATGACAACCGTGACGTGGCGTCACCCAAAAATAGACTGTATAGAATGCAAGACAAAGAGAATGAGATGGAGCTATATAAACTCCCATAAATGCAAACAAAAAGTTACGATCTCTTAGAATAAATGTCTCTGGTCGACTTATGAACGCTGAGGGATATTGGTGGTGACAGTTAGCAGGGCAGTTCAGTTTAAGGCCTTAAATTGGATGGATTTAACTGTTCGTGGTGAGGCCCCAGGACTGGTAGAAAATGACTGTAGCATTAAGTCCGCCTTCTGTACTAGCTACCCAATCTTTGAAATAAAGTATTCAATAAACAAATAAATACACTTACAAGGAAAATAGCAAACCAACTACCCAAAAGCCAAAACAACCCCTAACAAAGAACAACCCCTATTAATTGCGAGTCCACCGGAGCAGTCGAAGTGACAGATCTAACAGGGTTGTATGAGTTACGGCACCATTGCTGTGTTACACACCACTACTTGTCCCAAAAGTCAGCTTACATTACAATAAGGAAAAAAAGCTTCTGTGAAAATTATTATTATTAAACAAACTGATTATTTTACTTACCAAGTTTTGTATAATGAGTAGACCACAACACGCGCCCAAGATATTTCCTCTTAGGGTTCACAGCCTTAGTTCCCAAAGTGATCCAGGAGCCTTGCCACGATCGGTTAAATCCATCCAGTTTAAAGCCTCAAACTGAACTGCCCTGCTAACTGTCACCACCAATATCGCTCAGCGTTCATAAGTCGACCAGAGACATTTATCCAATGAGATCGGAACAATCTGTTTGAATTTATGGGACTTTATATAGCTCCATCTCATTCTCTTTCTGTCTCATTCTCTACAGTAAATTTTCGAGTACTATAGTTTTGGTAGAAATGTAGTTTTTTTTATTCGAATGAGTGACGAGATGGGCAGGTCGGTCATTTGATGATAAGCGCTACGCCTGCCCATAACAGTGCCACCCAGAACTTTGCATCGGATATTCTTGCGCGGCATGCACTGCGCTCGTCATCCTGAGACATCGGCTCTAAAGTCTCATATGCCCAGTAATTTCGCTGGAAACAGTGCCTTTCAAACCGGAACACAGTAATGTTTGCCCACTACTGCTTGACGGATGAATATGTGACAAAGGTGTGGTACTTCCCCAAGCGGTCTCTTGCAGAAGAGGCCTCCTACTACAGAAGTGTCTACAGAAGTTTGAAAGTGATCTATGAGAAAACGAGTGTGCTCTAGACCTTACGACGGAAGTAACTTCTTTAGCATTTTTTTTTTTAATTATTTTTTTTATTTTTTCATTATTTATTTATTAATAATTCATCGTTTATTATTTATTGTTAACCTCTCAACTTCCATTCGCCTCGCCCAATCACACTTTTCGTAACGCATTCACCAGCGTACTCCCCAAGTCAAGCGAGCGTAAAGATGTTTTACTTCAAAAAGTCTGGGAACCTCTAGTTTATAGTAACTTAGTGCGCATTCAACACTTTTTATTGGTGCGTATTTGAAACCCTCCAACAGTAAGTAAAGGGACTTCTGGGACACATATAGAAGGTAAATCATCTCAATCTTCGAGTAAATAAATTGGTTATTACAATTATTATGTCGGCCATGAGTTATTTGTTATGATACCGCAACCAATATAGCGTATTAACAGACAGATACGTATATTTTCGTTAATTTCTGGAATTTTTTCATTATAAAAATGTTACCCTCACGTTTATAACTAGAGAATATTTAATTAAATTATACAAAGCTAAATAAATTACAGTTCCAAAAAAAATAACCCTGTTTTTTAAACTAATTTACGAACTAATAAAGCCAAGATTTTCATAAAGTTTTAATAAGCACCAATTTAGACCCAGGAGAGTCTTGACTTAAAAATCAAGCGGTCTCAACTTGAATTCACATTTAAGTGTTCGTAGAGGTAGCGCACCCGTGTTCGTAGCAAGCGTAGCCTCGTAGAGATTTGTAGAGGTTCGTAGTGCTCAAATCTGACATTGAACTAAAATGACCTCAATCCAGGTTACAATCGGACTGACATTTTTGTGAAAACAATAAAGTGCATGCACTTTAAATTTTCATATGGGACTTAATTGTGAGAATATAATTTTCATAGTCATATAGATTATGTAGACATATGTAAGATTGGCAAACGACTGATATGAGCAAAGCGATTTGCATCCACTTTGAACAGGGAATGAATGGGACACTCTCCCAGCGCCTTTGTTTCCCGAGAGCTATAATCTCGAAGTTTTCAATTTAAATTTTATTTTATGATTGAGTAATGAGACGAGCACGTCGTTCGCCTGATGGTAAGCGCTACGCTTCCCCATTACAGGTCCAGTGCCACCCAGAACTTTGCATTGAATAATCTTGCACTGCGCTGGTTACCCTGAGACATTGGTTCTAAAGTTTCAGTGTCATATGCCCAGTAATTTAGCTGGAAACTAATCTACTAACCGCCGTGTTAAGCACACACGTCTGTGTTTCGCCGCACAGCCGGCACGTAAGCTGCGCTAACACAGCGGGTGTGTTTTTCCGCAGCCACGGAAACTTATGTGCTTTCAGCAGAGAACGTGTTAAGAAAATTATAAACGTCAAAAAGACAAACCTATTAAAAAAAAAAAAAAAAAAAATTCATAAGCGCCGTTAATTTACTACCACCAGGCAGAGATAAAGAGAGGTTATTTACGGCCAACAAGACAACGCAATGCGCCATCAAAGAATAGCTCTGCTATACACACATTGCATTAGTTAGCAATGAGACGTAGCGAAGGCGACGCGAAGTTATAGCTGTAATTTAATAAATTTACACTGTAACACGTCGCATCGCCTCGCTTTATGACGCTTGTCGCTCAGATAGGACAAAGCGCGAATACTAGATATTTATCCAGTAGTGTGCAAAGATTACTGTGTTCCCGTTTGAAGGGCACTGTTTCTAGCGCAATTACTGGGCATATGAGACTTTAGAGCCGATGTCTCAGGGTGAAGAGCTCAGTGCAGTGCCGCACAGGATTATGCAATGCAAAGTTATAGGTGGTTCTGTAACTGTTATGGGCAGGGGTAGCGCTTAACATAAGATATTAAAAAAAAACGCGAATCAAAAAAATTATACTTTCTAGCTATAGAACTAGATTCTCCTTTGCTATGTAGCAACTCTAAAGTATAATTATGTCTTCGCTGCTTTCGCCTACATTTATTTTATCCGACAATATGTAAACAGTCCGCAAGGCGTTCAAACTAACAAGCCTCCAATAATTAGGTCCACGTTCATCCTAAGCCAATTACATAACCATTAGTTAGAGGCACTTAACTAAAGCTCTGGCACTCGCTGTCCCTCCTAACGACATTACGCCGTTAGGGTCAACTTGACTAACTTAGCTAAGTTAGGGAGATAAAGCCTGAGTTGATAGTATGGCTTAGTGTTCAATTTGTTTTCTATCAAGGCTATATGGGCCTATTCTATGCATTGTCCACCAGAGTTTACCATTAGTTTAACGGGCAATTTTTTATCTCTCAACCGTTGTATTGTCCATAAGGTAGATCATCATCAACCCATAACGTCCCACTGCTGGGCACGGGTCTCTCCTCACTTTCGTAAGGAGGGTTAGGCCATAATCCACCACGGGGGCCCAGTCCGGATTGGTGGATAACATACCTACCTACGAAATAATTCTCGGGTAGGTATGTGGGTTTCCTCACGATGTTTTCCTTCACCGAAAAGCGAGTGATAATTACGTACATATGTTTTACAGAAACACATTGGTACGTGCCTGCGCTGAGATTTGAACTCAAGAGCTTCTGAATGGTAGGCGTACGTTCTCCTACTAGGCTACCACCGGTTATAATATTAGTAGGATGTTCTTATATCAGAGATTTCACAGAATCAAGTTTGATAATTGTTTTTTTATTTACAAAGCTTATCCTAAGCTTATACCTTTCATATAAATTTCACGAAAATTGCTTTTGTAGTTCTTAGTTAATAAATAAACGTTTCAAAGTTCGAGAAACATTAAATTCTAAATCGAAAGCTTAGACCCCGGCCTTAGGGGAAAGCCTTCAATACTATTTCGTCGGAAGTTTAAATTTATTTGGGTCATATCGACTGACCTTGAGTTAATAAGCTAGGATTGAGCGAATTCGTGTGGTCGGTCCCTTATTTTATGTTCAACTTTAGTTGGTAATAAGCAATGAAAGCTTCGACAGATTAAACTAAAAAATAATGTTTGGTATTTCAAAATTTAAAGTCACTTTTATAAGCGTTGACACTTTGACTGCTGAGCCGTTTTGCTTGTCTAGCCACGGGAAAACAATATGGGGCGTGCAGAGGCACGCGCCATATTGTTTTCCCATACAACAAACACAACAGTTGTGTTTTGCCGTACTCGTGGCAAGCTATGAAAAACGCGACAGTCGTGTTTTCAACAATGAACATGTTAAACTTTTTTTTTTTTAATTTCAGGGGGATTCCATAAACTTTTAATGTTACCATTTTTTTTAATTAATTACTTGGATAAAAGCAGTAACGACGCAAAACAAATAAAATTTCTTTTCACATAAAACCGTAACCTCTAAACGAACGAAAAAAACTGTACGCATAATTAACATTCAGCGCCGACCGATTCAAAAATTATTTTAACGCGAAAAATAAAAGAGCGCTAAAACTTCAAAGCCCTAATTAGAAAGACTGATTATACCTCTCTCATCAACACCACTGCCCGGCACTTTGCCACTTTTTCAAAGTAAATGCAACTTTTTATAACATCACGAGAGGAAGGAATTCCTCGCGGAAATAATTATACAGAGGTACTATGATGAAAAGGAAACTTCGGTCCGAGTCCGGGAAATGAACAAAAGATCAACTTGGAGTTGGTAACAGTGAAAAAATACTTTCAGTTTGAAGTATTGTTTTAGAAGTGCTGGTTTTTATATTATTTTATATGGATTGAAAGACTACCTTTCAAATAGAATTCACGATTGGAAAGTTGATTTTCGTTCATTCAATTTCTTAATTCATAATATTGGTTGGTAGATTTAGAAAACATATTTTTATTTTCATATTAAATATCATTTCTTTAATTTAACTGAGCAAAGAGACGAGCATGGCGTTCGCCTGATGGTAAGCCACAGTTACAGTGCCACCCAGAACTTTGCATTGCGTAAACCTGTGTGGCACTGCACTGCGCTCGTCACCCTGAGACATCGGCTCTAAAGTCTCATATGCCCAGAAATCCTATCCTACTGATCCTACTAATATTATGATAATAATATATAATAATCATAACTCTTTCACGCAAAAACTATTAAACAGGTTTGGGTGAAATTTGGCACACATATAGGTCATTATCTAGATTTACACATAAAATACTTTTCATTCCGTAAAAAATAACGGTTCCCGTAGGATATTACTCAACGCAGCTAAAAACGCTAAGTAAGGGTAGGAATTTCATTAAATGATAATTTAATTTAATTTCATTTATTTTTTTATATAACTAGGATTCTATAAAGAATAAAAAAATAATAGTACATGATATCAGTAATCACACGCGTCACAAACATCGATGCCTATCCCAATCTAGGATTCCACGTTTCCTAGATAAGAAATTAGGAAACACGAGGACCACGGGTTTGCAAACCTCCAGGCTCAGCGCAAATACCTACTGCAGTATATAAGTCCAAAGACGCTACCCGGCAGTTTGTCAACTTAATACTTTTAACCGTAAAAATGTATGACATCACGTACAGACACACGGTTTTATTGACCTCAATCCTAGAGAAGTAAACTAGACGACCAAACCTCTCAAACGTTCACAGAAAAGGTTAAAACCACTTTATAGTCAATGTTTATTATATCTAAGTCGAATTTCAAGTCAGCAAATCGTAGTCACAGTACAATAATTCTTTATTAAACACCATAATACAATACAATACAATAATTCTTAATTGAACACCATAAAGCTTCAGTAGACACAGTGCAGTAAACATTTAATAAACAATTTTTTTTTCAGTGTTTTCTTTTAATATATTTTTTCTAAACACCATCATCATCATCAACCCATAACGTCCCACTGCTGGGCACGGGTCTCCCTTCACTTTTGTGAGGAGGGTTAGGCCATAATGCACTACGGGGGCCAGATCCGGGTTGGTGGATCACCTACCTACCTCCGAAATAATTCTCGGGTAGGTATGTGGGTTTCCTCACGATGTTTTCCTTCACCGAAAAGCGAGTGATAATAACGTACATATGTTTTACAAGAAACACATTAGTACGTGCCTGCATTGGGATTTGAACTCACGACCTTCTGATTGGAAGGTGGACGTTCTCCCTCTAGGCTACTACCGCTTAAGTTTATTATTTTATTTTTTCTAATAATGATTAATAAACATAATCTTTACTAGTTTTCATGTTCCACGCCGTTTGCATACGACCATTGGCCATGCTTGAGCGCGTATCCGATACTAAGGGACCCATATCGATACATTTTTTTACAACTTCCTTGTAGCAAAACATATTTCCATCAACGTACCCTGGCAACTGGTATTTTGTAGACATAAAATACCAGTGATTTACAACGTACAAGAGTACAAGTCTACGAGTATCGTGCAGGTCAGTTCAGTACGGACAACATGGTATTAAACGAAATCCCTTTATCTCAGGCGCCAGTCGCGGCCACTCATGCGCGGCATTGCCTCTCTCAAGTACAGTATTAACCGCGATAAAAAACGGGGGCGGTAAAAAATGCTGCCCAGTATTTTGGCTTCGAATATACATGGGAAAAAAGAATGGAAGCTAAGGAAGTGGACTTATTTATGGCTTTGTGGGGAAGGTGAAATAAATTAGTAGGTAGCATTTTCTATTGTAATTATTTTGTTCGTTATTATTTTTAGTTGTGGGTTCGATTCCCGCACAGGGTAAAGAACGATATGTATTTGCTTTGAGTCTGGATGTTTGTGGGACCATGGTCCTCGAAGCTGCTGATTCCCTAGATACAGGAAATCCGAGTTAGAGGTCAGGAAATACATAATCGTGACGCGTTCGGTGTGTAATCGTAGAGCCGATGTCTCAGTGTGGCGAGCGCAGTGCAGTGCCGCGCAAGATTATGCAATGCAAAGTTCTGGGTGGCACTGTAACTGTTATGGGCAGGCGTAGTGCTTACCATCAGGTGAAGGAATTGATCGTCTCGTCACTCAGTCTAATACGTAAACAAAAAAAACTATATAACCTTACCACAGGCCCCGCGCCTAGTTTGGAACTCACTTTTAATCCTTTTTTCAACATAATGTTTGCTCTTTTTGTAAATTTTATTTGTAACACTAACTTTTTTGGCAATAAAACTTCATTTACTCATTTATTTATTAATTTATCATAATCCATCTAGGCACCAAGTTATGCACAAGATACGCGCCGCACCCTCCACGCCCTTACAAACTACGTAAGACGCGCCATTAAGACTCTATTTAAGAGATGCCAACATCAAAACACAACGCTATCACGTCCCAGTTCTCGCATTACACAAGATTATCAACTTACCCGGTTTATCTCGAGTCACCTCAATATCCCAACAGTCCCGGGTATTGTCTTATTGTCCCGGTAAACATCGCGGGACTCAACGCAAACACTGCATTAACACAAACAATAGCTTCGGGCAGACCTATTTTGTTTCACCGCTGCCGGTTATAGTTCATTTAAGAACCGAGTAGTGTGGCCAGTTGCCCTCATTTTGTGGGACATCCGGGTCAGATATTAGCCGGATGAATTCACTTAAGATTTTTCCATATTACTATTTTAATCTCAAATCTAAAATCTAGTATGGAAAATACATTAAGCATAGCAAAAATAATACAAAAAAAATCACACATTTGGGTGATATGCCAGATGCAATTTTTTTTTGTTTTGTTTTACACTAGTTATATTGTAAGCTTAAGGTGTTTACTATTCTGCTGAATATACATTATTTGAGATGCAATCCAGTTGACTTTAATTAATTAAGTTACAACAAATATAATTAATTTTCCACATCAAATATATAAATAAGTAGCTCACTTCATTTATATATCGATCTACAATATTAAATTACTCGTGGCATTCATCGAGCGTTCATCGATAAGCAATATTTGCTTCAAAAATCAAATTACTGAGAGACAAAAGAAATTGGATCTCGATAATAAACTTACCTGTTGCCAGAGGCTTCACTCGCGTGAAATACTGATTTATCTACATGTTTATCTCATTTCATTGGTAGGTCGTGAATGGATTGTTATTGAATAATTGTCTAAAAACGTTACTACCTCATACTCAAAAATATAAAATCCAGAAGATCTTCAGGAATGTTGCCTATATGATGAATTTTGCAATAATGCTGATTTATGGCTTTCATTTTTCATAGCGCAGTGCTGCCACAGCAATAGGGTTCCGATTACACCATTTGAATATTATGGAACCCTAAAAATGGAATACCTGTGTTCAGTAGCTATAAATTAAAAAGAAATATAATATGTAATAATATTTGCATATGTATGCAACTAAATTATATGGTCACCCTAGAGCCTCAGAGGTACGCAGAAAACTGCTCTCGTATTTATTCAGTAAATATTTTAAAATTAATTATGAACTTGCTGAGTGCAGCCACGGCAGAATGTTAACACTTTCATAATACGTTGATTGTTTTAAACTAGAACATTATTAAGCCGCTGTTGTGTGGCGTTGGCTTTAGTAAAGAGATTTTAAAGGGTGTGTAGGAAGTCTGTATTTCTCCTGATTTTAACCGTCTGTCCATAAAAGTTGCAGTGCCATTCAGAACTTTGCAATCCGAAATCTTGCGAGGCACTAAATTACGGCCATCGCCTTGAGACATCTGTGAAGTTACAAACTATGTAACCACAGACACAAATGAAGCTTACGACTTGATATATTGAGTTTCGATTACTATGAACATCTCTACTAAAGTCAAAATTCAAAGAGCGTAAATTTATTTTTTTTTGTTTGCGCCATTTACCTTTATTTATAAACAACTAGCTGTACCCTGCCACGCTTCGCTGTGGCACATTCGGACAGGCGCTGATATGTCACTGATGAAAAAAATAGATAAAAACAATCCTTGATGCGGATTATATATCATGCTAAAATTTCAGCTCGATCGGTGCAGAACTTTTTGAGTTTTTGAAGCGTACACAAACCAACATAACATTTTTATATATATAGATTGGTAGTGGATAGCTTCACAAACTCCAACACCAGCTGTCAGCATCCAGCGGCTCCCCGCGACTCGCACCAGGTCGTTGGTCCACCTCGTGGGAGGCCGTCCTACGCTACGTCTTCCGGTCCGTGGGCGCCACTCTAGAACCTTCCTTCCCCAACGGTTCTCGGTTCTACGAGCTACGCGGCCTGCCCACTGCTACTTCAACTTGCTAAGTCTGAAAGCTACGTCAGTAACCTTTGTTCTACTGCGAATTTCCTCATTACGGATCTTATCTTTCAGTGAAACGCCAAGCATGGCTCTTTCCATAGCGCGTTGAGCAACTTTGAACTTATGAATAAGGCCAACGGTAAACGACCGCGTTTCTGTGCCATAATTCATTACTGGCAACACACACTAGTCCAGGTTTGTTACACTCAAATTATGTTTACTTCCTGTAGAACCTTCTGAAAAAAAGCGTGTTAAAAATACAAACAAAAAAGGATTTTATATACGTAACTAATTCAACGATTGTCCCTTGAAGGGCGAAGTGCCCGACTCAATATGCGCACAAATCTTTGGGGGCCTACTATTATAGGGCACTTAATGGAACAGAGTTACACTCGATTAATTGTCTTTAATTAACTATAAAGGTGTATTAGATACTTGAGTACGTAAATCGCTAAGGAGTGTAAGGTCTGTTAGATATTGTAGCAAATCATTTAAATTATAAACTGACTGCAAAAATGGAGGCTGTTCTGAATTCAACTGCAGCTTTTTTTTTATGTGTGTTAGGTTTTAATGTATACCGTGGCAACGCTTTCAGCGCTTTGAAATTGTCGTCAACTAGTAGCGGTTTATTAGACTAGTGTATGATTTATCCACCAATCCGGACCGGGTCCCCGTGGTGGATTATCGCCTAACCCTCTTCATGAAAGTGAGGGGAGACCCGTGCTCAGCAGTTGATGATGATGATTTTTAGGTTATCATAATAATTGTTTTTGTTTTGTTTTTGCAAAAAATTTGAGTAATATTCTAGGTATTAAATAAATATCGCATATCGGGATTATATGGCAAATTGGAATTATGAAAAAAGCTTTTTAATGTATTATGTGCCACGGAATACGGAATTTCGGTTTTCATGCCACCATAGTTATTTTTTATCCAAAAAATATATTTAACATCAGTTTCACAGATATATTTTTCAAAAAACAATAAATCCTGACTAAAAAATACCAGCGTCACGAGCGGATTT
Organism: Campaea margaritaria; assembly: GCA_912999815.1. Taxonomy (NCBI): domain Eukaryota; kingdom Metazoa; phylum Arthropoda; class Insecta; order Lepidoptera; family Geometridae; genus Campaea; species Campaea margaritaria. The sequence goes on along the minus strand of OU538797.1, from coordinate 10,639,724 downwards.
GTAACGTTAATCAACATTGACAACAGATTAATTCTAACCTTGTCTCAATCTGGCACTACACAAATGATAAGGACAGCAGTAACCTCAACGTTCAAGATCCCGGCCATAAGTGTTATAATGGAAATGTTTTAGAAGCTTCAAACACACGGCTCCAATAATAAAAGCTCTTCAATCAGGGCGCACCCCACTTCAATAGCAAAGATAGTTGCGACACCCCTATCGCAGGTCAACTGCTGCTAGTTGAAGTTAAATTGATCAATTAAAACTTGGGCGAACATCTCAAAGATAGCTTTCACGTCGTGCGGCAACCCTAGCTCGCCTGCTTTATTTTGAATTTTTGTTTCAGATAGAAATTTAATAGCGGTGGTAGCCTAGTGGGAGAACGTCCGCCTTCCAATCAGAAGGTCGTGAGTTCAAATCCCAGTGCAGGCACGTACCAATGTGTTTCTGTTAAACATATGTACGTAATTATCACTCGCTTTTCGGTGAAGGAAAACATCGTGAGGAAACCCACATACCTACCCGAGAATTATTTCAGACGTAGGTATGTGATCCACCAATCCGGACCGGGCCCCCGTGGTGGATTATGGGCTAACCCTCCTCACGAATGTGAGGAGAGACCCGTGCCCAGCAGTGGGACGTTATGGGTTGATGATGATGATGATAGAAATATGCCTGTCGGTGAAAATAGTTTAGAAAAGTTTTGTGCTAATTTTCGGCAGTGTTTTTTTTTATTTGTACTCGATTTTTTCAATGCGGTTGAATTTCAAATAGATACAAATTCAATAAACAAACCTAATGGGTGTACAATCCAATTTGTAACTATATTTCTTAATGTAACTTGTTAGACGGGAGTTTGACTTACCAATATGCAAACAACTTGATCGACTTGTCATTCAATTGTATAAAAAAAAAAACTGTGAAAGCCCGTAACTGCTAACGTTATTAACGTTACTTATAATCCACCATCGCACATGACCATAATAATAGGAGATCGTCATGCTAATCATAAATTCCAATTAATTGTATCGAAAATATGCATTAAAATCAAATAAGACACTTTTAAAGACAAGTTTTGAAAATGAATAATATTAAGTTATTACTACTCCATTATATCCAATTATACATGACTCATAAAGTTAACTAAATAAAGTAATTATAAGGTCAATTATTTGATAAATCAAAGCGGAACATAGACGTGGCTATTCTCAAGATTAATTATTTATTTAACTAAGAAAACTGCTCTACTTCGATATTCAATCAAAGTAATGTTCCTTGTTAAATTAAGACAGTAATAAGTAAACCCACAAGCTTTTTTATAGCCAAATCTCTTTAAAAACAAATATACACAGCAAACAAACACGAAACAAAGCTACAAATTATTTCCCGGTGCTCTTGAAATATTCAAACATATTCACGCTATGTCAAATGTGCCAGACAGCGGCACTTAAATAAAAACGTAATAAAAAACCGTCGCTTGTAAAACACGCGCGGATACCTCCGGAAGAGTTGCGCATTTAAAAATGTGAATTTCTGACGTAGGTACACGTTTGTTGTACCGTTGTCGTAAAATGGTTCCAGCATTTATTATATCCGTGGCCATATTAAATCCGATTTTATGCGACGATTTAAAAAATAAAGGCGTTAATAACGGCGACACTCAATCTGATGGAGAAATCGTGAGTAAAGTGAACATTTCTAGCGTCATCCGTTTGGCCAATACCAGAACCACCTAATAACCTAATAGAACCCTAAAAATAAAATATGGATACCCTGTATATAAGAGACGTTGAATGTTCTGGGATTCACAAATGACAAGCCAAATGAAGAAGCTATGACTGAGTCTCTGTATAGAAATGGTCCATTGGCTGCTGGTAAGATTCTTCGCCAACTTCAGTTTATTTTTACCCACGTTGGTGGAAAGACCTTTAGCTACTTTATAGACTAGCATTTGACAAGTAATGATGTGGTAGAATGTGCTGGACATGGAAAACTTCAATTGGGACTCTCAAGGACTACTGTCGGAATAGCCCGGCGGGGATTATGGGGCAAATGTCACCTCACTGACCCAGTGTGAATTGCAATGTCCTAAAATGTTTAAGTCCTTAAACAAATCACGTCCAAAAGATGGAACCTGTGAAAGCATTGTAAGATTTTAGAAATTTTAAAGTCTTCATTATCATCATCGTAAGAGACTTCAACCAACATATTTTAGGGTTGTCTTTTAGGAATTCGACATATTCGAAAAAACTAGACAATCTATTAACACTGTTTTAGTTTATCCAGTCAAAGTGGCACAGAAATAAACTAATTTAATATTTTAAAGCCCCAGTCTCCGTAGACTTAAAATTTGAGTCCAAGGCAATTAGAAATCGTTTCCCCTGACGCACAGTTCGATAATTATTCTAACTTGACACAGGACTAAGGGTAATTAGCTGTGACTATAATAATTACCCCAGAGATATCTGTAGGCAATTAAACTGAAAATAATTCACGTGTCTGCAAAGTTTGGTAATATTGCTCAGACTTTTTAAACTTTGGAGTGTGTGAGTCAACCTTGTATATTAGAGGATAATTATTAGTGTATTTGTTAGTGTGGGGTGCGGGCCAGGTAACCTCCACGAGTGCCCGGCTGTTGTTCGTCCCTCTTGATGCGTTGCATCCGGAGGGAAGGGCAGCAGCTGGGACGGTGCACCCTGGGGTTCGGTCAGCAATTCTCCTAGGGGAATTGGTGGCCGTAGCAAATAACCTGGCGAGAAGAGGTCCTTCGCGTGTCCCTCTGATCAGCAGAGGGCACAGCGAGGGACCAATAACGGGGACTTTTGGGCCGCGGATCGGGGGTCCAACGCCCAAGTTAGAAGTCCCGAGCTGAGATGCGGCCCGTGTGTTCCGGGACGCACCCAGCGGAGAAAGAGGCCCAAGCCTCACGTGGTGAGCCCGGGAGGGCGCCCGCAGAGGTGGTCGCGGAAGCGCCGTGCGAACCCGTGACCACCTCCATAATGCGGAGAGGAGAACACCCCGGGGTTTTAGTGGGTAAACCCCGCCAGACCAGCTGGCGGGGGAGTCCCACATAACCACCCCCCCCCCCCCCCACCCCCCCCCACCCCCCCCCCCCCCCGAGGGCCGGGTGGTATGCCTAATGCATTTCCCCGGGAAAAAAAAAAAAAAAAAAAAAAAAAAGGATAATTATTAGTGTGTATAATACACTAATAATTTTATTATAAATGCGATGATTATGTCGTTAGTGTATCCGTCAACTGCAAATCTTGTTAGCTCCGAAGAAGCCAAATTTTAGAAAGAACTGCCTTCACTAGTGGTATTTTAATAAGTCGATCTCTACGCTTCTAATAACGTTCAGCCCATACTAGGCAGCAGAATAGAACAGAAAACTCTTTATTCTACACCAATAAAATAAACACAGTACAGAAAAAATACAATAGGTAAACAAGGGATCCATCTCAGGGTACAGTGGTTGAAACATCAACGAAACGAAATAGAAGTAGAGAACGATTAGCGTTGGCTGTCACTCAACTCCATACTGAACAAATTTATACACGTTCTTATAGATCCTTCAGGTCTTGGAATAACATAACCCTTATTCCTGTAATATCGCTCATACAGCTGTTTTTTGCGTCATAATATTATTTTAGCAATTAACTCAGCGTCTATGAATAAATATGAAGGAGGTATAGACATGCCAACAGTTGAGGACTGCGATCCTGGAATTCTAAATCATACTGTTTTGATCGTGGGATATAATGATTGCGGTCACTTTACTTTTTTCTTTACCTTTTGATACCAGTCTTTCGTGTTTTAAAAACATAGCAAAAGCTGTATACACCTTTAAAGCGCTATGTGCCGTTAGACAGAGGACTTGTTCGACTCGTCACATAGTTTGATAAAAAGCACTGGCTTTTTTTGTTAGAGATGACCAGAGTAATGAGATTAAAGGTTCTTTCGTTGACTGGCAGAGAGATTATAACTTTGATCATCATCATCATCTTCGTCATTATCATCAACTTCGTCACCATTAACATCCCTTACATTAGAATTAATAGTTCAAAAGCGAACAATTCATTTTGGAGAATTGTTCAATTCTCGATGAATTTCATTGTTAGTTACGAAGCCTTATTTCACTGTTGCTAAGCGTTTTGAGGAAGTTTTATTTGGTTTCCTAGTAAAAGAATTTTATTGGATTTTTTATTATTAATTTATTAGGTTTCCTACAGACGCTTCAGATTCAAAACATTCCTTCCAGGTAACGTCAAAGACCTTCTTATCTTTATTAGCATTGCGCAAATTTTATTAAAATTCGTTAAATTCCATAATAAGTCAATAATTCGTAATAGTTAATAATGAAATAAAATGATGATTAATTTAATACTATATTTATTTAAGCGTTACGCCTGCCCACAACAGTTACAATTCTACTCAGAACTTTTCATTCCATAATCTTGCGCAGCACTGCACTGCTCTGGTCACACTAAGAGGCTCTAAATCCTCATATACCCAGTAATTTCGCTGGAAACAGTGCCTTTCAAACCGGAACACAGTATTGTTTTCTTGTTTTGTATTACCTTTTATTAGATGAACAAACGTGACCATTCAGACTGTCGGGCACGCACGCGATTCCCCTATTTGCCGACGTCACGGCATTCCCTGAAGAGGCTTGCGTAGTCATCGATGATAAGGGTTGCCTTTAAAGGTTCAATCAAAGTTCGCAGGGTTGGAACCCAACGAGGTTGGCTGATTTGCAATAACATGATTTGAGTTTTTAGCTTTATAAATACTGATATTTTCCCAAAATTAGACATAGCATACCACTACGGTCGAGTTATCTTAATAATAAATGGCTTAACCTTAATAATAAGTTATTAAAAACAGCGGTAGTAGCCTAGTGAGAGAATGTCCGCCTTCCAAGGACAGGGTCGTATATTAAGCTTGTATTGTATTATAAAAAATTGTATTCAGATCTTATTTTTTGTAGTAAGTGACATATGTGACAATCGCGAGCCAAATGAATTTCGACCCTCAAAAGCTCAATCAAAGTTGCCGTTAAGTGCGTACTTTCTGTGATTGAGTAGGAGGAAGTAAAGTTTAATTTCGTATAACATATGTGAGCTAAATTACGCAGATTCATCTTCGAGAGGCTTACAGCTGTTATGAAGTTGAGAAGAGTTCCCGCGAGACTAATAGCTTTTTGTTTTTCATTTTCAATGTTTCTTCAAGCGTGATTTGGAACCGTTTTAATTAGAGACAGGTCCTGTCTCGTAAAGGTTGTTTACGCTTATCGTTAGATGAGATTTAAATAGAGGAGTTCACAGGGTTCAGGGTAAGGGTTATATATAGAGAGATGGAATAGCGGTTTTATTTCCATCGGCACTTAAACTTTAGATTTTAAATGACTGTGGTACAGCCGAAACAGTCTCTTTTTTGCATTGGTCGATTCGCACTACAGTTTTGTAAGGATAAATGACCAATGCAAATTGAGTACCTACCGAGTCGATTCGGCCGCAGTGTGAACAGGGTAGGCATGGTACAAAAAGCCTCATTACCCTTTCGAGTGGAAGTGGAGATGAGTTGAAAAAGTCGAGTATTGAGACGACACAATGTAAACACTTTTTAAACATTAATTATTATATATAGTGTAGTGCAAATTAATGACTTTCATGGAATAAGGAGTTCACAAATTTCAATTCAACTCTATAAAAGACACTGTTTCCAGCGAAATTACTGGGCATATGAGACTTTAGAGCCGATGTCTCGGGGTGACGAGCGCAGTGCAGTGACGCGCAGGATTATGCGATGCAGGGTTCTGGGTTGTGCTGTTACTGTTATGGGCGAGCGTAGCGCTTACCATCAGGTGAACGACTTGCTCGTCCCGTCATTCAGTCAATTGTATAAATTGTAAATTGTGTACATAAGTTCTTATTACACTTAGAAGTTTCAACAATTTTGCCCATTTCGAGCAAACAATAATTAACTTACAGACTAAATAAAGTTAGAAAACAATACAAATCAATTATCGTTCACTGCTGAAAACACAGACGTTGTGTTTTTTATAACGTAATGCGGGTCCGGGAAAACACACCTATTGTGTTAGCGTAGCTTACGTGCCCGCTGTGTAGCGAAACACAGACGTGTGTGCTTAACGCGGAGCTTCTACAGTGCGGCTCACACAGACGGCACGCCATTGCTGGAACACACACACGGTCCGTAACGGTGCCCAAATGTAAAAACCGGTTCAACAGTCGACGTGTTAAGAGTACTAAGTAGCTATAGAAAAGGTCCTTTTATTATCTACCGGTCCACATGCTGGTCTTATAATTAAATGACATTATCCGTCCTTTACAATTTTTAAAAGCAACACCCCTTAAGTAAGGTTCCATGTTATCCAATACTAATGCACTGGGGACTTCTCAACAAGTTATCGAAGCTGGAAAGTTTTTAAAACTATTGAATTGTTATGGGAATATTTTTATAGAGGTAAAGTGGTGTTAGAATTTTATTGGTTTACTAGCTGCGCCCCACGGATTCACCCGTGGCTGAAAACTGTGAAAAGTATACCAGGTACCAGGGCCTAAAGGACCTAAATTGATTTTGGCATTACAGAGCTAGGTGGTAACAGACAAAATATACTTACACACAAACTTTTCTATTTATAATGTTATTAGAATTAAATACTACCAACTCCTTATAGTACTCCTATCTAAGTTTCCTTAAAATTGGAAAATTATCCTTTTGCACAATTTTATTATAACAAAAACAGATTAGCCTTACAATAACTAAAAGACTAATTAAATATAAAATCCCAACAACAATTTTTTTTATTAATAAGGTTTTTTAGGGTTCCACACCCAAAGGTTGAAACGGGTCCCTATTACTAAGGCTCCGCTGTCTGTCTGTCCGTCTATCACCAGGCTGTGTCTCATGAAACGTGATTTTTTGACAGTTGAAATTTTCACAGATGAAGTATTTCTGTTGCCGCTATAACAACAAATACTAAAAAGCAGAATAAAATAAATATTTCAGGGGGCTCCCATACAACAAACGTGTTTTTTTGGCTCGGTTTTGTTCCATATTGATAACGGCAACAGGTAGACGCATAAAAAATTTCACAGAATATTTAGTTATATATTCACTTTAAAAATAAATAATTTAATCAAAATAATTTTGCCGTTTTCATAGATGGTACGGAACCCTTCGTGCGCGAGTCCGACTCGCACTTGGCCGGTCTTTTAAGGATATACTAAGCTATTAAGAAAAACACTCTATATTATACAAACTTCTTAGTAACAACCAAGATTTAGTAGCTATCAGAATTGAGGCCCTGATAAGTACTATTGATTGAAAACAATGTTTAGAACAGGTAAACCGCCTCGGCCCTGAATAAGCTCTCAAATCCGGAAAGAAAACCTTTTAAAAGTCCAACATCTCAAACCACACGAGCTCGTTTCCGAACTCGTAAAAAGCTTATAAAAAAGTTAGCGAAGCGATCTCATTAATGGAAATCTTAACTATGTAGTTTGGGAGGTGGCGGTAGAGAAAAATAAGGGGGTTTATTATAAAAACGGTGTGACAGACAGACGGACTCTAGTGTGGTCTTACGACCCTGTCTTTTGATGTGCCCACGTTACTTACACCAAATAATACGATTTTTTTTTCCTTTGTCATCGGTTCTTAGCACACGTACAATATCCTTTATCAACCTTCAAATTATAATGTGCTAAAAAGTAAAACACGTTACTACGTAGCAAGTTTTCGCCTAAAACTCCTTAATTGTACATACTACTAAAGTTATCAGCCAATATTTATTGTCAAATAACCGAATATACGCCATAAAAATTAAACTACTCGTGTCCAACACAATTTGGTGCCGCACAACATTTTGCAATATACTTTACTCTATACTCACATTCCGAACTGAAAATTTAAAAACATACAATACTACTTACTAAGCTGATACGGAAATTCACTTTAAAAAAAACTACTGGGCACCCGCCAACAAAGTTCTTGAAAAGTTTCACGATTTTTAGAACTCACTTTATTGGTCCAACCGCTCTCCGTCCACAAAAGCACCTGTGTCTCAAACTTTTCAATCACAAGGTAGCACAAACTCGGCAGCGGTTCTCAAACTTACTCAGTGGCTCCACTAGCATAATAGAAGCAAGTTGCCAATTAAAATGGTGATCCGGTAGTTATGGCTTCGAAACGGTGGTTTCAGAATGCTCCAGTTTCATGTCGGTTTGAATATGTCAGACTTTGTAGCTCGGTCGTTTCGGTTTCGGAACATACAAGTTTAATTTAATTCCAATTCTATTTCGGATTAGTTTATTCGTATTGAAATAAATTTCTGTTTTCACCGGTTTATTTAATAATATCTGGATTCAGATAACTGTTAAGTCGCTTCAAAAGGATAAAAAAGATAATTGGGCACGAATACGTAGTTCAGGGCTTAAAAGCCAATTTGGGTAATGAAGATAGGAATACATAACCCTGGCAACTAAACCATATTATTATGCTACCTAACCCCTGCCTAATTTATAGAAAAGTAAAGTATATAATGATCCTCAATCCGGACCGGGACCCCGTGGTGGATTATGGCTTTATCCTCCTCAAAGAAAGAGGTGAGACTCGTATTCAGCAGTGGGTGTATAGGAATTGTGATGATGATGCAAGTAAATTGAGTTTTCCTTTAAGACCATAATCTATTAGTTTTAAAAATTGATTGATTTGGAAAATAATTTCAAACACTGTTAAATTAACACGTTGCCGACTGGACCGGTTTTTACATTTGGGCACTGTTGCGGACCGTGTGCTTTTCAGCACTGGCGTGCCGTCTGTGTGAGCCGCACTGTAGTAGCGCTGCATTAAGCACACACGTCTGTGTTTTGCCACACAGTTGGTACGTAAGCTGTGTTAACACAACAAGTGTGTTTTCCCGCATCCGCGTAAAGTTATAAAAAACACAACGTCTGAATTTTCAGTGGTGAACGTGGTAAACGGCTTATCCTAAATTTTCCATGTTAAGTGTGGTTTACTTACATTATTTGAGCTTTTTTTGGATTTTATCTGGAATTTGTACAAGACTAAATAGTCAGTAAAGATAAAAGAAACCGGATAAGGAAAACATCGTCGTAGCTGCGATTTCGAAAGAAATTTTGTGAACGCAACGCTCCTCCTATATTATGCAACGTAATGAAATTCTTTCTTTTCGAACAGGCAAGAGAACTAATTACCAAAGATAATGTCTAAATTAGGCAAATACAGTCAACACTGCTCGCAAGTAACTTTAAAACCTGAAAAATAAAAAAAGATAATTAGTTAAGACGTGTTTTTGCAAAAAAAAATATATGTATGGCTACGTAAATTTCGCACTTTATGCTGTAACTTCCACTATTTTCCACTTTATCGATTTCATAGATTTCGACGTCAAGCAACCATCCTGCAGGGTTTTTTGACCAGCATGCAAGCATTTGACCGCAGTCTCACCTGGTGGTAAGTGTTGACACGGTCGAGGATGGGGCATGCTTGCCTCGAAGATACCTATTCACTCTCGACTTGAAGACTTTCAGATTGTAGTTTTGGGAAACACAGACGCTGGTTAGGTGTTCCATTCCTTCAGTGTTCACTGTTCGGGTTTAGAAGACATGAACATAAATAATTATACTTGTCCAAGGGTTATAAGCGGTGGTAGCCTTAGTGGGAGAACGTCCGACTTCTAATCAGAAGGTCGTGAGTTCAAATCCCAGTGCAGGCACGTACCAATGTATTTCAGTTAAACATACTCGTATGTACGTAATTATCACTCGCTTTTAGGTGAAGGAAAACATCGTGAGGAAACCCACATTCCTACCCGAGAATTATTTCGGAGGTAGGTATGTTATCCACCAATCCGGACCGGGTCCCCGTGGTGGATTATGGCCTAACTCCTCACGACATTGCGGGAAGACCCGTGCTCAGCAGTGAGACGTTATGGGTTGATAATGATGAAGGGTTATAGTTAGTAAATAATAAAACATTTGTGCTTGAGGAGGTTTATTTTAAATTGTGAATAAATATAATTATGTCACTGTTAGCCCACGACCGCCACACTTAAATTACTAACACAAATCTATTAATCTTAGACCAAAGCGTGGCAAAAACTTCTCTAATGAGTTTAGTTTCTTATTACCATTTACTAAGTAAACCAGCGTTCCCCAATTTCAATTAGTTAGAAAGTTTAGCTATTTAACACTTATAGGTAAGCACTGTTAATGGCTTAAATAATTAGAGTCGATGTCTCAGGGTGACGAGCGCAGTGCAGTGCCGCGCAGGATTATGCAATGCTAAGTTACGGGTGGCACTGTAACTGTTATGGGCAGGCGTAGCGCTTACCATCAGGTGAACGACTTGTTCATCTCGTCATTCAGTCAAATTAAAAAAAAGTTACTTGAAAACAGGATACCTAACTACCAGCTAAAGCTATTTTGCTGAAAATTTATAATAAAATAATGTAACATGCGGTATCGTTCAGTTTTAATTTGATTATGTAAAACAATGAGAAAAATATTAATTCTCTCCCAAAGTCTATATCAACATAATTTAGTTATATTTTCAACATAGTTAACCCTATTTCATCTATTAAAGGGTAGATTTTAGGTATATTATCGTAATTTTCAAGCGGCTTGATCTTGGCTTGATGCAAACAATATGAAAACAAAAGAAAAGAACATACACCTTGTCCTAAAAAATCGCAAACAAATACAGCGTTAAACAAAAAGCCGTCTTCATAACAAAAGCTTTAATGCACACGGAACACGGTATTTTCCTCCCATTTCGGGGGAGGACTTAGAAAAAGCAGCCGACATCGCCCCTGGAATCCAATAAGCTTCGAGGCGACATTAAAATATTGAAAGGAGACGAAAACTTTTCTAATAAAAAACGTTCCATTTGTTAAAATGAAAAACGAGGCGCTGTGTATATAGGAACGTCTCTATCTCGCTTCTCGGGAATACTCTTTCAACAACTAGTTTGTCCATTAAAACTTAAAAACTAAACTAGAAATTCGGAGCATTACTGCGTTCCGGTTTGAAGGGCATTGCCTCCAGTGAAGTTACTGGGCATATGAGACTTTAGAGCCGATGTCTCAGGGTGACGAATGTAGTGCAGTACCGCGCAGCATTATGCAATGCAGTGTTCTGAGTGGTGCTGTGAGTGTTATGGGCAGGCGTAGCGCTTACCATCAGGTGAACGACTTGCTCGTCTCGTCACTCAGACAATAAAAAAAAAGATTCGTGTCAAATTAGCATTTTTTTTAAGATATCCATGTATTAATTGATAGGTTAGAAGAACCGACGACGCGAAGCTTTACTTTTCTACTCAAGAAATGGCTTATTTACTTCCCATTCCACGTTTATTGAAAGCTGTTCTCGTTATAGTTTTACGTGAAGACCTCTAGAGTCTGTTTCTTGAAAGATTTACCTTAAAGAACTCCTATCTTCGATCTACAAAGAAACCTATTTAAGGTTTCTTTCAGCGATTATACTTTAGCGTCCGTCGATCGCTTCGTCGCTTTGATAAGAGTAGATACCAACTATAAGATCGCTTCCATCGATCAAATATTTATTCCATTCAGGGAAATTGAAAAACAAACGATTTTGTACCCTATTAGGCTGGAGTTTACGAATATTAAATCCATTTGTAGCAGCACCTGGCACACAGGTATTTATCGCTGACGGATAGCGAAGCGGCCAGTGGTTACCCATGCCCACCCGCCTTCGGGTTCAGTACACTAAATACTATAAAGTTATTCTCGCTTCTACTATTCGACTCAAATATCTTATTCACATGACTCTAAGAGTGCGCTTATGAAAATTAACTGATTTCTACCACTGTATTTAGAATAGCTTTTCGAGAAGAACCAGCAAGAAACTCAAACGCATCATCATCAACTAATATTGTCCCACTGCTGAGCACGGATCTCTCCTCACTTTCATGAGAAGAATTAGGACATAATCCCCCATGGGAGCCCGGTCCTGATTGGTGGATATACCTCAGAAATAATTCTCGGGAAATTCCACACGATGTTTTTCATTGAACAAAAAGCGAATGATAACTACGTACATAACTTAAAAGCATAAATGTTTTTAAAACTACACATTATAGCTGAAGCCTAAACCTTTGGGTGTGTAGACGACAGCACAATTATAGAAAGCTATTTTGTCCAAATTCCCAAATACACGAACCAGTTGGATCGCTTTTCGGCCTTTCAAATCCACACGAGTGATTGCAAACTGAAACTAAGTAGGTATGTACGTACGTGTACATTATTATTAAAAAAAAATAAAGGAATGTGTGCTGGGACACATAATAAAAGTAAAACTTCAACTACTAAATTATAACAAAAAAAATAATTCATAAAAGATATTTTAAATAATATACAAAACGTAGCTCTCTCTCTTTCTATCTTCACAAACTTACATCTAACTTCCGTTCGCCTCGCCCGATCACATTTTTCGTAACGCAATCACTAGCTTACTCCCCAAGTCAAGCGGGCGTAAAGAAGTTTTACTTCAAAAATCCCGTCACATGTGAATCACAGCAATCGCTCAATCAAGTCACCTCTCAAACAAAATACTGAAGAGAAGAAGAAGGGAAGGTTTACAAGACGCTTAGAAAGCAGGCAACGCATCGACAACGCCCGAATGCTGCATGATGTCCATAATCAGCGGTAACCGTTCACAATCAGGCGGGCCGTCGCTTGTTTGCATTAATCATCATAATCATCATCAACCCATATCGGCCCACTGCTGAGCACGAGTCTCTCCTCGGTTTCGTGAAGAGGTTTAGGTCATTAAAAAAAAATATTCATATAAAAAAATAAGCAAACAAAATCGCTTCATCCGTTTGAGAGCTATGGATGTCAAAGCCAAATACAACACCAGTTAGAAAGCCATTTATTTTCTGTCCGTCGAGGATTAAACAGACTGATCATACTAATGTTAAGGCTTTAGATAAATTTAGACATGCTTAGGTATCTAAAGTTTCTTTCATCATCATTATCTCAGCCCGTATCAACCCACTGTTGGGTATAGGCCTCCTCTCCTTCACGCCACTTAATCCGGTCCTGTGCGAGACGTAGCCACTGCCTTCCGACTAACTTGACAAGGTCGTTCGACCAGCGGGCTGGTGGTCTGCCTACCGGTCTGCACCTTTCTCTCGGCCACCATTCCGTCACTGCTGCTTCAAAGATTCTTTACAAATTACTAATTAAAACGAGTTCATGTTTGTAACTGCGCAGTGCAGAACTAGCAAATGAAGACAAACTTAACTACTTTGACACGAGTGGTGTTTGCGTTCACTTGGAACTCTGAAAACGGGTCGCAAATAATAATTTAACTTGGTACGTTTACTGCACTAGTCAATGTAACGGTGGACAGACCTACTTGTTTAACAAGTTCACTGCGAAAACACACCCGTTGTGTTAGTGCAGCTTACGTGCCGGCAGTGCGACGAAACACAGACGTGTGTCCAACGCAGTGCTACTACAGTGCGACTCACACAGACGGCACGCCAATACTGGATAACACACACGGTCCGTACCGGTGCCCAATTGTGAGAACCGATTCAGCAGTCAACGTGTTAAGATGTAGATAGATAGTTACACTAAGACACACGAAGTCAAGCAAACAAAGGAACAGCCGTATATACTTCTTCATCATCATCATCGACCTATATCGAGCCACTGCTGAGCACAAGTCTCCTCTCATTTTTATGAGGAGGACTAGGCCTTAAGCCACCACGGGGGCCCGGTCCGGATTGGCAGATAACACCTACCTCCGAAATAATTCTCGGGTAGCTATGTGGGGTTCTTCACGATGTTTTCTTCACCGAAAAGTGAGTGATAATTAAGTACATAATATGCTTTTTACATAAACACATTGGTATGTGTCCGGGATTTGAACTCACGTCCCTCTCCCTGGAAGGCAGACTGTCTCCCACTAGGCTTCCGGTATTAAAAGTTTATAATGTTCAATAAATTTTGTACCTGGCCAGAAATATGCTCTATATGACGCTGGTACAGTCATATAGAGCATATTTCTGGCCATCCATCATTTTCAAAGTGGAGTTTTAATGAAAGAAGCAAGATTTACCGTAGGTATTCATCAAAACTTCCATCGTAAAATGTAGCTAATTCTAAAAAACTACATTGTGGACTCGTAAAATCCTCGTCAAAGGGTAGTTTAGTTTAATTCCTGTGCCAATGGCTAAGTCTAGACTGAAATGGACGCCTGAAAAAGGTTGTCTAGACTAAATGACTACTCCTCCATTCATCCGTATATATAAAAAATTGTTGACGGTGACTTTAAAATTTATGGAATACGTTAAATTGATGACGATAGCGCCTTTTATTATCTCCTGTGTTCATTCATGCTCGGATTGTGTTATTTTTCCGGAATTTAATGTTTTATACAACAGAGCGATGATACACACAGGTCGTGCACCTGATCGTAAGCGCCAAACCTGCTCAAAACTGTTGCAAGCTGAGAGAAAATAGTGATATTTTCTCTGCAACTTGCATAATGAATAAATAGCTAAAATATGAAAAAAAATATTGCAAGCAGCTGAAAATAGTGATATTTTCTTTACAGCTTGCATATTCTCCCTGATGCTGGCAACTATTTTAATCTTATTCTAGCTAAACTTAATTTTTTGCAAAACTGTTCTTATAATGAAAATGCAAACACAGACAGGGTTGAAAGCTAGTCAAGGTACCAAAACGTACTTTGTAATTCTTTTTACTGTAGAGATTATTGCTGTAAAAACGATGAGTATAAAAATTTGTAGTAGATTTCTTTTCAAGAAATTGTACGACTTCTTCACTATAACCACATTTCATTTCTAGAAGTTTTATACCCAACTTAAATAACTTTCATCGAGATTTATGTTAAGAAGTTGTTTGATAAACAAAATGTCACATGTTTATTTGACAACTTGACAAACTTATTTACATTTAGGATTTATTTTTGTTTGTACAAATGTGACCGTCTCCTGCCCATCAACGGCCGTTGAGCCTCAAGCAAAGTCACGGGCTATAGCTAGGGTTATTATGACCAGACCTACTATCATACGAACGACCTGGGGCCCAATTCTATAACTTAGAGTAAAGCAACAAGCCATTGACATACTATCGACACACTACAGACATTATATTGCCACTGTTGCAAATTTGGCATTCTGCGAAAACTCCAATGGTGTCTCAGTGGTGTCTCAGTAGTGTATCGATTGTGTGCCTGTGGTGTGGCTGTTGTGTGGCAGTACAATAGTGGCTAGCAAAAATAATGATTTATAGAATACCAAATGTCAATGACTATCCTATTGAGACACTACCGACACACAATTGATAGGTTAGTTATTTTATAGAATTGGGCCCCTAGTGCTCTCATCATTCAATTCCACATAGATAGATAGATAGATAGATGAACTCTTTATTGAAAAACCATAGATCAAAGAAAAATATTACACTTTTTTTAAAAACAAAATTTGACGTCACTTTGCCTATTACCAGCGTAAGAAGAAGATGCTTCCAAAGACACGTCTTTTGTCAAATTAATATAAATAGTTTAGTAGTTAGAAGACAACAAATTATCATACATACCGGTCTTAATCATAACCCTTCTTTTTGCTTCGCGTTAGTCGGGTAAAAATAAAGTACAATGTGCCATTGTATTTTTTTTATTTAACAAAAATGGAGTGAACATTTTATATACGTATCCGTTTTTTTTATCCGGTTATTCATTGCAGCTTCAGCCTCGTATATCAAAGTATTGTCACGGAACAAATGGGTGATTTGGCGAAAAAACATTAAGCTGTGTACCTATATCTACAATGGGAAAATCCCTACGAACATGAAAGTGAAAAGTGGTCCGTTTGTTGTAACTTTGGTACCTTTAATACCTTTTTTTTCACACCTACGTTATCCCGGGAAATATCTCGAGTGAATACAAAAGTGCGCTATTTCGAAAACCTAAGTATTATAACGCAGGTGTTTAATAATATGTAGTATTTAAAAAATATGTAAGTACGCCGCTGACAATATTATTCAAAAGTGTTGTCGCTTCACTTGAAGCGATAAGACGGCCAAATTGTACTGCGTTTTGTTAACCTAGTGCTATTTTTATGTATTGTGTTATGAAATTATATAATTTTTGATGTACAATAAAAAGTTTTCTATTCTATTCTGACTTAAATAGTCATTTATCGAATAGGATGAAGAAATTATTTTATAAAAAAAATACATTTAATAGGGATCAGTAATCTCTGAGATAAAAGTAAATTCACACAAAAAAACAGTTAAATTGGCAACCGGATTCATTATGATTTATCAACGCAGACGGAGCCGCAGGAAATATGAAGCATACAAATATAATACTATGAAGGGATAAGCTCCGTCCGCATACAAAAACCATTATTTTTGTATTAAATACTTTTCCAGGCAAGCTTTGATAAAATAATTATTTCAATTCTGCAAACTGATCAAAATGAGTCTTAACACCATCAATTAGTCACTAATGACTTTCGCTGTCTATCTTCCGTCACCATGTTTGCAGCTGCTTGCTCTTAAGAGTGCCATCAAGTAAACGACAAGCTTGTCTTGTTTGCTCAGTAAAAAAAATAGTCATTGGAAGTTGACAAGCCAATTTCAACCCAGTAAAACAACGAAACTCGGGTCAATATTCGCTTGCGAGATTTAACGTAATCAAATATGCAGACAACAATCTATTCAAACATACTAACAAATTGAATTAAATATATAAAAGCTTGTAAAATATCACAAGCCTTAATAAAGCAGTCGGATTATAATAACAAAGGGCCTAAAGGGGACCATCCATATATTATTATGACTTTGGCATAACAAAAACAAATAGAATAAGTAAAAAAATGTTTATTAGTCTCCAGTAGAGATGGGAATTGATATTCACAAATCTGAATATCCAGTGGGAAAATATCATATTCGAAATAAGAGTTTCGGGCTCATCCAAATAGTAGTTTATAAACAGCTGCGGCCTGCGGTTTCAATCGCGTTAGTTCAGTTTTACCTAAAAAAAACTACGCATTACCAGATTATAAAAAACCATTGTCACACATGAAAATAAACAACTGAATATCGCGAATAACACATAAATATCAAACCGTGATTTCATGCAAAAGCCACGAAGAAAAAGCACGTCCATTTTCCCAAGTTCTCCAATTTTCCGGGCCACTTTTCCATTTTTTCTTCGTGAGAACCTTCCTCAGATTTCAACAAATATTGGAAAAAAAATTGCCACATTGATCCAACCGTTCTCGCGTTTTGAGCTTAGCTACACATTTAATCATTTTTACTTATGTAGATAAGTTTACTTCAGAACAGAGTTGTAGTACCTAATTATTTTGTAGTTGTAGCGTGAAAATTATACCAAGGAAAGAAAAATGTCCGCGATCTTTCACCCGAGGAGACAATACAAAACGAAGCCAAAATTCCACACAAAGTTACCCAATCTCTATTTAAAAAGGCTAGTTAATCTAAAAGACTAATATTTCCATTAAAATAATCCATATTTCTAACAAAAAAAGAAACCGCGCTTTATATTTAATTTCTTAGCAATTCCTTTGAGTGGCGTTCGAAAATGAAAGAGAGCGCCAAGAGAAACATCGGTCATTGGTGGAAACAGCTGCTTCCTTTTTATGTACCTCACTAGTTGCGAGAGTTAATTCATTTTGAATAATGGCTCTCTATTATCTGTGAAGGGACAGAACTTTTTTCTACGTAATATCTAGAGTTTGTAATAAACTCTATATTTTATTACAAATAGATCTTTTGAAGCAGATATTCTTGATTTGAAATTAAATTGGTCAGATCTACTGACTTATTTGATAATCAAAAAGTTAAACGAGAGGTTTTATTGAAATTTCGACTATTTATTTGATGTTTGTGAGTCAGTAACTACTTTACTCGTAATATTATAATTATAATGTCGAACATAGATTAAGGAGGTCTGAGTTGTCGAATGAGGGAGAGCTGACCTCTGGTGTCAGAGATTGGCAGGTTGCCTAAAGACCTCTGACAGTTCTTTTTTATTTGACCGAGTGACGAGACGGGCAAGCCGTTGACCTGATGGTAAGCGCTACGCCTGCCCATAATAGTGACACCACCCAGAACTTTGCATTGCGTTATCCTGCGCGGCACCGCACTGCGCTCGTCACGTCGAAAATAATTCTTTGAAGCATAAAGTCAACTTCAAATGGTTTTACTAAAAATCATACTGCTGAAGAAATTTTGATGAAATTTCTATGGGGCCAATTCTAAAAGTATATCCTTGCATATGAAAAAAGTTTTTATTTACTGGTTCATAAATGATGGAGTTTGGCGGTAACAAACATACAAAAAAGACATGCAACTGAATTGAAAATCTCCTCATATTAGTCGGTTCATGTAATTGAGACTCATTCGATTTTCTTAGTTTAGTTTAATTAGACCTCTACAACACGGAGCAATGAAAATCCAGACACATGACGTATGTAAATAAGGTATTATAATTCTTAAAATATACATAAAGTAAACCATGAAATTAACTTATTTGTGTTCGTGTTTGAACTTGGCAAATCACTAAATAATATCAGACTTCTAAAAGACTAATCGCAGAGAAACCTTTGGTCTGACAGTTTTGAATAAATTTAAATATTAATCGATTTCGTAGGACAACTCTCTAATCCTCTACGAAATGCGGATTCAATAACTATTACGAACTCTGACCCTTGAACTTCGCAAGTAATCAATGGATAGAGGAAGAAACCAGTATGTGCAAACTTTGCTTACCTTAATTTTTCAGGTAGGTATCTCAAATGAAATTAAATGACATTAACATCTTTATAAAATCCTGCATGTTCCACCAAAAACAGGCATCTAAAAATGATTATATTGTTATGTACAATCGGAAATAAAAAAACATACAATCATTATAATTATTGGATTATAGAATTCTCTCCTTGCATATGAGGTACTGGCATCCTCTGGTTGGTGTCAGGGTTCACCAGGGCCCTAATTCGCTATACCACATGAGATTCCTTGCCGAAAACGCGTGATGTAATAACGCGCTATAAGCTTAAACGCGCTTCGTTAACGCACCATGACATGGAATTAAAAAAGCATGGAATTAAAGTTCCGCGCGTTATTTTGACAGTTCAAAACGAGCGTGTAACGCGCCTAGTCGCTTGTATGAAATTTGACATTGGCGGATAACACGAACTTAACGTAGCGTGGCCGCGTTACGAGCGTAGGCGGTGATAGTGCATAAGGGCCTTATGGCTGTCCAAGGGCCTCTGACATAACAAAATGACTCTATGACTGATGTCAATGGATTACAAGAGCTGAGACCGAGACGGCTATGAGTTGGTAACTTTTTGCTTTTTTATTGGCATGTGCATTTTTTTATTTTACTAATCTTAACTCTCTATAATTCACGATATTTCGTTATTACTGCGACGCACATTTAATCACCTAAGTTCATGGGTTAAGTTATAGAATAGAATAGAATAGAAAACTCTTTATTGTACAGTACACCAGAAACAGTACAGAAAAATTACAATAGGTAAACAAGGGTAATACAACGGGCGATCTTATCGCTGAAAGCGATTTCTTCCAAACTACCTTTGGATGGACTGTAAAAAACATTTATACACATTTATTTAATTTTTATTTTTTCATTTTAACAGTTATCATCAGCATTTTAATATTATGCCTATTGGTTAGACTTCCAGAAACCAGTAGAGGGTGTCAGGGAGTTGGTGTACTGCTTTCCGCTGAGATCGTAGCATGTGGGAAGATGTTGTCTCTGCCTATCACAACGGGAAAACGGCGTGACTGTTTATTATGTATTTCAATATTTTGATATTATTAAATGGGATTTTTTATTTGCTAAAGCTCCAAACAAAGAAAACTTTGTACATTCGCTTTGCCAAATGCCCATACTGTAGTCCACCTTGTTATCTATCTTTAGCCACCCTATCTAGTTACAAATTAATTTCCTGATCCGTTAAACCCATCATTTGTAAAATCAATGACGTCATAACCGAAACGCAAACTAATAAATTGTCTAAACTCAACTATTTTGGAATATTAATTCTGTAAATCATAGTTTACTTAATAGCAATGGGGTTGGATCATTTTGAAATAAAGCAACTGCGGGCTTCTTTTTTTTAATCGTAGTTGATAATAAACTCCCAACATTGATTACATTATATTGTTTGTTTGTTTGTTAGATAACATAAGGTAGAACTAGCCTCTGGTGTCAGGGTGTGTCAGGTCGTTCAAAGACATCTGACCATGGCATAACGACTTATTTCAAGCGGAACCGGCAGCTACGAAGCACAGAGCAGTGGTATACCGAACCTAACAGCTAACTTACGAAGACAAATCATCAGTGTAAGGCCGAGGATCAAACCTGGAATCATAAGATTGCAAAGCGCACAAGTTACCACTAGGCCACTATCTCTCGTAAATAGAAAATGCCAGTGTGTCTATGCCCAACGACTCAGAAGCAGTAGGTCAGAATGTTGTGACCAAGAGACCAGACCTTGTACCTATTCAGATATACACAATAAACAATACAACAGTGACAGGCCAGGGTCACTATGGCTAATATACACCATTAGGCTTGTGGAAACCCAATACATTTGTCAAAACAACAAAATATTTACTAAATATAAGGCAGTAAAAGACATTGTTTACCAACCATGTTTATTGTTTTGAATTGTTAAGGATAAACTCCTACTGGAGTACCAAAGTTATTTCAGGATCTAATGGAAACATTGGTTTTTGACTAATTAACTATTGTTTAGGGGTAAGACGGTCACGTTGTTATTTCAATTCGTATCATTATTTTGCGGTTTTCGTGGAAACTTAATGTATTATTCTCATACAATTAGATAATAATATTTTGTTATATATTTCTATTACTGTAGGTACGTTTTGTCGCTAGCAAATTCAATGTCACTCTGGCCGCCTTCAGTATCATTCTTCTGGCTTAAATATCTTAGGGCTGTCTTTATCATCTTGGATTTGCTTTCATCAACATCTCACTTCAGATTTTTTTTTTAAATATATCGACGCTAGAAAGCGTAAACGCTGTAACCCTTTGACCGACCCGAAAATACTTTTTTACATATTTGGAAACAAAACCACATTTCAACGTCCCCTGTGAACTTTAGGATATAACCAAGGTAGCAGTATTGTAGCTTTGTATGTAACACACCAAATATTCAAAATTTACGTTTTTAGGTCGAGTAGATATTGAGTTATGATTTTTTTTCAACAAAAAAAAAGTTTGGTGAACAATTTTGAGGTTCAAGTTTGAGGACAAGTTTGAGGTGAGGTTCGAAGGAAAACTGAGCAAATGGTAACAGCCTGTAAGATTCTTTGGGGTAAAGTCGATTCCCCAGCGCTGAGTGATGAGCTGTGTCGGTTCTACACCCCAAATAATTATTGTAGGATCAGGCGACATAAGTTGTTTGCTGTGCCCAGCTGCCGCACTATCACGCGCGCCAACTCGCCTCTTCCGCGCACCCTTTCTGCACTCAACGCTCTCTTGGGTTCCAGTCCTAAGACAGATCTGTTTGTGGATGGATGGTCGGAAATATTGTCTGTTTGTTTGAAGTTTTGTGAGAGCGATGTATGAATGTGTTTTAATGTTATAATTGTTTTGATACTATTATTATTGTTATTAGTTAATATAATTGGTTATGCCGTTTTAATTAATTAAATAAATAAATAAATAATAAATAAATAAATTTTGCTTTTCAAGGTTACAGCGTTTACGCTTTCTAGCGTCGATATTATCAAGAATAGCATGCCAGGCATTACTTCTGCACTCAATGCCTTGCTTCTACCTTAAATGTTCATGACTGTCTCTGTCGTCTTCAGCGCCGATGTCATAAAAATGAAATAGGCAAATTGAGAAAAAAACATGAGTTCTAACTACCAGTGTAGTGAACACAATATTATTCAACTCCAACATTATATTCCGATTTCGACGATTTTACTCGCAAAATAGTTCACCTTCCTATAAATCTAGGCCGCTATAAAATACAAGACAGTAAAACAACTGCGCCTGAATTATACCAATCCTTGGGGCGTAGTTACCCGTTATTATTGTTTTAGAGGTCAAACCTTACTGGGGTCGCGAGGTCTTAGGTTTCGGCACCAAAAAGTATGTTGCGGCACGAACGGACAGCAATATCATTAGTTTTACTGAGCCATGTAACCAGTTGAGCGCTTAATTCACTCCTAGCGTCTTCTTCTACAAATACACTTGTGTACGTACTTACATAATATACTCACACACTTTCCCATTTAGGTATTATATAACGCGTCCAAGTCTGTCCTAGTCAGGATCCGTAGGGGTCAAGATCTATGTACTTATTTATCTTAGTAATATTATAAAAACGACAGTAATTTTGTCTCTCTTTATCGCTCTGTCTGTTTTGTTTGTGACCTTTTCATAGTGAACGGCTGAACGGATATTGATAATATTTGGTGTAAAGATAGTTTGAACCTTGTCAAAGGACATAGGATACTTTTTATCGCGATACATTTTAGTTTTATTTTAGGAGGCGCGGATAAGAAGGCGTCTAAAGACTAGTTTATAATAATATTAGTTGGATTGGCATCCACTGCTGTTTCCGTGTGTTAGTTAACAGCGGTTCGAACTATTCGCAGGCGTGGTGCAGTTTCACCTTAAATGGCATAAATTTTATAACCTTCGTCTGGACCGACAATTCTTGTTTTACCGATATTTCCGATGATGCCCGAAATACAATAAATCTGATAAGTAACTGTCGATATTTCTTTGAAATGGCGTTGACACACTTAGCTTTAAGTGCGTGTTTACGCCAACCATTTTCTCTGTAAATGTGAATTTGGAAATAAAAAACGTCTGAAGATTAATTCAGACGGAAAATAAATGTTTACTGTTTTTGCCTTAAAGTAAATATGGATGGAAGGAACCTTAGGGCCTCAAACAAATAATCGTTTTGCCTGAAAATAAAAAAAAAGTTATTAAATAGGTAGGCGTTTGCCTTGGGCTAGCTACAAAACAAAGTTCATAGCAATACCATTGTATTATTTTGTGTTTTTTTGAACTAATTTTCAATTTCCCGTTAGTATAGGACGGTTTATTTTGTTTTAGTCGCATAGCATGTTTGAATATTTAGACAAGAATTTGGCATGTGTACAAACGTCATTTAATATGTCTGAAAATTTTGAAATGTCAAATCCGATATTTGTATGAAGTGTCCGTTATGTGTCCAAGTATAACGCTTCGAGAACCCGTAGGTATATTATATAGAGAATAAACTTTTTAGTCAAAACTTTATCGCAAGTTAGGAAAAATATGACACTTTTACAAGTTAAAAACTTATAAACATAGAGAAAAATAAAAAAGAAGTTAAAATATGATCTGCTACACTAATAATTATCTAATTATGGTTTGAGTTTGAAAAAGGACATTTCCCTTTCAAGTGGTGACTTATGCTTTCTGTACTGTGTTTCTTTTTGTTTCCGGTGTACTATAAAGAGTATTCTATTCTATTATATTCTATTCTATGCCTGAATCTCGCACAGGAAAAATAAACTTCATTAACTCTACTAGTGCTTTGGAAATACGCCCGTCAAAGAAGTTAGCACCAAGAAACTCTACGGGAATGTAACATTTAAATTTTCGTCATTCTTTTTTTATGCCGCAATATACAATATAAAAATAATCTCTAAATAGTAACTACGAATATAAAGTAGAAGCAAACTGCCACAAGCAAAGAAGCGCAAGTCACCTTGCAGAAGCTCAGAAACGGAACGTAGATTTCGACAATCGACAATAACAACGTGCTAGAAAATTTCCAGAAACTTCTCAGAATGGCCGGTTGCTCCTTGTTATTTCTCAACTGGAGTCATAGAGATAGCTCGATGCTTGTCTCCGATGTCCGGAAATTCCGGCCACATTGTCACAATTCTTGATAATCAATATTTTTCTCATTGGGCCATATTACACTGACAATATTATTTACGATCCACACATTTCGTGATATTATCATCAATACAATTATTAATCATCGTGATACCGTCAATATCATCAATATTTCCTCAATATTGGATCACGATATCGAGAATCAAAATGGCGGCGGGTGGATATGCCACAAAGGTTCTATACCCTTTGAATGTACAGCGTTGAGAAACTATATATAAATTTAAAAGCAGTATGCCATATTTGGTTTTAGACTGAAAAACCTATCGAATAAGGCAAGTTTCAGCTGCACTTGTGGTTTGTCGATTTCATCTTGACCGTATTATTCGGTCTATAGGTGCTAAATCGAATCCTACTTTGGAGTCAAAATTGAACTTAAAATACAGTACAATAGAACTTATATCGTAGTCCATTAAGTGTAGGTATTTTAAATTCTTGCGTTCTCAGCTCTACAAAGAAAGAGTCAGTGATTCAGCCAGTGAATCAGTCTCTGAGTACTTATGTATGTTATCTATACTTTTGACCGGATCTATCCGGCTTAAAAAAAAGGCTCATTTCTCCTTACTTTCTTAGTGTATGTCAGACTAATGTTGCGGGTGAAGTTGCGACCGCTCGGTCCGTCCCAAATCTGAAGCTATTTGTATCTGTTACACCACACCGCCTTGCGTATAAACATGGATGTCTTCTCAGACCTAAATATTTAACCGTGGAGTGGTTGCGCGTTTCTTAAACTTGAATTCCCAGACATCTTGACCTTTTTTACCTGACTGCGCCAGAAGGAGGGTTATGCTTTTCGAGTGCGTGTATGTATATATGTATTTTTTTTTGGCATGCTCTCTAGCCCAAACGCTAAGGCGGATTTTAGCTTAAGGGGTGTCTATAGATTTGCTTTAGTTGTGAGGGTGACATTGGGTATATCAATAAAGGGTTTAAAAAGGCTATACACGCACCCACACCCACACACACACACACACACGCAAACACACAAAGTAGTAGATAGATGTCAGTATCCGTACTACCAGAAAACGCAACCGTTGCAGGGTTAACGTTACTAGATATAGTAGAACGTCTAAAAAAGAAAACATTTGGCTTGTCAAAATGTTTCTACAAATAGAAATAGTTTTCTGCTCGTCACATTTTCGTAATAAATAGCATCATGGAATTTCGGGAGGTAATGGGTGTGATCTATAAACAGATCATGTTCCGAGCAGCCTTTAGAAATATAGGTTGACTGTAATTCTAAAAGGTTAGGCTTTTATCTACTTAGCTTGTTTGCTGTGTCTGTCTGCCTCAGAATGTAGGCGCTAGTAGACGATTTTAATCTTACTGCCTAAACGTTTTGAAATTTCGCACGTTTACATAATAGTTATGTACTTTTTTATGAAAGATATCAAAGTATGTATTGACGATAAACATGTATGAAATGATGTAGATTTTTTCTTTAAAACCTTTTATGCATGCGTATTCAGTACAGTAATCAAAAGGAGTCCAAACAACATCAAATTACTGTCAGTCTCTAAGAAGTTCCGTTATCTACCTTCCATCTCTATCATCAGGTTAGCTCGCTGTCACCATAACATTCTTTCCATCGTCATCATCAACCCATAACGTCCCACTGCTGGGCACGGGTCTCTCCTCACTTTCGTGAGGGGGTTAAGCCATAATCCACCACGGGGGGCAGATCCGGGTTGGTGGATCGCCTACCTACCTCTGAAATAATTCTCGGGTCGGTATGTGGGTTTCCTCACGATGTTTTCCTTCACCGAAAAGCGAGTGATAATAACGTACATATGTTTTACAAGAAACACAATGGTATGTGCCTGCACTGGGATTTGAACTCACGACCTTGAATGATGAAACGACTGATTTGAAGGCGGACGTTGTCCCACTAGGCTACCACCGCTTCAACATTGTTTAGTCATCGGAAATTTACAGGCAAGCATTGTCGGTCAAGCAGTTCCTCACTATATTCCAATTTATGTCATATTGTGAAACACGAGTTTTGATGATATTTTCACGCAAAATAAAAGGACTTTAGCCGTAACCGTCCTCAGCTGCAAAATAAGTTTAGGTCACGGTATTCCCTAAAACATTTCCACCTGTACGTTATCCAGAACGTTCCCCCAAATTCAGGTCGGACGTCCGCAGCCAATAAGTTGTAAGTTTTCAATCTGGAGTTGGCCGATGTAATTCCACCTGTCTTCTTCCTAAACACAGTTTAATGGTTTTCGGGCGGAGCCGCACAAATTCCGATGGATCTGCCAAGTTTTGGGAGGCTTAGTGGGATTTACAAGGCGGTATTGCGACGAGCACTGAGGTTTTTTAATGGTACCAAGCTGGCAACGAAATTGCCAAAAACCTAGCCATAAAAGAGAGGTAGCTTAGAGAAAGACGAACTAAGGCGACTACCTTTGTCCATAAAGCTCTAGGAAACTGTCGTTTGTTTTTTTATATAATTTTAAAGAGATTTGCCGGACTTTCATTTGTTTTGTTTATTAATAGCGTTGTCATGTCCTTGTCATGTCCTTGTCATGTCCTTGTCATGTCCAATGCAGCCGCAACCGCTTCGTTCTTTGAAATGCTGTATCAATGTTCAATTAGGTCCTTTTTGTTTGCTATCTTACCTGGAAATAAGACAGTTTGTAACTACGGGTTTCTGTTAGTTCCATGTATCAATACAATTTTATTTCGAAAACGTTATTCTTAATAACAGTTTCTTCAGCATTATAATATTCTTATTAATAATCATCATCAAACTCAAATCATATATTGTAAATAAGGAAAATATTGCACTTTTACACGTCAAAAAAAAATCTTATACATAAGTATAGAAATACAAAAAAATAAGTCAAAATATTATGATCTACGAAACTAATGATTATTATATAATTATGGTTTGAGTTAGAAAAAGGATATTTCTCTTTCAAGTGGTCATCATTATCATTAGCTCATTTCAGCCCACTGCTGAACACAGGTATCCCATCACATTTGCGAGGAGGGATAGGCCTTAAATCCACCACTAGGGCCCGATGCGGATTGGTGGATAACATACCTACCTATGAAATAATTCTCGGGTAGGTGTGTGGGTTTCCTCACGATGCTTTCCTTCACCGAAAAGCGAGTGATAATTACGTACATATGTTTTATAAGAACATATTGGTACGGGATTTGAACTCACGACCTTCTCCTTGGAAGGCAGAGGTTCTCCCACTAGGTTACACCGCTTGCCAGTATCCCATACTAATGTATGATTTGATCACTAAACTGTTTTCTCGTATATTTCCAAAACTTCTAGACAGCCTAACGGTATTAGTTGGCGAGGTTTTAATATTAATCTAAAGAAAAAAGTACCCTCTTTTCAGGATCTGAAGGCAAATTGCTTTTTGATCAAACCGTACTAATTCAATCTTTAGTATCAGAAATGAAATGAAGATGGAACAAAGCGATCTTGTGATTCGGTTTCTCTTTGAAATACTTGACACAGTTGAGAATAAGCCCTTTGTCTCTGTGATTGGTTGCACGTGTACAACTAGCTTTATTTAGAGATAGTTAGTTAGTTATTGAGAAGTATTAGGCCATAATCCACCACGAGGGCCCGGTCCGGATTGGTGGGTCACATGCCTCCGAGATAATTCT